>OV656746.1:1302500-2552500 GCA_927399415.1 Macaria notata | reverse complement strand
CACACAGATTTTTTATATTCTACTTCAAACACACTGTTTTTATATTCCACTACAAAGAGATGCCCTTCGGACATGGTACAATGAGTTTATAACTACATTTTTATGTTTAAACGAAAACCCAAACCCGTTCAAATAAAAAATAAAAAAAAACGATAACGAGAAAAAAAGAGATAATTCGGTCAGAAGATTTTCTGTTTAATTTAAATGTTTATGAAAAACTACTTTATCTTGCTAACTTATTAACCAACTCAAAGGTAAAAGTTAATCTTATGTACTTCATATAGGTATATAAAACTCAAAGGTGACTGACTAACTGACTGATATAGTTATCTATCAACGCACAGCCCAAACCACTGGACGGATCGGGCTTAAATTTAAACACCCACTAGTTGCTTTATAAAAATACTGATGAAAAATGTAAACATTTTCGTAAATGTGTATTGAAAAAATGTTATAACTCTTGGTATAGGTTTTATCGAAACCAAATAAGTTTCTTTTTAATCTTGTTAAGTTTTTTGTTGTTGTTTTTTGATGTTGTTCTGAAAATCTGTCATAATAAATGTTTTTTTTTCTTTTCTTTTTGCACTGGCCAGTGAATTATTTAATCACCAGATCACGTGATCAATCCAAGCGGCACTGTAGTCCAACTTAGAAGATTGATTTCAACAGTACCACATACATACCGGGCGATAATAAACTAGCCATTTTTTTAAATTTTTTTTTTATTAGTTCACAAACAGAAATATACAGGCTACAATTTATACAATTCGTAATTGATAACAAATTACAATACGTATATTTCCTATACAGTGAACCTAGCTATTTTAATTTCTATGTTTTAAAAATACCTTCCGATATTTTATAGACAATATTAATTGCAAAATAAAGTTATTAATTAAAACCGATCACATTACTAATTTTAACAATTGTGATTTCTCAAAGAGCAATGAGTTATTTAAAAATATATTAAAATTTAATCCGATGTTTATGTTATCATACATTTGACACATGCGTACTAGCGGAGAGAATTCGAAGCCATTCTCAAAGTCTGATAAAAACATTCCCAAAGACACACTAATTAAACTCCCATATAATAATATCCTGTAAAACACGCCTATTCATAACAATTTCAGCTAATCTGGGCGGCGAGGTTCTGTAACTTCCACGGCAAACTGACCCAAAGTCCATTGTTACCGGTCCCTTTCATGTAGACCCTTTGTACCCCTCGGGGTATATCTTTGTACCCCCGCGGGTCTATCTTTGTACCCCTGCGGTCCATTACCGGGGGTACATTAAAGGAATCACAATTGTAGAAACTTACCGCTTATTAGACTCACTACGATAGAGATAACGAGGTAGAAGTTTGGGTGAAACTGGGTGTGTACGGACATAAGAAATTACCGTAAGAATATTATTAACTAGTCTTTGCACGCGTTATACAATATACATATAATAAAGCTGAAGTGGGTTAAAACTTTGAACATTGAAGATTTAAAAAAAAAATTTGGAGATACTTCGAATTGATAGCAGAACACGTTTCAACCATTTCTAAATATTTTGTCTGTTTATCTGTATCTCTGTTTGTCTGTTTATTTAAACGCTCATCACACAAAAACGGATAAACGGAACATCATGATTTTTAACTGTGTCATATGCTACTTATGATCCTGAAATAATGCGAGCGAAGCCGCAGGTGTCCACTAGTTACACATATCAACCTTCCTCTTGAATCACTTACAGGGATTTTGTACATACAGGGACAGGTTATATGAAAGTAATCTGCCTAATATTATTCTTAGCTTTTTCTCGCTCGTGGCTCTCAATATTTGAGCTAAGTGATTCAATATACTCGCATAGCGTAGCGAAGCGACCGCCTTACGATATTGTATTAAAATGAGTACCAAAATTAAATTAATTAATGTACGGAGAAAATCGAAGAAGGTGATATTGCACAGACGACAAACAACACATGTACTCGTATGTATATTAAATGCATTATGTATTTAAACAAGTAAGAAAATGTTATTTTTCTGTTATATTACAGATTACAGGAGAGTCGAATGAGAAAAACGAGGAAAAAAATATAATTGGGAGCATGCACGAAGCTAGGAAAATAAACTGACTAATTAACATTAGAAGGTCTGTAGTAAACTAAAAAAATAAATTATCCCTATACCAAGAAAATAAAGGTATATATTGAAAAACATGTAAACGAAAAAAAGGGGTAAATTATTTAAATTTCTATTCAGAACGTCACAAAGCTTATCTTTATCTCTTAAGTTACATATTTCAAGAAAATTAAAATCTGTGTACCGCCATTTTTATAATTTTTCTCATATTTTTTGCTTGAAAAATCTTGAAAGATAAACAAAAAAGCGCGATAAAAATGCTATTTTAATCACAAACCGTCACCCCTAGACATTCTTATCTAAACAATAGAATCTTATTCTCTTAAAATGTTTTTTCCATATTTTACAAGCTGGCGGAAATTACTACAATATATGACGGTAGTTAACCCACTTTCGAGAACGTCGTAAAATGGAGTGTAGAGTTGCTTTGTTTTAAGTACACTGTAGATGGCACTAGTAAAATTACTAAATTACAACTATAAAAAAGCTCACATGAAAGTAGCCAAGTCTGGAGTAGAGAGTTTATAAACCATCTAGAGGGCTGCTGTCATGATTTAATAACGGCAGTTTTTCGACGAGTACTATTTTACATGTTATCCGTCATACTACAGTGGTCACCCATCCAGGGCTGACCGCGACTGCAGTAAACGGCCACGCCACGGTCGGTTCATTGTTTTTTTATGCATAACAAACTTAGGACAACTCGCCTGATGATAAGCAACCTTAATGATTGCACATTTAGCAACCCGTAGACATTCCTACAGCAAAGTAAAATATGTTGTGGGGTCGTCGACAGGCGCTTTACAACACCCGGCTGTGCTCAGTTTAACGTTCAATAAATACACTGAAATAAGCTCGTAAATACTGTCATAGACCGATAGCAATCAACGATAATAGATAGAATAGAATCGATGACTATTTTTTCTAATAATCTAAAAGTGACTGACTGATGACTTAGTGATCTATCAACGCACAGCCCAAACCGTTGCGTGAATTATAAAACAAAATAAATCAGAGTGTGAACAGATTGGCTGCTAAAAATAATTACCTAACTTCTATCAATCAGGGCATAAACTATATTTTATGAGCCAATGAGCATGAAACTAAACAATATAATTTCCAACTACATACTTTATAAACCAACTGACAAGCAAATATTTTTATTAGTTCTTTGTAAATTCGATAAAAAAATTATTGCTTTTCTAATTTGATATAGTGAGGTGTAGACTTTCAGAACTTTTATGGGAAATGAAGTTCATATAGAAGCTATCATTAATTATTGTTTTATCGTGGATGATTTATTGTGAACCATTTATTACCACAGAGTCGACGTCTCTGCATCAACTGGTCTTTTTCTCTCATTTTTTACGTATTTACTTAATCGTACAATTATACGAGTACATATTAATATTGGCAGTTACTTTTATTTATTTTGGCTCAACAATGGTAAGTAATAACATTGATACACTTATGTTACAATGTTCCATCTTACGCTATAATTATTGCTTACCATTAGTTGACGTGGATTTACCATTTGGACGCTTTGGGTCGGGTAACACGTTAAATTGGAGGTTCCGTCTGTATGTGATTAAGACAGAAGTTAAAGTAAGGGCCTTCAGAGCAGTTTTGAAAATCTCGACACCAGAGAGAGTATCTCTCATGCGAATTCATTGGTTTCCATCAGGCTGATTGTGAGGTTTTATATGAAATAAAAACGTTTTCTTATACAATTTGATCGAAAGCGAGGTCTACAATTCGCATAATAACTATTCATTATGTCTGTTGTATTTATTGAACGTGTTTTGTTGTTTATTTAGTGCCCAGTAAAAGTCAAAGTAGGTTTAGATTTGAAAGCTCTTTGTCTTAACTTCAATTGAAGATTCTTGTTACTTTTAGGCAAGTTTCCAATAATATCAGAACAAATCGTTTTGGCAGAGTATTCCTTTTGTTTTGGGAAGTATTTTTAGAATATACAAATTAAACTATGCTTTTAAAAAAACCTATAAAGCACAATGCTTTGACTCAAACTGAATTTTAGCCTTTGATCTTAATCCCAGCTATATTTTACGAATCCGAATGAATATGTTTTATTTCAATAATGTATATTTTTATTACTCATACTCTGAAAGTAGGTCTGAAGTTGCCTGAGGAGCGGGTTGAAAGTAATACTTTTCATCCCTAGGGAGAATCGCTTTCAACTGACAATTGTGAAATTATAAAAAAATTGTTCATTTTCACATATCTATTGAACCATGTTCCAACTTTCTATACAGCCACGATGTAAAATTGAAATAACTTAAAGTTAAGTATTGATTACAGAATATATGTTTTTTAAATAACTTTATTATAATTTAGTTTCAACAATTTCTTTAAAATAACTTAGATTTCGGTAAAATATTTACCATTTTTTCAATGATGAAAATAAAAAATAATGGCTAAAAAAATGAATTGCTGGCCGGCCACAGAAAAAAAAACAAAATAGGCGGGAAAGCGGTAGTTCGTTTTTTTTCTTTGGCCATAGCTTTGTATTGTACCAGTTCTCAAGTAAAAAGGTAATTCGATCTTCATAATTTTTTTCGATTTGAAGACTTTTGTTTATACGTATAGCAGAGATTTGTACCTATAAAACGAGAACATCTGATTCTGATATAAATTTTACGCTTGATTTTATAAGAGAAGAGGCTAAAGCGGCAGTGGAAAATCGTCATACGATTTTAGGTATATTTGCTTTGATTTGGGTGGTAAAATAAAATTTACTCAGTTTTTCTTTACCTAATTCATGTTTTTATTTCTACTTTCCTTGTATTTTTAATGAAAAGCACAGTGTTTACCTCGGGTTAACGACTTATTTAGTCCCTCGAACTATTGGCGCCCTCACTGCGTTCGGGCGCCAAACCCCGTCTCTTTTTTTATATTAGATAGACTCACGCTTGACTACAACTTGTCTCGGGACTAAATAAGTTACTTTCACCCCTAGGGTAACAATGTACTATTTCACATCTTAAAAAACAATACTAGATTCTAATTGTATTTATTCTATTTCTTTCTTATTTGATTCTAATGCTATTTTATTTTATTTTTTTTTGTTTTCCATTTAGAGAACAACACATGCTTCACTTCAAAATCGGTCAATCCATTATTGAGTTTAAAATACGGTATTCTGGTAAGTAAATATACGTGAATTTAAGTCAGTTCATCGCCTTTTTTTATTGTTACTTATATTTTTGTTCTCCCGAGTACATGACTACAATAATTATTTTTTTGCTAATCCCAAGTATATGACTAATAATGCCCCGTAATCCTATATCAAAATACCCATTAACCTGCCCTGCCTGCGGGCTGCGATGACCTCACAGAGCCTCCCTGTGCTCACTTTACTGACCAATTAACAGCATATTTGCTTACCTCGGCCCAAATACCACCACCCACAATTAACCTGTTGTCTACGAATAATTGATAGTATAGAATTGAACCTCCTTTTAAATGTCGCAGCGGAAATGCTCCCACTTTTCATCTTTCTCCGATTGTGAGAATCCAATGTTGATAACATTGGCAATCACATGCGATTACTAATGTTAAGGAAAGGTCGACGCAGTCAGTCCTTGGATGGGTGACCGAAAAGTGGCAATCCATTCTGGGCGCTTCCGTGGGTCGGATGACACCTTTGATTGTATGTCCCGGCTGTTTGTCTAGTACGGCAGTTGTTAAGCAATTTCAGTGGCTAAGGGGCGTTTGAAAAATCACGACACCAGAGTTGGCCACTCTTATTCGATAAGAAGAAGAAGATCTCTCTCCGAAATACCACTTACACAACAAAGCTTCGTTTGAGCTTGCTCGTGATTGGTTACAATGCCGAAAATAGTCGAATGCTTGGTCGTAATTGGTCCGTTAATCCCCGTCCACGAACTCAACCGTACCGGCAGCGGTTGACCATTTCGTGTTGAGTGTAATAATTTTATTGACACCGCAACAGTTCTATACAAGAAATTATTCGGGGCCTGTAGTCTTATACACTCTGTATTCTATGCTTATACATGCTATAGAGTTCAGAGATAATTGTACATAAGATACTATAGTCATCACTACTGATATATAATGAAAATAACTATAACGTAATATACATATCTGATCTGGCTTCTCATATAAATATATTGATAAAAAATAATTATCAAAGGCATGCTACACAGCGCCATCTAGGCCCATGCTAAGCAAACGCTTAAAATAGTCTAAACCACTTAAATACTGTACGCCACGGGTAGTAAGTTAAATTAGGGAAACGCTTATAACAAATATCAATCTACACTTAACTACAACCGCTTTTTACATAAAAACATGTCATCTTTCCTAAACATTGTAGTATGTAGTATTACCTACATTTTGTAGCAGAAGAGCAACACAAAAGCGATTCTATTTCAACGCAATAAGAGTCAATACTTTACCAACATTTATATGCTCTACGCCTTTCTATACATAAACCGTTGAATGTCAAACGAAATCAAAATTAACGACTTCTGTATCGTATCAGATATGACACGCAAAAAGTAACGGAAATTAATCGTTAGCGATATATACATATATACACATAGGTAGGTATATATTTTTGATAGGAGCAATTTTGAATACGGATGATCGTCGTATATTCTAATTCCTCGAGGAAACGGGAAAGGAAGGGTGTGTTTTTTATATCTTGTATATTTTTATGCTTAAGGTAATAATTTTCAGTTGAAAGTGATATGAGTGTTTTGTGATAATATTTGTCAGTAAAAAATATGATGAATATTTTTTTATTACATGAGATAGGCACACGCTTGACTACAACTCGCCTGATGTTAAGCAACGTTGTAATCTATGATCTAGCGCGCTTGCCTAGAAGAAACCGGTTTACTCTCGACTTGAAGACCGACAAATTATAGTACAAGGGGAATAGAGATTCGGGCAAGGAGTTCCAGAGTTTGGCTGTTAGTATTTAGAGCTTTTCCTTTTTTTAGAACTTTTTAACATTTAACAATCAACCTGAGATGTCCAAGTTGCCTTTATCGCTACAAAAGATATTGTGAAAGGTTAAGCATATTTTTGCAGGAATAAAAATGGCACTCAAAGGGACTCAAAGGAGGTTTCTGAAACACACGTTTATACGTGTGTGAGTGCAGACGTCGCTTAAAGTAACTTGTTAGTCAAATTTTCGACTGTCCAGTAAATTAACTTCCGGTCACTAAAATCAGTTAGATTTCAAATGGTATCAATTCTGAATAGAATGATTGAGTGAATTTCTAAGCGCTGATATTGGTTGAAAATTAGATATCCACTAATGATAGCGACTAGAAATATATATATAATGAAAGAATTAAAATGAGATGAATGATGATTTGCTGTCCTACATTTAATTGATTGATATATTTATTTTTTTTGTATGAGACAATGTATTTATTTTTCCTTTGCTACATTGTTAGTAGTTTTTTTTGTGCTTTCCTAGCAATAATTTAGTGTTTGGTATGTTTGTTTGTTTAGGTATCTGTTATGTTGTTGTTTGTACGCCACCGACTTTTACATGTTTCTTTCCTAGCGATTTTTACTAAGGTTGCCTGGAAGAGATCGCTCTACGCGATAAGGCCGCCCAATGTACCTAGGTTAAGTAATTTTACTGTAAATTGTTTTTGTATTTTGTGTTCTGGTGTACAATAAAGCTATATTGATTGATTGATTGATGATCGTCATTCTATAAGCCCTAGTTATATACATAGATATCGTTGGTAAGATGACTTGAGATTTATCTTAACACGATCAGTTTAATTATTTAATTAAATACAATTCTTGATAATTGAAATTTGTCTCATGTCATCTTACCAAATATAAACTAAATATAGGCACGTAGATATTACAGTAGGTATGTCTATAACAACAAAGTTGCACCTGTTCCAAGCGTGACCCGGTTTGCAAGATCGATACCCAGTATTAGCCAGGTTTCGGCAGCTCCGACCAATAAATGCTAGTTACTAATCCTCTATCTATACTAATATTATAAAGTTGAAGAGTTTGTTTGTCTGTTTGTTTGACCGCGCTAATCTCAAGAACTTCCGGCTCGAATTAAAAAAATCTTTAAGTGTTGAATAGACCATTTATCAAGGAAGGCTTTAGGCTATATAACATCACGCTGCAACTAATTGGAGCGAAGAAACAATGGAAAATGTGGAAAAAACGGGGTAAATTATTCATCTTTGAGGGCTTCCGTTGCGTGAGCTGCGAAAACGGTTCAAGTCGTGGGTAACAGCTAAATTTATAAAGCTGAAGAGGTAGTTTGCAAAAATAAATACGATGCCCCAAATTACTATTCCACGCGGACGAAGTCGCACGCACAGGTAGTCTCAAATATTTTATTTTACATGATTTCTAACTGTAGTTACATACAAATGTAAATGGTAATGGTAAAATAAAACCAACTTCATTCTCCTATAATATTTGAATCATATCGCAGGAATCGGTTTCCTCTGCCGTATAAGCAGAATGTCTTAAAAAATTTAGCAAATAATTTTCTCCTGACCAACCGGCAACATCTTTGACTACACCGAGGCTTACCACCAGGCGAGTGGTGGACAAACGCAAGCCTATTTACTGTAAATTTTAATGAATGAAAAAATGTAAATGAAATGAATATTATTTATTTTGTGACAAGAAATTACATACGAACACATTCAGGAAAGTAAGACAAACACATTTTGCACATACACAATTTCCTGTCACAAGCCGACCTCAACTCAGCATGTGCTGACTGCGAGTCAGTCAGCAACTTCCACTTCACTAAAACTTCCACTGTTCCCTTAAGGCTAGACAATACGTTTAAAAAAGCGGTGCCATAGTCGTAGTTTTCTCTATTTTTTCTTAATGTTGCTTTAATTGAAACCAATCAACTATGAATTTAATGTTATGCTATGCTTATTATTTTATAAGTACCTATAGTTTGATAGCAGGCAGTTTTCGTCAGTTCTGTCCAATCTACTTTAGTTCCGCAGGCTTCGCCGCAAATAGTTGCCTTCGCATCCCTTCCGGAAGAAATTGGGAAGGTTCCCAAATCTTTGAGGGGTTACCTTAGTCAGTCTTGATATGAGGACTATTGTATAGATGATTAATTATGTTTTTGAGAATGTTGAATAGAATTCACTATTTAATACGTAAAATTTTTGGTGCCATCAAACACTTGAAAATCTTATTTTTTATATAAAATATCTCCATCAAACTCAAAAATCGAAACTATTTAAATAGATGAATATTTTTTTGTCATTTTACAGATATGATTACATTCAAACACAGCCCGTCTAACAACAACGACCTTTTAAATAATTTAACAAACCTTTTGAGTGGAAATCGATGAAATAAAACTTAAAACTTATGATAAAATAAAGTTGTAGTAGGTAGTTGCTTTATAATCGAGAAGCATGGCGCATATATACTCCACAAACACGAACATCGCTCTTAACTTTTAAATGAAGAGAATAATCGCCATCTAGCCCCACACTAAGCAAACGCTTGGGTCGTGGGCACTAGATACTAGATAGTCTCAAATAGTCTCTTTGTTGTCGGTTGATTATTAAAAAAAACAATACGTATCCCATAACGTTTTAGACCAACAAGTAAGATAGTATCCTCTAAGGGCTTACAGGCCCTTGCCAAAGTTTCAGGACGTTCCATTCATGGGCGTAAATAATTAAGATGCCGGACTGAATATAAATTTAACGACAAATAAATCCGATTTAGGGAACTGGTCGCGTAATATGGAATGTTTTTGGTACTTACGTTAGGACTACATAAGTTTAGTATAATAATGAACTTATAAATTGATTGTGAAAGTTAATTGTTTTTTTATTTACTAGTTCAATTAGTTAGGTTGGTTTTTAAAGTAATAATAAGAAGTATATTTATGTTCAGGCATAATTTTCATTGTTTTTGATTCAAAAGCAATGAGCAAGCGACTTAATTCTTTCTTTTAAAGGTACCTTAAATACATACAAATATAAATATCTGATCAAACTATTTCTACTAATTAAAGTTTTAGTTAGTTTAAGGCTAATATATAATTTAACTGGCGATAACAAACAAAGTGGGTACGTATAAACTACAAGAAACGTAAGACGAGATAAATTTTTTTTTTTTTTTTTTTACATTAGATAGGCTCACGCTTGACTACAACTTGCCTGATGTTAAGCAACGTTATAATCTACGATCTAAAAAAATACTACAAGACATATCACCCAGCGCCATCTAGCCCCATACTAAGCTTACGCTTTATCATGGGTACTAGATAAAGGATATATATTATACTTTTTCTTTGAAAAATACATACTAATTATACAAAGAAACGACCAGACTCAACACAGGTAATTACAAATATATTCATAGTTACATACTTGTGTTATGCGGGAATCGAACCCGCATCCTTAGATTGGAAGGCATAACAACTACCAACTAATCTAACAGAGCAGTCAAATATAGCAAAATTCTGTGTAGTTTTAGTACAATCTCGACTAACAACAATATAAAACTAGAATGCTAAAGTAAAATCTAGTACCTACAACACAGAGTGAGAAACTAAATACTTTTAGCAGAATTGGAGTAGCAATAATGAACACAATTCATTATCAATCTAGCAGTCATTGTACTAAAACAATGATAAAATCAATTTATCATACTTCCTATTGAATGAAAATAAATAAATAATCAGAAGAAAAATACACTTAAATATATAAAAAAAAACTTGAGAACATTCAAAATACGTCCATCTTCTTTATACAGTAAAGCCTTTTTACAAAAAAAAAATCCTTTCACATATTTTCTTCCAATTTCACATGAAGTCGGTATTTGCACACGAACTTATGAAGACAGGATTAACATTTGCATGTTCTTTAAAGTTAAACCATACTTTATACAAACAATATTAAATCAGGAATTCATTTGTTAAAACTAAAGAAAAAGTGCTAACTCCCTCCCTAAAAGCTTGTGTTTCCGAGAACTTTACAGATTGTAAACGCGAGTAGCGAACTATAAACATCGCAAATTACTCATTGGTACCGCTAGAGTGGCGCCACTGTTGTATTTAAAATAGTTTCATATAAACAAAGCAAAATGTATTGTAAAACTAAGAAATCTATTTTGCCTCGTGGTGAAATTTTGTATGTACTATTTTTTTTGTTTATAAATAGAAGTATATGGCCATATTTTTAGTAAGGTTTTGCAGGCTAAGCATGTCCTTGAATTTATAAGTATTTTACTGACTCACCCGAACAACGAACATCATAATATTTTAAATTTATTCAAGTAATTCTACGTATCGTCACGTTTCATATCTTAGAATATAATCTTTATATATAAAACTCAAAGGTGACTGACTGACTGACTGATATAGTGATCTATCAACGCACAGCCCAAACCACTGGACGGATTGGGCTGAAATTTGGAATGAAGGCAGATTTCATGACGTAGGCATCCGCTAAGAAAGGATTTTTGGAAATGCCACTTTTAAAGGGGTGAAATAGGGGATGCAAGTTTTACTTCTGAATGCGAGCGAAGCCGTGAGCACCCACTAGTCTATACATATAATAAAACTGAAAAGGGTCAAAAGTCTAAATATTATAGTTATTAAAAAAATGTTTGGAGATACTAAGAAATTAATAACAGAACACGTTCCAACTCTTTATAGATTTTTTGTCTGTTTATCTGTTAAGTAAGCTTAGTATGGAGCTAGATGGCGCTGTGTGATATGTCCTTAAATATTTATGATATTATTTATATAATTAAATAACTCGCTTGGCCACATCGTTAATGTACTCGTATGATGTCGCACCAAATACAATTTACAATTAATTGAACCCATATCCCTCCAACCGCAATTGAATTCAGTTGGTTAAATAATATAATCAATTCGCAGACCTCGGCAATGTGGTTCAGAACAGATTAGATTAAAACAGATAGGCAACCTAGACAAATGTATATGCAGAAAAATACATAGTACTAAAATACCTAAAGAGAGTAAAAACATCTGAAAATATATTACGCAAAAAATAGTTTGGCTATACATTAAATCGATAACGTTACGTTTCAGCAGTTTTTAGTTTTTTTTTTTGTCTTTTTTCCTGTTTATCTGTTTATATAAACGCTCTTAAAACAACAAGGGCTAAACGGATCATCATGATTTTTGGTATGTAAGTAGTATGAGGTCTTAAAAGTGTCATAGTCTTTTTATCTCAAAATAATGCGAGCAAAGCCGCGGGCGTACACTAGTTTACAATAAGACAACATCAACATCAGGTGATTAACATCAGGCAGGATGTAGTCAAACGTAAACCTATCCCACGTAAAACAAAGACATTAATTAAATTCTCATATAATATGTTTGTAGCTGGAGGATAAAAATGTAAGCATTTTGTAGATGATTCTGTAAGAACAACAAGCTTTAAAATTTATTTTTGTTTAGCTTTGTATTACTGAGAATTGTTTATTTAATTGTTAATATATATTTTTACTATCATAAGATTGCTAAGTTTAATCACACATACATATACAATATATCTTATTCCATTAACAACATATTTTTGTAGACTCGCTCTCACATACCCCAGTGTGTCCCGGAATATTAATTATTTTAGTTTTTTTGAAACCTTTCCATCTACCGATTAATTAATCTGTCGACCGCAACGCAACAAAATTATTGCTGCAAACGTCTTTAGGATAGGGTCGACCCCGTATCAGATACACAAGTACATATTGTTTATTAGTTTACAACGATCTTCTGATTCGAATTAAAGAGATCTACTGCCTATTTATAACCAGCCTTAAAGGTGTATTTATGTAACTATAGGTAAATATTGATTTTAGTTCAAAACGTTTTTAAATATTCAACGAAGCGATGCCAGTTGCTTGGTTAACTGTTGTTAAGTTTTTTTATAATGAATTGGTTTGCATTTGTCCATAATTAGCCTAATGGTAAGTAATCATTACGGTATGCGGGTTAATCCCCCGGTTTATAGGACCATCAGTTTATTCTCCCTTCAAATAATGATATCATCATATATAAAATCACCCTAAGCCGAAATGATTGCTTACCATCAGGCAAATTACGGTCAAGTGCAAACCCATTCCTTGTTAAGCTTTGATTTCCTAGGAAAGCGGTGCCTTCATATAGCGGCCGTAATACAGCGGTGAATGACGTCACTAAAACGTTGTCTATGTAATGAAATGGCGCGGTTTCCTGGAGAGCGGTAACTTGCACCGTAATTGACTTTAATTATTTTTGTGTCCGTAATATCACGGCCGCTATACGATGGCACCGCTTTCTTAGGAAACCAAAGCTTACACAAATAAAAAACAATTTAAAGCGCTGTCATTGGAGATATCAAATTTAATTAAAGCATTGTAGTTAATCTTTTACTATGGCTAGTTAAAATGGTTTTTGCATATATTAGATGTCTGGTGTCTCCATATATTAGATGAGTTATTAAGATCTGGATTACTATTTACTGCTAAAAGACTGCTGTGTCTCAGTTTGTTTGTTTATTTTAACGCTCATAATGCAAAAACTTAATTACTAAGCGAGTGTGGCTCAGCGGTTTAAGTGTCTGATTTTCATCCAGACGCACCCTGGACCCATGACTTATATTTTCAAGTTATGTGTGGATTTGCACTCGCTTAACGGTGAAGGAAAACATCGTGAGGAAACCGACATGTTTGAGGACCATAATATCCGAAAACATTCGTCTTCCGTGGAAGGACCTGGGCGCCCACCACGATGTATCTGCCCAAGAAAACTCCCCTAACGAATTAATTCTGCGGGGGAGTCACGACCCTCAGTCATGAGGAAATACGACTCAAAGAGAGAGAGAACGCAAAAACGGCTGAACAGATTATCGTTACATTTAGTATGTAGGTGGTATGAGATCCCTGGAGTGTCATAGGCTACTTTTTATCTTGAAATAGCGCGAGCGATACCGCGGACGTCCAGTAGTGCAAAAATATAACATTATAGATTATATTTATACTACTTGAGATTCGCCTGTGGGTCTACTAATACCCGACCGCGCAAACCAAATAAACAGAAACATTTTCCTATCTATCCAACCTTACCTTCTTACGTTCCCTCGTCCAATCACTGCCCTGATATGGACCTACTCAAACATTCATACAATACCTACTCTCCATAGACCCGCTCTTCCATGTCACTGGCTATTCGACCGGACAAATTCTTGACTTCATTCTTAACATGTGTATGTATGTATAATAAAGCTAAAGAGGGTTAAAAAAACTGTGCATAGAAAATATTTGAATAAATATTTTTTTTTTAGTATTTTTTTATCTGTTTATCTTTTTGTCTGTTTATTTAAACGCTCATAACGAAAGAATGGCTAAACGTAACTTCATGATTTTTGGTATGTAAGTAGTATGAGATCTTAGAAGTGTCATCGGCTACTTTTTTATCTCAAAATAATGCGAGAGATAATGCGAGTATCACGCAAAATCGATTGAACGGATAATTCTTTTTAATTATTTTCTTTGTACAATCCGAATAGGTGCAATTTTATTGTGTATATTCGGTATTGGTTTCGTTTAGAATCTTTCTTATTCAAAAGAATATTAAGGTTTTTTTTTATTTTGATATTGAATTATATCCAGTCACCAAAATACACGTTTCCTTAACGTATGATATCAATTTACTTACGAGGAAAAAATTGGTTGGAAAAAATGTTTTTGGGAAAAATATGTACTTAAACATTTAAAATATATATTCATTTATTTTAAATGTTGACATGGTTACATAAGTGTGATTTACATGAGATCTACTCAAATATTCATACAATACGTCTCTCTTTAGATCGGGTATTCCATCCGACTGGGCAGGGTAATCTCATTCGACAGGACACAATCTTGTATTTTTAACCGATCGCAAAAATAGGAGGTAATCAACTCATCCTATAAGAGGATTGTGATGTGCAAATGTGTTTGATCCGATTTCGAGTATTAATGATGATATATAAGCTTTTAAACAGATGCCTATTTTTTGTCAGTGCTTGTATGTTTATTCAGGAGTTTCTCGGGAAATTGACGAGATATTGATAGGTATGTCTCTTTATATATACATCATCATCATCATAAGTCTCAGTACATGATAATTTGTGATTTTCACATATTATTTGCCTAAACAAACACGTCCTGTGCTTGTTAAAGAAAAACACCAAAAGTCACAAAATTCAAATTCAAATTCAAAATCATTTATTGCACTCATGGGTTGTCATGCAGATGGTAAATACATAAAAATACAGAAACATTCGCCACAAGCTTACCTTTCGGTGTGCAACTAGAGTAGGCATACTCACAAAATTATTACAACACACTACATACACAAAACTGATCATTGTAAGTTATGTAAGGAATACAAAACAAAAACAAACACATTTCTAGCAATTAAAACATAAAACTAGACATTGAAAAATAAAATAAGATTCTACTAAGTATTTCCATGCATATGAAACTTTGGAGATATATGTAGTGTTTTTCCGCTGCGGCTGCTCTTTAATCAGCTGCAAAACCTATTTCTCCAGAGTTTCATCTACAATGGATTTCCGCAAAGTAACGCCAACTTTTTTTAATTTAATTTCCACTCATAAAGCTCCCCCAACCTAAGCAAGGGACATTACTAAGTCTTATACATATTCTGATTTAAAACTACATAATTACTATTTGCAATGCTCTGGAGTAAAGAAGTGTCTTAGCAAGTTAACCTTTTTCTTCTGTGTTACAAATTTGAATATTAAACATTTGTGTTCATTCTTCTGGTTAGTTATAATTCTTATTTGTATATCTGTAAATTGTTAAACAATTCAATATCTTATTTCCATACAGAGTCAAATATGACCCACCCCATGTCCCATATATTTGTCAGGTCATGTTGTTCGCGTCGTTACTGCGATTGTCCAAACTTCGGGAGCAAGTTTCCAACTGGGTTGATCTTTTATGAGGGTGAGTCATAGACTATAGACTATAGAGCATAAAGATAACTAATCAAAAGAACTTAATATAAACAGACAATATCAATATAAATGTTGCATGTTGTTAAAAAAAATTGTACTGTTCTGTAGCCGTCTTTCATTAACTACCATTTTTAAGCTGATAACTTTTTATCAGTCTGGCGGTGTAAAGATAAAAAATATAAATTGTAGAAGCCCTTAGACTATGACGGTTAACATTGTCATTGGTCAAAATGAGTATTGGGAAATGTTGATCCGTGATTAGTTGATTTTTAGCTGAAATTATTAGATTACATTTAGCTGAAAAAATAACACTTGTATAAGTAATTGAGACCGTGGATTTTGTTAGGTCATGTGTAAAAAAAATGTCGTCCCAATGAGGCGTTTAGTACATGTTTTGTCGCTGGAACCAACTTTTTGATTGAGTGGTTTTGTGAAGAACGATGCCAAAATAGAATAAAACATGTATGAGTGGGATAATAAATCAATGATATGATACTTTTTAGACACAGCCATTATAGAAGAATCAAAATGGAATTTAATATTTTATTGTCATTCTTTTTATCCGTCTATTTATTAGTAAGAACTCACCGTAACTTTTGTATAAGTTGGATTATTCATTAACTGTGATTTGTTTAAAAGCATTAGAATTGAGAATGTATTTACAATTACAATATGCTTAATCTTATAACATCGGTTCTATTTACTTCCTTGTCCTATACTTCTTGAAGTATTAGTACAGATTTAAAACAGCATAGGTAACAAATTAAACTAACCAAAAAAACTTTATTTTAATATTTTTGCTGTTAATAAAACTGGAGAAATATGGAGTATTTTGTCGCAGCAGAAAAACACTACATATTTCTCCAGAGTGTCATATACAATGCATATCCGCAAAGTAACGCCAGATTCAACAATATCTTAATTTTCCTGTTTGCAAACCTCAAACAATCGTGTTAAACAATAGTAGTTTATGCAACTGTCATATAATTAAGGGTATTAAAACACGAGTGTGAGTTTATGAAACGAGCGCAGCGAGTTTCATAATAGTAACGAGTGTTTTACTACTTTATCTTCACTAATGCATTGATAATTTATTAAATTAAATTCACGAGTACGTGTATTGTCACAGTGATTTTGCCGCCATTAAAATCTAACCAACGAGAGTGCAGCGCGACCAACCTGATTGGCCCTGCAATCAGGTTGGTCACGCTTTTTCGATGTTATAATGAGCTATTACGATATCGATGTGGATATTATAACATCATGTGAAATTGCTTAAATTGAGTGTTTTGTTGTCTGTGCTATAACAGTAGTAATTATAAGTTAAGTATTGGAAACATATGTAGAATGTTACAACATTAGTGTAGATAAAACATATTTTACGATATTTCACGTTACTCTAAAAACCTACATCAACACATGACTGCATTACGGTAAACAGTTTAAAACCCGTTTGCCTACAATCAGTAGAATGATAAACCTTGTGTTTTATGGGAACAATAAAGAATACCATACGGACTGCGTATTTATAGATTTTTAGCGCCATTGTTTTGTCTTGTGACGTGTTTTGGAAGGGCCTGAGTTTACGATATTTATCATAGGGAAATTGTAGAAAATAAATATTTTTTCTTATTATTTTAGTGATTTTATATGCAGATGAAATATCTCATTTTTTCATTGTAAAAGTTGTACATTTTGACAGGAGGAAATACTCAAACGGCTTAAATGCTTTATGTCAAGTGGGAGTTATTTGTGTGTGTGTGTGTGTGTGATACAGTAAATGACCCTACGAGTCTTATTTCAGCCTAGTGTCACGGGTCGCGTGGTGGGCGATAAGAACAATGTATTATTTACGAAGGTAAAGGCAGGAGGGATCAGAGTTCGCTTTACTGTGACACTTAGTGGAGGGATGGTAGATGTTTTAACAATGCGGTAATTTAAAAAAAAACGTAAAATGGTGGTAAAATTATAAATATAGTGTGCCTGGAAGAAATTACTTATAGTAAAACGGCAGCACAATATATTCGTATCAGGGGTTCTATTACTTTTGAGGATATTCTATTTGTATCTAATGCATTTTTTTTAACTAGAACGGGTTTTCACTTGGCCATAGTTTGCCTGATAGTAAGCAAAGACTAATATGGAGCGTGCTTACCCGATAAGAACCGATTCACTCTCGCTTTGAAGATCGCTGGATTATAGTGCGTGGGGAACAGAGAGTCCTCAACCTTGCGGTTACCAACCTTATTACGACCAAATTTGTGGTTAAACACAGCTATAGCGGTTTAGATACCTACAAATCTAGGTTTGGTTTGTGCTCATGCCATCAAACTTTTGAACTGAAGAACCCGACGAAACTGAACCCGATAATTCAGTTGAAATACTTTATTGTAGTATTAGTTATTTTGAGTAATATTTGGCTTGCACAGTCGGTAATACAAAAAATATAATATCTAATAAATACCAAGGCTATTTTTTCAGTATAGTATTAAATTTTAAACACTGTTATAAAATATAGATAGTAATTTAAAATATTAATCATTTTGGTTCCAAATACTCATTCAAATCTAAAACAAAAATACATCTACAATTCCTCCCCAAGCTACAGTCCTATTTGCTCGCCAGCGTTGCAGCGCTTCACAAAGTGGGTCACGCTCGCTGCAGCGGCCTGCAGCGGCTGCACCTTTCAACTGCGGCTTTCAATTGAAAATTAATTTCCTATTCCATGCATGCCCGAGCGGTAGGTATACGCTGTCGCGGTATATACTACGTTCTGAATACAGGTTTCGCTTTATGTGCTCTTATGAATGTGATTTAGAGTACCTATATAGCTAGTTTATATTAAAGTTGTGATTGGTTTATTCAATGATTATCATATGTCACTTTTTATACTTTTTGGTTCACTTAAAGCTTATGTAGGAATATAACTTCTTTAAGATTCTTAAGCGTGTTTAATTATAACTACCTACCTATCTTCAATCTGGTGCTTTAGATCAAGAAAGTGGTTCACTTTTATTGTCAGGAGAGAAAACAGTACATCTTCTCAACGCAAATGGGCATTTCGATTTATTGCTTAATTTACGTGATAATATTAACCTCTAAATTTATATAATATTGTAGCAAATCTATAAAAAAAATATGATGAATAATTTTATCTATGAATATAGTTTTTTATATTTTATTAAACAATGAATAGTCCCAAGTCCCTTTACAAAATGCTTAGTCTAAACATAAGAATTAGCTTTCAACAATGAAGTTAATCCATACAATTGAAGTAGAAAACAACTCTAACACAAACAGGCATCGAGCGTAAATAGACATACTGAATATTTAACGTTCTTAACCAACGACTTCATAGTATAGTAGACACGTACTTATAGCATAAAAACATTCAAAAACCTTACGCTATTCATATGTCTAAATAATAGATACCCATATTTTTCATGTGCTGACTGTTCGCAGTCAGCACATGCTGAGTTGAAGCCGGCTTGTGACAGGAAATTGTGTATGTGCAAAATGTGTTTGTCTTACTTTCCTGAATGTGTTCGTATGTAATTTATTATCACAAAATAAATAATTTTCATTACATATATTTTTATGGCACACAAAAGTAATTTCTTACAAACTAAGACGGTTCTCTTTCATCGCAACTATAGAGCGTTAAGAAAACATATGAAATAAAAATTCAGGCTATGCACAGTATAAAAAAGGCGGAAAAATAAAAAGGAAACTATTTAGTTTCAAAGGTATAGGTAAGTGTTTTTCAATAACCACACAACAAATAGTAAGATTGAAAAAAAACTTTGTTAAAGAAACCTGATACAGATATTTAGCAGTCTATGGCTTCTATTACCTCCATCCTATCCTAAGTCGAGATCTGTTGAAGAATTCATCGCCGTCTCAACTTCGGTCGAAATACGGCAAAATAGAGAAATTCGCGTAATTTGGCGTAATTTAATTCGCGTTGGAATTAACATGGCCTCCAAGATCAGTTTGGTGAGACAGCTAGCTCGTAGTTAGGTCGAGAGCTGAGGGTTGTTTTATCACTAACACCATCATCATCCATAGCCTTATCTATCCCACTGCTGGGCTAAGGCTGCCGGACAACCCACTTCTCGTCTGCCTGTTCTCGGCTACCACTCAGTAACGGTTTTGCTCCATATCTATTTATCACTAACATATTCATTTTTTTTAACCAACTACGCTTGTTTCATAGTTGTACGTACTGAATACAGTAGGGTTTTACTGAGAGTGAAATGAGGGCTAGCGCGCGCTGATCACTTAAAATAAGGAAGTTATCAATTTGACCCTCATTTATCATGTGATATTGTCAGAATTAGATAAAATTTTATTATGTGGTAATGAGCTACAAAACACGGGTGTAAAATTTTGTTAGTGTATGTACATACATAAGTTTATTTGTATATAAGCATGTTTGTCCACCAATAGCTTGAAAACTATAGTGATATCGACATTTGTTTAGATGAGAAAGGCTCACGCTTGACTACAACTTGCCTGATGTTAAGCAACGTTATAATCTACGATAGCGCGCTTGCCTAGAAGAAACTTAACAAAATAGCTTATTTCTTTTGGATCGATCGAAGATTAAGCATATCAACTTTTACTTTATATGGAATAATAAATAGCCTGAGTAAGATAAGCAAAAAAAACAATTTTATCGTACATTAATAACATTAGCACTTCACCTAAAAAAAGGAGCATCGTATTATCATTCGCGGCCTAAATTCTCACAATTTTCTCTCATTTGAGAAACGTGACGTTTCTGTGTGTATTCCTTATTGGATTTACATTGAACCTTTGCCTATGAAAATTTAGAGATAAAACGTATTTTGCTTGTTGTAGTTCTATCTACTAAAAATAATGAAATTGGGTTGCCATTAGTTAATACTGTACTAAAATTAAATTTAAATGTATGTAAACTCATGAAGTATGTTTTGTCTTCGGCATACGTTGATAAGCGTTTACGTAGGTAACATTGGAATGAAATTTATTTTGATGTACATTATATATCTAGTACTATTTCATTAAGATGACGCAGTGGCGAACTATAAATCTGAAATTATAGGTCCAAGCGCCCTGCACCGCTGAAAGGCGCGGGAGGCAAGTTTCGCTAATAACTCCACTTATTCCGAAAGGGCGCAAGCGACAAAATGGTTTTGGTCGTTTATTTCAAAAGCTACCAATTTTTTTTAAATTAGCTATTCACAAATCAAAGTGATTGTGTTAATTAACATGTGTGGAAAATTTTAATGCTCTAATCAAAAACCAACGCCGACAAAATCGATATACTTACCCAATTTTATAGAGGTCTTTTTGATTAATTATTTTGTGTTACAAAAATTGGCCGTTGGTGTTATGCTATTCGCAAAATATAGTCATTGAAATGATGAATCTTGAACATAAAATTATAATTTAGTTGCTTTTGTCTATGTAGTAAAATACGTATTCTTGCTATCAAATTCTCAGGGCGTCCTCTTAAAATAAACAAGATCTAGGCGAAAAAAGAACGTTAAATCGGCAAAAAAATAATATATAAACGGCCTTCTAATCTGAAATTGCTATTTTACAGGTATTTTTTTTTCACTGAAAGCTTTAAATCGAAAATCACTTTTGCCCATTAGTGTCAGTATAAGTTATTAATTACAAAACCTACAGATAGTGGTCATCCGCTTTACCAGTTATATATGATATGCATGTCAACGGCGATATTACCATGTTAATTAAAACCACACCTATGTATGTATATGTACATAGTTATAGTTAATTACCAATAATTATCGATAATGGAATCACAACATTGCCAAAATAATTAACCTATAGTTTATCCACAGCTGGTAATGTTATTAATTTAGAACTGTTATAGATAATTTAATGAGTAATTAATTTATATAATTACATCTTTACGTCTAATTACCGTTTTATATGTGTGTTTTCTTTGACTTAGATACGTAATTATTTTGATAAAATTTAGAGCTTAGTTAAATTGTTCGATAATAGAAAAAAATAAAATTTCTTGTATACTACATCACACATTCCTAAAAAACTGTTCACTCAAAATGAATGTGATTCTATCAATTAATTACATATCTATTTATTGTACACCGTAATAGAACACAAATTGCAGGAAATAGTATCCTAGAATGGGACACTTAAGCGTGTGTGGCTCAACGGTTCCACTGTCTGCTTTTCATTTAGACGCACCCTGGTTCGAATCCAGCCCTACACCAATGACTTGTATTTCAAGTAAAGTGTAGATTTGCACTCGCTTGACGGTGAAGGAAAACATCTTGAGGAAACCGACATGTTTGAGGACCACAATTTCCGAGGACATGTCTGTCGTGGAAGGACCGGGGCGCCCACCTAATGAATTAATTCTGCGGGGGAGTCATAACCCTCAGTCATGAGGAAATACTACTCAAGGGAGAGAGAGTGAGAGAGAGAATGGGACATTATCATCACTAAAAATTCACTTAATGATTCAAGAAACAGAGAGAATACAGTTCAAATGTTAGTTACTACATTACATTCTATTAGAGTGGAAGCAAAATGCCAACAAAACTGCTAGAAACCTTTTAGCCAAAACTCTTTTAACACAATTAAAGTTTCATTTGTATGTCTAGAGACTAAACACACACATATCTAATTAGGTGAGCATAAAAATGCTGCGCAGTTGTGAAAAGACCGTATACGAGTTTTACGGTCAATGACGTCACATTTTACGGCTAAACTAGCGCCGTGTTATGGGCCTAGAATAAATAGAAAGTTCGGTCAACAGAAAACAGATTAGGTTTGTAATGTATGCAGATTGGAGTCGTTATTAGTATATGAAGTTTGATGATGTTTCAGACAAATTGACTAGTTAACTTATTTATATTAATAAACTAGTCTGTCAGTGTTAATATCAGTAGAAAATATTTGGAACTATATTTAGAACAAGTGGTGCTCGTGGCTTCACTCGCATTAAGAAGTAAATCTTGCATCCCCTATTTCACCCCTTTTTAAGTGGCATTTCCAAAAATCCTTATAATCTTAGCGGATGCCTACGTCATAACATCTACCTTCATTCCAAATTTCAGCCCAATCCGTCCAGTGGTTTGGGCTGTGCGTTGATAGATCACTATATCAGTCAGTCACCTTTAAGTTTTATATATTTAGATTAACTAACATAACTGACTGATTAAGTTGAACTTTATGATAAGGTGGACTATGTATGTCTGTAATCGAATGAAACTGGCACAGAACAAAGCTGCCGCAAACACCGTTAGATTATTGACATCAGATTTATTAACATTCATATGAACAAGGGTATTTACTACGCCCTTATTATCGCGAAATGAAGACAAAAGTTTGCCTGCTACGTGCAAAAATATAGTTAGTATTTCTGTAAACATTTCATACAATAAATGTTCGTAGTTTAGCTATTGAGCTAGAACAGTTTATGTATCTCTTTGAGTTGTATTTCCTCATGACTGAGGGTCTTGGCTCAAGTACAAAATTAATTGGTTAGGTGATTTTTTGGTTATCAGGCAAGCCGGCTTCCTCACGATGTTTTCCTTTACCGTTAAGCGACTGCAAATCCACACATAACTTGAAAAACAAGTGATTGAACACCAGTCACTTGTTCGAAACAAATCAAATCATTTATTTTGCGAATATGTTGTGTACAATTATTAGATTATAGCACATGTAACGCTTGTGATAAGTACTGACATATTCTGCCTTAGGGCATGCAAAAATTACATTTTAAATACTCACAGCTAAATATGTTCAGTTAAAATCCTTCAGAAAACTGTAATAACTGACTATTTGATATAACGCAAATAATTAACAAAATCATTGAAAAACATCACGATACAGGGTGCGTCAGGATGAAAAGCAGACACTTAAACCTCCGAACCTTACTCGCTTTCGTTCTAGAATAGTTTAGCTCTTCTAAAAACCGTTCTACAAATACTAAATCTCTGGCAAAAGGTTGGCTGTCTAGTTGCCAAGGTAAGGCTTAAATAAAGGGTTGGCGGTGGGAGATGTTGCGTCAAATCTCATCAAACATTGAGAATCACCTGACCTTAGCTACCTTTAGCCTTTAGCTGGGAGAGATAACAGAATTAGGTCGACTTATAACCACGACACAAAGTGAGTATCTTATAAGTTTGATGTGCCGTGTTTCGTATGTCTACTACTTTCTTTTTTTTACGTAGGTTAGGTTTACGTTTGGCTACAGCCTGCCTTATGTTAAGCATTGCTGCAGCCTAGGGTGTAACACGTTTACCTAGAAGATACCTATTAACTCTAGATTTGAAAACCCCTGGATTGTAGTTCGCAGGAAACACAGATTCTGGTAAAGTGTTCCAGAGCTTTGTCGTCCGTACAATAAATGTAGAGGCAAAGCGCTGTGTTCGATACTTCGGCACTTCCACCATAAAACGGTGTCTACCTGCGGATTTTCTGCTTGTTCAGTTATAGAAAGGAGCGGTAGTTAGTAGTATATGATCCTGAGAGTGATATAAATTATTTTTTTATGCAGAAACAAGGCGAGCAAAGCCACAGGCATTCACTAGTAACATACACATAAAACTCAAACTAAGTACAATTGTATTTCAAAAAGGCCAATAAACTAAAACCAGGCCGCAAGACTGCTAAATGTGTTTTTATCTTATATCAATATCATTACTCACCAATATTTCAGCCTATGTCCATTTGCTTTACTCTGCACTGCTGAGCATAAACCTCAACACTAGTATACACAAATGAAATACCAATAAAGCAACATTAACACATTATTTACGTGGCCGATCGCTTGAATAGAACTTCCCAGTAACAATGCAATAGCATGCATTCCTTCGGAGAATTTCAGCAACGTCGATTCCAACTCGAATAGTAACTCGAGTATCGATTATTGAATTACCTGACTCAAAGACTCGATTCTGTGACTGTGGCGAGCTTAGTCGACAATCGAGTCAGGAAAGAATCGATACTGATGTTATATCAATCCCTATTGTATTATTTTTTGTGCTCAGTAATGGCAAAGTAGAATTTCACACATGCATTGTTTCGAATTGAAGATAATTTTAAAATTGTAGGCGAATACGGGGAAATAAAATTGAATATAATGGCTTTTTTATTTTATCTACAATTCACAATTAATTCGAGGTTTTCATGTCGTATGAAAAATTTTCAGTCATTTTTTGCGCTAATATCTTCTAATTGGTACAGAAAAATATCATTTAATACGACGCAGACAAGCCTTTATAGTTTTTTTTTTAGATTCAGAAATTATTGTTATAATGTATTGTTTACTAATAAATAGAGATTAACTTTTAAGTAACGGAGGAATCTACTATTTGATCTCACAAAATCAAGGTAAAAATATATATAATATACTCGTAGGTAAGTCTTATAAATGTCTGTCAATATATCCAGTGAGTAGCCAATCCCCATCTCTCCAAGTTATAGTCCAGTTAATCCTCGGGTGGAGCAAGTTGACAAGTCATGGTAAGCTGACAAGCTCAGAGGTTACCAAGGAACGTACACCATAGCTTTTGACTGACTTTGAAAGAGAAGATTCTCCATTCGTCAGAATATTGTTTGCTTTGTCAGTTTCTTATGCTGTTAACTTCGGTAAACATAAATAATTTTTCAATTTTTTGTTAGGTAGGTCAAGTTTCAGAGGAGGCCCCGTAAACAAATTACATACATAGATTAAGAGTTTTTTGAAAGAAAAAAAAACTTATTGCACCACCTGGTTTGTGTCATATTGTTTGAACTTCTATCATTTACCAAAATTTTCAACGTCAAATGACTAAAATGTTTTCTTGTACAGACATACATAACGTAAAGCTTTTATTATTTTATGTTAACCCCCATGTTTATAGAATATCTGAGTAGTATCTGGACTAATATCAAGAACTCTGTACAAAACTTTCTATGGCAGTGGATTAGATATTATGATTTATTAGTTAGTATATTATATCAGAAAGTTGCATAAAGTTGTTCATGAAAGATTAAACATTATTTTGATTATTTTGTAAAAAATACATACAATTTACAAAGTTTAATAGCTTTCTTCTAGGCAAACGTCTTACAAGTCAAGCCACAGCGATGCTTTAATTCAGGCAGTAAATTAGTTTTAAATGCAAATATTAAGCTCTTGGCAGATAAAGATATTAGAAAAAATAAATGTAAAAATATTTAAAAAACAATTTATTATTACACCCGGTTTTCAGTTCAAATAACACGACCGAAAAACGCGATTAAAAATATAAAGATAGGAACCGTTCCGATATTATTATAACCAAACAATTCTTTTCCGATAATATTTCCGTTACATTAAACTAGCACAAAAGTAAATCAAGAGGTTTTCTTTACAGAAACATGACCTTATTAAAGCTGGGAATCACAAACATGTACCCTAAATTACAACGTAGGAGTCGAACCAATCAAATAATAAAAGTGATTTTATTTAGAATCGAAGACTTTACTCCTAGTAAATTATTGTATTTAATTAATTATACTGTATTCTCTCTCTAACTTATATTTTTGTAATTATTAATCACATTTAGATCAAGCTGTGTACACATATTTTGGAATTTGTTCTGGATCAAAACCTTTAAATGTATATTCAGTTCATTTAGGAACACATTCTGTTTTTTGTGCCATTATAAAATAAATAAATATAAAATAAATGATATGAAGATATTTAAAAAGAAAATGTTTATTCATAGAAATCATCATAACCTCAGTTTTCGGGGCTTTTTACCTCAATTCAATTTCAATTTTAAAATATCTTTATTTACATAATAAATTATAAAATTTGTACAGACCAGTGTTTGTTCTTAATCCTAGAAGCACAAAACCTGATTGTTATCACTATTCTTCAAGCAAATTTTGCTTTTTGCGAACTGTGTGCTGGGAGTTTTAAGTAAATTTAGTAAAAATGGGGGTATTTATCCAGTTATTACACACATATCTACTTGTTTTGATTATGTAGTCACATTCTAGATGTTACTGCATAGTTAAATAAATTTTGTTAACAATATAATCCAAATAGATTGGGACAAGAGATTAAAAAACGTTAATATGTTAATATGGCTTTTTACCTGTGAGTTACCAGGAGCCGAATTACCGCTAAGCTTTTTCCTGTTAAACAATACAATAAGCTAAGGCTAAGTACGGTACCAGATAAAAAAGTTTTATGCAATCTTTGGTATGTATATGCAATTATTTTCCAAAACAAAATTTTAAAATCATATATATCACACTAGTGGGAGCTCGCGGCTTCGCTCGCATTAAGAAGTAAAACATGCATCCCCTATTTCACCCCTTTAAAAGTGGCATTTCCAAAAATCCTTTCTTAGCGGATGCCTACGTCTTAACATATACCTTCATTCCAAATTTCAGCCCGATCCGTCCAGTGGTTTCGGCTGTGCGTTGATAGATCACTATGTCAGTAAGTCAATCAGTCAGTCACCTTTGAGTTTTATATATTTAGATTACAGTGTTACTTTTGTGAATTTTAAGTGTCTTCACGTGATAGAATGTCTCAAAGATTCCTGTCGCAGCACAACACAGGTCTCCACAGACTTAGTGTGTTGCGCAGTCATCCGAAGATGTACTACCTAAAAGTTTAAGATTAATTGTATTTTTACGTACAAACATTGTATATTTGGCATAATAAACGATTATTTATTTATATATATTTTTGTGTTAAAGAATACCATATACATATGGTATTCTTTTTTTGCATAGACAGAATATGAGGAAATGATGTAAGAATGTAGTATGCAAAAAAGCGAAATCACATAATTATCCAGTGAAATAATATTCATGTTTCAGCTATCGATTATTCATCTCCCATTGTGTAATATAATTCCATTATAGGAACAAACAAATAAAGGTAAATTACCCGAAAGCGGGCCAATGGTGGCTTGGTCACGCATCTCATCATAATGATGAGTTTATACTGACTGGAGACGGAGACAGACATAACATTGTAGTATACTAGTGGACGCACGCGGGTTGGTTATCATTATTTCAGGATAAAAATAGCCTATGACACTTCTGTGATTTCATGTAACCTACACACCAAAAATCTTGGTGATCCGCTGAGCCGTTTTTGCGTGATGAGTGTTTAAGTAAACAGACAAAAAGAGACACAGATAAACAGAGAAACAGACAATATAGTAGGTTGTTTTTCATAATATCTGCAGCCTTTATAGTTTACACATTTATGCTTCCTTGGTTCAAAATAAACCATAAGTTATGGACTGAATAGTGCTTCGTAGAAAACTTGTTTTTTACACAAAAAATCGTTTTGAAAACCAATAAAACAATCCTAAACGACCATTATTTTCATTCATGGCAATGATTTCCTCCAGTCATAAAAATCCAAATCTTGTTTTTTTTTGTACGTAATATTTTTCAGCGTCGTACTATCCTTTGTCTAATGTAATGTCTAACATTACTTAATTAAGTTTCTTGCAATCATTGTACACAAGCCCTAACACGTCAATTACCTAAGTTTAACTGCGCAAATGATATAAAGCAACTTTTTCAATTATGTGCTCGGTAAAGTTACTAATTGTGTAGTAACAATCCAATTGGATGAGTCTTCAATACTTTGTGAATAGACATTGCGTAATACTATTGTATTAGGTACTTAAACATTAAAATTGTCTATTGAAAATGTCTTAGAATTTTTTACTAGCTTTTGTCCGCACACTTTATCTTCTAAATATATAAAACTCGAAGGTGACTGACTGATAATAGTGACCTATCAACGCACAGCCCAAATGATACTACTACTGGACGGATTGGGCTGAAATTTGGAATGAAGGTAGATGTTATGACGTAGGCATCCGCTAAGAAAGGATTTTTGGAAATGCCACTCTTAAAGGGGTGAAATAGGGGATGCAAGTTTTACTTCTTATTGCGAGCGAAGCCGCGAGCACCCACTAGTTATACATATAAACCTTCCGCTTGAATCACTCTATGTATTAAAAAATCTACATTAATATTCCTTGTGTAGTTTTAAAGATCTGAGCATACATACAGACATAGGGGCAGACGCGGGAAGCGACTATGCTTTATACTATGTAGTGGTTTTAATTACTTACATGGCTCGAATGATTGGATATTGGAAGACCACGGTTGGTTGCTTGCATTCAGCATATATTTTGTGCTGAGATGGGAGTCGAACTGTGGCAAGAAATTTAAAATACTATTTGTTTTTATGCATAAATATCCTTTGTGCGTTTCGTTTCTCATAGATGTCTTTTATTAAATATTATATTTACATGTTCACAACGATTTTTGCCTCATTGACTTTCCGAATCGGAAAAAGTGTGGGGAAAACTAGAATATTAACGAGTTCACCAACATATTACAGTGTGATTGTGATGTTTTTAACCAGATCACGTACTAATTATTTTATCAACCATTCTAAAAATAACATTAAACCCCAGCACCCAAAAATATATATAATATAATAAAATAATATATATATATATAAAAATATATAAAAAATTCGCATGTGGGTAAAAAGAGGCATTTTCATAATGTAATTTTGTTGACGCAGCTCACGGGTAATTCTGCAAATTGTGCCGATGTTTCGCCTCGCGCTTTCCATACGAGGCATGGATAAAGTAAAACAGAGAAGCCTAAATAAATATTTGTCATAGAACAGTCGCATCGATGTTATATTTAGCGTAAATCAAGAAATAACTGTGTAAAATAATTTACATTTTTTTTATATACCTATATATAATTTTTGTTCATTGATTGTACATTAATCTCGTGCGGGGTTAGCAAAAATGTATTTGGTACTACTATGCTTACGACATAACCCGCGTCATTCCATTATTAAAAATAACATTATTATACTACTACCATATAAAAGTTACGATTAATCTGTCGCTTCGTTACATAAAAGGAAGGAAGAACAATCAAACATAAGAAATAAACGCACGTTGTTTGCAAATAATGACTGTTTGAACTCTGAAATCGAGAACCAAACGTACTTTTGCTTATAAATGTTATATCCGTTATCTAGTACCCATGACACAAGCGTTTGCTTAGTGTGGGGCTAGATGGCGATGCGTGCAATGTCCTTATGTATATTTTATTTATTTATTTAAAAGACGTATTTTTGGCATATGTTTGCAGGAATTTTGACCCCATATTGAAGCATCTATTGTATCTAAATTCGTTGTTATGTGGCTTATGCCTCGGGCTACCATCAAATTACTCTGCGTGTGGCGTGTGCCTGTTACATTGAAGATTACCTTTTTACAAATACAATTGAAATATATGTTATTTACACCCACTGTCTGGTTGAGGCGTCGTACATTTAATAAATGAACAAACAAATTCTTCTTCTTTTTGTACGTATTTTACTTGATTGTTTCATCATCATCAGTTTCTATGTAGGTATAATAAGTACGTATTTACAAAAGAAAAGTATATAGGTATGTATTATACCCGTTATCTAGTACCCATGATACAAGCGTAAGCTTAGTATGGGGCTAGATGGCGCTGTGTGATATGTACGGAAATATTTATTTATTTATTATTATCAACTTACTGAGCATAAATCTCTTAGTTAATTTCATTTCTTATATAGTCCGGTTTGGTCTAGTTTATATTTATAATACACTTAGTATAAATATACTCAAAATTAGAAATATTCACCGATACATGAATCGACTTTTTATTGAATAAACTACTCAGACATATTTGAAAAACACCATTAAAGATTTGTTGCAAATTTGACAGATTTAACTTACTTTTTTGAATATAAAACACTTATTTGGTACATAAGCTTAATTAAAACTATTCCGATATATAACACAATATTTTTTAATACTATAGCATTGCACAATATATATCTACGTATAAGTACATCCAGCAATCTCGCATCCCCTTCAAAGTGACCACCGATCACACGTCAAGCGCCACTCCGAACATATTGACAACACATTACTATGGAGATATCTCTAGATGTGGTGTTTTTATAAATAGTTTATTAACTGTCAAACAAACAACAACGAATGAGTCAATGTAAATAGGAGGTTTTTAGTCCCCCTAATATATGTATAGCTAATAATATTAAGGTTAAAGTTTGTGTGTGTGCGAGTGTGTATGTAGGTATACCTGTTACTTTTGTCGCTCAAAAGACTGAACTGGTTAGGATGAAATTTGGTACGCAGATACTGTAGTAGTAATTTAATATGAAGATAGACTAATTAATACAAAACCTACTTTTTATCAAGCATTATCGGGTCTAGGTGACACCGCACCTGAAGCCAACGGTAATGTCGAGTTGGAAATATAGAATTTCAGTATTTACTCTCGGTGAAATGGGCACGTGCAGTGCAAGAATAGACAAGACAAGATTACTTGTATTAACAATAGATTCTCAATATTCTGGAATCATTAAATTAAGTTAAAAAAACTTTATTGCACGATAAATTTAAACTACTCATAAATTAAATGCTACAATCACAAAAAGCTCGACAAATTTTCGATTTAGCAAAATGAAAGCTCAATCCCTCGAAATCAGTGTATCAATGAAAGCAAAATCTCTCGAAATTCAACCATTGTACTTAAACAATAAAAACACTTCCCAAAAACCTTTTCCGAACCATTCAGAACAATGACAAGTTAAAAATACTAAGAGCGAGGGGGTAATCTGCACCAGTATCTAATTACTTCGTTATTCCTCCTGGAACTCGATACTAATTGCACCTCTGCACGGGTACTGGATCTGATACAACCTACTTTATATAGAACGGAGAAGAAAATATTCCTTGTGTTTTATTCTTCTTAGTAATGTCGTCAATGAATTCGAATACGTGTACCTACATATATCTTATATGGAAGGGGACAATAATATTCAATATGTTGTTTTAATGTTTAGAAATGTAGTCAATGAATTAAAATACACTTACTTTACTATCATAATAATAATAATTGGCCGTCCGGGAGTGGCAGACGCAAGAGCTCAGTACCTAAGCTCCAGGGTGGAAGTGTTAAAGGGCATAACGCCGCTAGTACCGCTCAGAGAACGCGCAGCACACCTCTCGACACCCTAAGCCACTCACACCAATGTTGCCCTTCCGGCGTCATCTTAGGCTGCCTTTTGTGGAGGGCCCATTTAGTGAGTGGCAAGTCATCACCCGCTATAATTTTTATGAATGAGGCATAACTGGCGGGTGCCGTTCCTCGTACAATAGACCAGTTTAATTAAGCAATGAACAACTCAACACAATAGCCTGTAACATTAATACCATGTCTGCAATAGTTACTTTATATACCTAACATCCTCTATCTGTAATTTTTACTTAATTTTAAGTACCTATAATATTGTAAAAGGCCTCTCAGTGTTGGCTCCGGCCCCACTGATGCCTTAAAAATACCGGGCGTAAGGCCCGAGAATCTGTGAAGAGAAATAAAGACATAATAATAATTTATTTATTTAGCACTTAAAAACTAGTTACATATGTTAATTCTATATAGTATACTTAAAAATATTTAACATGGTTTACGAGATAGGTTACATTGGTACAACATAGATATTAAACACTGGGTGCACTACATTCCACACTAAGTCCGAGACTTGTGTCGTACATAGAAGGAGAAAAGAACATTCACAATGTTTTTTTACACCTATTGTATAGTAGTTGCGGCTTCGCTTGCGTTATTATGAGATAAAAAGCCTATGATAGATGTAAAATAATAGAAAGGTTAAATAAACTATCCATAGGCATATTGTTGATTGGATTTTTTTCTAAGCAAAACGTCTGCAAGTTGACAATAAAATTTGTTGGCTTGTATTGTGTATTTTACCTTTCTTTTGTGTACGATAATAAACAACTATCTATTAATCTATCTGCAAATAATCGTTAAAATATGGCCGTGTAAACTTTAAGCTCGGTACAAAAAATACGGTTCTAGCAAATCATCTGTTTCTGTGGTATCAAGCTTAATTCGTTAACTTTTAAAGCTACGTTTTTCTTACTAAAGAGATCAAAGAGTTTCGACTGAAAATCGTTTGAAAACTTGGTCGGGGTAATTCTCATAATCAGCAAGAAACATGATTCTAGGGAGTTAAATTCTTACCTTTATGTTCATACACCCACCGAAATTTTATTTAATTACGAAAACCTAAAACATTTCATATCGTTAAGTTAATATTCTTATATTCCCAATGTTTGTCGAAAATAATTATATTTTATTACAGATTTGAAAATAGAAAACAAACGAAAATATAGAACACAAAATAAAATGGCTGCTCTAATTCCCCAGTCAGAAGGAAACTCCCCAAACAAAACATTCCCAAACTTGCTTAAAAACTCGAATATTCTAAAATGTATCCGACACAAAACTCTGCAGTTTTCAAATTTCGCGTAACAACTCCGCCGAGTGGTCAAAATTCTGCCGCAAATCCCTCAAAACTTTTCATAAATTACACCGAACCAAGTCGAAGAACAAACGGTCGAATAAGAGGACATTCCAGCTTGGGAAATTATCATAAATTATTTTAAACTTCAAAACCTGATTCGATTGTATGAACGAGAAAAAGTCACGTAGTTTCGGAACCGAAAAGTATATTTAAATACATTTTAATTCTTAACAATACCTTTTTGTTGAGAACAAGCTCTATAATTTTAGATTTCATTGAAAAGTTTCTAAAAGGAAAGGAAATAGGCGCCTAGAAAGAGGTCTTGTTCGTTATAACAATTTGAAAGGGAATTTTTGAGCGACTGTGTGCCTTAACCTTCGAGCATTGGATCGTCAAAGGCCTTAACAAAGGAATATGAAAGGATTTGTTTGACAAGTCAAAGTGAAAGGAATTTACAGGACCGGTTTTCTGATTTTAGAGTTATATTTTCTTATAGTTAATATTTTTTATTGTATACCTGTTTTATTTTAAGTTTATATGTACATATCGGTATATTAATATGGCCCTAGAAATAATATACGTATATAATAAATTGCGAGTGTGCCTCAGTGGTTCCTGTGTGTGCTTTTCATCCAGACGCACTCTGGTTCAAATCCGGCCCTGCACCTATAAATTGTATTTTCAAGTTATGTGTATATTTGTGCTCGGTTAACGGTGAAGGAAGACATCGTGAGGAAACCGACATGTTTGAGGACCACAATATCCGAGCACATGTGTTTTCCGTGGAAGGACCTGGGCATCCACCACGATCTGCCCATGAGAACTCCCCTAACGAATTGCGGGAGAGCCACGATCCTCAGTCATGAGGAAAACAACTCAAGAGAGAAAAAATAAAACGTGAAATAAAATAACATAAGTAAAAATTTATGATCAAGCACTTACTATAAAAATACATATTAGTACAGTAATGTATCCTCAAAGAAGCTTTTACAATATCTAAAAGCAAGAATAAAATTGTCTATTCATAATATCATAACAATACGAGTACAAAATCAATCCTTTTTCTCGGCCGATACCAGATACACCAATTTTTCTTATTACCTTGTCAAAGAGCGAGAGCTATGATTTTATTCCAATACATTGACTTCATATCATATATACATCCAATTGCAGCAAATTGTTTGTTTATAAATGAATTATAACAAAAATGTCAAACAAATGCAAGGATCGTAAATTATATAAGGAATGTGTTGTGCGTACATCAGTAATCGATGTGTTAAACCATATGAGCGAACTTAAGTAATACACTTATATTAATAACTAGTGGGTGCTCGTGGCTTCGCTCGCATTAAGAAGTAAAACTTGCTAATTTCACTCCTTTTGAAGTGGCATTTCCGAAAATCCTTTCTTAGCGGATGCCTACGTCATAACATCTACCTGCATGCCAAATTTCATCCCGATCCGTCCAGTGGTTTGGGCTGTGCGTTGATAGATCACTATATCAGTCAGTCAATCAGTCAGTCAGTCACCTTTGAGTTTTACATATTTAGATTAAGATAACCTTATTAATTAATTTCTGTTTAATGTCCATTAGCACAACAATTCTTAAACAACATTACTGATTTTGCCTTATTAGTTTATCGCTAAAATGTGTTTAAGAATTATGCAAATAGACCTTAGAATTTACATCATGCTCATAATGCAAATGTCACGAAACCACCAGTACTGATAAATAATTAGAAGTCTCCGAGTATTATGTTCTATGTTAATACATATGTACATACACATCTTCTGTCAAAACATAGGTACTCTGGGGTAAGGTCTTCAATAAACACAAGCAAAAGCTAGCGCGTGCGTCGTTAATTATTCAGCGAAACCCTGCCTAAGGATATAAGTAGATACGTTGAGTTTATCTCAGCAAGGGCTTCAGAAGGCTGGGTATAATGTATATATGTGTATAAACATAGGTATAGGGTAAAATAATGTTTTACGTTTAGTATTGAGGTGAAAATTATAATGTTACCGTTGTTATAATGTTACAGACATAATTTTACCAATCTATTTGTTTTAACTTCCAAGAAAGGGGTTACTGGTGTAAGAGGTAGGAGGCCTGGGAGGGAGGATGCATATACTCTGCAGTGAGTCTCATTAGGCTGATGATGATGATGACTTTTTAAATATTCAGAACCACTGTTCCGATTTTCACGCAATTTTTCTATTCTTTATATAGGTTTCAAGTATATTTTCAAAATTAGTAGAACATAATTTGTTGGTTACCCTTTTTTTGTTTCCTTGCTTGTAACTGTATTTGATTCTATTTCTAGGTAAATAAAGGTGCCAAATCATTAAATTACAAAGTTAATGATATTAACTTGTAATAAATATATGCAACATTGAAGTAATTCATTAAAGAGGTCACGTGTTAGCATCTGTTTACCAAACTAATTCTTAATACAGTTAATTACATAGTTTAATATCTAATCAGCGGCTGGACATTTTGACCTTTGATCATATTACTAAAACTTAACACTTAAGCCGGAAATAATAAAAAAAAATATCACGTTAATCTTCGTATATGTCATTTAGACATAGAAACACACAAAGTTCAATAAAAACATAATAATTATACTTTTATGGTTTATTACAATAAATGTAAAAAAAAAGGTAACGGTAAACTATGGTCAAGTGCAAACCCGTTCAAGTTAAAAAAAAAAATGTACATACACAAAACACACTAACATTAAACATTGATATTTAATTATTAAAATATTATTTCATCCTGACATATTAATTTATGAACGTAAATCACCTATTTATTTCCTTGGAATGAACTCAAAATTAACATTTTTTATTCTCACTTGGACTTGCTCTTTACTGAACCTAATTCCACCTTTCATCACAACAGTTTTCACTGTAAAGTGTCTCAGTACATGAACTACACCAGCTTTGATTTGTAGCTTTGTATACCGCATTCCGATACAAATCCTATTCCCTTTACCAAAAGGCATATACACGTGACTTGTAGTATTTCTCTCCTCACGCGAAAACCTTTCCGGATCAAAAACTTCAGGATTCTTAAAGTACTTCGGATCGTTATGGTATTCATATATCGGTGTGAATATCTTCGTCCCCCTTTCCACTTTAATATTGCCTACAGGTAACACAGTGTCTTTCACGCACTCTCTAGTCAAATAACCAATGGGTGGATACATTCGCATCACTTCGTCCAAAATTTTGTCTAAATACTCCATCTCCATGACTGCGTCGTACGTCAAACTGTTGTTATACTTCTCAAAGGTGTCATCGACTTCTTTGTGCAGTTTTTCAAGTATATCAGGATTTCTGCCGAGTTCCACCATGGTGGTGTAAATAACTGTGGCACAAGGCTCCAAACCAGCGATGTAGAAGAAAAACGCTTGAGCTGCCAATATCTCATCCGTTGGCTCCACTTCAAATCCTGTCTCGCCATCTTTCAACACACCTTTTTTCTGCAAACTCACACAAAGATCGGCAAAGTCGTGCTTCTTCTGTCCCTCTTCTTGCTCTCTCTGCCTTATGATCTGTTTTATGGAATCAATGAAAAACTCCTCGTGAACCGAGAACAGAGACATCCTCAATGCTCTAAAAACGTTTGAGTTTAAATTTGAGATGGAAAACTTGATATTCTTCCAAGAAGTAGGTTGGAGCGCATCTCTTACTACTTTAATGAAAGGAGAATCAAATGTAGACGAACTTCCTATTCCGAACACGGCAGCAGAAATGGCGGCGCAGCAAAATGTGTTCGAAGTCTCAAATCCGTCATCTGTCAGCTTAGCTGGGTTATTTTTGAGGTAATCAACAAAGTCTTGCGCACTCTTATCCATAATGTAGTACATATTCTTCAGCTTGGTAGTCGTGAAGAGGGGAGTAATATGTTGCCTGATCACTTTCCATTTCGGTCCGTTCAGAAGCAATATATTGTTGGCAAGTTTATCGTCTTCTGTGTACGGTATTCCTCTATCGCTGAAGGAGTGGAAGCCTTGTAGAAAAATATGGTTCACGTTGTCTGGATGTCTGACATAGAGCGCTGGAGTGACGACGGAGCCGAGACCAATAGCTGGAACATCTGGATATTCCTTGTATACATCATGAAGAAGCTGGAACATCGATCGCTCCTGGAAGAGATACTCCCAAAACGGCCCAGCTACTTTGTACTTCTTGTAGAAAGCCACACCTCTCTTCTTCCAATATATCTCTTGATACCTCGAATTTATGTAAACTAGTATCAACACCACCACTGCAACCGTAAGACCGATATATACAATCATTTTTAACACGTTGATTTTTTATTTTACTTCGATGCAACGTTTATTTGCTTCTTTATCTATTTGTTCAAATTTTCTTCAATGTGACAGCAAGTCGTTTGAATTATTGCTATGATACTACATGACGTTTCCCTAGTTAAGTTGTTCTTATATACAAACATCTTTTGATGCTTGATAAGTGATCTCATTTACTTAACTGTGGTCTAAGTCACGTGCCGGCCATAATTATGTGTAAAGTTAATAAATAAACAAACATTATTATTGGTGTCGTATATTCCAAATACCAGATAGTAGTGTACATGTTCAGTAAGAAAGTAGAATAATAGCTAGCTCGTACATATCTCGCGGTTTTACCTGCATTAGATTGATATACACGTAGAAAAAAGTTTGATGGTCAATTTTTTCCTCTCTCAAATTGTAATGGCGAGATATTTTTAAATATAGGTATTTATACATATGGTTACAAAAGAGAGTAACTTTTAAAGACTTATTCCAACGCTATCAATACAATATTATCAAATCGTTTTCATATAATATATGTACTAAATGTATTAAGTAAATCCAATTTAACGAGATATTGTAATTTGTGTAGCATATTCTATGATATAAGTACTTCTAATATGTATAATAGTTTTTAAGTTTTGTTGGTGTTGCTTTGTTTTTTGTTGTTTATGGTTGTTTATAGTTGATTTTTTTTTAAACTTTACGGTATCATAACTGTGAATGATGAAGCAAATTTCCGACCATGTACATAGTTATTATATAATAGTAATATTTTATAAGACTGAAGAACTAAAAAAAATCGACTGCAATTACATATAACTCTGTATAATTAGCTAAGAACTAGAAAGTCATTATGACAGACAGTATTAGGATGCAAGTCACCGGTCAATATATAATTATAAATTAATTATAGTAACATAAACAGCATCTCAGCATGAAAATGCAATTTTCATTGGAAACTGATGATGGTAATTTCCATTCAGAATTTTCCGATAATATTTTGCAAAATCATCTGGCATTACACTGTAATATCAATGTTTATTTTATAACAGATATATATTAAAATTATATAGTTTATACATATGTGTTCATAAAAGAGTAGTGCGCTATGGTGTCAAAGATTTCAAATCGCCCTATTTCTTTTCAATTAGTCAATCAAAAATGCATTATTGTACACCAATAACAAAAAACACAAGCTTAAAGAAATTAAGATCATAGTATTGGGACAGAGGGTGGCACTTATCTTGTTAATTAATTTTAATTTTATCCACTTCTTTTCCTTGTTATTGACTTGTATGTATGTGTATGCATCTAGATGTTTTATTATGCGTGTGTTTATTTATGATAGAATTAGCTCCATCTAATCCAGGATAAAATGTAGGCTTCGGGTTAATTCAATTCAATTCAAATATGCTTTATTGTACACCAAATAAAAAAGAACATATTTAACATAAAGGTGGAAGGGAACCAGGGACATTGGGCGACCTTATCACTAAAGTGATCTCTTCCAGGTAACCTAGTTTGGACAACACTAGAGGAAATCCGTAAAGCTGGCGTACTTAACACAATATTAAATAATCTAAAAATAAAACACAATAACAAATATAACATTCAAAGTAAACAACATACAAACATACCTACTTACACACAAAACTACATATTATTGATATTTAAAGGAATATATACATTTAATAAATACATTGAAGGAAATCACACAAAAATAAAATCAGGTTAATCCAAGATCCAATCTACCTCCATATCAAAATGTACATAGATTCGTCACAAATTTAAGCACAAACTGTGGATTTTATAACATAAGTGTTATATGTAAATTGATTTTTCTTCTTTCTTTTTTCATTATTTTTATTGTTCTAAGTAACTCTACTCAAAACAATATCAACAGAGTACAAACCCTTCAGATATAATCAACATAATAGATAAGACATTGAATGCCAGCGAGACGTCAGTATTGTCTGAATACAATGGGCACCCAAAACTGGAGCAAGTAATATTACATTCCGCTATGAAGTTCTCTTGACGGGACTTCTGTTGCGTATTTTGATTCTTACAATTGTTGGAAACCATAGTAATATATACTTATTATAGTAAATTTATATACTCAGACAAAAAAATACTCGGCCTGTTTGGAAAATGTTGACATAATCGAATTTTAATATTTTGAATATATATACCAGATATACCTTTTCGAACTAGCTGATTATAGTCATGAAAATGTCCTATTGAAAAGTGGCAATAAGTCAGAAATATTACCTGAATAATAAGTTAATAATAATAAGTTAGAAATATTAACTGGCCTGTTAGCTTAGTTGGTAGTGGCTCTGCCTTCTAATCTAGAGGTCGCGGGTTCGATTCCCGCATGACACAAGTATTTATGCATTTTAAAAATTTATAATTACTTGTGTTGAGTCTGGTCGTTTGTATGTATAATAAGTATGTATTTACAAAAGAAAAGTATATAAGTATTATATCCGTTATCTAGTACCCACGACACAAGCGTTTGCTTAGTGTGGGGCTAGATGGCGCTGTGTGCAATGTCCCAGGATATTTATTTATTTATTTTATTTTATATTTGAAAAAGATCTGATAAAGTTGACAGACCATGTGTGTCATTGGTGTAGGGCTGGATTCGAACCAGGGTGCGTCTGGATAAAAAAACAGGCACTGAACCGCTGAGCCACACTCGCTTTTTTATTATGAAGATAGACATCTTTAGTATTTGTTTTGGCAACTGGAGTCTCTACGTAAGAACAACTTTGAAAAAAAAAACTATGCAGTTTTAACATGTCGTTTAAAGCAACCCGGTCCGTTATAGAGATAAAAATCCACTTCAAATATTATGATATCCGTCCCGGTAATAGACTAAAGAAAAAAATTACTGTTTTTCAGATATCTTTCAATTTTTCACGTAACAAACCCAATCTATCGTTGGCACGCGAATGGTCCTGAAAGTGTCGCCGTGAGAGATGAAACGACGATGGAACTCTATTCAGCGCTAGATGGCGTTATAAATAAATGGGAGGGGAAAATGTTGATTATAGTTCTTCACGGAGTCGGAGTGAGAAAAAAGTTACCTTTGTCTTTAGTTTGTGTATGCATGAATAAATAGGAAAAAGTTCTTACTAAAGTAAGTTAAGTTTTAGTATGATGCCCGAAAGCGAAAAACTAAGTGACAGCAGTGTAATACAGATCCGTAAAGTCATATCTGTACTGGAATGAAACTATCTCTCAAACAAGGCTCCATTTTACTACAATATTGAGTATTAAAAAACAACCAGAGTGAAAACTCGACCAATTTTTTGTATAATAGGTATAATTTAATATAATAACAAACATTTCCAATAATTTTCTCCCCGAGCCTAGATTTTCAAGTGAAAGCAGTGAACGGTTTCAGCCGTAATTGTAAGAAAACTCTCCGCAGATAATACTAAAATAACACGATACCTACAGGGTTATTGGAGACCCACGAACGGTCATGATACATTATTTAATGTATTTATCATTTGTTTACTTTAAGTCTCGAACCACCGAGACACAGGCCCAGGCCTAGTTCGGGGTTCACAAGAAACACACATTAACATTGTATTAATAACTAATATTTTCTCTAAATTATTTAAACATTATGCTACTTTTCTACACTATATAACCTATTGTGATACAAAAATCTATATATATATTATTTTATATAAAAAAATAATCTTGTAATAAGTTATTGTTATTGTGAAACGCCATGTACCAGTGCTTTTGTCAAAATAAAAATCTTTATATATCTTCAAAACCTACTAACATTATAAATAAATATTCCACGCTATTTTACACAGCGCCATCTAGGCTCATATTAAACAAATGCTTATGAAAAGTGATTTGATAGAAGTCCCTGTCTGACTCATTGTTCGCCGATTTTTCTTAATTATTCCCTATTCATATTGAAGAAAATACATTATTACATAACTGTTAAATAAAATTGCAAAATATTATACTTATTTAAAACAAAAACCAATTGTTGCAAATTAAAAACTGTTTATTGTCTTGCAATAACTCGGTACTCTAAATACACAACGTCGCGTCTCCCGAAAAATATTGAGAAAAGTAACCGAGAAATAGATGTTTGATTATGGAATGAACCGAAATTCTTTAAAAATATGGGAAGCAAACGATTGCCCTATTCTCCGCATTCCAATCGACGAATAGAGATACATATTTTACTGATTTCTAAGAAAGGAAGGGGTTTCAAATTTCTATTAGTTAACCATTGCGTAGCTTGCACATTATTTTATGTACAAGTTTAAACTCTCACTTTGAATTTTATTAAGATAATTTCTTCTTTGACTGCTCTGTTAGCTTAGTTGGTAGTGGCTCTGCCTTCTAATCTAGGGGTGCGGGTTCGATTCCCGCATGACACAAATAATTACGAACATTTATATTTGTAATTATTTGCGTTGAGTCTGGTCGTTTCTATGTATGATAAGTATGTATTTACAAAAGAAAAGTATATATGTATTATATCCGTTATCTAGTATCCATGATACAAGCGTAAGCTTAGTATGGGGCTAGATGGCGCTGTGTGATATGTCCTGAAATATTTATTTTATTTTTTATTTTACGCATATATTTGACCAGTACGATCATAAACGTTATATTATGTTTATGTAAGTCAATATATCAACCTTCTCGCGCTAGAAACAAATTATTTTTCTATATACGTTTTTGTTTATCATGAATCTGAGTTAAAACAAACAGTTAATTTATATTTATTTTAAAGAAGACGTGATGTAACCTGTCAAACATTTACCCTTCTGCCCTTTATCATAACTCGGCAGTCCCGAGTGTGGTGCCATCCAATACCGCCGTGTTTCATTTCCGTTAAAGCCGGCAGAGCTTACCTCGTCATTCAGCCATTCTACGTATAAATCCACCAAACATACCCGTCCTTTAGGTTTCGTATGAGGTGAGTTAATTGGACAGCAAATTATTTAAAGTTGTAAGCGCAATGTTTTGATGTTTTGTGTAAAATATAATATTTTTTACGTTTCCAAATAGACACTTTACATAATTTTTCAGATGCTTATTGGTGATAATGCTGGGATATTAACCGTCTTATCTAATAATAGTGTTGAGGATGATTTAATATTAATAATTATTTCTTTAATAATACCAAATATCATTACCATGGTGACTAATTACTTTATCAACTGGTTAAAAACACAATGAATAAAAAAAACCACAATAAATAAAAAATAAATAAAAAAAACTAGTTACAAAATATGATGCTTCTTTAAACATTTATATATCTGCTTCACGATTAAAACTGACTTGAATAAAAAAGAGGGTTTGTAATTTTTCACCCTCACGAACATTCACTTTGACAATGAGTACTAAGCGAGGTGTAATTTTTATTGAATCAATTATTTATTTGCTGACCAAACCTTATAAATCAGCTGATCAAAATCTTCATACCTTTTCATACAATACGACGTATGTCTCAAATCCGCGTGAAATCTCTACCAACGTTACAACCCTTCCTTTCCGTTACTTACATTCAATATAAACCTTATCACGGGTGGTTAAAGTTTATATTTTAATATTTGAGGTGTGGTATAACTTGGTAATGGCCGTGACCCCATTATGTGTGTTTCGTAGAGTTTATAACGTGATATGCTTGACTTAGATAGTGTTATGTGACATAGTAAAGTGACAGTGACGAGCTACGGTGAACGTATTTTCACGGGAATCTGTCATAAATTATTATTTCCAGTTATTGTCACATCAGAAAAAGACAAAAGTAAAACAGACACTAATAAAAACACATTTTTCTGGAAGGCATGAATGTGTCTAAAACAGTTATAAAGTAACTTCTATCTTCAACCTCTCAATAATATTCTACACAAATAATAATCTTTAAATGTTAACAAAGTTTGAAAATCAGTAACCTATAAATATATACATATCTGTTAAAAAAATAGAATGGACTACTAATTTAGGTAAGTATTTTTATAGCTTATGATTGAATTACTAGCTCAGCTCTGTTTTTCATAGCTCTGTGATTTGGTGATGTCACCCAAGTTGATTGCTAATACATGTCACAGGTGCCACAGTATGATGTGATGGGGTAAACGAGATCACGTTACCTTAATATACACATACTAGTACATATAGGTACATATATACTGTTGGGCCAAAACGTGTCATTTCATATATTTTAACATGTAACTGTGAAAAATGTTGTGTTTTCCTTTGTATATAGTCCAAGATGTAATACGCTTTCTTTGAAAAAGTCTATTTACTTGCATTAAATAAAGATATGCTATAATTTGAGTATAAACCATATTCTCTAAATACCAAAACTACGGTATACGTCTTTACATTTTCTTAAATAAGTGTAACTAATTAGCTTCTTAAATATTTTTTTACAATGTTTTGTCATCACGCTGTTATAAACTTTTTAATTGTAAGTCTTATCTCTGTCTTATTGACATTTTGTGATCCTTAATAGAGAAGGAGCTGGTTTCCGAGACACAGATAATTTTCTAGTTCGGAAGCCAGAGACTTGAAACATTTTGTGTCTTGTGTATACTTTTGTCAATAAAGAACTGATTTGATTGATTGGTACAAATATAATGCTGATAGTTTATTGTATTGTGTGTAACAGATCATCCAAGATAAAATTTGAATTTTCCTCTAAATCGCATTGAGATCTATCGAATTTGCTGTTTACCCGTCAAGCCCTCTTTATTTCATCATCATTATCATTTCATACTTTACATATACATTCATCTGTGCCAAAGAGAAATAAATACCACAGTCACGAAAAGCGAGAAAACGACCTGCAAAAGTAATTTGCATTCAATCTCAGAGTTTAAATTAATGTTTTATGTCCACAGGCGGTTTTGAAAAGAGCTCCGAGAAAGTTTCACTGTAATATAAACGGTAAATAAAATATTTTTAATTACCTTAATAATAATAATAATAAGCCTTTTATTTGAAACTGAGGTATTATTTATGTAGTTTCCCTCTGAATGGCAATTTATAAAATGTCTCTCAGCTCAAAGTGCCTCTGGGCATAGGCCTCCTCTAACGACTTCCATTGGCTAGATGGCGCTGTGTGCAATGTTCCGGAATATTTATTTATTTATTGAACCCTATCTTGAGCCACTCTTCTCCAGTGGTGACCGGCTGTGAGCCTCAGGTCGTCTTCCCATCTAGTCATTTGGCGTCCTCTGCTTCTCTTCCCATCTCTGGGGTACCAGTCAGTGACTATTTTGCTCCATTTCTCCTGTTGAGCTCTGATCATGTGCCCTGTTCATCTCCATTTTTGCTGGTCTATTCGGGTAAGTACATCAGTAACTTTGGTTTTATCTCTTAATTACCTTAAAATAGAGTAAAATGTCCTGTAACAGTCTGCTATTCCTACGTGGCTTCGCCAGGAAAATAGCTAGGCCAAGAAATAGCACATGTTTGTTTCCTAATTTTATACTACTACAAAATTTATGATGAATCATCGCTTGTTCAGAAAAAACAAAGCAAGTTTCACTGTTTGTCATAATTATTCAAACTAAAAAAAAAGGTTTGTCAAAGGTCTTATGGGTAACTAACTGTGCCTGCGACTTCATCCGCGTAGAATAGTTATTTTGGGCATCATATTTATTTTTGCAAACACCTGTTCTGCTTTATAAATTATACCTGTTACCCACGACTTGAACCGTTTTCGCAGCGCACGCAACGGAAGCCCTCAAAGATGAACAATTTTGCCCGTTTTTTCCACATTTTCCATTGTTTCTTTGCTCCTAGTAGTTGCAGCGTGATGTTATATAGCCTAAAGCCTTCCTCGATAAATGGTCTATTCAACACAAAATGAATTTTTCAATTTGCACTAGTAGTTCCTGAGATTAGCGCGTTCAAACAAACAAACAAACTCTTTATCTTTATAATATTAGTATAGATTTAATAACACCGAGCACTAGAGTTGGCCACTCTCATACAAAAAGAATAAGTTTTACTTTTCAGTTTATAGCAAAATGCCACCATTTTATTTTATCTTCCGATATAATAAAAAAGCGTCACAAAAAACCGGCAGATCCCTCGATAGAGAGAGCAGAATCAAAAGCTCTCTCGGGATGACAAAACCATTTTCCCAAAAAGAGGTTTTCCCAAATCAATGTCAGTGTTCCACCGATTCGACATGACATTGTTCAAGACAGGCTTTGCAAACACAATCCCATCAAAACAAATAAGTCAACATTAATATATTAGCACTATTAGACGATGCGGACCGAATAAGGCAATTGAGCTAGAGTAGCAAAGCGTACATTTAGAGGACCACAAAATTCGAGAAATGAGTTTCCCTTAGAAGGTACTGGATGTATATACCTATGAAAACTTATCTTACAAATCGTGTTTGTGGAAAATGACCGTGTCCCTTAATGATGAAGAATGCGACTCAAGAAAAAGGATTACCGAACTACAAGAACAAGAGTACTACGATTTCATTTTGTTTATAATATAAACAGGAATGTTCCACCTTAATCCACAGTGTTAAAAAAATATATCTCAATATTTATAACTCAAAGGTGACTGACTGATTGACTGACTGACTGACTGATATAGTGATCTATCAACGCACACCCAAACTACTGGGCGGATCGAGCTGAAATTTGGCATACAGGTAGTTGTTATGACGTAGGCATCCGCTAAGAAAGGATTTTTGGAAATGCCACTTTTAAAGGGGTGAAATAGGGGATGCAAGTTCTTCTTCTTAATGAGAACGAAGCCACGAGCATCCACTAGTATGAATTAAAAGTAAGAAGAATTATGAGTGCTCCGTGCACTTACAAAATGGTTGGCCAGTTCTATTCAATGTCAATATTTCACCGCTATCTCAAGAGACATGCGAGACATCGGCTGTCGAGTTGGACACATTGTGAACATTTTGGACTCTAAGTTGTCAGATTTTGTAACATGAAGGTAGAATATGAACTAGAAATACCTACTTAAACATTAAAGTTTCAAGAGTAGAAAAAAATATATTCACAAAAAGTAGGAAGAGTAGCAAATAGCTGTAATACATATTCGTTGAAAATACACCGTTATGATGAAAACAATTTAGAATTTTCTTTTAATCTCAATATTTTTTATATAAACCCAACTAAACGCCTGGCACTTTATTCATCGCAATTAGGATATCAACGATACTTATGTATGAACTCTTTGAACAAAACTATATAATGTTTTAAATATTATGCTTCGGTTAAGGAATAAATTCTCAAAATCAGAAATAAATTGAAGCGTATATATACTTTACACAGTGCAATTAAAATAAAAAAAATATGGTAATTATTATCACCCTTAAAAATGTTTTAAGGAAATTTACTATGAAAATACTTTATTTAGCCCTGGATTAACTCAAAGACTACTTTTTATAACACCGCAAGGCGTCACTAGTGTAAACAAATAAGGACACCTTTCTATCTGTATTCAAACATGCACGGCTACGACTCCCATGACCATTATATTATATACCAGGCTACGACCATTATATGACACTCGACGGTGTCATATAATGGTGATAGAATCAGTGATGGCATGTGGGGAAGGACCTTGGCTATGGGGGTTGTGTGCACCTGTACTAAAAATATAATCAATTACGGAAAGACGTTTATAATAAATTAACAATTATTATAGATATTATGCTCTAATCAAATACTGTCTTCTTTTTTTACCTTTTCTGTTTTGATGGTGAATAACAATTCATTAAATAATATAATAATAGATTAAAGGTACGTGAGGGTGTAATGGTGAAACTTTATATTAATTAAGATGTATTGTACCCATTGTCATGTCATTTATTCGCATGTAAAATGCGAATAAATGACATCTGCGGCTTCTACCCTTTTCTGTATCCGTCTCTCTTCGTCTATGGTATGGTAGGTATGTATGCGTTGGAAGTAAGGCGAAAATGCAGTTTGCTATCGCATTACTTCCAGCTCTTGCGTGGATCCATCGACGATCCTAGTGTTCTATCCCGGTTGTCGCTGGCGGCGGGTGCGCGTGCGGCGCGCGCATGCTGCCCGCGCCGCCCGCTGGCTATGCCGTGCGGGGTGGTGCGCACCGCCACGGCGCGGTACGCTCCCACAACACATGCTGTCAGTCTGCTTAACGACATGCTTGCACAGATGCCAGATCTTGATATATTCCATTCGAAATTTAAATTTATATTACAATGTTGTAGTATATTTATTTGTAATAATAGGAAAATTTACTATAAGTCTAGGTATAGGGATTAATTTTAATATAAGTATATTTTTAAGGTTGGCCCACAGCACGCTTTGGGAAACTGTAAGTGCTGTGGGCAAGTGAACAATAAATAAATAAATAAATAAATAAATCTGAATCTGTAATTTTAGTTTAACTGGTCGCCAGTTTCATACCATAATACAGGATATATTTAAATATCTCAACTCGTTAATAAAATAGCACGTTTCATTTCTTATCCCATATTCGATATATTCCATTTGTTAATAATATATTGTTGATAAAATATTGTATCGCAATCAAAGCCGAGAAGAAAAGATAGCATAATAGTGACGATACGATATAGTAGAAGTATCTGTTCTAGCACTCAACTAAAGTGCTATTTGCGACCTCGTGGCGAATGCTACTCGAACAAAACTAAATGCACTTAGCAGTGACAACCGCTACTTTCTTCTGTACTAGCAATATATGTACTCGTATGTAATGTATATTAAAAGCGAGTGTGGCTTAGCGGTTCCAGTGTCTGCTTTTCATCCAGACGCACCCTGGTTCGAATCCGGCCCTACACCAATGACTTGTATTTTCAAGTTATGTGTGGATTTGCACTCGCTTAGCGGTAAAGGAAAACATCGTGAGGAAACTGACATGTTTGAGGACCATAATATCCAAGGGCATCTGTCTTCTGAGGAAGAACCTGGGCGCCCACCACGATGTATCTTCCCAAGAAAACTTCCCTAACGAATTAATTCTGCGGGGGAGTCATGACCCTCAGTCATGAAGAATACGGCTCAAGAGAGATGCTCAATATGTTTAACTAGATTACCATTCCACCTAAAATTCACAATAAAAATGTTTTAAAACAGCATACACACATACATACATACATACACACGTACACATAAAAACTATATTTCATTATTTTAAATGCAATACGTAGTTCGCCTGAATGAATAACCACTGCATTTATTCAACATATCTCTAGTTTTAAACGTTATATTTACAAACACTTCACCGCCACAAATAATCCTATTGTACTCCAGAGTAAACATCAACAAAGCTATCGTTGAAGCAAAAATCGTTAACCTGTTATAATAATTCCTATAATCGTTAACCCGTTATTAAAACTGCTATAATCATAAAATAGCTCAATAGCTGCATTGATGCTACACCGCAACGATTGATCGTTAACGGATTTATAGTTTGAAAGATTTTCAACTTGTTTTATGAGTGTTGTGTTGATTTTTGTCGAAGCGAAGTTTAGTAGATTCGTTTTATATTTAAACTAGCTAGTGCCCGCGACTTCGTTCGCGTGGAATAGTTATTACCATAAAAACGGTTCTAGTTAGTTAACCTTAAAAGATAGATATATGTTGTTGAAGGCATTTTGTTAGATTATTTTAAGATAAATAATTCTTTCATAAATATTTTTGTGATATCTTGAACCGTTTTCGCAGCGCACGCAACGGAAGCCCAAAGAATAATTTTCCCCGTTTTTTTCCACATTTTCCATTATTTCTTCGCTCCTATTAGTTACAGCGTGATGTTACATATCCTAAAGCCTTCCTCGATAAATGGTCTATTAAACACAAAAATAATTTTTCAATTCGCACCAGTAGTTCCTGAGATTAGCGCGTTCAAACAAACAAACAAACTCTTGAGCTTTATAATATTAATAATAATATATAAATATATGATATTTACAGTACAGAAGATAATAAAATGATTGCTAGACGAAGTCAAATAAAACGTCTTTTTTATAGAATTGTACTATTTTCTAAAACAACAATGCTCTCTAACTACATATACCTATACATCTATCGGTTTGTATTTGGTAAGAAAGCTTCATCTTAGGCCATAGCTTTTGCTTACCATCAGGCTAACTATGGTCAAGAGCTAACCCGTTTTAATTAAAAAAAACATACCCATAAGTACTTCTAACAACGGTAACACTACTGAATTTTAAAAAAGAAAGCCGTTTAATATGCAAGCACTATTACGTATTTCATTTTCCATTTCCTCTCAAACTGAACGATATTTTGGCTTAAGATAGAGAGAAACGCGCTTTCGGAGAGGAACCAATTTAGTGTCACTTTGAAGATACTAGATTAAATTTTGGAGCTCCAAGAGCCCATAGCTAAGAAGGCCGAAGCATTTGTTCGTGATCAACAAAGTCACGCAATTTCCGTCGGGTGTTGAAGTAAGTCATTGGCTGCATTAACCATGATTAGAGTCAGAAGTTGCAATTTTAGTTCCGACTGGTTGCTATAAAATGAAAGTCATATAAAATGTGAAAAGCGTAGACACTAGAGTCTGCTATTCTTATGCGAATTCAACTTATTTAGTTTACAAATAAAACAGAATCTAGGTAGGTAACTAACTTGGAAAAAAGATAGTATCTACCACAATACGCATACTTCGATGTTTTTATCTAGAAGAGATTCCTGAATGAATCAATTCTGCGGGGGAATCACGACCCTCAGTAAAGCGGAAATAAGAGTAGAACAGTAATCAAATAGGTCCCAATAATATAATAAAAAAATCTTAAATAGAGTATAGAGCTTTAATAATGTCTTGGGTTTTAAACCCTGTGGCTTTTATTACAAAATTTGGTTTAACTATTAGTTCAGAACTTGCACTTGAAAACTTTTGAGTGTATTATTTAATTGTTGTTCGAATTTTTTCTACTGTGTTTATGACTACTATCATTTTTTTTTTTTTAATTGGCCATAACTTTTTATTGTGCCAGTTCTCAAAGACTACTATCATAATAATCAAACTATCCTTTGAAGTTGACATTTTTATTGTTTGCATGTGATGTTCGAACAACATAAACCGGCTTTTTATTTTCAAAGATCTAGACTAACATTTTAAGCCAGGTTTTGTAATAAGACGGTGTAAGCACCCACATTTAGAGGGTAGTCAGACTTTAGCATCGTAAATATAGCTAAATTACAGACCAGAGATTACCACGTAATCTCGGTGAGCGCACACAATTTACGACCAAATGGTTATTAGTTTCAGTTAAGAAAATGCGTCGGCTTTCATAACGTTTCGGTACTTTTTGCGTTTTCGATTAAATGTCATATTTTTTTGTTTGTAAACAAAACGATTTGTAAATTATACTTGATCATTATTTTCATGATGTCAAACTATCTATAAGCTGTTTTTTTTGTGTATAGTACATAATATGTTTTCATAATTATCTAAATATATAATGTGATCTATCAACGCACAGCCCAAACCACTGGACGGATCAGGCTGAAACTTGGCATAGAGGTAGATTTTGTGACGTAGGCCTCCGCTAAGAAAGGATTTTTGAAAAGCCACTTTTAAAGGAGCAAAATAGAGGATGCACGTTTAGTTTTTAATGCGAGGGAACCGCGAGCACCTACTACAATATACAATCTTATATCGTAGTGATGTAACTCAATTGTATGCAATGTGATTCATATTCATGCTTCCTTTGTTAGTGTTCCTTTACACGATGCAACGAAGCGCACAACATTGTTTTGAATACATCTATTATGTATTATATTTATGTATTATAAGTATCTGTCTATTAATAGTTTGAACAACAAGTGAAACAGACAAAACGTTGTTCAACTAAACAACTGCTCGAGTATTCATCTTTAGACATGTGTGTTTAATCAGGCGTTATTTCGTAGAAAGCCCTTGCAGATAATAATTTTGGAAAAAAACTATGTTGCGGAACATACTAAACGATTAGAACATGAGACTACTTATTTTTAACCACATGGAGCGACATTCGCACAGGCAACACTGTGGCCCGAAGGGTAGCAAATTATCAAAACAAATCAAATTACTTCATTGTACACCAATAACAAAAGAACTCAAGCATAAGGAAATTTAGAACATAGGATTGGGACAGAGGGCGAATTATGCTGAAAAATAGGTATCATATTTTCTTCTATAATTAAACATGTTATAAAATTATTATTTGATATATGTAACAAAACATATTTTTATTTCACGCGTAAATATGTGACATGAAAATAAATGAATATGAATATTTTTTTTCAAAACGGCGCCATCTGTCCTTACTATATCCTCGATTACGCCGGTCCTTACCCTATTACCGCACAAGCATTCATTCTGTATTCACTCCTTGACCCACTTCTCGCGATGTTATGACGCGGTGCAATTTTGATGCAATTCTGTGCTTACCATGCGCACGATGAATTGTGGTTTGTGAAACTGTGTGTTTCTGTTTTGTTTGACGTAAAAGAAAGTAAAATACATAGTTAACAGTATAACCAAGCCAAGATGGCACTGTGTAATTTGTTATGAAGTATGTAATATTTAAACAAAAAATTCAAGTTACAAACTTAAATTAGTATTTTATTAGTAATAATCATACGTTTGATTGTATTGTATTATTTCAGAACTGAATTACACTTAAATTTAACGTTTAGAAATTATTTTCCAAGCATCTTTAACTTTGTATGCTTTGACTTCTTCAGTATACTAGCCACTTAAAAAATATCTGTAAACAAAATTTTAACATGATCACTTCTGATTGTTAGGCAAAAAATAAGATTCAATTTATTCTTCGAGTATATTCAACGCTACAATTATTTAACATACAGAAATGTGAATGAATTGCATTCATTACCGTGCTAAGTCCACAGCCCATGGAGTTGAGTGACGACGGTTTGTTTTGCAAAGTCAATCTTATATCAGTACCTTGTATTTGGCTGTTACGTTTGTGTGTTTGATTGTTTGTATGTCATGTCATGTCCAAATCTGAGGCAAAACGGCTGACTGATAATTTAACAGATGAAGGTTCGTTATAGTGTAAATAAATGATAATAAAATAAATATTTCAGGACATATCACACAGCGCCATCTAGCCCCACACTAAGCAAACGCTTGTGTCAATGATCAAGATCTTACGACAACAGTTTGTGTTTATTTTAACTCTGCTACAAAAATATGGTATTTACTACATTTTTTATGTCTAAAGGCTCAAAAAAATGCTTGTAATAATTGATCAATAAAAATATTTTTTACTAGTGTCCACTAGTGTAAAAGACCGCGGCTTCGCTCGCATTATTTCAAGATAAAAAGTAGTCTTTGACACTCCTAAGACCTTAAACTATCTACATACCAAAAACAGATAAACAGAATCACAGAAAACAGACAATTTATCGATAATTTGGTATCGATTTAAATTTTTATATAATATGGTCCATGTTCAGATATTTGACTCTCTTCAGCTCTATTATATGTAAAGATATAGATAATGGCGCAAATGTTTTAATAAAAATATTTCCTACATGTACCTGCAAAAATAACAGTTCCCATATTCCTCTAGCGAAGTAGAAATAATACAATTTGTTTCAGTACGTTACATTTAAAATTTCAACGAAGCGGAGCTTTTAATTTAATTACTGCAGCTCAGCTAAAACGGACAAGCAGAAAGCAAAAAAAAAACAAACGGAAATTTTTACCTTTTTTATGGTGATGGTAGGTAAGCAGTTACCGTTGCCTATGGACACTTGCAACTCCAGAGGTGCTGCAGCACTTTACCAGTTTAGAGAGGTGTTTGAGAATATCTTTTTTAAATCTCCCCAAATTGTAGCTCCGCGGATAGACCTCGAAGGGTAGATCATACCTAGATAAATTGAAGTAATAAAAATATTTAACAGCGATATTCCCTATCCTTCATTTTTGTATTGACTACTGATACCACACTTAAGAAGATATAAAAATATCACTTTGTTTATATAAATAAATACGTGTTTAAATAAATCTGAACAATTATTAGAGTAATACCATCAGTTTTAAAAATGACGGGAGCATCCGGGGAATATGACGAATTATACAAGAAAACTAAAACCACTAATGAAAAAAACGAATACTTTAAAATGATTTTCTACCAAAATAGAATTTTACAATTGGGTCTAACATTAATTTTTGTTCCGAACATCGTTATCTTCGACTAGGTAAAATAAATAATTACTTTGGAAATTGTTTTCAGTTTTCTCATTAAAATTATTAATTGGATTTTTAATAAACGGCCCCATTACAAACATTGTAAAGAAATTAAGCCGAGGTTCGTGCCATTATTATTCTCAAATTCAATAAAAATATCGCAATTTCTTTTGGAAAACTTTGTTTATTTATTGCAAATTGCAATAGTATTTAGAGGGCCTAAAGAATAGCCATAAATCACGTCTGTGCGTAAAAAATAGGTTAAAACCCTTTGGTTATAATTTTCGTTTGAAAATTTTACAAGCATCTTGATGACAATCGAAAACAAATTTAAGAAAAATACAGCCAAGAGCAATTTGGAACGAGTTTTTTACAATAAGTCGATTACTATTATTTAAAAGTTTCTTGTATAAAAGCTATCCGCTCTCTTAATTATTATGTAACTCTATTCTAATTTAAACAAATCACTCTCTATCAGTGATAATTTCAACTTTTTATTACAGTTAAAATAATCGAATAAATTAATTAATTTGAATCGGTCTTATCGGGGAAGCACAATCCATCTTAGGCCATAGTCTTTGCTTACTATCAGGCGAGCTATGGCAAAGTGCGGACCCGTTCTAGCTAAAAAAAAGTTAAAATACATACAAAATAACTGAAAATGTAGTCGAGAGTTCTGTAAGTTATCATTTCGTTTCTGAGTAAAGAAAAATAACATGGCTTTAAATCAATTATACCATCGAAACCAAATATTTTTAGGTGTCAGTGGAGTAATAATAAGTTAAGCAATAAAAAATGTTACCTAACCAAACCATATCAAAGTACCACAAAGGTTTCGAAGACCAGGTTCTAACCACAAAGCTCCACCAAAAGCTCGGAAAAGGCTTAGCAACTTAGTTTGGCATCATGCAGTAATATACCCGCATACTACCATTGCTTGCGGTTCAAAGGCTCTCTTGTATTTACTAAAAAAAATAAGGTAACGCATGCAATCGTTTTATTACAAAACGTGGTTTAAATATTAGTCTAGAACATTGAAAATAAAGAGTCGGTTCTTGTTGTTCAAACATTACATGCAAAAAATGTCAACTTCAAATTGGAACTTTAATAAATCAATTATATCATTTTGACAATTTGATTATTAGACAGACAAACTACAAACAGAAGTGAAAGTGTGATTACTTGCTGTTTATTTTGAGAATTCATTAAAAAACAAACACAGGCTGTTTTTTTTGTATTCGTGTACAAAACTATAGAAATCAACTAGTGATAAAATAAAACAGCATTAGAAAACAAGCATGTACAAGTTAAGTCAACGAAATCCAAGGGCATTGTGTTATACGTGAACAAATGGCGCACCCGCAAAAATGTATCTGTAAAAAAACTGCAGGCGTGTCACGACCCCCAGTAAATAATGAGGAACACAATTAAAGGGGAGGAGAAATACTGTAGAAAGTGCATGGTTTAATAATGTTGGTAGGTAACAAGTTAACAGCTGATACAATTAGATACATAAGGAATATTTCAATGTTATGTACATGACATTCTAGTAGACATGAAGATAATTATATATGTACGTACGAATTTCCATTATCAAAATTAATATTAGGTGTAGTTGGCAAGCACCATAGACGATATATATCAGAGACTCTTAAATGACTCGAAATACTACCTATATAACTCTAATATTTGTATTACAATAAGAACACCAGGTTTAATAAATAAATGAATCAAAAATTTCTCGAAATATCTAGCAAGCTCCTTATAAATTTTCTTTTCCACAGTGATTTACTTACCACTACCTTATAGTTTTGTTTGTATGTAATATCCATCATTATTATTTTGTTTTGTATCCATTTAATCACGAACAAAACATCATCCAAACCTATTATTAAGCTACACCAACCACCCAAAAATAAAACATCTCTGTGATTGGATAATATGTTTGAATGAAGAACCAATCAGCAAGCAGGATTTCATATAATAAATACTATACTAGCTTAACGTGAAAGCGTAGATCATATTGACCATATTCCAGTCGGAAAATGTTCATCCCCATGAGGTGTTTATGAGGATAAACGTCGTTAGCGTGTAGGTACATTGTTCTCAGAAACCCGGTCTACCTGCCAGGAAATTATAACGTGAAATGCTTTGTCAAATAGTGCCCGAGGCTTTCTTAATATCTGACGCGCCGCGTTTGAAGCGTCACGCTGTTTTATCTATTTATAATGTAGATGGAAGTTGTCAAGGAGGATTTTGATTTGATTATGTACTAGTGGGTACTCGCGGCTACGCTCGTATTAAGAAGTAAAACTTGCTTTATTGAACCCCTTAAAAAGTGGCATTACCAAAAATGTTTTCTTAGCGGATGCCTTCGTCATAACATCTACCATCATTCCAAATTTCAGCCCAATCCATTTAGTGGTTTGGGCTGTGCGTTGATTCAGTCACCTTTGAGGTTTATATATTTAGATTAACTAGCTTTCTAACCATACTTCTTGTAATCGAATGAGCATGGCCAACACTGGTGTCGAGAATTTATCAAAGCCGCCCTAAGGGCCTCTTACATGATACTAGATTTCGTGGTATGTTTGTGATTTCTTATCGAAAAATCTAATGTTCAAATTTATTTAGGAATATAGATATAAAGAACTGATAACAGATGGAGTAAAGCAGTCACAGAGTGGTGGCTTAGAACTGGCAGGCAAGGAGTGGGTCGTCTGGTCGCGAGATGGGCCGACGACATCGTCAAAGTCGATGGTCCGACCTTTATGAGGTCTGCACAAGATCGACGCAGATGGCACATGCAAAGGGAGGCCTTTACCCAGCAGTGGGATCCCAAGGGCTGTGGATGATGATGATGATAGATATAAATATTCCGTGAAAATTATAATAGAAAAATGTGAACTGAAGTAAACATTAATTATTTAATTAGAGTCCATGTTAGCGCGTCTTTTAAAACTAAACTAGTTACAAAATAAGATCATTGAAAAATAAGAGCCAACCGACAAGGCACAACATAATAAGGATATAGGATATGGGACGGATATTATATTTTTTTTTTTTTTTTTTTTTTTTTTTTTTTTTATTATTTGAATACATCTAACTCCCCAGGCGGTTTATGGGGGAACCTAATCTACGCTTTCTTACGAACTACTTTACAATTTTTCTTACAACCTACTTTATTAATTTTATACTACGGATATTATATTATATATATATTTACAAGGATATTATTTTTATTACAAATCGCTTAACACAGTCTACTATTATCTTAGCTAGAAATTACCTATACGCTTTAGATTACATTAATATAATTTCTCTGAATATTACTTCAGGAGGAATAACCAATGGTATTTTATAATTCGGTATCATAACCAAAGGTACACTTAACTTGACCGAAGAGCACGTAAGTTACCTTCTTAAAGACATTTAAAGGATTAGAAATCCTTTGAACTCGACAACGCTGTGTTTTGTTATAAATAAATAATCCGTATCTTTTGAACCATAATTGGGTTCAAGCAAAGGTAAGCAAAGGTCAGTGTATAGAAACACAGCTCGTGTAATGGTACTAACTTAAAAACAAACAGATAATTGTTATTCTCTCTTTAGTCGTATTTTCTCATAACTGAGGGTCGTGACTCCCCCGCAGAATGAATTCGTTAGGGGAGTTCTCTTGGGCAAATACATCGTAGTGGACGCCCAGGTCCAGGTCAACGGAAGACGCATGTCCTCGAATTAATAATTATTATTATATTTTGTAAACTATATGCTTCAGATATAATAAGCAAGGTAGTACTTTTATCCTACAGGTAACTTTGCACTTCGTAGAATATTATCTCCGCATGAAACTTCAAATTCAAGTAGGTAGCTATTTATTGCCTTTTCTTATAAAACATGATCATTCTATGTTAGTAATTGTTGCGATGTAATTTAAGTCAATATATTATGTACTTATTATGTCCAGAAACTCTTAGATATTATACAATACAATATAACTTTATTATGCACACCAAAAATAAATTACAATATGAAATGAACTTAAACTATAAAAGAATGCACAAGTGGGCGGCCTTATCACCTTGAGTGATCTCTTCCAGGCAACCTTAGCAAGAAAACGGTGACAGAAATCAGTTTGGTCGGTGGCGTACAAATAAACACAATACTTAAAAAAAAAAAAAAAAAAAACCTATAACTAAATAGCGAAAGTAAAAGAAAATCAAACTAATTTACATGTTACAAATAATAATAAATTAATAAACTATGAACACACACATTTAACACCAATAAACGCGATTGATAGTTTACAACGTAGAGATGTAATAGCTGTATACCATACTCTGGAAAATCGACAGAGATTTAGCCTGCCTGATATTTAAAGGCAGGTCGTTCCAGAGTAAAATCTGAGAGCTTTAATTGTGAAGGAGGATTGATAGAACAGATTGGAGTGGTTGAATTTAGGATATTGTAGGATGAGAGTACGTGAAAGACGAAGGGATGAAGAGTGAGTTTCACTCACAAAGGAGAAACGTTCCTTTAAGTATAAAGGAGTGGAAGGAATAAATAGGACTTTGTAGAGGAGGGACAGCAGGTGAGTATTACAACGAAGACGGATAGGTAACCATTTGAGCTTTTTGCGAAATTCAGAAATGTGGTCATATTTACGCAAGCCAAATATGAACCTAATAAAGAAATATTGGAGACGCTCGAGCTTATCGAGCTGCTCTTCGGTTGGGTCAGGATAACAAGCGTCAGCGTAATCTAAAATAGGATGTAGCAGAGACTGAACAAGCGCAGTTTATATATTGACATACACAATACATAATTTCGAAGAGTTTTTTAAGAATATCTGGATATAAATGTTAGAATAATAGGTATTTACCTAAGAAATTGCCGTTTTTTTCTTAAATTTTAATCTGTTTGTAACTTTTACGTACAGCAATTTTTTTCCAAATACAATTTTTATTGTATCAGTTGTTGAATTATGTACCTTTAAGATAAAAAAATGTATTACTAGTGCATATTACTTATAGGGAAGTCATTGAAAACACCTCTTTCAATGTGTCGTCGGTTTCACTACTTTAACTAGGTATATTTTTATCATATACCTACTCTGTTTTTGAGAAATTGATATACGCAGTGCATAGCTTTTTTTCCATCTAACTATAGTTATCAATTGCATCTAAATATGTTCAGACATTTCCATACAAACATTAAAAATGTATGTTGATGGAAATATCATTGATGATATGAGATGGAAATATCATTTTTCTCAAATTCGTCATACAAATCGGCAATTTCATAGGTAAAGACCTAATACATATAATCAACTGTCTTGTTATATGTCAGATACTTCTTGCTTATATCATTTCGCACAAGAAACTCGGTCATATATTATTCGTTTAATCATATATTGTACGGAGAAGATTATTTTCGAAAAAATCACTATGATCACATCACATGAATACAAATGAATAACAATGGATGCTTACCATATCATACTCAGTCTTGAAACTAGGGCAAGCTTATTTATGATTTGAACATAAGCAAGGAATACAAAATATGACCCATGTGACTTCAATTAAAAAATCATTATAACTGGGGTGGCGGGTTCGATTCCCGCGCGACTCAAGTATTTATGATTTTTTAAAATGTATAATTACTTGTGTTGAGTCTGGTCGTTTATATGTATAATAAGTATGTATTTACAAAAGAAAAGTATATAAGTATTATATCCGTTATCTAGTACCCACGATACAAGCGTTTGCTTAGTGTGGGGCTAGATGGCGCTGTGTGCAATGTCTCGGTTTTTTTAAACTAAATAAACTTTCAACCACTTATATACTGTGTATTGTGTACACATTCAAGATTTTTGTATTCAAAGATAATTTAAAGTATAACAGGCATCAAGATGTTATAGCTCTCTTACAACTTTTGTATTAAATCTACGTTTATGCATCGCAATAAACTGTATCGGTATTATTTTCTTATTAATTAAGCAAATCGTAACAAGTTAAAAGTCTATCTCTTCCATAGCGCAGCCTACTGAATCACACGCAATCCCGCTCTACTAGCACACATCAGAAAGTTGTGAAAAGCGCGCTTATTATAAAATCAACATAATTATTTACTTACATCGAAAGCGCTGTAGCCAGTAGTCGCTGCACAACGAAAAATTGTGCAACAGTTACAAAATTAAAACCAGGTCAGATCAGTTCAAAGTAAGTCGACACACAAAGTACTAACACACTAATGTCAAAGCATACACAACACACATAACAGTTATTAAGGCATAGATTATTGCGTCCGGAAAGTTTTCGACGAATTTTCATTAATGATTTTTAGTTGAGTGATCGCACGGGTGTTCGTTTGCGACGGCGCGGCTCAGACGTCTGTTCGGTATGGCGCCTGGCGCGCTACTGAAACGGCCCGCTGAAATTCAGGAGAGGCGGGCGAGCGGCGCCCAGCGGTCTGGCAGGTACGGCCCGACATTACATAAATAGAAGAGCTCAGATAACGCCGATCAAATTCGCCCGTCTCCCTCCCACTCCTCACACTTAGCTTTACATTTCACTCGTTCGAAAGAGATGGGCTTACTATCTATCTCCGTCCAATTTTACTATCAACAGCTTGTTCTGGCTAATGTGAGCGCTTCCCGCCACCTACGAGGGTCTTTCCGCTTTAAATATTCACTAGAAAGGCATTTAAGGCAGAGGGTACCGTAGCCGGGTCATTATTTATAGACTCTATTGACTTTATGAGTTGAAAAGTCTGTCACGAGTAAATAAGGAGCAAGGAATGATGGGGATCAAAGTTGCCAAGTGTCGATGGAAAAGTGGACTTTGTTGACTTTCCACTAAGTAGGTCGTAGTTAAAAAGTCTTCGTTTCCGGTTAATTTACGGACCCGAGGTGTTATGCAGGTTACCAGGGATAGATTAGATTAGATGCGCAGGGGTGCGATGATCGGACTACCTTCACGTTGGGTAAGCCCAACTAATTTCATCTCTCCATATGGGGATTTGGGGTTAGTTGGGGAAACCTGGTGCACCCCGTCCACAGGTTAGTAACATCCACCTTCCGGTGGATCTTGCTAGCCTGTGTCCAAACGTTCGATCGAGTGGGGGCCCTCGCCTATACCTCCCCTTCGAGAGGGCTGGTTGTAGGGCCCGAGGCGTGGAGCTCGCCGCACCTCGCGGTGTGGGTGGAGCTGGGTGCTCTTTAAGAGCACCCGAGGTGGTCGCCGAGAGGCGAGAGGAGTTCGGTGTACCGGCCGAGTAGCGGCGACACAAGAACCGAACTCCGTGCGCAGAGGGCGCATTGGAGGAGGGCGGTCGCTTTGGCGTGCGACTGCCTGACTCCTGGGGGCTCTGGGTTGCAGGTCGGGGAACCTGTTGCCCTGGAATGAGTCCCCACAGGATGCATGACGTGTCCCGTGTTCTGACACGTCGTCCATTGAGGGTTGAGCTGAAGCTCCCCGAGGCGGGGCCCGTTACCGGGCCAGCATCACCAGGGCTGCGGATGTATGCATCGCGCTCTCGTGGCCCTGGACCAACGATGCGGAGATGGAACACCCCAGGTTTTTAGTGGGTATGCCGCCCTTATAGAGTGGGGCGGAGACTCCCACATAACCACCCGCCCTCCCCGGGGTTTTTGGGTGGTACCTGTAATAGGTTTTCCTGGGCAAAAAAAAAAAAAAAAAAAAAAAAAAAAAAAAAGATTAGATGCGCAGAGGGCGCATTGGAGGAGGGCGGTCGCTTTGGCGTGCGACTGCGTGACTCCTGGGGGCTCTGGGTGGCAGGTCGGGGAACCTGTTGCCCTGGAATGAGTCCCCACAGGATGCATGACGTGTCCCGTGTTCTGACACGTCATCCATTGAGGGTTGAGCTGAAGCTCCCCGAGATGGGGGCCCGTTACCGGGCCAGCATCACCAGGGCTGCGGATGTATGCATCGCGCTCTCGTGGCCCTGGACCAACGATGCGGAGATGGAACACCCCAGGTTTTTAGTGGGTATGCCGCCCTTATAGAGTGGGGCGGAGACTCCCACATAACCACCCGCCCTCCCCGGGGTTTTTTTGGGTGGTACCTGTAATAGGTTTTCCTGGGCAAGAAAAAAAAAAAAAAAAAAAAAGATTAGATCCAGCTTAGTTTATGTAAATTCAAGATCCTATACAGCAAATACACTACAAATACAAATCAACTACATAAATAGTATGAAACATGTTACACACATATTTGTACATCGCATTCAGAGAGACGAATGTAAAAATAAATTATGCAATGCATAACATAAACGTGTTATGCTGAATAAATAAATAATCTGTACTGCGACAGAAGAAACTTAAACATAGTCTTCTAAAAGCAAAGTCCGTTCAAATTCTTCTTATCACGCGATCGGATGGATTTATATATTTGACAAGTTTGTAAACAATGGCGTCAAGGGCGTTTTAGTTGAGGATCAAAGATGACGATCGGCGTGGGTGAAGAAATTGTTCTGCTTAGAACCTACAAGTCAAAACAAGTTAAAATGGCCACTATCTTGTCAAGCCTTGTTTAAAATTTTTGGAGTTTACTCTATTGCTCCTTTATGCATCGTATTGGTTTATTTATATAGAGAGTTCTACTATTAAATAAACACAATGTAATCATATTATAACTATAATTTTGTAACGAAAGTATATAAAAAAAATTGTTTGTGGGTACTCTTAATACTTTTCGCGCTTGAATGGCTGAACCTATTTGGATGAAATTTTGGAGATAGAATTCATTGGATTATCATACATGCAACTTTTTATCCCAGATTAAAGCTGACAACGCTGCGGGAAACTGCTACTACAAAACAAAATACACAGCCTACTAAGGTATTTCGTAGCACAATCGTAGACACTCGTAGCAACATGCTACACATCCATCACTTCGTAGCAAAGTTCGTAGCACCAGCCTACGAATTATTGAGTGCTATAGATTGCCAAGAAAATAGTTTTTGTTTTAGCTTATATTCTGAAACATCGGTAACTTCTAGATGGATGGATTTAATGAAGATCTAAAATAATTTTTTTTGTTGGTTGTTTAACTTAAACTTACACAGGGTTAAATCCCGTCGGTCGTGTATATTTTCGCTCATTTTCCAATAAAAAGCTTAAATCCTACATGGTATTTCTTATCTGTACAGAAATTCAATAAAAAATATTGAAATATATCTCATCAAACAAAACAAACACAAAACGATAAGTTAATTAAAATATTTCACGAATCAAATGAAAGCTTCCAACATGAATCATTAATTTACATTTATTCACACAAAAGGGGAGAATTTCATTTAAAACGATAGACGTATAACTTAGTAGATCATACAATTTGTTTTTTTATTCTAATTTGCAAAGGTTTACTTAATTAGAAATTTATTTTAAGAAAACATGTAAAGTGTCTTAAACTAGTAGTGCTTAACATCAGGCATATTGTAGTAAATATAAATAAGTTGTAGTTAATAGAAAAATATATTGATTTTAAACTGCTTTAATTAAGTATCCAATTCACAATACATTTACAGATTTAATAAAGCTGAAGAGTGTCAAAACTCTGAACATAGAAGATATTTGAAAAAATGTATGGATATACTTTAAGTCTATAACACGTTTCAGCAGTTTTCAGAATTTTTATATGTTAATTTAAATGCATATAACGCAAAAACGATCGTAGCCTTAGCCCCACACTATGCAACCGCTTATGAGACTGAGATTTTGTTTATTTAGTTTCACTCCGAACGTCGATTTATATAATGTCTCTCAGTTCAAATTGCCTATTGGCATAGGCCAACTCTCATTAACGAGGAATTCTACTCAAGGAGGAGATTCAAAACAAGGGTCTCTTCTATACAGAGTCTAATGTCTATGTTTTAAACTCTTAATTAATTAAATTGGTTAATGAAATTGTGAATCACGGTTATAAGAATATTTTTAAGGATGTTTACATGATTACTAGTAGAAGAAGTTAATAATATGTATAGGTATATATGTTATGTTATGGGAATTATACATAATTACCAACGCACTCGGTAAATGTTGAGAATTATCCACATTTACCGGTAATTATATATAATTACCATACCCTTTTGGTTAATGTACAAAATAATGAAATCAAACATCAGAATCAATATGTTTATGAGAATAAATACATGTACATATAAAATAATAAATCGCACGAGTAGAGGATCAAGAGCTCAAACCTTCTATTTGGTGTTTGGTGGCAAAACATAAAATAAAATAAAATACAATAAATTAAAGTAAAGTAGAGTAGAGTAGAGTAGAGTAGAGTAGAGTAGAGTAGAGTAGAGTAGAGTAGAGTAGAGTAGAGTAGAGTAGAGTAGAGTAGAGTAGAGTAGAGTAGAGTAGAGTAGAGTAGAGTAGAGTAGAGTAGAGTAGAGTAGAGTAGAGTAGAGTAGAGTAGAGTAGAGTAGAGTAGAGTAGAGTAGAGTAGAGTAGAGTAGAGTAGAGTAGAGTAGAGTAGAGTAGAGTAGAGTAGAGTAGAGTAGAGTAGAGTAGAGTAGAGTAGAGTAGAGTAGAGTAGAGTAGAGTAGAGTAGAGTAGAGTAGAGTAGAGTAGAGTAGAGTAGAGTAGAGTAGAGTAGAGTAGAGTAGAGTAGAGTAGAGTAGAGTAGAGTAGAGTAGAGTAGAGTAGAGTAGAGTAGAGTAGAGTAGAGTAGAGTAGAGTAGAGTAGAGTAGAGTAGAGTAGAGTAGAGTAGAGTAGAGTAGAGTAGAGTAGAGTAGAGTAGAGTAGAGTAGAGTAGAGTAGAGTAGAGTAGAGTAGAGTAGAGTAGAGTAGAGTAGAGTAGAGTAGAGTAGAGTAGAGTAGAGTAGAGTAGAGTAGAGTAGAGTAGAGTAGAGTAGAGTAGAGTAGAGTAGAGTAGAGTAGAGTAGAGTAGAGTAGAGTAGAGTAGAGTAGAGTAGAGTAGAGTAGAGTAGAGTAGAGTAGAGTAGAGTAGAGTAGAGTAGAGTAGAGTAGAGTAGAGTAGAGTTATTTTATTTTATTTTTTACTACAGTTTTTTTACATGAAATAGGCTCACGCTTGACTGCAACTTGCCTGGTGTTAAACAACGTTATAATCTACGATCCAGCGCACTTGCCTAGAAGAAACCAGTTTGCTTTCGCCTTGAAGACCGACAAATTATAATTCAGTGCGGTTTTTGGTTCAGTGCCTTGCCTGTTTTGTTTTTTGCCATGTTTGATTTCATTATTTTCTACATTTACCAAAGGGGTATGGTTATTTTGTATAATTACCGGTAAATGTGATTAATTCGAATGTTTTTCTCACTTTTACCAAGAGCACTGGTAATTATGCAATTATGCATAATTACCAGTGCTCTTGGTACCGGGAATTATGCATAATTCCCGCATTATCCACATTTACCGTTACATATAATATAAATACCTGTATTTTATCTTTATTCAACACTAACAGTGCACCGTGGACTTACCTACGTTAATCCTGGCTTAAAAATAGCATATGTGTTAATCTTGCATGATATAGTAGATTCTAATATTTAAATCTACCTTCATAAAATAAACATTTTTTTTTACAATAGATAGGCTCACGCTTGACTTCAACTTGCCTGATGTTAAGCAACGTTGTAATCTACGATTTAGTGCGCTTGCCTAGAAGAAACTGGTTTACTAAGACCGACAAAATATTATAGTTCAAGGGGAATAGAGATTCGGGCAAGGAGTTCCACAGTTTGGCTGTTCGCACGATGGATACGCAAACCGCTTGGTGCGAGTCTTTGGAACCTCAACTGTATAACGGTGCCTTCTTGCCGTACCTCTACTCGTACGATGGTGAAATGGGGCTGCAGGAATTAAATTATGCAATTCCTCCGCACACTCTCCGAAATGCACATAAAAGCGTTTCAGCCGTTTAAGGGTAACAACACACACACACACATAATCTTTTATCTTTATAGTATTATTAGTCTGAGATCCTATTCTAAAGCAAGCAAACGCCAATTTTATTCCTAAAAAAATGATAAACAAACACAGACTATTTGGCATTTTCAAGATCGAAATTTTTCAAAAATGCGCAAATACCACGTCGGCATAAAAATGATAAATCTTCCCACATTGTATTTCTAAACTCGTGCATTTCTTGGCTGTAATAACATGAGGCGTCCCGCGAAACACAGAATATAGAGTAGAGTTAAAGCAGGTACGTAGGAAATGTATTCATGTACATTGACACATTACACGCATATATCTTGTCAATTTTGTCAAGTAGTGTTTTCCTGGGAACACTGCCGCAACTGCTGATAGTATGGACGGTGTGCTAAGTTTTTTTTTTGTAATAATATATTATCTGTATTTTTTAAACAATGAATGGGTTTGCACTTGACCGTAGTTCGCCGGATGGTAAGCAAACATTACGGTCTAGGATGGAGCTTCCTTACCCAGTAAGAACCGATTCACTCTCGCTTTGAAGATCGCAAAGATCTAGTTTGGAAATTTATATCTATGTAGATTTTTTATATTTAATTTTGTAAATAAATCTATGTATATTAATGATTCCAACATCATAGTAGTGTTTTATTGAGCTGATAAGTTTGTGACTTATATACAATACAGGTATTGATCGATTGTTTGATCTCATGGTGTGATGCGTTTGGGACATATATTATGAGCTGTTATTTAAAAAACACAACTTACGAAATGTAAGAAAGAAAGAAAGAAGACATTTAGTATAGCAGATTTAACAGATAAACAAACACGAGTAAGTACATATTAAACAAACAAACGTAAAATTGGCCACAACACAAAAAAAGTGTGAAGTTATGGGTATCAAAATATACGTATTAAACTTATGAAGACTATTCCCCCCGCCCCCATCCTGCCGCCGCCCCCGCTCGTTCCTGCTACATCCCGGTTCTGGGTGACAGTTTAATTTTCCCGATTGACGCAAATAGGACACCGCGATGCGACTTTTTACGCTGCAGGCGTGTTCATAATGTCGTTTCGAATGTATGTAAACTGAACTGAAAATAAGATAATATATATGTATACATGTATATGTTTCACTGTTCTAGTCATTGAGGCATTTTATTTTCGAAACAAATATTATGACATAAATGTAAATCCTAGACTTAAGGTTGCATGTTATTAAGTGATGATATTATTTTAATTTTACATTGTATAATTTAAATGAAATAACTGATATAAGTTATAATAATTTTATAAATTATATAATAATCAAATTTGTATTTAATGTAAGTGCTAGGAGTAAATGTACACTAGCATTAAACTACTTAATTTTTATACGATTAATAAAGAATATTAAAAAAAAAAACAAATAAAAACTGAACTGAGTAAAAGTTAGAGAAAAAATCTGAATATTTTTAAATTTTAGAGGCCTTATGGCTTGACCCTATTTTCTTTTTTTTAACAAGGAATAGGTTTGCAATTGACCGTAATTCGCCTGATGGTAAGCAATAATTACTGTCTAGGATGGAGCGTGCTTATCCAGTACGAATCGATTCACCGATTTCTGCCTTTTGAAAATCGCAAGATTATATTCCGCGGGGAACAGGGAGTTAGTTTGGAAGTTCCACAGTTTAGCAGTTGTGGGTCTTGAGATCTTCTTTAGAGCCAGGATGAAGAGGATTTTTCTATTGTTTTTACTAAGCCCTAAGCGATTTCTTTCAAGCAATCATGGTGAAGAAGAAAAATAATTATTTTGCAATATATTTAAAAACATTTTTTTTCAGATTACTTTAAACAATTATTGTGAACTTTTCCTTACAAGCAGACTGATATAAAAAGTTTGAATACTTACAAAATGTTGTAATTTTGTGTCCTTTTAAAAACTTCAACATCACCAAACATGACGAGAACATTTTTTATTATTGTGTAGCAACTTGGGTGACTCTTTGTTAAGAAATCGTCAAACGCTAAGGGAAAGGTTATTTCTTAAGAATATAGTAAGCATTACTGTGTATTGGTTATTTAGCAAACATATGCATACATAACTTGTCATATCTTTCTAATTATATTTTGATGTTAAATTGGAACTGAAAGAATAATCACGGTCACTTATGTTTTGTTTTCAAATATTCTTTATTAATCGTATAATAATTAAGTAGTTTAATGCTAGTGTACATTTAATCCTAGCACTTACATTAGATACAAATTTGATTATTATATAACTTATAAAATTATTATAACTTATATCAGGTATTTCATTTAAATTATACAATATAAAATTAAAATAATAATATGGTCACTTATCAAAACATTAACTCTTTCTTGGCACCTACCAGCCTATTAAAATGTATGTCTAAACCTAAGGAAGAGCCTACACTCCACAATACAGGTAAATTACATCCTAGTGTGGAGTGTACGGGACAAAGTTGTATAAGTACCAAAATTTTTGCTAAATAAAGTTATCTTTATCTTTTATCTATTTATTCATTTATTTTATAATGGCACACAAAACAAAATGTGTTCCTAAATGAACTGAATATACATTTTTATCATTCAATATTTAATAAACTTTTGAATGAATGCCGAAACAAGACAAAAGACGGCTTATTGCTCAAACAATCTAATCAGGTATAAATGAAGAAAAAAGCTATAATGCTTAGATGTAGATTTACTCACGTCCTTCTCCTTGGCGTAGTAGAGCGTGCGCCCGCGCAGGCGGAAGTAACGGCGCTGCCATCGCTGGAAGCTGCGAGTCTGCTTCATCAGGTACCCCTCCTTGACCACGGGCTGCCAACAATACCACACCAATTATTAAAAAGATCAATCAAAATCAAATATATGCTTATTAAACATAACTTAGCCTACTTACAGAAAACTATTATGCTCATTAATAATAAGTTATTTTTTTTATAAAATTACATAAATATTCCGGGAAAGATAATGTATATTGCATTCATTATCTTTCCCAAATTATTTATAGATACGGGTATAACACGGGTATTAAAACATTCGTTACTATTATGAAACTCGCTGCGCTCGTTTCATAAACTCACACTCGTGTTTTAATACCCTTAATTATATGACAGTTGCATAAACTACTAATATATAATAAAATAAAGAATCGTATTGGTGCTGTAAAGCTGCAACATTCATATATTATGTACTAACATAGTAGAATATGCTACATAAATTACAACATCTCGTCAGATTGAATTTACATACTAAATAAAATTTTTAATTAAATTTTACAAAGTCCGGTTTTATAAAGTATCAATATAATGTTAGTGTTAGTTATTAAAGTCACGTGGATCTGAATAATATATATGACTAAACTGAATTGGTTTATTTTTTAAATTATCTCCTTCTATTTATATTATACTAGTGGATTCACGCGGTTACGCTCGCATTAAGAAGTAAAACTTACCCTTATTCATCCCTTTAAAAGGGGCATTTCCAAAAATCCTTTCTTAGCGGATGCCTACATTATAACATCTACCTATATACCCGATTCGTCCAGTGGTTTGGGGTGTGCGTTGATAGATCACTATGTCAGTCAGTCAGTCACCTTTGAATTTTATATATTCTGATTAAAGCACATACGAAAAGTCCCCCGGTTTCATAAACCGCATTGATATTTAAGAAGCCTGCTAAAGATAAAAGATAGAGCAATTGGCAGCTTAATTTGTTGCAATCATTTATTTCTCTTTGTTGTGTTATTATTTATGACCATACAACATTCACAGTTGTTAATTTCTCGGATAATTTTTGCTGTAAACAAACCACGACGAAAGAAGCAACGCCTGTCACCGCCAGGAGACAATTATTAAAGGTACGGTCTGGACAAGGTCGGTTTAAATCCGGAATTCAGTTTTTTTCTGGATATGCCAAGCACCTTCTGATATTTATACGTTATATAGACAAAAGTTGTTCAAACAGTAGACCACCTTGTAAAAAGTTATGATTAGGCATTAGGCAACATGAATAGGCCGTTATAATTAAGAAGACAAATATATGTGCATTACAGCATATTTAAAATAAAATGGGTGCTGACCAATATTTATAGAACGATAAATCAAACCTAGTCATGAGCCACATCCAGAACCTCCCTAACTCTTTAAAGCTGTTTTATCCGCTGCGCTTTTATCCGTACTACAAAGGGGCAGGATAATAATACGGAAAGTTGACAAATGTACATTTCAAGAGAGAGTTCAATGTATTTAGGACGTACAGTCTCTTATGGAGATCAAGGTGTTCATCTTGTTGGGAGTTAGAAAGGATGCTTTTGCTACGTTTTGTTAAAGATATTGCGCTTTATTTTAAAACGTGCTATGATTTAGACTGTTTACAACTGTCTTAAAACATAATCAACATTATTTTTAAACTAATACGGCTTTGCAATTTGTTTACCTGATGGTAAGCAAAGGCTATTATGGCCTAAGATGGAGCATCCTTACCCGATAAGAACCGATTCACTCTCGCTTTGAAGATCGCCGGATTATAGTTCGACGTGATAGTAATTATAACCTTACATAATGTAAGTTATACATTAGTATAAAGTCGGACCGACATATCGTTGCCAGCGTGGTCACACCCACTTGCCTTTCTTCTCCAGTATAGCTGTCTCTTTTAACCATGATTTAGGACTTACAGTCTCTTAAATATGTATATCTCTTCTCTGTGAAGTATGTTATGCATTTTTTGAGATTATTTGAATTAGATGTGTAGATTGAGTTGCGCCTTGTACAAACAACTGATTGCAAAATAGTGCACTCAGACCACTCCATTAACTCCATATCAATGACGTACACAATGAAAGCCTCAGAATAAGAGTGGAAGCCTATTATCTACCAGAAGTGCAACCTTCTATAATGGACGGTAGTGCGGCGTCACTTTACATGGACCTGTAGTTAGAGACTTACAAGTGGTAGTTACAAGTACTTGTATACTTGTAATAACTAAAACTCATAATTTATGCACAAATACCTATACATTCAGAATTTCTAATTGAATAGTTGAGTATCTTTTAGGATATGCTTAGATTTTATAGCGGTTTTGGGTTTTTTAGAAGAACAATTACCTAATACGCATTCTATAAATATAACATGACATCTAAGTTATGAAGGAAAACATCGCGAGAAACCCGTGGAGACTATAAAGAAACAAGTGGAGTCATAAGTACTTGTAGAGTTGTATTTTTTATAGAATGAAGAATGAACATTTTGTATCATAATAAATACTTATTATGTACAAAAAGTAAATCTTTTTGCTTAAAGCTAATGATAGGATACATAAATTCGTACCGAAACGTGCGTAGGTATATTACTTTTTATGTCGAGTAAGTGGGACCGTTCTTGCTTGAGTAAAATCCTTAAAAAAAACCTTCAAATCTTCTTGCTTAAAATCCTTCAGCTATTATGTTACTCAAATACTATTTTAAAATTTCTTTTAAATACAACATTTAAAACTATTGATTCCCAATTTTCACGATAATATTTTTTATCCTGATCTAGAATATAGGTAATGGTATTTCATGACCTATTTTTGCTTGACTGCCATTAATTGTATGCTATTGAATTGTAACCATAAAGAAAAATGGAGGTACTTCATATACCAAGAAATTAAAAAAAAAATAACCCACGTATTCAATTATTATTGTTACAGAACCGGGTGTTTGTTACTAATGAATATGAACTTAATAACGTAATTTGTTGTATCATATATATTTGGTTATGATTTATTACGCAATTTGTTTACACAGTATCACGTGACAATAATATCAAAAAAACTATCACACAATATACATACAAGAATTTTACTTGAAATAACACAACTCTTTTGTACAGCGGCTAATATAAATGTCGCTAAAATTTTCTCGAAAATGTTTACAAGACACAAAACAACACATTGGCTGTCACTTGTAAATTTCGTACAACAGGCTTGGAAACCACGACGCTGTGATAACATGTAAGTATAGCTACATCTACCTATCTATGAAGGGAGAAAAGTGGCTTTTAACAGGTATAGTTTACCTATTAGAAAGCATCTCTTAAGCCATGTCGGAGGCTCTTAGGGCGGCTTGATAAACTCTCGACACCAGAGCTAGCCACTCTCATTCGAAACGGAGAGCATTTGAACTTAAAAAAAATATTATCTATCTATATTTTTTTTAAGTATATATATATATACTAAAAATATACTTAAGTACTACCTAGTTATGTACATATTAGTGTAGGTCAAACAATAAATTCATCTTGTGTTGTATACATTGAACTGTCGCCAAACACTACTCAAAGCAGGTAAACAGCGTAACACGACGAAAACCGTGTCGTTTGAATCATCAGAATAACAAATTGGGGCTAAATCTGAGCTGTACTGCGAACTCACAATTTGTTATATTTATTTAGTATTAATTAATTAAATTACCTAATTAAGTAAGGAGTAACTCTTTTTGCTCGACTTGGCTTTATCCAGATAATATCCCAGTGTTTAATATTATGTCGCTGACAAAAGTTAATAAATAAATAAATATTTCAGGAAGAGAGAGAGATAAGAGATAAGTGGCAAGAGGGTAGGTAGGCCTTTGAATAACAATGGGACAATACAGGCGATTAATAATATATAATAGTAATAAATATTTCAGGACATATCACACGGCGCCATCTAGCCCCATACTAAGCTTACGCTTGTATCATGGGGACTAGATAACGGATATAACGATTGATATAAATTTGATTGGGAGTTTTTGCACTACAATTTGCTATTTTTTTTTTTTTTTTTTTTTTTTTAACTTAAACGGGTTTGCACTTGACCATAGTTTACCTGATAGCAAGTAAGGCTATGGCCTAAGATGGAGCCTATTTACATTAACTAACAATGTTACGTAGCTTATTATGTATTTTATTTTTGTTTTAACATCCGTTTTCTATCTACAAACAGTGTGTTCACTATGAGCAGACCAGATGAAAGCTTCTGTCATGTAAGTAAGCTCTCCATTGAGTACTTCTCCTGTTAAGTTTTTTTTAACATTAAATAGGCTTACGTTTGACTATAGCCTGCCTGATGTTAAGCACCACTATAGTCTAAGATGTAGCACGCTTGCCTAGAAGAAACCTATTTACTCTAGATTTGAAGACTCCTGGGTTATAATTTTCTGGGAACAGGGCTCCAGGTAGAGAGCTCCATAGTCTCGCTGTCCTTACTATGAAGGTAGAAGCAAAGCGCTTCATGTGAGTCTTTGGAACTTCCACCATGTAGGTACAATTAAATAAAGCGATGTAGTATAGATGATGGTAAGGGCTGTAGTAGTTGAACAAGATATTACGGCAAAGAGCTTGAGCGGCCCGAGAAGATGATCAATTAATGTCAACCGTGGACGCACAGAGGAGGAAACCACAGAAGTATAACTTCAGTTACCAGTTCCATTATAGAATAGGCACGTTTTGCTCAAGCGACTTTGTGGGCTAAGATAGAATAGGCCCCAAATTCGCTTGTACGAGTGTCGTTTTGGGGTACCAAGAAGCCAAATATTTAGTCTTCAGTAAAAATAAGCAAAAAAATGATAATCTGTTTTTTAGTAGGTAACGTGCCTGATCAAATACTTTCTAGTTGGATGTACATCCCAAGCTATGAAAACTTTAAAATATATTTCACATCAGGTAAAAATAAAATCAAGTTTAAGTAGCTGGCAAACTTATTTTTTTAACTATTTTGAGGCCATATCGGGTGCTAGTTAAAATAAAATAAAAAGCCTTTATTATTCATAAAACCTTATAAAACATGTTATTATGTAGGTAACTACTTTAAAACTAATTATACTACCTATTTACAGCTAATGTTAATTTTATTTATTTATATCTGTATTATAACATTTCCAGTTACAAAATATATATATATATATATATATATATATATTTATTATTTTCGGGTGCTAGTTAGGTAAGTAATTCAATTTACAACATTTTTACAAAGCATTAGTAATCTAGCGAATATATAAAAACGTATTTTTACCGAGAAAAAAACACGCAAAGTTTGCACTTCTGTAACTCCATAACCTGTATAAAAGCTCTGGCACGCCGCCAGCGCCATCTCTCGGGTTGCCGGTGCGTTGAACCGGTCTCCGTTTACTGAGAAAACACTCCACTGAACGCTAGAAATAGGATACTTGGCTAAATACAAGCACTAATGTAAGTATATGGAAGTAAGATCGAGTGAACAAGACGCAGTATGATGTACATCTATATATATATATATACTAGCTGTGCTCGCGACTTCGTCCGCATGGAATAGTTATTTTGGGCATCATATTTATTTTTGCAAACAACCTCTTCAGCCTTATAAATAATAGCTGTTACCAATGACTTGAACCGTTTTCGCAGCGCACGCAACGGAAACCCTCAAAGATGAATAATTTTCCCCGTTTTTTCCATTGTTTCTTCGCTCCTATTAGTTGCGGCGTGATGGTATATAGCCTAAAGCCTTCCTCGATAACTGGTCTATTCAATTCGGACCAGTAGTTCCTGAGATTAGCGCGTTGAAACAAAGAAACAAACAAACAAAGTCTTCAGCTTTATAATATTAGTATAGATAATACAATACTCAAAGGTGACTGACTGACTGGCTGATATAGTGATATATCAACGCACAGCCCAAACCACTGGACGGATTGGGCTGAAATTTGGAATGAAGGCAGATGTTATGACAAAGGATAGGAGGCTAAGAAAGGATGTTTGGAAATTTTAAAGGGGTGAAATAGGGGATGCAAGTTTTACTTCTTACTGCTAGCAAAGCGGCGAGCACCCACTAGTTTTTTTATATACTTGATAGGCTCACGCTTTACTACTACTCGCCTGATGACCTCTACGATTAAGTAAATTTGTAATTTACGATCTAGTGCGCTTAACTAGAAGAAAAGGGTTCACTTTTTTCTTACAGAACGATAAATTAGTTCAAGAGAAATTGAGATTCTGGCCAGGAGTTCCACAGTTCGGCAGTTCACACAATAAGAAGAAAAGCGCTTGGTGCGAGTCTTTGGAACCTCTACTGTACACTGGTGTGTTTTCATAAATAAACCTTGGCTAGGCAAGTTATATATGACCATACAATTAAATAAGCTATTAGGCGAAACGTTACGTTACGTAAATCAAGTTATTTAATGTATGTAAATCAAGTTATTAAATCTATAAGCCATGTCATGCCCTCCTGACACCTGAATTAACACTTTCTAACGTTGTTTTTTTGTGTTTTGTTTTTACCTGAGATAGGTTTACGTTTGACTACAGGCTGCCTGATGTATTAGCATTGTTGCAGCCGAGGGTGTAACAAGCTTACATATAAATAGCTACTTTGCTTTAGTACAGTGTGTCCTAGCCTTTAGTCTAGTCTAGCTATTCTAACTAGCACTAGATAGCTACTTCAATGTGAAGAGATACTGTAGTGGAGTAGATTGATCGTGTGATAGGACATGCTACTCAGATCTAGGTATTAACAGCTATATATTCTGAGGCTAAACTTAGAACACATTTAGCCTTCAAATAACGCTGAGAGATATAAATAAATAAATATTTCAGGACATATCACACAGCGCCATCTAGGCCCATACTAACTACTTACGCTTGTATCAAGGGTACTAGATAACGGTCTAACGGATATAATGCATAAAATACTTTTCTTTCGAAAAAGGAACAATGTTTTTATAATGATGATTTCATTTTCGAGTACCTAAAAGCAGTTTGTAATAATAAAAAATATTATTTTATAATATTATATTATTTTTTATGAATGAGGCATAATTGGCGGGTGCCGTTCCTCGTACAATAGACCAGTTTAATTAAGTCAATGAACAACTCAACACAATAGCCTCTAACATTAATACCATGTCTGCAATAGTTACTTTATATACCTAACATCCTCTATCTGTATTTTTTACTTAATTTTAAGTATAACATTGTAAAAGGCCTCTCAGTGTTGGCTACGGCCCCACTGATGCCTTAAAAATACCGGGCGTAAGGCCCGAGAATCTGTGAAGAAAAATATTATATACCTAATTTTATTGTGATATAGTTAAATAAATTTTGTCTGAAAAAAATAACAATTAAATATCCCTACATATGGTAGTCCTATGTTTTGACAAGACATAAACTTAGTCATGCACAATTTTCAGAAAAAAAATGGTTTCGGTTTCGGTCGAAAATAAAACCTAATTATGTAAGTACTTAAGACATTGAATATGGCGTTACTTTGCGGAAATCCATTGTATATGAAATCCTGAGTTGGCCACTGTCATTCGACAAGAAGATACTAGGTACTTAAATCACGTCTTAGACATATTAAGGGTTACATTAGCCCTGTATATTAACTGCTATATCAACAACTGGTTCCTCATCACATATTCATAACCCTGTATCCCACAAAACTTCCGTTAAAAGACAGAAGTTCTCCCTCGTACCGTAAGCAACACTCCTAAAAACTAACTTTCGCTAGAGGAGTTTTTGCACAAAATTCGCAAAACGCATTAGTTCTCATCAAATATGGAGGGACCAAGATGTTGGAAAAGTTGCTGTTTAATACCGTGTTGGCTTTAATACCTAAATAAATATATTAGGACATATTACACAGCGCCATCTAGCCTCATACTAAGCACACGCTTGTATCATGCGTAGCTAGATAGCAAATATAATACATTATATATTTTCTTTTGTAGGTACATACTTAATATGCATAGAAACGACGTGACTCAACACAAATCATTTGTAAATTAAAACGCATAATTACTTGTTTTCTGTGGAAATCGAAGCCCCAACCTCTAGATAAAAGGCCAGTCAAAGAAGTAAAAATATCTCTTTTTATGCGTTGTTTGGTGTTTTCGATCTCAGTGGAAGACCAACGCTGACTGTTCGCAGTCAGCGCATGCTGCGTTGATGGCTGCTTGCGACAACATAATGTATACTCAACCTTCAGTAAGAGGGTAAAATACCTGAACATAGAAGATACTAAGAAGAAATGTTTGGGTATAATTTAAATCGATATTAAAACACATTTCAGCACTTTTTATATTTTTGGTCTGAGTCTCTGTTTATCTGTGTCTCTGTTTGTTTAAAGGCTCATCACGCAAAAACGGCCGAAAGGATTATCATGAATTTTGATATGTAGGTAGAGGTGTCATATGTTACTTAGAGGTGTCATATGCTACTTTTTATCCTGAAATAATGCGAGCAAAGCGGCGGGCGTCCGCTAGTGAGGAATATGGCTCAAAGGGAGCGGAAAGCGAATTAATATTACTAGAACATACATAATCAAGAACTAAACACAACACACAGCGTCTCCTTGCACAGAGGGCGTACAAATAGACAGGTTTTTGTGATATTTTGTGAACGTGACATTTTGTGTCGCCGGAGCTTATGCTGAGGAATGGAGGTCCCAAATATGTGCGAGTGAGTGTGTGTGTGTTTAAACTGCTTAGATGATATGTGTGTGTGTGTGTGAGTGTGTGTGTGGGTCATAGGTGATTTGTGAACTCTGTAAGTAATTAATATAGTACATTAATCGTTTGTCTGTTTAGGCAACTTTTAAAATTACTTATAGTGCTGTGTGATAGGTCCAGAAATATTTATTTTATTTACTGCACTAAGATTTTAAGTTACCCAATTTTTTTTAATAAATATAATTAATGTTGTCTTGCATATAGCTGATGTTAAATTTGTTTGTAACTTATATGATTATAGCATATATGTACGTGTTAAACTGAATTACTAATCAAATCCATAGGAAATTAGTATTTTTTAGGAAAGCGTGCTAGGCTACATCTTAAACTATATCGGTGCTTAACATTAGGTGAGCTGTTGTCAAGGAAAAGTAAACCTATTCCATGTTATTTTATAAATAACATAATATTAAAATAACACTTATAATTATTATAGGTATCAAAATACATCTAGACTCAGTGAGCATCTCTCCATAGTACTTTTGTAATTTAATTAGAAAATGGGCAAAATACGACACATTTTCAAAGGCGTCAATCACTTAGTCATAAGTAGTTAGCACCCTAAATCAGAATCAGGGTCAATTATGAAGTATGAATCATAACTTTCGAGACCACTCTCGACTAATCGTGGTAAATTGGCCCCAGTTACAGCGAACATAGTAAGTAGGTACGGACATAACTCGATTGAAAGTTCTGGAAGCAAGCTTAGCACTATTGCAATTCTGTTTCTAGAGTCCTAAATGTCTTAAAGTCACTTAGCCGTCGATAAATAGCTATTTTCTTCTCTTGAATACGTAAAAAAAGAAGTCAAGCCTTTTGCTTCCACTTTTATAGTGCGAACTGCTAAATTGTGGAACTCCCTGCCTGGCTCCCTGTTCCCCGCGGAATATAACCTTGCGATCTTCAAAGCGAGAGTGAATTGGTTCTTACTGGGTAAGCACGTTCCATCCTAGACCGTAATGATTGCTTACCATCAGGTGAATTACGGTCAAGTGCAAACCCATTTCTTGTAAAAAAAAAGTCAAAGAAGTTTTTATTTATTTACGTACATAAAACCTTCGTAGACTATGCACTCGACCATAATTCACCTGAAGGTAAGCAATAAATTATTAAATGTTATACGATAGAGTGTGTTTAACGTGTTTATCTAGTAAGAATCGATTAACTCTAGCTTCGAAGATCGACAACTGACACGGTTTGTGACTATGTTCTTAAAACCTTTTAGTTTAAACTTCATCTGCACATAGAGCTATCTTGTGTGAACTCTACGGTGTTCTTCTACAGAATAAACAATACGTTTTTTATTCATATAGTTTTCCGCTAATCACGTCGAAGACCGTGCCCACCAACTAGCTATGAATGAACCACGTTGAATAAGATTGTAACAGTATTGCTTTTGTAACCACGCTAGAGCCACAAAAGCAACTTTTTGCCATCGACCGAAAAGTTTGTCTGAAGTGTCAACGCATATTTCAATTAAGACAAACAAAAGGGTGGGCTTCGACTTGAGATTTTATCAATGAGAGAAGATAGTAGAGTTCGAAGCCTAATAATAATTAACAAAAACTAAAATATATCTTTAGCCGTAATTTTGTGAGTGATAAAGAAATTATACTAAAAACGTTTGTTAACTCCGGGTATTATGAAACTGTTAACAATATTTCATCGAAATGGGATCAACCTATTGAGCTTGAACAGTTATAATTATTATATCTTTGGCTATGATTTTACATCAATAAAACATACAGTTCTAGTACTCGTACTACAACCACTATAAACAAACATTTATCATATCATTACATAAAGTGAAAGAGTGTTTTTCGTTTGATCCGCTGTTACGTAGCGACGAAGTCAGCAATCATCGCGGTTTTAACTAGGATGATAGTATAGGTTCTAAAACTGACATTTCCTCACGATGTTTTCCTTCGCCGCTAGACGAGTGCAAATCCACACATAACTTGAAAATACAAGCCATTGGTATAGGGCCGGATTCGAATTAGGGTGCGCAGCCACACTCGCTTAAATTAATTAATTGTTATGCGGGAATCGAACCCGCACCTCTAGATTAGAAAGCAGAGCCACTACCGACTAAGCTAACAGGCCAGTCAAGTTATATAATCCGGGTTGGGAGTAAAAGCTGCTCCGCTCAACTAATGGCGCCACTCCATCAATTTGAGCGGAAATTCTTACTCTACCGTGGTCGAGCTCTAATGGCAGTGAGTTATAGTTTTTATATGTGTAGAGTTTTCTTATTTCTATGGTAGCCAGTTTTACTTGTATACATACTTACTAAGTTGATATGAAAATAAATTATTTTATTATCAACTAGTGAACGCCCGCGGATGCGCTTGCATTATTATGGCACTCCTAAGACCTTACACTACCTAAATACATACCAAAAATCATGATGATTCGTTCAAGCCAATATGGGAAAAGAATCAACGGAAAGTAGAACGTAGATCTCATGGTGCGTAGACGCTGTAGCAGGTCTGTCGTAGCACTGCTGTAGCATTTGATGCTACGATGATAAAATTCGTAGCTTCATTTGTTGGCCTGTTTAAACTACTTTCACGACGAAACGGCGCGACGGATTATCTTTATTTTTAGTATGGTGTTAGTTTGTTAGTAATTTAAGTATACTTAATGATGGTGTAGCGCATCGGGGATGTTTGCCGAAGCGTATATAGACAGCTTTGCGGCAATAGTACGCCGGCGCGTGGCGTCCCTGGTGCGCCGCGTCCGTGCCAGCTCCAACACCTACCTACAGCTGTTTGCCTCGAGGATGGACCTGGACTGCTCGATGATGCAACATTGGACCAAACTACATGTCGAGCACTCTGGCTCCGCCCGCGGATATAGGCTAAGGTGATATTGTATTATATAGTTTGTATCTGATGATAATATGTGACTGATATATGATTATTTAATTAGTTAGCTGCATAAATTTTACTACACTATATTTAAATTCGGACATTTTTGACATTTTAATTTTAATATTGTTTTTATTTTTATTGATTGTGACATGTGACTGTATATAAATTTAATATTTTAAAGTGAATAGTATTGTGAATATGGAAAAATGTCTGCAATAAATTATTTTGAATTTGAATTTGAATGAGGCATTAGGTGTGTTTTTCCTGCAAATCTGACATTTTTTTTCTTTCTTACTTTCGTAAACATAAAGATCATTGTAAATTAAATGAGAGACATAGACTTTTTATCCTGATCATGATTATTATTAGATTACTTACCACCATTTTATTACAATTTCAACTATAGCTTGCCTCTTTGTACCCTTGTACAAGTCACAACACGAGTACTATGTCCACACATGTCGGATCTGGGACATGTCGACTGTCTACTGTCGGCTGTCAAAGTCAAACGCGACAGTCACCGGACATCCGCGCCCCGGGGGCGTACAATACAGGGTGACTACAATGCCACTCTAAATACAGGCACCTGTCAACTAGTACGAGACACTTTTGACTGGATGTGACAAACATTTGTTATTGCAGTGCGTCAATATATTATGAAGTCAATTTGATGTTTTGATAAAACAACCTGTTGTTATCACAGTAAAAGATTGTTATGTGAAGAACTTAAAAGAAAACAACGAAAAGTGTGATCCAGTAGAAAAATATTGGCCTGTAAGCTTAGTTGGTAGTGGCTCTGCCTTCTTATCCAGAGGTGCGGGTTTGATTCCCGCATAACACAAGAAATTATGACTTTTAAAATTTGCAACTATTTGTGTTACGTCTGGTCGTTTCTATGTATAATAAGTATGTATTTACAAAAGAAAAGTACCTATATATATGTATTATATCCGTTTTCTAGTTTCCATGATACAAGCGTAAGCATAGTATGGGACTAGATGGCGCTGTGTGATATGTCCTGAAATATTTATGTTTTTATTATTTATTTTATATATTTGTAATAGATATTTTGCATCTCTCCTGCAAATGTGTCAGAGAATATAACTTTTTAGTTATGCTGTCAGGCAACTTCAAAAACTTTGTTTACACACATGTCCGTTACCTAATATTCCAACAGGTTGTTTAAAGCCACATTCGAGCACTGTTACAAGCGAAACGACTAAGGTAGAGTATAGCTGTGCTATATATAATTGAACTGTAGCATAATATTTAACTTAACGACTAATTTTTCACTACAACCTAACGCTAGTCTGAAATATATTGTACTCTGTATTCTGTAGATTTAAGTGTCTAGAACAAAACGTTTTCACTTTAGATTTGAAGTCTTCTGTGTTGTAGGTATTAGGATATAGTGTTCTACCTCACTGCATGTATTTGCTATAAGGGTAAAAACCGAGCCCTTCATCTCACATTTTGGTAACTCGCTCTCCTTGAGTCGTATTTCCTCATGACTGAGGGTCGTGACTCCGCCGCAGAATTAATTCGTTAGGGGAGTACACTTGTGCAGATACATCGTGGTGGGCGCCCAGGTCTTTCCCTGGAAGAAACATGTCCTCGGATATTGTGGTACTCAAACGTGTCGGTTTCCACACGATGTTTTCCTTCACCGCAAAGCGAGTGTAGTGTAAATCCACATTAGTGTAGAGTCAATCGTACCAGGTTGCGTCTGGATGAAAAGCAGACACAAGAACCACTACTCGCGTTTCAGTACGTCTATTGATAATTAATATTGCCGCGGAGTTTAGGGGTGGAGACAGATTTCTATTCCATATTATTTCTACTTTTTTTATTATTTACTTCACTCCGGTGAAGGCGGGCGCGCCATGTTTGCGTTGCCTAGAATATATTTTGGTCGAGTGCTGAGCAATGTTTGAACAACCACGAGTAACGTAGGTACAGGATTGTCTGAAGTATGGTATAACTAGCGACGCCCTTCGAGTTTACCTGAGTTCTCGAGGATATACAGCATATGATTAGCCTAATAACACTATGTAGAAGTCCAATAAATCAGTCGATTAAAAGTGAATCAGAAACCAAAAATTAACTAAATAATTAGTGAAACTATTTTCAGAAACGGTACTTACAATGAAGTTTTGATTGGCCTTGCCTTCTAATCTAAGGGTTGCGGGTTCGACGCGTGACACAAGTATTTATGCATTTAAAAATTTATGATTACTTGTGAGTGGTCGTTTGTATGTATAATAAGTATTTATTTTAAAAAAATAGGGTTTAATATGTCCCGGAATATTTATTTAGTTAAGTAAGTTAGATTCCGTAGATACCCTAAGCAATAATGATGACAAATCTTGATCAAATTGTGATTTTAGTCAACCCAGACGAAGACTAAACATTCTTAACTTCATTAACACAGCTAAAAGTACGAAAAGTCGCATGAAAAAGATAAAAAGCTGCACACTCAGCGTAACACGAAAACCCTTTAAAACTGCCTCCAACCCTGCAAAGATTAAAGCGACAAATTTGAATAATAGATCAAAGTTAGTTAAACAAAGGCTCTAAATTTTTTCAGTAAAAAAAAAAGAGAAATGTAAGTTATGTTAAAAGTTCGCAACACGGCCCCGGGAACGGAAAACGCCAACTTTGTACAATGGGAAACATTAAAGAATGTTTTTGTTCGGATTTGTGTGTACAAGAATTTGAAACAAAATACGGATGTTGCCGCGAGCCATAATTTTCATACGAGCCGTGTCATGTGGGTTTGTCTGCTTTAATCTGAATTAAACGATAGCAGAGTCTGAGCTTTTTATTTATCTTTATCTAAAAATAAAGCTGTAGAGGGTCAAAAGTCCAAACGTTCAAGCTATTTAAAAAAAACTTTGGAGATACTTCGAATTTATAGCAGAACAAATTTAAACAATTTCTAGAAATTTTGTCTGTGTCACTGTTCGTCTATATATTTATACACTCATCACTCAAAAAAGGCTGAACAAAAGTATGAGGTCTTAGGAGTGTCATAGACTACTTTTTATCCTGAAATAATGCGAGCGAAGCCGCGGGCATCCACCAGTACCTACTAATTAATATTAAAGTCGATCATCAAATCACGAAAGTTAAATATTTTGGTAAACGCGTACTTTACTTTACATATTCCAGTCAGCTATAGGCACTTCAAAGTAGAATACTTGGTAAATTAGTAAACCTAGGTATTAAGATTGGAAGTCGATAGCTCTGGTGTCAGTTACAATTGTGTGGAATGTCTATTTATAGGCTCGATACACGATCCGACGTTTGTGATCCTTGAAACGATGGCTCGGATCACATTGTTTTTGTTCTTATGTTTTGAAGCATTTAAAGTAGAATAGATATTTTTATATGGGTTCTATAGAAAAATGACGTGGGACTCTATTTCAGCTGATAGGAAGAGAATTTGGAAATTTTAATTTGATGTCGAGTAACTATGTAGTGTAGGAGTTGAACAGCTAATTAGTATTAGAAAATATATACTTTTATATTTATTTAAGCTGGATTATCCCACTGTTAATAAGTTTATCTATACTAATTTATAAAGCTGGAGAGTTTGTTTGTTTGAACGCGCTTATATCAGGAACTACTGGTGCGAATTGAAAAAACCTTTTTGTGTTGAATAGACCATTTATCGATAAATAAAATACTGTTATACTGAATTAATTTTACAATTTAAATTAATAATAATGCGACGAATTAAGTTTTTTTTATTATTGGTAAAATAAGTTTTTCATAATCGATTTCACAATTAAACAGCTCTAGAGCAGCCTCAATATTTTCCTACCAAACAAGTCAAAAGCGCAGCATCCGAAATCTAGTAACAAGTGATCCCGTAGCTATACGTATAGATAAGATCGATAAACAAACCCGAGTCCCGCCTAAAACAGTCTCCGACCGACGCTTTCCATCCAACAAAATAGGTCAAAACCTCGAGCTCGGGCTCTTGAGCACACAAATTATTATCAAAGCCTTAACAAACATAATATCGGTGAAAAATTGATTGTGAATTTTGGCCCGGACACATGGGTGCTCCCCCTACCACCGCTTTGACAGGTGGCACGCCCAGCCAACTTGAGCCTTAGAAACATATGTAAATAAATAATGTTAATACTATTTACCAGTCGGCCGACGCATTTGCTGGTGGATATCCTCCGCAGCAGCCGCTTCCTCTCCGTGTCATTGTCACTATCGGTGCTGTCCTCGAAGTAGCCCGTTTTTTTCTCATCCGCGGTGGCATTGCCGCCGCCCACTGACATCACTCCGCGAATCACAACATTCACACGCACCACTCATCAAACACAGCTACATCATACAGGATACACTAATAATTTACATTTGTACATTGTAGCGTCGCTAACTGTCTGACGTTGCTGGCGAGCGCCATGACTTCAGTGACAATACGGCGCGACTGAAAACAAAACAAGCCTGGAGGGACAGCGGCGACATCTAGCAGGGGAGGCTTGAACTTGCTAGGTTTTCAGCTTGGGAGGGCGTGGAAAAGTTGTGTTGTGGAAGGTTTTCTTTCGAGAAAATGTGGATGAAGTATTCTTGTACTGTAGTTCGGAAGACGGTCAATGGATAACGTTATTATTTTTCTGATAAACATTGATTATATGTATACAGCCGAAATTAATAAAATTCACTAAATAAATTTAATAAATTTTCATTGACATAACCATTTATTAAAACTAAATCAGAACTTATCTAAAAATTTTAAATGAACTCAGCCTTTTTAAAGAAATAAATCTGGTACAGGCACAAAAGACTCTGTTCTGAATTCTAGAATTTAATTCAAATTGCTCAGCTGTTCGTTTATCTTTTCAAAAGCTCAATTTTCTGAAATCGTCCTAACATGCGCACAGAGTGACGTTTTCGAAGAATTTTTTTCTAGTATTTTTACTTAGTTCTAAGTAAATGATAAGCTTCAATTTTATGACCATCTTTTGATACGTTTTGGAGAAATTTACAAGTATCTGAAGGACTGAAATTGATAAATTTACAAGATGAGGGAGATCATTACTTTGCAGGCCGGTTCTTGCGGGAACCAAATCGGTGGAAAGGTAAGCAAAGCTCTTTATTTCCAACGAAAACAAGCATTTTCATAATTGAACGTACATTGAGATGTTGTTTACATTGATATAATTGGTGATAACCGTGATTTTACATATTATATTCAGTTCAGTAGTTAAAATACCACATTCACAAGCCATACGCAACAAAGCGTCCAACGTTTAAAGAATTTCCTCCCAACATTTCTCCATAAACAGGTGCATTATAGGTTCATGGTATGAATGATAAGTTTTAGTGATAAGTAATTCATGCATTATTTTGAATTTCAGTTCTGGGAGGTGATTTCTGACGAGCATGGCATCGACCCGTGCGGGTGCTACCACGGTGACTCTGACCTCCAGCTAGAGCGCATCAATGTCTACTACAACGAAGCTTCTGGAGGGAAGTACGTCCCGCGCGCGGTGCTGATCGACCTGAAGCCAGCAACAATGGACGCCGTACGCTCCGGCCCTTTCGGCTGCCTCTACCGACCCGACAACTTTGTCTATGGACAAGGAGGTGCCGCCAACAACTGGTCGCGAGGACACTACACTGAAGGCGTCGAGATCCTCGAATCCTGCCTCGATGTCGTCCGGCGAGAAGCGGAAGGATGCGACTGTCTCCAAGGCTTCCAAATGTCCCACTCTCTCGGAGGTGGCACCGGCTCCGGCCTAGGAACTCTACTCGTAAACAGAATCCGAGAAGAATACCCCGACAGAATCGTCCTGACCTTCTCAGTTTTCCCGAGCACTCGCGTGTCGGACTGCGTCGTGGAGCCTTACAACACGACCCTGGCCGTGAACCAGCTGGTCGAGAACACTGACCACACGTTCTGTCTGGACAACGAGGCTCTCTACGATATCTGCTTCAGAACCCTGAAGTTGACGACACCGACTTATGGAGATTTGAACCATTTAGTCTGCGCCACGATGTCGGGCATCACGACATGCTTGCGGTTTCCGGGACAGCTAAACGCTGATTTGAGAAAGCTGGCAGTCAATATGGTGCCATTCCCGAGGTTGCACTTCTACACACCTGGTTTCGCCCCGCTCACATCCCGAGGAGCTCAGCAATACAGAGCTCTCACAGTCCCTGAATTGACCCTTCAAATGTTCGACGCGAAGAACATGATGGTTGCTTGCGACCCTCGCCACGGAAGATACTTGACTGTGGCGACCATATTCAGAGGCCGCATGTCTATGAAGGAAGTCGACGAACAGCTCGTAAACATTCAGAACAAAAACAGCACGTACTTCGTGGAATGGATTCCGCATAACGTGAAAATTGCTGTATGCGACATCCCGCCTCGAGGGTTGAAGATGGCGTCTACTTTCATTGGAAACACGACGGCTATCCAGAGCATATTCAAGAGGGTTTCGGAACAGTTCGTGGCAATGTTCAGGAGGAAAGCATTCCTGCACTGGTACACTGGAGAAGGCATGGATGAAATGGAGTTCACTGAAGCTGAGAGCAACATGAATGACCTGATCTCAGAGTACCAGCAGTACCAGGATGCCACGGCTGATGATGAAGGGGAATTCGATGAAGAAGCGGAAGGTGAAGGCATGGAATGATATTTGTTTGGTATTGCATTTGTGATTGTCCTTGTGTTGTCTGAAATAAATTGTAATATCCTTATACATACTTATTATTATTGTTATTTCAATGGTTGATTACATGAGGTAGGGAGCTTTTGGTCAGTTGGGTAACTTCAGCCCCTGGATCCTTATGGACCAACACGGCTGTGAAATCTTACTTTCAGAAATAGTTAAGAACGTACAAAACAAAATACGAACTACACTTATAAAAAGTTGTTTATTTCATAACTTACTTAGGTACTTACATTTGATGTTCACTTACACAGTACGTTTTCACCAGTTATTCGCTTTAGGACAGATTCGCTTTATGACAGATTCTCATTACGGCAGAATCGCTTTATGAACGATTCGCTTTAAGGCAAAAGTACAGACAACTCCACAATAATTAATTAAACCATTTATTAATATATTTTTTTAAATAAAGGACACATGCTAAAAAAAGATAGATCTCAAGTTTTTAATATTTTTTTTTATAATTTTTAAAGCTAGGGTTCGATCGTCCATGTTGTTTGATAAATCCTGATATGCATTATTCCTTGCAATATTGTTTTTGTATTGCGGATTTCACAGACATTCTTTGTTCCGATATAAAAATTCAAATTTTAATGTCTTTTCGTCCCCCCACCGAGACGTCATTTTGGCAGTTTGGAAATAATATTTTAGAATACTTTGCACGCACACCTGCTGCGACCTTTAAAATATACCTAGTCAAAGGCGGCGACTGATCGTACCAGATAATGAGAGGGATGAAACTCCTTGGAGCTGACGTATCGTCAGAGGTATCTTCTAGGTAAGCGTGTCACATCCTAGGCTGCAGCAATGCTTAACAAACATAACATACATTTAATCTTTCTAATAATGGTGCATTTCCACGCTTGCCAAGGCTTGACAAGCATCCACAAGGCACAAGCGTCCACAAATCTCGCTTGGCATTTGGAAGTCGTTTACACGCTTGTGAATGCGTCAGTGTGCTACGTACATCCAAGCATGACGGACACCGAACTTGTATCGGGTATTACGTTTGGATTAACCTACTTTTATTTCAAATACAAGCAAAGTAAAACAAAAGCAAGGAAAGCCCGACGACCACGAAGATGGTGGATGATAAAGATTCATAGAAATCGTACCAGGTAACTAATATTTTTTTTAGTTTATTATATACAAGAATTGCTTTCGGTTACCATTACCTGTGTCTTTTATATAAATAAATAAATTATTAAATTATAATTAATACGTTTCGGTCTGGTAATATACCAAAAACGATAAACTCTCTTCGTTCGACCGGCCACTCATTTTGAAGTCAGAACTAGACGTGCGTACGTCGCGAGATCACAGCGGCTACTAAGCGCGCGCCAACGTGTGTACGCGTCGCAAGCGCTTGCCGCAAGCGCCCTTTGATCTGTGTCCAAAAACCGACACTGGCCCGGATCGGATACAAGCGTCCACAAGCTCACGCAAGCCGAGCCAAACGACCTCTTTACACGCTTGTGCTTGTGGATGCTGGTCGAGCCTTGGCAAGCGTGGAAACGCATCATAAGCGTTTGGCGCTACATCAATATACGGCTCTTGTCTAGGCCTGCAGCAGGCCTAGACAAGAGTAGGTAGTCAAACGTAAACCTATCCCACGTAAAAAAAAAGGTTTAGTTTATAGGACACAATATGTCTTTGACAGATAACGTGAAAAACTTTAATATAAGATAAGATAAGATAAGATAAAATAAGATAACTTTATTGATCAAAAACTTAGGTTCTAATACAATTTTGATCGCTACACTCCACACTAGGATGTAATGTACCTGTATTGTGGAGTGTAGGCTCTTCCTTAGGGTATACAGATTATAGGTAATACCACAGAATAAATAATACGTAATGCATTGATTTACAGTTAAAAACATAAATACAGTTTTTCGTGTGTTTATGATTGGTAGGCTCCAAGAGAGAGATTATGTCATTGATCTATTATTTCAAAGATTATGTACTTATGTTGCAGTCTAAGATACCTCTTTAAGATAATCGCTGTGACTGGCGCAGGCATTCCACGTCCTCCTTAATGATGTTCTTATTGGTACATATGCGTACACTGCTTAGAAAATGCTCCTTTCATGTATGGCATTGGAACATATGATCGCCTCGTACTCTAAAAAATTGCATACTAATTCATTCAGCCAAATTACATCCACCAGGCAAACATGAGGTTGTCAAGAGGTTATTGCTAACTGGTTGCATGGGAGCCTAGCTTCGTAGCTCATGTTTGTTATTCTCTTTCATCAGACAGAAAAAACCTCTTTTTTATACATATGGATTAAAGACTCCAATATAACTTACTGGTACTCCACAATCAAAATGACAAAGTCAAAATTTCAAATTCGAATAATTTATCTACGCTGACAAAAAACAAAGAAAAACAGTCACATTTCTTGAAAATTTCGTGTGCAATGCACATCTTGTAATTTTTTGGCGATTTTTTTATATTTTTTTTATGTTAAATTAGTCGCAAGTCCTTATTTTATATTCTTTTAAGGTCCAAATTCTAGTGTTTTTATTACAATTATGAGGGAAATCGTCCACATCCAGGCCGGGCAATGCGGAAACCAGATTGGAGCAAAGGTATCATTTTCACCAAACTGTCGTATTCGGTTTCTCTATCACTGTATTATCATAAAACTATCGAAAACCAACCAAACAACCGCCAGAGTAGCTTTATTCACAAATATACGACACAACGTATTTATTTATTTAGATGCTAGTGTACGCCGGCTGCTTCGCTTGCATAATTTCGGGAAAAAAGTAGCCTATGACAATCTCACGACCTCATCTACCCTACCCACATACCAAAAATAATGATGTTCAGCCTTTTTTGCATTATGCGCATTTAAATAAACGCACGAAAAATCTAAAAACTGCTGAAACGTGTTCTGATATCGATATAATGTATACCCAAACTTTTTTACGAATACCTTCTATGTTGAGCCTCTTGAGACTCATAATGTTTTTTTTTATTAATGCAATACAATGTATCGTTATAGATATGCCTCAGCTGATATTCTTCCTTTATTCACCAAATACCTATTCTTTTTTCCAGTTCTGGGAGGTAATATCTGACGAGCACGGTATCGATGCCACGGGGGCGTACAACGGCGACTCCGATTTGCAACTCGAACGCATCAACGTATACTACAATGAGGCGACCGGCGGCAAATACGTCCCTCGCGCTGTCCTCGTCGACCTGGAGCCCGGCACCATGGACTCCGTCCGCTCCGGCCCATTCGGCCAGATCTTCCGTCCAGACAACTTCGTCTTCGGCCAATCCGGAGCCGGCAATAACTGGGCTAAAGGACACTACACCGAAGGAGCGGAGCTCGTCGACTCTGTTCTAGACGTGGTCCGGAAAGAAGCTGAAGGCTGCGACTGTCTTCAAGGCTTCCAACTAACCCACTCTCTCGGAGGAGGAACTGGCTCTGGAATGGGTACGCTGCTCATCTCGAAAATTCGAGAAGAGTATCCTGACCGTATTATGAACACGTTTTCCGTAGTCCCAAGCCCTAAGGTCTCTGATACAGTAGTGGAGCCCTACAACGCAACGCTATCCGTACACCAGCTTGTTGAAAATACTGATGAAACGTACTGCATCGACAATGAAGCTTTGTATGATATTTGCTTCCGCACGTTGAAGCTGTCGACTCCGACGTACGGGGACCTTAACCATCTGGTATCGGCGACGATGTCTGGAGTGACTACCTGCTTGAGATTCCCTGGCCAGTTGAACGCAGATTTGAGGAAGCTAGCAGTCAATATGGTTCCTTTCCCAAGGCTGCATTTCTTCATGCCTGGGTTTGCACCTCTGACAGCCCGCGGCAGCCAGCAGTACCGAGCCTTAACTGTGCCTGAACTGACTCAACAGATGTTTGACGCTAAGAACATGATGGCGGCATGCGACCCTCGCCACGGCCGGTACCTGACAGTCGCCGCGGTGTTCCGCGGACGGATGTCCATGAAGGAAGTGGACGAACAAATGCTCAACATCCAGAACAAGAACAGCAGCTACTTTGTGGAATGGATCCCCAACAACGTGAAGACAGCCGTGTGCGATATACCCCCGCGCGGTCTGAAGATGTCTGCAACATTCATAGGCAATACCACCGCTATTCAGGAGCTGTTCAAGCGAATTTCTGAACAGTTTACTGCCATGTTCCGGAGAAAAGCCTTTCTTCACTGGTATACTGGAGAAGGCATGGATGAGATGGAGTTTACTGAAGCGGAGAGCAACATGAATGACTTGGTATCTGAATACCAGCAGTACCAAGACGCCACGGCCGATGACGAGGGGGATTTCGATGAAGAAGTGGAAGAATGAATGTTTTGTCCTGTCCAATGTTTGTCTCGGTGTCTGTATATGTACTTGTTAGTGTTAGGCGTAACCTTTTTCGTTTTGATATGTTTACGGTAACAAATAAAAATATTTATCGTATTATTTTGCTGCCTTTTACTTTAAGCTGTTTATACATATCAATAGGCTTCTTTTTATATATAACAGTTGCTGATAAGCAAGCGAGTAAATGAGTTGAGTTATGACACTGACCTCCATTACTACATTGTAGTAATGGAGGTCAGTGAGTTATTTAGCTTTTTACTACATATTTATACGCTAGATACGATAACGAGACTTGGAAAAGGTGACGCTATAGACCCAGATGTTCCAAAAGATAAATAAAAATACTTTGTGAGACCGAATAAATAGTTATAATTTAACAATTTCTATTAACTAAAATTTATTCTTCTGTTTCGCCTGGTTCTTCATCTTCATCCTCAAAGTCCATTCCAGCCTCCGCATTTTGGTACTGCTGGTATTCTGATATGAGATCGTTCATGTTGTTATCTGCTTCAGTAAAGTCTGTTTCTTCCATACCCTCGCCTGTGTACCAGTGGACAAATGCTTTCTTCCGATACATCTTCGTGAAGGATTCGGAGATTCTCTTAAACACTTCTTGTATTGCCGTCGAGTTTCCAATAAACGTCCCCGACATTTTCATGCCTCGCGGTGGAATGTCGCAGACTGCAGTCTTGACGTTGTTAGGTATCCATTCCACAAAGAAGTCTTTGTTCTTCTTCTGCGTGTTTAGCATTTGCTCGTCGATTTCCTTCATGGACATGCGTCCTCTAAAAACAGCTGCTACAGTAAGATACCTCCCTCCTCGAGGGTTGCATGCGGCCATCATGTTTTTGGCATCAAACATTTGATGAGTCAACTCGGGCACAGTCAAAGCTCGATACATTTGCGAACCACGCGACGTCAGCGGCGCAAACCCGGGTATAAAGAAATGTAACCGCGGGAAAGGTACCATATTGACCGCCAACTTTCTCAAATCAGCATTCAATTGTCCAGGGAAGCGAAGACAAGTCGTCACACCTGACATAGTCATGCTCACAAGATGATTCAAATCTCCGTAAGAGGGTGCTCGTAGCTTCAATGTTCGGAGACAGATATCGTAAAGCGCTTCATTATCGATGCAGTAAGATTGCATGGAGTTATCTATCAACTGGCTTAGAGCTAGCGTTGCGTTGTAAGGCTCAACCACCGTATCAGACACTCTTGGACTGGGTATGACTGAGTATGTCACAGTTATTCTATCAGGGTACTCTTCGCTGAGACTATTTAGTATTAGCGTTCCGAAACCAGATCCCGTGCCACCTCCTATCGAATGAACGACTTGGAATCCTTGTAAGCAGTCGCAACCCTCGGCTTCTTTCCGACATACATCCAGTACATAGTCAACCATTTGTAGACCTTCCGTATAATGTCCTTTGGCGAAATTATTACCAGCTCCTGTGGTGCCATAGACCATGCTATCTGGCTTGAAGAGAGCTCCAAATGTATCGGCTCGTATGTTATCTATTGCGCTTGGTTCGAGGTCGACCAGAACAGCTCTCGGGACGAACTTCAAGTTGGTTGCTTCGTTGTAATATACGTTGACACGTTCTAGTTGAAGGTCTGAGTCTCCGTGGTACAGACCGTTGGGGTCCAACCCATGCTCGTCGGAGATTACTTCCCAGAACTGGAAAGAAGATATAAGTATTAGAATATAAAAAGTAAATGATGATAATTTCGAAATATTGGTACTCTACGATGCGTATTACTGTATCGATTTCGTCAGCATTTTTTCTGGATATAATAAAAATAAAATAAATTGAAAAGCCTTTATTTCCATTACTCATTAAGGAATAGTTTTTTCTGGATAAGCGATAGCAAATGTTTGTCACCTTATACTAGAACTGTGGCAAAATCATCAGTTTTTTTTTTTTTACATGATATTACTATTAGCTTACGCTTGACTACAACTTGCCTGATGGTAAGCAATGTTATAGTCTACGATGTAGCGCGCTTGCCTAGAAGAAACCGGTTTACTCTCGACTTAAAGACCTAAAGACTGCTGTACATTTCCATGGTTTGTAATTGTTCTGCGACCTTTCATATGAACGTATCTTACATAGTTATTGTGAGACGTATTTATAAAATTAAATCATTCTACTTCTTGTTTATTATCTTCTTATCGAATGAGAGTGACCAACTCTAGCGTCGTGAGTTTATCAAGCCGCCCCCTAAGGGCCTCTTGACATGGCTTAGCGACTGCCGTACTAGACAAACAGCCGGGACCTACAATTTAACGTGTCATCCGACCCACGGAAACGCCCAAAATGGAATGAAATTCATTCTATTTGTTTTTATGAAAGTAGTAGTGTAATGTGTGTTGGCCCAGTTTTGGTCGATTTAAATAAATAAACAAAATTGCACTTGTAAGCTTACCTTGCTTCCAATCTGATTGCCGCACCTCCCAACTTGTACGTGGACTATTTCTCTCATATTCACTAAGAATTTCTCTGAACGCAAACAAATAAAAACAAAAACAACAAAATTAAATTAATTCAAATAAATTACAGACAAAAATACTTAAATTAAGTCTACATCTAGTTAAACTAACTTACATAATACGACTGAATTAAACCAACTGGTTTTGTAAACAAAAACTTTTGTTTCTTGGCTTCATAGATTTATTCATATTAATTACTTTAAAATATTTATACATCACGTAGGTCACAAACGCCACCAATTTTTGGTTATTTTCCTAGTAAGTAAGTTAGTAAGTTGACGTACCTTAACATTTTTTCTCCTTTTCTTCCTCAAAGAAGTTGGAAAGAGACACTAAATGTTTATAATATTCATATAAGATCGCGTGGCATATCAGCATTTGGACCAAAAATCTATAATTTACACACACTTATTTTAAATCACTTTACCCTTGGACATCCAATGAAAAACAATTCGAAAAGAGCAACAAATAGAAGAATGAATAAAATCAAAATGCCGTGGTACAAAGTCAAAATAAAAGTACATTATTTTATAATAAAAATGCAACAATATCTTGTTAGAGCTACAACAACGATTGTACTATGAATATGAAATATAAATTATATAAAATATAAATAAACTTCTTAATTGTAAATAGGAGACTTTGCTTTCAATGACTAGCCTCGGTGATATATCTAGTTACACAGGGTTACTGGGATAAAGTATCCAAGTAAATAATTTTTTGTGACATTTTTGTAGGATAATTTTAATCTTTGTAAATTTCATAGTGTCGCTAGCATTAATAGGGGATAAAAGTAATATAATAGTCCAGGTTACATTTACTGCTCTGTGCCTTACAGTCGACTCATTTTAGTAATTAATGCATTCATATGTTTTTTTTATTGGTTTACCGACTTTAGAACGAAGAACTGTTAACCCAACCATCAAATCAACTGAATCATACTGCGATTTATTTTTAAGTAACACTTCAAGTAATGTCTATCTAACTACTACTTAGTATTGAATAACAATGTAATTAAATTAAAAACAGGATTTTTTATATTTACATACGTAGAAAGTGGTTCACCAGTAACCCTGTATTAATTAAAACTACATACAAATGATTTCACACCTACATTCATTTAACTAAGTGTATAAATAAGTGCGCTACAAATGTACTCAGTCGGACATACAATAGACATCGTTACGATAAAAGACTATTTATATCTACAGACATTATGTATAGGTAACGTATTAAACTCGAACTGTAGCAGATAAAAAAAACATTTATTTATTAGTTTTTTTTTTAATTTCTGCCAGAGCTCTGTTTTAACAGAATTAGAGGTATTGATTTATAGAGTAAGTGTGTATTATCTAGAAAAAACTTAGGTACTTCATGTTCGACTGCAGTAGATCTCACATCAGATAGTCTAATTGAATATGTATAACATACTTTGAGATAGAAAATCATTGAATTAATAGATTGTATTGTTTATAATTAACTGATAAGTTACAGGTTTGCCAAATTACTTATGATTATAGCTATTTTGTCACAGTTTATTGTTATCAAACATTTTAATATTGTTTTACTTTATCCGGATTGTATCAGTCTGAACATCAAAAAAATGTATGAATCACACTGAAGGAAGTGAACAAGTGGCTCCCCCTTTATAATCAATATTTTCAGCCAATCTATATGTACGTGTCTGGCACGTTCTATATCTGTAGATATAAATCGTCCTTAGGTGCAGAAGTGACACTTGAGCATAATTACTTATCAATAGTAAAATTAATTATTTTATAATTAAAACCGACTCGAAACAAATATAGTTCAATTAATTGTTCTTTTCATTCATATCCCCAACTTTTGCGATATTCACTGTCAAAAAATGGAAGTTTATAGAACAGTTTTCTCAGCTAAATAAACCTATTCTTTAGCAAATAAAGCGATCCGAATTTCGTGTTTTTCTCCGTGAATATAGGTACATAGAACGCTCGGAAGATTTTATGCGAGTTTTCTGCGTCTATGAGCGGGGCTTGTGCTTTGATCTCCCATACCGAGGTGTCTTTGTAGTAGGCAGGTTCCAATGTGGATGGGTGACCGATGTCGCTGTCTATGAGGTAGTGGCATTGTGAGGGCTTGATGTAAGTGCGCTCGTCACCTTTGTTCTTGTCGTTGAAGTACGGGTGGATGAGACGGGTAGCTGGAATATAAAAATATTCATTAGAAAACAATCATAAACAAACTAACAAATCAGAAAGTTACATATTAGCAACTAGTGGGTGCTCGCGGCTTCACTCGCATTAAGAAGTAAAACATGCATCCCCATTTTCACCCCTATAAAAAAGGCATTTCCAAAAATCCTTTCTTAGTGGATACCTACGTCATAACATCTACCTTCATTTCAAATTTCAGCCCCATCTGTCCAGTGGTTTGGGCTGTGCGGTGATAGATCACTATATCAGTCAGTCAGTCACCTTTGAGCTTTATATATTTAGATATGCTGAGTTGGGGCTGTGTTGTGACAGATTTATTCAATATATATATATATATATATATGTGTTATGTTTATAATATATCTACAATGTATATAGTATATGTCTAATAGGTGTAAATATGTCAAAATAAATTCTATTCTGTTTTAGAAATAGTTAATAAGTCGAGTCTAGTAGATGCTTTAGTATATTATAGGTAGGTACCTATTCTCTATTTCACTTTACTATTCCATATTGTCATTTAGAATTTATTTACCAGCTCGAGTAAATTTGAATATGAGAATTCGTAAATTATTTTAAAACGAGCGTGTGCGTACCAAAAAGTGTAGAAATGCAACTAATTTCTTCATTATTTTTCTAGACTTTTTTATTCATGCGGTTATTTTTTATTTTCGTGCGTTCAAGGTGTAATCATCTGGAAAAAATAAATAAAGGAATAAGTACTACAAGTGGCACTACCACATTTTTTTGTATGCTACTATATTTAGATGTAACACATTACCGTTGTGTGTGTGTGCGTACTGCGCGGGCATCTGCCCCGTGAACTCCGTCTGTATGAAGCGCGCGCGCGCCCGCGCGGGGAGGTGGAAGCTGCTGGGGGAGCGGTACCACTCCTGGGGATACAATAATAAAAATAAATAAAATAAAAAAGCTTTTATTCCCGTAACATCCGAACTTCAAACGGAGTTTTTGACATTTGTGGTAGTTAATTTGTTTAAGATTTACTTTCATTAAATTATTGGTTAGTTGAGTAGTGGGGATATAATATAATATATAAATTTACTTATAAATAAACTAAATGTAAATCAAAGAAGGTGTAATAGTCCGGTCAAATTAGATATTTGAAATAACAAAAAACCCCAGAAAGACAAATATTGGTGGAGAGCTATAGTTTACCATTACTAACAACGTTTTAACAATCCCCATTGATCCTATGTGTGTTTAAAAAGTTATTCGAAGTCAAAGGTCAAAAGTTGACGTTTTTTGGATTTTGTTTTTACGGCAAGTTTTATCAAAAAATACATCAGACCAAAGTTGTAGATCTTAAAATTCTCTACAAAAATGATCTCAATGATTTCTTTCCTAACAGTTACCATTCCTGAGATATCGCGATTCTAAGAGTCATATTATACATGATATGCACGTTTGAGGACTGAGGCGTCTTTGCTGGTGATGTTGATATTATTTTGATGCGCTGACTCTGCGCTTTCCAACACTTGTGATATTTTGTAGTTGAAATCATTTCTTCGCCAGATAAATTTCTACTTATCTAAGTTAATTTAAAGCCGTGTTCACACCCTGCCTTTTATTAAAGTACTATAGTTAGAACAATCAAGTGACACTCACCTTTCCAAAGCACACAGTCTGCTCAGTGTCGGCGGCGGGCAGGTGCTGCAGTATCGTCATCGGAGAGTGGTAGTTGTTGTACAGCGCTGTGATGCGGGACACACCTGGAAAATAAAGATTATTGCATTTTTTACTAAACATATAATTATGTATGTCTTATGTACGTTCTTAGTTAGTGATAGAATGAGTCTGTCTCTCATGTTTTAATGGTTCAACAATTATTTTAGTGGCGCCACCGTTATTCTCAACACTAATTTGTGTTGAGAATAACGGTGGCGCCACTTGTAGTAATACTTCAGTTTCATTGTACTTTTCCTAACTGATTAGAAATATAAAAATTATCTTACGTATATCAAAATCTTAGGTAACAATATTTTGTGACCACATACATAACCATTAGCAAGGTTTTAGTCACAGTTAGCCTGCTGCTATGGCTGGCTGCCCATAAAATAGTCTGCGTTTTTTGAAGAAATAAAATAAATAACTATTCCGGGATATTGCACACAAAGCCATCTAAGCAAACGCTTGTATCGTGGGTACTAGATACGAATATAATACTAAACGAGACTACTAGGTACTTATTTACTTTGTAAGCGACAGGATCGTGACGCAATTGAGTTTCTCATATGTTTCGTAATTAGTCTTAATTAAAATAGAAAGGAATCGCTTGAAAAAGTATTTACCAGCAATCCCAGCAGTGACGGTAAACACGACCATAAGCGTGGTGGTATAAGACAGATAATGCTTTGTCCCGTTGAAGCGACTCGACCTGAACACCTCCGCCCCGAGAGTGTACACCATCTTCTGGATGCAGTCCACTGAGATAGCGCCTGCCAGAATTATCATACTGTACACCGGGTACAGGAACCTGGAATAGAGAGAATTTGATAGAAATGAAATAATTTATTGCCAACATGTCACAACCTTAATTAATACAATTAGGGGCAAACTTTAGAAAATTTGGAAACAAATAATCAATAATTCTTTCATTACAATAGTAGGTATTATGTTGTCAGCTGTAAAGGGGCATCATCAATTTGTATACCAATCAATTCAAAGTCAATTTATATAATGTGTCATAGTAGGTACTTATGGTAGTGTACAAAATATTTTTTATTATTTGTAATAATAATAAATATGCTGAGACATTTCACATAGCACCACCTAAATGGCATAAGATTGAGCCAGTGCGAGTTGGTAGAGCATGCACGAGCGAAGCGAGCGCTTAATGATTTTTGCTTATAACTTGAGTAGTTTTAGTCCTATCGTTGTGAAATTTCACAGACTCGTAGTTGAAACTATTATGCTAGTATACGTCAAGTTACAGTTAAATTGGTCAAGTGGTTGTCGAGTAATACCTCTCTTCCTTGTGTGGTTTCAACATGAACATAGCCAGCCAGAGCGCGAGCGGCATCAGGTTAAGCCAGTACTGGTTGGTGAAGAGGCGCGCGCGAAGCGAGGGCTAATTGTTTTTTTTTATAATATCTTAAGACGGGGTGATATGTGAAATCGTCATTTTATAAAAATCAAATAAAATAAAATTATATAAGATAGAGCAAATTTTTTTTCAGTTTAATAGTTGTTTTGAAATATTTTTCACCTATCTTTTCAAAAGTCGTACAGAAATTTAAACCAATTTTATTCTATCTAAAAGGTAATGCTATTATTTAGAGGAGTATAGAACCATAATGAGAATATTCTGAATTGCTGATTTTATATGAATTTATTTCGTCAAAAACGTCTGCAAAATTGCTCAAATTGTGCAAAATTGTTTGCGTGTGGACAAGACTCGTCGGCCGGAGCTATGCGCGCGATGCTCGCCCTTGCTTTCATATTATTACGGCGTGGAATTGCAAGCGAAAAAGCAACTTTAGGCATTTTTCAAGCGCAAAGCGTTTTCGGGTGAAATTTCGTGGCCATAAGTAGTTTTAGTCCTATCGTTATGATATTTCACAGACACGTAGTTGTAACTATTGTGCTAGTATACGTCAAGTTACAGTTAAATTGGCCAAGTGGTTGTCGAGAAATACCTCTCCTCCTTGTGCGGTTGCAGCATGAACACAGCCAGCCAGAGTGCGAGCGACATGAGGTTGAGCCAGTACGGGTTGGTGAAGGAGGCGCGCGCAGTGGAGCGAGGGGCCGTCGTGTGGCACACATACAGGGCGAAGGGACAGTACAGAGCTAGCAGCTGGAAATAAGAGAAAGAAAAGGTTGGGAACAGCACAATAAAATTAGTGTAAACTTAGCTTAAAATTTAGATTTAGCATATAGTTTGTGTGGTTTTACCATTCTGGTAACTTAGCTGTCAGCCACAAATAGTCGCTAATCAACAATAACAGTATGCTTTTTACAGTCAAGCATTTGCCCATTTTGTCGCCTGAAGTGATACCCGGTGATATGCCACTGTTACCATGAGAGCCGATTCTGACTAGTTTACTAATAACATGCAGCTATGTTGCGTTCAACGACATTAATAATATTTAATGTTTTTAAAATTTTAACTGATAAACGTTTGTATTGTTTTCTCATTTTCTCTTGCAACTTTTTCTAGTGCCTATCTCGTTTTAACAATTATGCTACGATGTTTACTTAGAACTTCGTAACATGTAAATCTAACAGATGTCGACATATATTTTTGGATGGTAAAGTACTGAGAAGGCCGGTCCATTAAGTATTATTAATGTCGTTGGTTGCGTTAGGTAAGTTGTGTTAATAAACGCAAGTCTATCTGATAAAAAAATACAGTAATACGAAGATTCAAACTGTATGGCATATTAATACTGTCGTAAAAAAACCACTCACCCAAACAACATTGAAATTCAGGAATCCATTCACGAAATAATACGTCCACGGCTCCGTCCCGTACAGATCCGGGCCGTGCTCGGTGAATATATTGTACGCGACTATATTCCACGGAGCTATCACGAGCTTGCCGTAGTGATACGAGTCTATGAGAACAGTCGGTATTATTATAGCCGTGAATGATATCAGGGAGTACTTGAGGAAGTCCTTGTATTCTCGCTTGATGATGACCATGTCTATTGCTATTGGCAGGCCGATGAGAGCTGTGAAGGGCCAGCCTGGAATTGAGAGAATGATTTGTTAGACATAGGTACAATTGTGATGATTTTTAGGGTTCCGTACCTCAAAAGGAAAAAACGGAACCCTTATAGGATCACTTTGTTGTCCGTCTGTCCGTCCGTCCGTCCGTCTGTCAAGACCCTTTTTCTCAGGAACGCGTAGAGGTATGAAGCTGAAATTTATATCAATTACTCAGGTCTACTGTCCCTTGAAGCTGTGAAAAAATCAAACTTCTAAGCCAACGCAATCAAAAGATACAGCCATTTATGCCGCAAATTTTCGACACTTGCAAGGGAATCAAAACCTACAGGGTGCTTCCCGTGAACTCAGAATCTTGAAATTTGGTACGAAGCAACGTCTTATAGCATAGATAAAGGAAAAATTACGAAAACCATAAATTTTTAGTTACATCACAAAATATTTTTTTTTTTAATAATCTTAAACTTACTACCCATTTCCTCATAAACTCTTTGTAAACCTTGCAGGTTTGTACGGAACCCTCGGTGCGCGAGTCCGACTCGCACATGGCCGGTTTTTTATTCTTAACTATAACATGTTTTACATTAAATATGTCAATTTATGCAAAAGTGGATGAAAATGATCACAATTGGCTTGGAAGTAACAGTTTCCCCAAACAGATTTTGGGATGAGCGGATGATTAATGGGCATTATCGTCGTCATCATCATAAATTTAAGGGCCGGGCGCTTGTCTGTGGATTATCGACTGTTTATCGACTGTAGAGTAAAATGATCGTTCAAAACCCAGGAGTGTAGTTTTTTAAAGAGTTATTCATGAATGGTTGGATAGTGATTTTGAATCAGATCATATTGCAGTGTAGTTATTCCACAACTCTCAATATTATTTTAGTTTTTTTTGTTATTCTTATTACGTGACCAACTTTTCAATTACGAGCTGCGCTTAGAACCACCGTATTTACCCTTGACAGGGCTATAGGATTGCCTTATAACATACAACGATTATTTCAGTGATAAGTATAGATTGTACTATTACTACTTTTACAGACTAAAAATGCCACTTACTGAGTAGCGTGGTGGCGGCAGTGAGCGCCACGGCGGGCCGGTACCGGCGGCGCCACCAGCAGGCGAGCGCCGCGCTGCACAGCGCCGAGCTCCACGCGGAGGGCACGAGCGCCGCGCTGCACGCAAACGAGCCCGCGGAGCAGAGGGCGAACGCGAACCACACGCGGCCCACGTGCACACCGAACTCGTGGCATACGGCCCTGGAATTGATATCATCATCATGTCAGATCGTGTTCACCTGAGTATAGGATAGCCTATCCACGTTGTAGAGGCCTATACTGTATAGGCCTCCTCTACAACGTGCCACATAGTACGGTCTCCAGCCTGTCTGATCCATCTCCTTCCTACTTGTTTGGAAATGTCATTCGTCCATCTTATAGGTGAATTGATAAGTGTTTATTTATTTGACAAAATATGAGCATAAACTATTAAAAAAAGTTAGTATTTTAAACATTCAGTGGCTAGTTATAGTAAACCAAAAAATCCATTGCTAACTTGTGATCAGTGTATACCTAATTGTGAACTTTATATTATGCACAATTAAAAAAAATTACTTAGTGTGATATGGGCACATCAGTAAAGTGCTGCTCACTTAATTTAATCTGGCTTTAAATTGTATAGTCAAATAAATAAATATTTTACTGTTAAGACATGTACCCTGGATATGCAATGTGTGAGACATATTCTGATTCAAATGAGGAATTGATGTACTTGTGGATGGTGTTTGGTACAGAGTACTAGAAAAACATTTAGTTAATTGGAGTTTTTTTTCGATTACAGTTAAAAAGAAGCGCTAAAATATAATAGAATAGAATAGAAAATTCTTTATTGCAACACATGATAATAATTACAAAGAAAGAAGAAAAAAATACTTATACTAGTGCCACAAGTGGCGGCCTTATTTCTAAAAGCAATCTCTTCCAGGCAACCATTGGATGGAAAGGAATAAATAAGAGATAACAGAGGACATGGTATACAATAAAATAAGAAGAAAGATTACTTAGATTAAAATACATACTACAAACCTACTTAACAAACTTAACTTAATAAACTATACACATAAATCATACACCCTAATACATATAATAACAATATACCAAAAATAAAATAAATCAATACACATTGTTAATAAATACTGATTAAGTATACACTTACATAGATGATAGCAAAGGAACAACATAGATCTCACTGCAATGATGACAAATACCATATTTTTACTTCATTCTTGAAGCTTTCTATGGACTGAGCTTTTTTGATAGCAAGAGGTAAAGCATTCAAGAGGCAAACAACCTGGGCGGTGAAACACTTGCTATACAGCGTTTTCTGATTACTTTATAACTACAAAGTCAAACAGAATATGTTAAATAGAAACCAATTGAGATTATTTTTTTTTAACTTGAACAGGTTTGCACTTGACCATAGTTTACCTTATAGCAAGTAAGGCTATGGCCTAAGATGGAGCGTGCTTGCCCGATAAGAACCGATTCACTCTCGCTTTGAAGATCGCTGGATTATAGTGCGTGGGGAACAGAGAGCCAGGCAGGGAGTTCCACAACCTAGCGGTAAGAACAATAAAGGTGGAAGCGTACCGTTTCGTGCGGGTCTTAGGAACTTCCACCATAAACCGGTGTCGTCCTGCCGTACCTCTACTCGTCCGGTGAAAGAAGGGCGCGGGGGGAATTAGTCCGTGCAATTCCGCGGCACACTCTCCGAAATGCAACCGATAGAAAACCGACAAACTGGCGACTTTGCGACGGTGTTCAAGACTTTGAAGTTTCGCTCGGCACAGTTTATTATTACCAATGATCTTCTTGGCTCGACTCTCAATGGCCTTGATTTATGATTAGATGATTATTTTGTTAGTTCCATTGAAGTAAAATAATTATCAATGTATCGTCAAAGTTCTGTTAATGTACTTTTAATTGATGTTTCTGACAACTTATCAGGTCAATTTATCATTAATATTTTTTAAAGGTTGGTAAAACCAAGGTTAAAGATATATTTTTTTATGTTAGAGTTGCATGATTATAGTTTATTCTAGTATAGTATGGCAAAGCTATAAAATATATTATGTTCATGTACATAATTTTACTGCTTCTGTAGCTAATTATGCTAATTATGTAGTAAATGTGTGTACATCAATTTGTGTCAAAATTGTTTTAAATAGTCCATATGAAGTAAAAAAATACATAGTTTTACAAGTTAATGATTTAGACAAAACATAGTTACACTCACTTATAAAACGCAAGTTCAGCCCACGCTGTCAACACCGCCAGAATAGCTTTCAGTGCGTAGAACACAGACACAGGTTGTAGGAAGTATGACAGCAGCTTGCCGGGGATTGCAAACAACCAGAGTGGAGTGTAAGAACGGATGGCGTAGACAGGACTGTACTCCCATGTTTGGAGACCACTGCCGTACACTGGAAACATATTTTCATTTCATTAATAATATACTTATAGATTAAAACGCTAGATCGTAGATTATAACGTCGCTTAACATCAAGCGAGTTGTAATCAAGCGAGAGCCCATAAAAAAAATGGGTTTCCATTTGACCATAATTTGCCTGATAGTAAGAAGCTATGGCCTAAGATAAAGTGTTTACTCTCTCTTTGAAGACCACTGGATCAATACACCCAGAAATTCATATATGCTATATCTCAAGTAAACTGTACTTAATAATAGCATAGCAATGCTCCTAGTTGTTGTCAATTGATATATTATAGTTATGCAGGATAAAAAGTAGCCTACATGATAATCTAGGGTCTAAAAAGCTATTTCGTAATATTAAACAACGCAAGGCAGAAGACCACCTGGCAGAAGAAGAACCTCATGGCTCAAGAATCTCTGGACATGGTTCTAGCTGAGCACCAGATCCCTATTTCACACAGCTGTGTCAAAAGTGAAAATTTGCCCCTACTGGAGGTTGGCTATCATAATAGCCAACCTCCAGTAGGAGATAGTACCTCAAGAAGAACAAAGAATTTATAAATAGAATTGAGAAAATAAATGAATGTGAAAAGTGGTCTAAAGCCTAAATAAATACCTGCCATCATAATCACACTATTTTCTGTGTAGGAAATGCATTTACACATCCCCACACTGTCCCCGGGGTATGTCGGGCTTGGAGCTTGTGAGACTCCACTACCTACTAAAACGTACCATGATGTCCCTTCGTCTTGGATAGGATAATCTTACCTAAGTAATGCAAAGGCTCCCAATAATTGTAGGTCTCGTCACAGTCACTGATATGTCCGTAGTAAGCTGCCAGCAGTCTCGCAGCAAGCAGCAGACCGAGGGCAGCAGCTCCGCCCGGGTAACCAATGTTACGGAGATCTGACGGTGCACTGGTTACTATGATGTCACTGGAAATATACACATTTGTTTATTTACTTTATTTAAAAGTAAAGTGAATTTATTTAGCTTGTTAAACTCTCAGCACCAGCGTTGGCCACTCTCATTTGATAAGAAAATTGATTAGATAGTAAACAAAAAATTAGTTACATAGTAATAAATTGAACCTCTTGATTTTTTTATTGAGATAATGTATTGTGTAAGCTATCCATGGTCTACGGGCTTGATGCCAATTTGATTTATCATTATATATTTGCTTTGTTATATTTAATAGCAAAGTAAATATGAGCTGCAAAGTAGTTGAAACTAATATATTTTTTATTGTGAGATATACTTATGAATAAGCTACCCATGGACTCGGGCTTGATGCAAGTTTATCACTTATTAAAAATAATACATTTGAAACACATATTAATAGTTAAGTAATAGATAACCAGGATATAACCCCCCCCCCCCCCTAGAAGCGAAATGAACAATAATACGTGGTTCTCGTTTGGACCAGTAAACAGGCCAACCTAACCTACGACAGTGCTTGTCAGTCTGTTGTCGAAGTCTGTTGTCATAGTCAATGCGAGAGAGAGTTTTCAGTCGTTTTACTCCGTTTTACAGCATGATAAACTATTAAATATGTCTTGGTGTCAAGTTAAAAACTGTAAGAACAATAGTTCCAGTGTTAGCGGCGTGAAATACCATCGGTAAGTAGTAAAATTTTGTAATTTTAATAATTAAAACTTTTGACATTTTGAATGGCATTAACACATTCGTTGTCTTGACGACGCTACTTCTCGATAGCAAAGTGATGTGTAAATGGAACCTAGCAAATTATCGATAATCAATATAATGTATATGATATTTTTGGATTTGTATGGAAATGTTTCTGGATTAATAAATGGATATTGGCGACCAGTAGATACAACTGGTTTCCTCATAAAAATGCCAGAATATGCTCCAGTCATTTTAAAGATGATTTGGTATAGAGATAGTTTCAGTCCTGGGTAAGGACATAGGATAGTTTTTACAGCGGATAACACCGGGGGCCATAGCTAGTTAACTATAATTTGTACTTAAATAATATAGTTATACTAAAGACATATATTTCCATCTTCGAAGGAAATGTGTAAATAATCGATAAAAAAATATCGACATTGCACAGCCGATGAAGTTGAAGCGTACTGTGTACATGAACATCTCGTGTGTCGTAGTGTGCGTGCTGAAAGTGTGTTAGTTTAAGTAAATGGTGACACACTTTTGTATCGAATAAAGAAAGAATTCGCCTCTAGCCACAGGGCGACAAGCATGGACTTTAAAGCTCTGTGGGATTTTTGAATATAAGAGATAGCAAACATGCAAAAAAATAGTGAAATAAAAACTTACTTTACAGGTCTAATTTTATGACTTTCTGTAAACTTTAATAACCTACATGCTAGGATCACAGACTGATCGGGGAAACAATAATTCAAAGATACTATACTCAGGACCATGAAGTATTCATTGTAACAATGCAGTAATAGGAGTACATAAAGAGTTGGTGGTAAACAAACATTATCTCATAAATCATCACCGGCCGCTTGCTTTTAGTCATTACCTTTACGCGAGCCGGAACTAGCTGGAGCGCGGCCAAACTGGAGTTTACGCAAATTACAAACTGCTATAAAGCTCGTAAATATATAAATAGAAAAGCATCAGAAACTTTAAATTTAACACAGACAAAGCAGCGCAATTGTACTAAATGTACTAAATTATATCAAATGTTGTACGTTACAACGATGTGATTGTAAACTGGGAGATTACCCTTCGCTTGGTTTCCGCTTTCCTTTATTGAAACTTGCGCGTTTTGAATTGTTTTTGTTGTGTATACTCCGTTGCCGGGACGTGAGAGCCATGGTAGCACCAGCGCACACGAATTTCAATAGCTAATCATTGAATGTTTTTCGGAAATACGTATGTACCTCCGAAATATAAGCCTGAAAATTCACGAAAATACTGAAAAAGAAAATTCTACGAGAAAATGCAATGCGCAAACACCGCCCGCGTACGCAAAGCTGACGCTGTATGACAGTGACAGGTGACAGACAGCTACATTTGACATTGATAAACGGTTTGAGACCAGTGACAAACTTTTTATAAATTGTACACAAGCCATAGGATTTTTGCCGCAAGTAAAATTAAATTAGTGCTTTCATTGGCTGTTAAATAGAGGTATATCTGGCACCTATCTTGTTTCGTATACATACCTAAAATTATGTAAAACTTAATTCATTATTTTTACAATAAAATACTTAGGTACTTACAGTAAGAAAATTATTGATTTTCAGTAATTTTCTAAAACCACATTAACGGTAACGACAATGCATTTTATTTCAGTTGTACTATTATGAGCACATTAGGTAAATAAGTAAACCTACATAAAACCAATAAAGTTATTCAATATTGTAAGAGACAAATTTATAAGCATTTTTATATCAAACCAATTGTTAAACTTCATTATCATTTATTAATAAAATACTTATGTAGTATGTACTATACACTAAATAAATAAGTTATTAAATGTATCAGGTCTAGGATACTAAACATACTGACAAGACTATTAGAAGAATTCTATAACACGAGAAAACTATTATAGTTTGACAGTGTGTAAATTGTATTCTTGCCAACAAATAACATTTGCTGGTGTTTTTGTTTTTGTTTAGTTGAATATTTATTCATTTAATATTACTGATGTTTTCAAAGATTTTTGAAGAAATGTCCTTTTGCTATATTTAATTACAGATAAGTACAACAGATATTTTAGATACAATTTATATAAACACCAAAAGCTAATATTTCCTGGCTAACATCCCTATTCTACCCTGACAGTTGCCTTATAAATAGAGATATGGCTAAAATTTGATTTTAAATAGTGTATTATTCACAATAACTAATGTGTTAAATATGATTAGGTTTAAAATATTTTTGAACAATCATGTTTGAGATCTGAACTTTGATACTCATTTAAAGTTTTATTTACAACAGGTTTATTGTAAAACCTTGCTTTTGCTAACAGGTGAAACTTATGTCTAAGAAAACATAAGTTCCATGTACAATTCTTTTATAGATCTGGATTAAGGTAAATTAATGTTTTGAGTTTTTTAAATGATGCTTATTCCTGATACACATTTCCAATTCTAAAGAATCCAACAGGATAAGTACATAAAAATGTGACAGTACCAATGTAGGTACTTAAAACATAAACAAAAACTTAACATATAAATGACTGCTTATTTCCTCCTCCGAGTTCTAACCACGGTCCAGCCAGGTTCCACCGGCTCATCTTCCTCCATAGGTTCATCCATGGATGTGGAAGCCATGTGGCCATTTTGTGAACTGTGGCCATTTTGTGAACTATGGCCATTTGGAACATCCTCGTTCATGTCGTTGTCTTGGCTGTCATCCTCACCGCTGCTACTGGTAGTGTCGTCGTCAGGGTTTCCATGGCTCTGGAATTGTAAACATTGAGAATAGTTAAGTTAAATTTGTATGTATGTGTCACTGGCAGCATTTAAGAAAAGTTGAAGTGTGAATAAAATTTGTAATGTTTGTTAATAAGATATGGTTTACTGTATTATAGTCCCTGTAAGGCATGATTAAAGTTTGAAACAACAATTATATTATTATTATTTATAGAATTTAGTTTTTGTAATTTAGTGTGGTTTTTACATCTAAAGATATGGTTTAGATTATTGCACAGAATACGACCAGATAATGAAAGAGTTTGAGATTTTAATCACTTTTTGTACTTTAGTGTGATAGTTGTCTTTCCCTCACATCTATTTGTTTGTCTATTGCATTGCATTATATCAGTAGTTTCCAAGATTAGAAATTACAAAACTTGATAATACTCATTGCCACTAATAGGACTTAATTAAGGGGTCACAATCACATACAACCATAATTTTAAGCAAATACGTAAAATGAATCAAACTAACTAACTACATTACTTCATTATTAGAGAGCTGATACTATTCCAGTACAAGAATGCTCATTTCAAGCTACCTGTTGGTTATCAAATTTCTTTACTAGGCTTTTTTTTCTCTCAAATGAATAAGAAGAATAGTCTTAAAGTAATAAAATAATTCCCAGTTACCAGAGTTAGTAAGCGTGCCATGTTAGTATTAAAATCATCATGTTCATTTCTTACATGACTTACTTGGGGCGGCACAGAGGGATGTATCGGCTGACTGAGCCACTTCTGGCATTTGGGCATAGCCTCTATCCTTGCTCGGAGCTCATCAAGACGACCTTCTTTGAGCATTGTCAGGAATGTTAGCAAGCAGGTTGCTATCTCTGAAAATGTGAGAAATAATACACGTATGTAAATATAGATATACATAATGGCAAAGCTTAGGTTTTTTTTTTATTTTATTGAAATTTAGGGGGTTTATACTAAACATTTGCAAAGCTTAGGTGTTTGTAATACTTTTTCAGATGTGATTTTTTTTTGGTTTGGTCACACAATTTACAAATTTACGAAAAATCATAGATAGGGATGGTTCTACAAAAATTGGGTAACTAATGTCATCAGTCGATAAATAATAAATTATAATACATATTATAGATTTCTTATTTTATTTTGGAACTATGAAATCTCTTTTAATTGGTCACTCAATCTTAGGCATATACCTAAAATAGCAATTTTATAAAAATATAAAATGTGCTTAAAACGTCAGTCTGTTGGAGTGTCACAAACCCAAAATCATTCAATCAAGCGACTGTACATAAAATTGTACCATTTATTTTAGAAAACGTCATATTTATTTACAATCTATAATGTATGTAATAATGTTTATAACGTTTTTCATAATTCAATAATATCAACGCGATTTTTAAAAAAATATGAAACTTAGTCATTAGTTTAATTTGACAGTCTGTCGTGTACTTTTCAAATTGGAAATTTTCGCTAAATATCACAGATATGAGTGCAAATACATGTTAATTGTTTTATATTGGAAGTATTGTTACCTTAGGATCGCGGCATTTGCTGGCAGCCATTACAGTATTAGTGCTAGCGCGTTCGATATGGCGAAATCTTGTGCTTAGCCAGTCAAAAAATCAGTACCATGGTTAGTGATTATTTTCTTATAAATCTTAATTTTATTTTAGTTTTTATACAGTTTACCGTGATTTATAAAAATGCAACTAATTGATATATAAAATCACGAAAACAAACATTAGCTTTAATTACAGCCTCAAATTTATGTTGTTTTCATCAGTCCGTTGTCAAATATCGATCCAACGGACTGACATGTTTCCAGGGTACTGATGTTTTTTTGTTTAGGTGACATTTATTTCAACAATTACAGTGTGTTAAGCAATTTTTAATTTATGTATGAAACATCATGGCCCCTACTAAAAAAGACATATTTGGCCAGGAAAGATAAATTAAAAAGAAAAGAGAAGCTGACAAAGTTTGCTTGTCGAAAATTCAAAGCGACCCCATCAAACTAGTTTAATATAAAGCAAAAAGAGATTGCAATACTTAAAAAAGAAAAAAAAGATAAAGAAAAGACACTACAAGAGCAACGGTTACCAAGAAAAAAAAAACACCAAGCTGCAGGCTAAATAAACAACTATTGAAGTAGACCACTCTTAATTTTATATGCCAGAATACTTTTTCAGCTACTGATGATGAATTGCAACATTTTTTCCTGAAACACCAGTTGTTAACAAAGACTGAAGAATAGAAGAAGCAAAAAAAAGGAAACGAAAGACAGAGATTGCTCAGAAATACACAGTTTCAAAACTCAGAATTAAATTTAATAATCAGTGTCAAAAAGCACCTAGTAGCAATGACTGCTACTGTCGTTCGCGAGAAATGTTCTGGAATAAAAGTAGATGTGATCGAAAGCTGTGAAATTAAACAGATAAAAACCTTAATTAACGACAATACATCTAAAATGGAGGCTTTTAAGGGGATGCTATTGTTGCATTAGGTGGATTTGCCTACAATCTAAACAATGAAGACACTGAGTTGATTCTGTGCTCCAGATTGATGTTACCATTTGCGCTAGTATCTATTCATTTATTCAGACTGAATCATCAGGTGAAGTACATGACTCCAAACTTCTACTGTAGTTATAGACTCTGAAGATTACAACTTATCGAGAAACAGCTGTAAATTGCATAGTTCTCCAACACCAGAAGTTAGCGGCTATTCACTCAAACAAAGTGTTTATAACAGTAATTGTGTGTTAGTCAATAATTTCACAAAGAAAATAGAATACCAAATTATGCAGCCACCTGTGCTTCTGTTGATGATTAAGAAGGTGAATTGAGACTAAAAATTACATGTACCAAACCTCATTACAAAGAATTGATGATTTCCAAAAATCAATTTTTTTTCTTTCCTTACATGTTTAATGTTACTTATATTTTAATATTTTGCTGAGAAGAAGATTTAATGTTTTATTTTGTTAAAGATTTGATTCTGTTGTATATTTTGTTCAAATATAATAATTAAGCAAACTATTTTCATAGTATTACACTGTAATTATTATTATTACAGCATTGATACAAAAACAAAGATACTCTTACTTTAATATATATTGTTTACTGGCTACTTAAAAATATATTCTATTAAGTAAAAGTAACTAAAACAAAATTTGTTTTAACTTAAAATGTCAATACTGTTGTCTGTTGTGAAAGTTCTGGTAAATTCCTTTTCAGAGTATTGGACTGTAAATTTTAGCTTACTAATCTTATAATATTTAAAAGTAATTAATGTGCCATCATTTGTTTCCAAGAGATTTAATAAATGACAAATATTTCTTATGAATTTGTGTCTTTTATCAGTACTGTGTCACCCTCGTCAGTCCGTTGGCAGTCAAATTCTGAAAAATCATAATAATATTTCTGAAACTATTCAAAAAAGGGACTGGCCCGTTTTGCAATGATATAGTTATTAGATTTCCTATCTTATAAACCAATACTTGTATAAATATAACATAAAAAACACAGTAAACAAAAAATCCCGAAAAGTTACCAAATTTTTGTAGAACCACCCATAGATGGGATAGATTGCATGCAGAAGTTGCTTTTTCTGAATAATGGGACAAATATTGGATCTAAGTTTTGTACTTACAGCTTGAGTTGATTGAGTCTAATTATTTGATATCAAGGTGATGATGCATGGGTATATATGTATATACAATATTGTACATAATATGTAGGTATTATTGTATCACTTATATGATTAGACAGTAATGGAGTCTATGATCACAGGCCTGTCTATCCAGCAGGCTACAGTAAAATATGAATTTATATTAATAAAAAAAATTCAGGACATACCTACCTACTTACCTATATCACTCAGCGCCATCTAGCCCCATACTAAGCTTACACTTGTATCATGTAATTATCTGAGCTATTATGTGCCATACTAAAATTTTATCAATATCATTACCTTTAGGTGAATTGTCATGGCATACAGTCTCAAACTCCTCATCCATGAGGTCCTCCAGCACTTCAGTGAGATCATCCACACACACCACATTCTCCACACAGTATCTGGCCACATAGACTGCCATTAGTTGCGCTGTCTGAATTATAAAAGAAACAGATATATTTAAGTATGCATATGTTTATCTTATAAACAAGGTATCATTATGGAGATAAATTGTAATAGTAGTGACCCACTGTTATCATAGAAGGCCTGTGTTGAAACTACTTATAAGAAAAATATAATAAACCCAATGTATTCATTTAGGGTTGAAATAGAAATACACAGAAATTAAATCTTAAAATGACCCTTGTGTAGCTGTTGTCAAAACTAGGTACTGAAAACAAGAGTCCAGCTTCATCAGAATAAGGTGCTCAGGTAATAACATAGTTTCGCGGTGCCAGCGGTTCAAAATACGTTCTTAGCCAAAATAAAGGTTTCTAAATCAAAATTCACCTTTTCGCCGCCTGGCGCTCCCATGCCATGTTCGACTGCGAGTTGTAAGGCAGTCCAGTTGTTTAGCACCAAATCCACGACGGGTTTGAAATCGTCGTACAGCATTTTGATAAAAATGGAATATGATTTTAGTGAAATAACTCAGAATTCCATAGAATAACACATTTTTATAACCTCGGCAAATTCACACACATTCGCAAAACGTAAACGAACGAAACGAAGTGTATTTTGACACTGACAATCAAGTTTTAATCAGAAGCAGAACTGACATTGATATAGAAATGTCTTTGATTGCTAAACAATAGAAAGCAAAAAAGGGGGAAAAAAACACTCAACTGTGCATTTTAAAACCACCGTACATATCGATATTTCACATAAAATTTCTCAGTTTGATGGCCTATCTTCCCACTTGACATTGGCAGAATTGCGAACTCAAATATTCGCAAAAGCCATAACAAAAAAAAAAACAATTTTAATTTAAGGTTATATTATTATCCGCCAAAAGACGGGTTTATTTGAAATTGAAATAGTAAATATTCCCGATTTTCACAGCTTTCCAGTGAAAAGCTGGATTCTACAAGCTGCTAACTTGATATAATGAATGAAGACATAAAAGTAACGTTTATTATTCCAAAAGATTGTCGTAGTGAAAATGATTGTTCAGAGGAGATGCAGCTCGCGTTCACCGTAAGTTTTCTTATTAACTTCGAATTCAAGAACATATCCTGTTACGTTAGGTGAAAATAAAGCATTAGAATCATCATATCAGTCGGTCTATCTGTGATTTTTCCTGTGAAACGTTTGTTTCCTAACCCTTATATTACACCAGTCACAAGTTCACAACATTGCTCTTTGTAAGTAAAGAAAAAAGTTTTAGATGCACAGAAAGATAAAAAAATACTTAAGAACTCGCTTTCCTCAGACCACAAAAGAAGCCCATAGAATAAATTACCATGTAGATACATACTTATTATGTTTTCTTTTATATGTATATTATACTTACTAAAAATCGTACCAAATTTTGTTTTCATCTCCAGACGTGCGAGCAGCATAGTGGCGGAGGCCTGCAGGCTCGATGGGAGCACGAAACCAGGTGTACGCAGTTTGAAGGCCTCAGCAAGAGAGATGTGTTCGTACTGACTGAGTTTGAAGGGGACTTGTATGACAAATTAAGAAGTACCAAATGCTTGTGAGTGTTTAGCTTGATTTAGGTATAAATTGAATATGATTAAAAAAAAGCCTGGCTTTAACTAGATATTTTCATACCTTAATAATATATGTTTGAGAACCACAAAATTTTGAAAATCTCTGATTAGTTGATTTCACATAAATTATTTTACCTACAACCAAACATGAAATTCCATCTTAGTCCAAATTGCAAAACTTGTAGATGTTAAGGCAGAGAAACCACTCTAAAGGTTTACTTCAAAAACTATGAATGTTTTAGATTTATTCATTTATTTTATTTAAATATACCACCTTCATTATTTTAAGTTTGAATAGTAAATCACTTACAGACTCTTAAGTAATTAAGTATTATAATTATTCTAAAAATAAACTTATCTCTACATTGACTTAAGTACCTAAAACCTTTACCTTAATTAATGACTAGTAGAAAGCTAGGCTTTGTTCACATTATTTCAGAAAAAAAGTAGTCTATGTCACTCCCAGGACTTCATACTAATGCATGTTTAAATAAACAGATAAACAGCCAAAAAATCAAAAAACTACTGAAACATGTAAGTACTGTTATTGATTTAAAGTATGTACATCTTCATTTCAAATAACTAATAACCAGTTTCTTCTAGGCAAGCATGCTAGGTTGTAGATTATAACACTGCTTAACATCAGGCAAGTTGTAGTCAAGCGTGAGCCTATATCATGTAAAAAAACTTCTATATAAAGATTTTAGACCAACTTTAGCTTTATTATTGTATATTATAAAGAGTGGTTAGGTACCTAAAAATCTCCCCACTATAACAAAATTTCCTTATTTCCATCTCCAGGTTGGTAGGCCCAAGATGCCTCTCCTGCTGCCTGACCGAGGGTGCTCCGATACCCTCAGGACTAGAGCCGGTGTTCACGGTGGCCATGAGAGGGCTCATAGTTACTGCCAGTGGTCTTACTAAGCTGCAGAAGGTAATATTTTTATGTTTTAATTATAATCTACAATAGTAATAGTGATTTTACTGTTTTTGTACCACCACCATGTGACATCAATCCAGTGGAACTCCTCTAACAAATTAATTCTGCAGGGGGTCAATACCTTCAGTCGTGAAGAAATACATAGAGAGAGAGAGAGATACTCTCATTACATTGTATACTAAAATATACAAAATATTATAGATATTGCCTAAGGCTATTTTTTTTTGGCTTAACATTGGTAATGACATTGATACATGTATGTTACACTAGTAGATATTTTTTATAAATACAAACTGTATTACCTATTAAAGCTAAGCACAGCATGCACAAATTTATTATGACTACTATAAATAAAGATAATGAAAGTATTTTTACAAACTAATCCTAGTTGTAAACATTAGCATTGTTATCTAAGAATTTAACAAGTTTTGGATTTGAAATTTATGCAATATTAAACTACCTATATATTTAGTATGATATGAAGGGTGAATGATAAGGCTGCCCTATGTGCATTGGGTAATTTAGTTTTTATGATTGGGTGTGCATTAAAGATATATCTATCTATTATCTGATTTAAGTGAATCGGCAATGAGAACTTACTGTGAGCTGTGTTTAGAATTTTTATGTGGTATTATTTATGTGAGCTCTCTATCAAATGTTACTATGATAAATTTATTTGTTCTATAGGTATTAGGTATACAAGGGGCAACCTGCGATTTTTACCTGCATTAATCTGTGATAAAAAGTAGTTTATATCTTAATCCAGAGTCTAATATATCTCCATAACAAATTTCATTCAAATTGGTTCCATTATGTACAAACTTGCTTTATAATATTAGTGGTAAGTACAAATACAAATAGTGTATTTGTTAAAAATACAAATATAAAGACATACTTATTTTATGTTGTATTGGAAATAGCAGTGGAATAAATAAAAAATAATTACGGGACATTGCACACAGCACATCTAGCCCCACAGTAAGCAAACACTTGTGTCGTGGGTACTAGATAAGGAAGGAATGGATTTTTTAATTAGTCATGTGAATTAAGTTTTAAGTAAAATAGGTTTCTTAAATATCATCATATCTTCATGGCACCTTCCTGACTTCCAAACCAGTAGAAGTAAGCTGGTCCAAAATTGAATAAAAGTACAAGAACTTAGAGGAAACCTTTGTCTAGCTGTGGGACAGTATAAATAGATAGTATTATTACATGACGTTAGGTAGAAAGTAATATGTAAATAAAATAAAAATAAAGTTTCATATGCGAAAATAAATATGTAGTTGAAAAGAATATCAAATGTTTCCAGGAGAATGTAAAGAAGAAGGTACATTGGATGGGTGGCATCTACAGCACCGTGCTGACGGACGACACCACGCACCTCGTGTCCAGCACAGTTCTATCTGATAAATATGTGGTACGTTAATCTTCTTGTCACACACATTTATTTCGGAATTAAAAGTAGCGTGATGTGATTAAAATCTAATAAAGTATAGGCACAACAATTTATAAAAAAAATACCAGAAACTGTTATCTCGACACCAAGCTTAGGAAGTTTCAAGAGTAGACTGAAACGCTTATCTAGGAAACTATCTATGATTTTGACATATTTAAATCATATTGTTATAATTATTTTCTTTTATAGGAATAAAGATGTTTCTTTCAACACTATATGGGCTTACGTTTGACTATAGCCTGCCTGATTTAAGTATCACTATAGTCTAAAATGTAGCACGCTTGCCTAGAAGAAACTTATTTACTTATTATGATTATGATTATTAAACAAACAGATAAACATTCCTAAACACTGCTGAAGTGTGTTATGTTATCGACGACAAACATATGTTCTATGTACTGATTTTTGACCCTCTTTAGCTTTAATGATAATATATAATGATCCTCTTTCAAGTTATTAATGTGTGATTTTTTTTATATTCCAGAAATCTGTAGAAAAAGACCTACCAATACTGTCCCCATCTTGGATTGAAGCAGTGTGGGAAGCTTCCTTACGGATCAACGTCAGCGCTACATCGTCAGAGTTCGACTCACACAAGCTACCAGCGTTCGCTAACTTGGCAGTCACCACCTCGGGGCTGACGAAGAGGGATAAACAAATGGTGATGAAATTAGTGGAGGAGAATGGTGGGAAATATTCCGGTGATTTCCAGAGTGGGTTTACTGATGTTGTGGTTTTGAACAGGTAAGTGTTTGACTCTTTTTTTTGTATACGAGTGGCCAACTCTGGTGTCCAGTTTTCAAGTTTTTTATACTAGTTTAGAAAATAATTTGTTTTATGTACTGTTCATTTTTAACGTGTCGACAATAAAGAGGTTATCTATCCATCTTTCATAATGTGAATATCTACTTGCGTTAGATAGCTTCATACTTGCGTTGCGGGTTGTATATGTTTTTTTATACATTAGATAGGCTCACGCTTGACTACAACTTGCCTGATGTTTAGCAACGTTGTAATGGTGTTTTTTGATGTTGTGGTTTTGAACAGTACAGTAGGTAAGTGTTTTAGTATATTTCTTTTTTTGTTTACTATGTCCGTCGATCAATCCACCAACATGTAAAAGTCGGAGATGTTGTCCAACAAACACTGATCATGTCAAAAAATATTTTCAAGTGAAGCAAAAATATTTATAAGTAAAATAAGTTTTTTGTACTACGTATGAGAGTGGCTAACTCTGGTGTCGAGAGTTTTCATCTTCGAATCTTACACAAAGCTTTAATAATATGAAAAAATGGGTACTTGTGTTGCAGACTTTTTATCATTCACTAGCTGGTTCCCGCGACTTCGTCCGCGTGGAATAGTTATTACCATTAAAACGGGTCTATTGAGTTAACCTTAAAAGATAGACATATACTGTTGCAGACATTTTGTTAGATCATTTCAAGAGAAATAATTCTTTCATACATACTTTTGTGATATCTTGAACCGTTTTCGCAGCGCATGCAACGGAAGCCCTCAAAGATGAATAATTTTCCCCGTTTTTTCCACATTTTCCATTATTCCTTCGCTCCTATTAGTTGCAGCGTGATCTTATATAGCCTTAAACCTTTCTCGATAAATGGTCTATTAAACACAAAAATATTTTTTCAATCCGCACCAGTAGTTCCTGAGATTAGCGCGTTCAAACAAACAAACAAACTCTGCAGCTTTATAATATTAGTATAGATTTTAGTTTTTAGTATGTATTCGTTAGTTAATTAGTTTTTTAATAAATATACTATAAATGTTCAGGGACTTTGAATTCATACTAATATATGTCAGTCCACTGTAATTTTGTGTTACGAACCATGGCCATATTATGTATATCAAAATGTATATTCAACATACCTTGCTAATAAAAGCCTGACTTTTACATAATTTCTGAGGGGTCATAAGTAATAAAGTTTCGTCTAGACAAGCATGCTACATCTTACACTACAGCTGTGCTTAACAACAGGCGAGTTCTAGCCAAAGGCAACCATATTCCTTGTTTAAAAAAAACCTTATTAACAAATATTATGTGCATTATCTTCCAGAGACGGCGTAGGTAGTGACAAATACAAAGCAGCCCTAGAATACAACAAGCCCTGCCTACTTCCTACGTGGATCAAAGACTCTGCTAAGATGGGTGTTGCTCTACCTATGCCTAGGTATAAAGTGGCTGGAGCTCTGACATCATCACCTCTAAGTATCACCAGAGTGCCTGACATGAGTAAGTTATATGAACCTTATCACGCTGTAAATAGAGTTCAAAATGCTTTGAAATAATGCCGACGTCATTGCCACTAGTGTCACTAGAGTGCCTGACATGAGTAAGTAATATGAACCTTATCATCTTGTAAATAGAGTTCACACTACTTGGATCAAAGACTCTGCTGAGATGGGTGTTGCTCTACCTATGTCTAGGTATGTATAAAGTGGCTGGAGCTATGACGTCATCACCTCTAAGTATTACAAGAGTACCTGATATGAGTAAGTAATATGAACCTTATCTTCATTTCAATAGAGTTCAAAATGCCTTGAAGTAATGCAGACGTCATTGACACTTAGTGTCACTAGAGTGCCTGACATGAGTAAGTAATATAACCTTATAATCTTTTGAGTAAAGTTCAAAATGTCTTGAAGTTTGGCAAGTCCTGTGTTCTACCTACATGGGTCAAAAACTGCTAAGATGGGTGTTGCTCCACCTATGCCTAGGTATAAAGTGGCTGGAGCTCTGACGTCATCACCTCTAAGTATTACTAGAGTGCCTGATATGAGTAAGTTATTCTAACCTTATCTAGTTTTAAATAGAGTTCAAAATGCTTTGAAGCAATGCAGATGACATATCCGCTTAGTGTCACTCGAGTGCCCGATATGAGTAAGTAATTTGGACCTTAATTCGCTTTAAATAGAGTTCAAAATGCCTTGAGCTAAGTTAATAGTAGAAGAGAAAGAGAGTAAAGTAATCCTAATTGGTATTAAAATAAGGTTTAAAATGGATTGGAAATATGTACTTAAGAATCTTGTAAGATGGGCGCATCTCAGTAAAATAAACTAATACTAAGCTACACATAAAATAAATAAATATAAATATTTCAGGACATATCACACAGCGCCACCAGCCCCATACTAAGCTTACGTTTGTATCATGGGTACTAGATAACGGATATAATACATATATACTTTTTTTAATATAGCTAAATACATGCTCTTTTTTATGGTCAATGATGAAATCAATTACGAAATAGTTAATTATGGAAATATTTAATATGTTTTGCATTGAATTGGCTTATGTATATAATCTGATATATGTACATATTTTGCAAAATAATATTCTGAAACTTGCAAAAGGCAAACATGAGATATTTTTTTTAATACTCTTACAGTGCTTCGGTAGTATTAGTGATACCTATATTATTTCGATAGAATTTTAAAAAAAACAATCATTCTTACAGGAAGCAGTAACCGATTTTAAAAGTCACTCAACCGTGTAAACGACATTTAATAACGTGTCTTATATTTATAAATATTATTTTCAGGTCTCAATTTCTCCCGAATAACAAACGTCAGAGCAACAAGCAATGTGGATGAGACGAGATCTACTGATTTGACTACTTGTTCGGGTAGAATGAAGGTATATAATTTATTTATAACATTTATATTTATATTATAATTATTGCGAAATTGTATATGGTTGTAAAGAAACATTTTTACCAAACTGAATCAATTTGGTACTTATTTTTAATTTTAAATAAAAAAAAACCGGCCAAGTGCGAGTCGGACTCGCGCACCGAGGGTTCCGTACAAACCTGCAAGGTTAAATATTTTGTGATGTAACTAAAAATTTATGGTTTTCGTAATTTTTCCTTTATCTATGCTATAAGACGTTGCTTCGTACCAAATTTCAAGATTCTGAGTTCACGGGAAGCACCCTGTAGGTTTTGATTCCCTTGCAAGTGTCGAAAATTTGCGGCATAAATGGCTGTATCTTTTGATTGCGTTGGCTTAGAAGTTTGACTTTTTCACAGCTTCAAGGGACAGTAGACCTGAGTAATTGATATAAATTTCAGCTTCATACCTCTACGCGTTCCTGAGAAAAAGGGTCTTGACAGACGGACGGACGGACGGACAGACGGACAACAAAGTGATCCTATAAGGGTTCCGTTTTTTCCTTTTGAGGTACGGAACCCTAAAAATACCAAATTATTTGGTTAAATAATTTTTAAATTTGTTTTTTATTTTTGTTACAATAGTAAAACATAAAAACAAGGAAGGAAAAACTAAACATACTTCTGACTACAACATAAAAAAGGAAAAACAATAAATAATAATTTTGAAATGATAATTGAATAATTGTTAATAAATCATGTTAAATTTAATATTTGAAGCAACACATGAGACCTTTTCCATTTTATATTAAAGAAGACCAAAAATCAATTTCATTAAATTTAAATAAATGAATATTTCAGGACATATCACACAGCGCCATCTAGGCCCATACTAAGCTTACTCTTGTACCATGGGTACTAGATAACGGATATAATACATACATATATACTTTTCTTTTGTAAATATATACTTATTATACATAGAAACGACCAGACTCAACTGATTTGATGTGAACTTTGAAACTGAAATAACACTAGGGCTAATAAATTCATTATGTTACTTTACAGTTATCTCAAGAACAGAAGAAAACAACAGACACGCCTATGGAGAAGGAGATATTGGCTGCTTTTGATAATTTCAACATGAGCTCAGTGAAAAAGGCAGGACCTATATTCGACGGATTTTGTGTAAGTTACATAAAGTGAAATAAAAATAAATAACTAGTCCGGGACATTGCTCACAGCGCCACCTAGCCCCACATTAAGAAAACGCTTGTGTCGTGGGTAACGGAGACACCACACTAAGATAATGAATATAATACTTTTAAACTACAAAAAACATGCTTATCAAATTAAAATTATCTTGCGCAGGATAGGTTAACGTTGGGCTAAAACTTGCCCGATATTAGATTACGTTTCTGTCTATGAAACCTTTTAACCAAATTTTTCTTCTTTTTTGAGCCAAGTTAAGCTCATTAATAACTATATTAAATTCTTTGTATACTAAAAAAGTATAGAAATAAAACGAGTGTTTACTTATATTATAGTACAATAACTTTCCAGATCTGGGTGACGGGTCTGGAAGGCACGTGCAAGGAGCGCGCGCAGGCGATAGTGTCCCGCGCGGGCGGCGTGCGATACGATGCCGCGCACGAGCGCGTCACGCACGTGGTGTGCGGGGAGCGAGCCAGCGCGGCGCGCGCGCAGTCTGCCCTGCCTAGTGTACCCGTACTGAGCGCGCTGTGGCTGGTGAAGAGTGTGCACGCGGCGAAGGCGTTGAATGAAGCTGAGGTGAGTGCCAAAGAGTTTGAAAGAATACTCCTTTATTGCTTTTTTTTGTTGGCCATGACTATGTAATGAGCCAGTTCTCAAGTTAAATCCTTTTATTTCTACATAATATATGGGTTGTTATAGCGTTGATAGGAACTCTTCTGTTTCTCGAGGTTAGTTCCAAAGAGTATATTTTTTTTACCAAAATGTACCGGTGTTGTGTGCTCTGTGGCTGGTGATAAGTGTAAACGCGGGGAAAGCGCTGAATGAATCTGAGGTGAGTTCTAAAGAGTATGAAACATGACAAAATATCCTTTATACTACGTGAGTTATTGTAACGTTTACATTCTATTGGTTCTAGAAGTTTAGTGATGTCCGTAAACAGTTATGTTGTATTTTCTGAGGTTCATATAGAGTTGTCGTCTTTTGTTTTTTTAATTCGTCCAATCTGACTTGATACGCGTTTGTTTTTATTATAACTGGGACCCTTCGCTTCATGACTAGCGATCGTATTTTTTTTTTTCATATTCTAAATTTGAATTTTGATATACATTCTCTTTGCTATTCGTTGATGCTCATTTGTTTCGAATAGTCTCGAAAACGCTGCGTCATCAAAAGAAGTTTTGTATTTTGAAGTATCTTTTGAATAATAATAATAATAATAAATCCTTTATTGTTTCAACTTACGTGTTACGTACATACATGATTGTATAATGACAATAACAAAGTTTATGCACTACGTTAGTAGGTGTAGGTACTAAGCTCTTATTCATTGCATAATTATACGACCCGGCATACGAACGTAACGTTTAGAGTGATAATACCAGTGTAGTGTTTGCGGAAACAATGCCCAACGTAACGACACTAGGGGCTCTGTGTCTTATAAACATTGGGAACGAGGAAATGGCTTCAAACGAATCTGACATGATTAAAATGGTGGCAGAGGTATGTAGTTATTGCATAGTGATTTAAATGAGCACTTACTTTGAAACAACTTACAACAGGGCCCGGTGAATATAGTAACATAATATTTAGATTCTTAGCGATATGGCTGCCTATTTGATATATTTTGACATTAAAGATGGCGCTGGCAACGCGTACTCTCTTTTTGATTGTTTTTCTTAAATGAATTATAAGTATAGTGCACATCATATTAAAGCAAACGTGTATGTCGATCTGTAAGGTGCGCTTTCACTTCGTAATTAGATTGTAAATTATCGTTGTTTTTTAAATGAGATATTTTCCTAAAATAACTGGAGTTTATAATCATAATCATCATTCTTTAATCACTCTTTGGTTGAAGGTAATATTTGTAAGAACTGAAAATAAATTGGCACTTAAATTCGCAAATTAATAGTCCTTTGTGAAATGAGCCAGAATATTTATTTAATTTGAACATTCAGTTTCTTAAATTTCCAACTGGCCTGTTAGCTTAGTTGGTAGTCGCTCTGCCTCCTAATCTAGGGATTGCGGGTTCGATTCCCGCGTGACACAAGTATTTATGAATTTTAATATTTATAATGGCTTGTGTTGAGTCTGGTCGTTTTTATATATAATAAGTATGTATTTACAAAATAAAAGTATATAAGTATTATATCCGTTATCTAGTACCCACGACACAAGCGTTTGCTTAGTGTGGGGCTAGATGGCGCTGTGTGCAATGTCCGGGAATATTTATTTATTATTTAAATTATTTATTTTCTGTTCCAGTTCATAATAGACACAACACCGGGTACTCCAGCCAAGTCCACCCACAAGCCGTCAGCGGAGTCCCCGATGAGTAAGAGGAACCTGCAGCTGTTGCGTCGCGGAGCTCTAAACCTGCCGCCGCCGGTCGACGAACCGGCTGACGTGCGAATGGAGGATGAACTTGCTAACCACTACCTCAGTCGTGAGTAGCTATTTAATATTTATTATTGCGCAACGATGTTAGTGGTTCATTACGAATGGATGATCATGTTGTATGTATTGGTGAAAAATTGTGTAAGTAGAGCATGTAACTACATTTATTTATTTATTTATACACAGAACAGATTACAGCTTAGCACGCATTTGATAGTTTTTGATCGAAATAATTTTGAGCTGAGCTATACTCCTAAATATGTGTATATGATCATTTGTTAAGCACTTATACATTAATTACATTACAAATGTTAAAGAAAAGAAGAGATACCTAAATAAAAAAATATAACATGCCTATTTATGTGCTGTGAATATAATTTTTCTAATGTCTGCCTTACATTTTTAAATATTACTATAAAATACATCAATAGTGTATATGTTACGGTAAATGTGGATAATGCGGGAACTATGCATAATTACCAGTGCTCTTGGTAAAAGTGAGAAAAACATTCGAATTAATCACATTTACCGGTAATTATACATAATAACCACACCCCTTTGGTAAATGTAGTAAATAATAAAATCAAACATGGCAAAAAACAAAACAGGCAAGGAGGCACCGCACTGAATTATAATTTGTCGGTCTTCAAGGCGAAAGCAAACTGGTTTCTTCTAGGCAAGTGCGCTGGATCGTAGATTACAACGTTGTTTAACACCAGGCAAGTTGCAGTCAAGCGTGAGCCTAATTCATGTAAAAAAACTCTAGTAAAAAATAAAATAAAATAAATTCCATGTTTCATTTCATTTTCATTTTATTTTATGTTTTGCCAACCAAACACCAAACAGAAGGTTTGAGCTCTTGATCCTCTACTCGTGCGATTTATTTATTTTATTTGTACATGTATTTATTCTAATAAACATATTGATTCTGATGTTTGATTTCATTATTTTCTACATTTACCAAAGGGGTATGGTAATTATATATAATTACCGGTAAATATGGATAATTCACTACATTTACCGTGTGCGTTGGGAATTATGCATAATTCCCGATTATCCACATTTACCGTAACATATATACTACAATAAATAAATGGAACGGATTCCAGTACAAGGCAAAGGCAAGCGAGTTTTAAATTATTTGAGATTTAAACAGGGTTTTTTAGATTGCTCTGTTTACTTTTCTTAATGAGTTAGTTTTTATAGTAATTAAATAAATATAAATAAATAATTTATTTATTCATCTATAGTATTACAGCGTTATTATAATATTTGATAATAATAAAGTGATTCACTATAAGATAAGTCATCATCATCATCATCATCACAAATTTAAGGGCAAGGCCCTTGTCTGTGGAGCATGCGCCATCTTTCCCGATCTTACATAGTCAAGTCTTACATATGTAAGCTATTTACATTTTGAGTGACAAGTTGATAACTTGAGACATCACATTCTTAGCATGTAAGTTTAGTTAGTAAATAGGTTAAAGTTTTGTGTGTGTCTCAATAAATATATTTTCTTTCTTTCTTTCTTATTGTAGACATAGATCCCAGTCAATAATAGAATAGAAAAACCTCTAGCTTGTATAGTTGTCAGAATTAACCATAGGTACAACTCCGGAGTTTCGCTCGGAACATGTAAATAAATAAAACCTGTTTTTTTTTTTCATTTTGTTTTCGTAATTTCAGAGCAAATGCCCGAAGAACCACCGCCGCAGGAACAAATCTCGAAGCCTATTGCTAAAGTAACGCCAGATCAAAGCACTAGAGAGGAGCAACCTGACATTACTGAGGACTGTGATGATGTTACTGAGGATGTTGAACAAATATTTCAAGGTTACAATCATTCTCAGTCTGTGTTTAAGTCTGATGTTTGTTTGAAATCTGTTTTTAAGTCCGGTTTCAAACTATGGGGAGTTTGTACTATTTTAATATTAAAAGTGTCGTGAGACATTCTTATCAATATGTAACTATTACGGTGTTCACTCACGTGTAATTTCGCGTATGTTGTTTACGCGTTTCGGGTGTAATGACACCCATTTTTGAGTTTGTACTCGTACTTGGCTAATTAACTCGTTTTTTCTTTCTCTATAAATGTGCCCGTAGCTCAGCTAGCGGAGGCAATCACAAGCGATTACCAATGTTAAGCAACTGGCGACGCGGTCAGTTCTTGGATGGGTGACCAAAAAGGGGCATTTCTATTTGGGTACTCCAGTGGGTCGGATGACTCGTTGTAGGTCCCGACTGTTTGTCACGGCAGTCGTCAAGCCATGTCGGAGGCCATAGAGTAATATAATATACCAGGAATAGAGAGCCATCTTGTGTAATTATAATGCCAATCAAATTGAAGCGTCCTCTGCATTTCTTGACCAAAAATAATATTGTACATATACATAGTCTATGTATACATCTTATAGCCTAAAATATTAATACAACACTACCTACACCTTGCTTCTTCTTATGTGTTAGAAGTTAAAATAAAACGCAAAATATTATTTTACTATTTTGTAATATTTATGTCTATAGCATTAATTTTGCACCGACATTTTGATTGTATCGTCACCATCACATTATAGTATTTTCCCGGGTAACATTGGTCACCAACTAAATTTTATCACATTAAAAGATACTGTAGCGCACTAATTGTTGATATAAACATGAAGAAATGACAAAATAAAACACAAATAAATTCACACAAGATCTTGGATTTTTCAACTGAAGTTTTCAAAATGTATTTTTTTCAAACGTAAATTAGTGTCACTGACTTTTTTTTCGTTTTTGGCCTTAACTTTGTATGTTTTTTTTTTTTACTAAAGCGACATCTACTATTTCGTTTGCGGTCAAGAAATATAGATTAGCAGCACTGTATTTCTATTTACATTCTGTTCCAAGTTTCACCCCCCTGTCGGAGGCCCTTAAAGTGGTTTAAATACTAACACCAGATCTACATACATAAATATTTATTTATTTACTAAAGATTATTCAACGGCTAGCTATTGTCATCCAGCGCGGAAACGCAGCGAGCTTGATAGAAACATTTGCACCGGGAACGATTAAGGGCGGGTTATTTAGTTAATTTGACAATTATTAATTTGTTTTTATTAAATATATAAACCATATAATATATATCATACGAACTTAATAACTTGCAGGTTTAAAAATCGACGGTCACAACCTCGAAGAGGACTCGCTGCTGGAGCTCGGCGCGGAGATAGTGGCGGCGGGCGGCGCGCTCACCGCGAGCAGCGCCGCGGCCACGCACGTGCTCGTGCCACTGGAATACAACGCGGGCGACGTCACCAACAAGCGGGCTGAAGTAGTCACTGCTTTCTGGATCGTGAGTATTTGCTTTATTTAAGTAAAAAGTTATTAAGTATAAATAGCTTGTATTGCCCTCTTCAAAAATATCACATTACATTCTTGATGTCATTAATAATAAATATTCCGGGACATTTCCCGGAATATTTATTATTAATACGCACACAGCGCCATGTAGGCAAACGCTTACTTAGCAAACGCTTGTGTCATATATTAAAACTAAAAAAAAAACAAAAATACACATATACATGTAGAGTACGTTGGTCCAAGACCGACGTTCGAGGAGTCAACACGTCCTGAGGATGCCTCGTGGAGGCGAAACACGTGTCGACGAGAATATCTTGCCGAAGGAGAACTACAAAGCTTCAAGACACAAGGTGCGGTGTTGATAAGATCTTGAGAGCCACGGAGGCCACGTTGGTTTGGAGGTGAGGTGTGGCGGTGGTACATGGAGGAACACACCTAAAAACCATCATGTTTGTTGTTTGATGTCGGTTAAGGAGCAGTCGCAGCGGAAAAACACTACATATTTCTCCAGAGTTTCAGTTACAATGGATTGCCGCAAAGTAACGCCTGATTCAATATCTTATTGTAGAGTAATATAATATATACTTATTTATTATTCCAGAGAGACTGTCTGAACCAGCAGGAGTTGGTCCCGGTGCAGTACTACCACCGCCCCGTGTGGCTCGGAGATGTGGACGCTGACAACCTACCACTCGCAGGTATACATACCATTACATTTCAGGGAATACTAGCTTTTGCCCGTGCCTTCGCATGCGTTATTATACTTATAAACCTTCCTATTGTATCATTGTACTTATCTATTTAAAAAATGGCATTATAATCCGTTGTGTAGTTTTGAAGATCTAAGCATACATATATACAGAAAGCCGCGGAGAGTGACTTTGCTTTATATTATGTAGGTAGTGATTGTAAAGTGGCAGACTACCAGACATATGGAATTATGACATCAATCGAGGTGCCTCTCTGCACAAGGAAGGCACAAGATTAACACCTATGTCACCTAGGGAGAAGGTATATACCCAGCAGTGAGTCGACAAGGGCTGAGGATGATGATGATTTTAATTAAAAAAATCACGACATTAAAGTTTATTTATAAAATTGATATGTATAATATCTAGAACGCTTCAGCCATGTTATTCATCACCAAGAGTCCAGACTCGCCCACAGAATTAAATAATTTAGAACCAACTCATTAGTGTATATAATTAGTTTAGTAATAAAGATTTAACTGAAATTCGCCATAATGTATGACCGTCATAATAGCACCGGGCCACGTTCCAGTGGCAGTTTCTTGAAAATTGTATGTTTTATTACAGGAGTGGTGGCGAGTCTGAGCACATACAGCGGAATGGAGAGGGCGTATCTAGACGAACTAGCCACCACACTGGGAGCTACGTAAGTACTACTAACAGCAAGACGCGCCCGTAGCTCAGCCAGCGGAGGCAATCGCATGCGTGCACCAATGTTAAGCAAAGGTCGACGCGGTTAGTACGCGGATGGGTGACTGAAAAGTGGCATTCCATTTTGGGCGCTTCCGTGGGTCGGATGATACGTTAAATTGTAGGTCCCGGCTGTTTGTCTAGTACGGCAGTCGTAAAGCCATGTCAGAGACCTTTGGGCGGCTTAAAAAACTCTCGACACCAGAGTTGGTCACTCTCATTTGATAAGAAGAAAATATCATGCCGGAAAAGTAATAATATTTATGATTATTATTTTTAACTAAAACAGGCTTGCACTTGTAGTTTGCCTGATAGTTAGCAATAGCTATGGTCTAAGATGGAGCGTGCTTACCCAATAAGAACCGGGTCACTCTCGCTTTAAAGGTCGTAGGATTACAGTTCGTGGGGAACAGGGAGAAAAGGTTTAACTAAGGACTTAATTTTTTCTCATGTATGTTTAACGAGGCATAAGACTGTATCTAGGCATCCTTAGTGAAACTTTGTTGATGTTGTTTTTGTAAGTGATGTTTCCAATTTTGAGTAGAGTGCCGATCGTCCCTCAGAGTGTTTCACGTATTTACCCTGAAAAGAAACGCCTATTGTAGCCCACTCAGAACTTATATGATTGGTGAATGGCTGACACTTAAGACATTTTTGATTGGCGTTGCGTCTCAGCAAATTTGTGATTTGGCAGAATACCGCTTTTTACACAGTATAAAACTCAAACAAAACTTGGCTAGCATAAAAAATGGTAAAAGGTTTAAAAAAAGGTAAAATTGTTTTAGCTGCCCAAAAAGTTACAGTAATGTTAAAACCACAATCATATCATTATATACTAGTACTAAACTTAGACTTTAAGAACTTTTCTAACCTATTATAGATCTTATGCATTCCTAATAAACATTTTTCTTGCATGATATTTTCCAGTAACCAACTTTAAACAAATTTCAGAGGCTTTTAGGGCGGCTTGAAAACTCTGCCACCAAAGTTCGCCACTTTCACACAAACTTGTTTACTTTCCCAGTACGCAACTCCGCCTCGCTCGTCGCAAAACACCCAACGCCCTCGCCTCCACCCACCTCATCTGTCCCACTCCGATAGGGGAGAAGTACCTCGGCGCGGTGAAGTGGGGGCTCCCCGCCGTCACCGGGGAGTGGCTGCTCGCCTGCGCCGAGCGGGGGAGGAGGGTCTCCGAGAAGGACTATTTAGTGGGAGATACTAAAGGTAAAAAATTAAGTGCAAAAATAATTGTGGTCAGTGGGATTCGAATCTAGTGTCACTTGATTACGAAACCGTGCGTTTAATCAGCTTCGAATTGCTAGTAAACAAGTTAGCAGTAAAATTATATTGTACTAGTGGGTGCTCGCGACTTCGCTCGCATTAAGAAGTAAAACTTGCGTTCCCTATTTCACCCCTTTTAAAGTGGCATTTCCAAAAATCCTTTCTTAGCGGATGCCTACGTCATAACATCTACCTGCATGCCGAATTTCAGTCCAATCCGTCCAGTGGTTAGGGCTGTCGATGATAGATCACTATATGAGTCAGTCTTTTACCTTTGAGTTTTATATATTTAGATTGGTGTTTGTAATTCATTGTATGTCAATTATGTACGTTACGGTAAATGTAAGTAATCGGTAATTATGTATAATTACCAACGCACACGGTACATGTAGTGAATTATCCACATTTACCCGTAATTATATATAATTACCGTACCCCTTTGGTAAATGTAGTAAATAATGAAATCAAACATCAGAATCAAAATGTTTATTAGAATAAATACAACTATAAATAAATCGCGCGAGTAGAGGTTCGCCAAGGAGGCACCGTTATACATTTGAGGTTCTAAAGACTCCCTGAATTATAATTTGTCGGCCTTCAAGTCGAGAGTAAACCGGTTTCTTCTAGGCAAGCGCGCTAGATCGTAGATTATAACGTTGCTTAACATCAGGCAAGTTGTAGTCAAGCGTGGGCCTATTTAGGCAGATACCGAATGATGGCGCCACTTTAAAGCTAGGTAGTACAAAAATTTCACCAACTAACTAATTCATATATAAATTTATTTAATAAGAATATATCTTATGTTTTGCTTAACCAAACAGAAGGTTTGATCTCTTGATATTTGAAGTATTATTGTTTGCCTAATTTTGTTTGTAACCAAATGTAATTATAATTAAAACTAGAGTTTTTTTACATGAAATAGGCTCACGCTTGATGTTGTATTTATTCTAATAATGTTATCACCGTTCTCCCGTAAATACAAATTCAATTCTTACACCGGGAAATGTACACCAATATTGACTTAAGATACTATTAATATTCCATATTCTTTACTATATTTTTACTCATTTCAGCTCCATCATCGCCTGAAAAATTATCAACTCCATTGAAAGACCCCGATAACTCGAGTAAAGTAACAACAGAGAAGGAAAATGCAATGTTGCCTCCTTCTACAGGGGAGGTACCACGACGTACTTCGATACCCAGTAGAGAGCAGACACCGAAAGCTGCTGGCAATGGTAAGGAACGTTTTGCACTTTACAATTAATTTTACGCCGCTATTTCTTGTTAGGTTTTACCATCAGACATGAAATAAGAATAAAAACCATTTAAGAGCGGTATTATACGTTCCTCGTATTCAAGTATCTGTATTTCAGTCTGACTTCGTCGCTCACTAATTAAATAAAGATTTCGATCTAGTTTGTGACACAGTGTCGCTCATACGAATGGCACTTTAAGTGATCAGTAGGTACATAGATGATACGCAACACGAGAAAGATTTCTCGTCGTTTTTGTCGTGAAAATATATAGATGTTTCTACATCTCTATTAGTGCATCCAAATGTAATCGTCCGTCACTGACGGAACAGCGAAACGTCAACTTTATCTGTGGTGCGTAATTTCACAATTGATGTTGACAAATTACTCTGCGTAAATTTGTCGTTACTTTACGAGATGAACTTGACGTTGCACATCATAAGCCTATTTGTAATCAAATGCCTGACTATCTAGTAAACAATTATGTTTGGAATATTGAAGCAGCAACAGAGGACATGTCCCCCGCGTCCCGCTACATAGCGATGGCTCGCCAGGGGCTGCTCGGCTGCGACACACAGGAGACACCCAAACGACTGCACGAACTTAGAGACGACGATAAACAAGGTACTTACATGACATTAGAACTAACATTATATCAGCAATTTTCAATAATGAACTGCTAGTAAATTAAACACGTCTTCTCTAAAACATGACATACATACATAAAAAAAGTTTAAAATCAGTCCAAAATTATCGTATTATCAGTAAGAAAAAAAAGTTGCCAAAATATATTATATTATATAAAATTCAATTTTATATGTTATTTTTGTGACTGTACAGAGAGATTGGCTTATAATACATGTACACATTGGCGACAGATGTTATATCTTCCGCGCGTAAAACTTAACGAATCACGTCAAACGTATTGTTCGTTTGTCGCGTATTTTTCGCGTGATTTTCGAAAAAGAAACTTTCAGAAAACCTGATAACCTCCTTTTTTGAAGTCAGTAAATAAATTTCTGTCATGTGTTTTCCCCAGTCGACGCCCTCCGCACCCCTACCCTCGACGACGCACTCTCGAGCCCCAACCTGGCCGCGCTGAGCCCCAGCACCAGGCGGAGGTTGCAGGCGGTGAAGCGAGGAGAGATGCCCTCCGACCCCATACGGACACCGCAGGACCCTTGTAAGTACTCCTAGAAAATAGTTTGTAGATATAAAGACGACCAATCACTCACTGATCACATTGACCAAATCGTCACTTTTACCAACTCGTCACTTTGAACAAGTCACTTTGACCAATTCTTCACTTTGATCAACTCATCACGTTCATCAACTCGTCCCTTTGATCAAATTGTCACTTAGGCCAATTCGTCTCCTTGAAAAACTCCACCATGAAGCGCCCTAGCTCTGCTAACGAAGGTATTCATATGCAATTACCAATGTTAAGTAATTATCAACCCAGTCAGCCTTTTGATGGGTAAGCAAGTAGTGGTATTCTATTTCACTCATATACAAACTTACTTCTAGTTCACTTTATATTTCACTTTTTTACAGTTGAAAGCAAAAACCCCGCGACTCCAGACAGTGCATTCGGTGCTGCGTTGCGTCCGGGCGGCGGCAGGCTGTCACCCGAGGCGCGGAAGCGTCTGTGGCGGGTCGTACAGGACCTGCCAGGGAAACCGCCGGATTCTGCACAGGAGAAACATACAGTAAGGATTAACTGATGATACATAATAATATTTATTATTATATTTGCTAAATGTCTGTAATTCTGTCTGAATCAATATTATTTTAATTATATTTCTACATTAAAATTCTAAAACATCTAATTCTACATTTTGAGTGAAATCAAGCCATGATTTGTATTGAACAGTTATATATTAAACATATTATTTTACATGTGTGCAAGTTAATAACGTGGGTCTTCAATGTGCAAAATATGCTTACCTGTTCAGTTGTGGTATTTAACATAGCTATCTCTTATTCTCTATTGCCATGTATGCTATGAATAACATATGAACACTTATGCCTAAGACTCGTTTTTGCAAAAATAAATGTGCGTAAATTAGTACAAATGTTTTCACAAATATTAGTAACTAGCTGGTGCCCGCGACTTCGTCCGCGTGGAATAGTTAATTACGTATTACCATAAAAACGGTTCTAGTGAGTTAATCTTAAAAGATAGACATATACTGTTGCAGACATTTTGTTAGATCGTTTTAAGAGAAATAGTTCTTTCATACATAGTTTTTTGATATCTTGAACCGTTTTCGCAGCGCACGCAACGAAAGCTCTCAAAGATGAATAATTTTCCCCGTTTTTCCCACATTTTCTATTATTTCTTCGCTCCTATTAGTTGCAGCGTGATGTTTTATAGCCTAAAGCCTTTCCTGAGATTAGCGTGTTCAAACAAACAAACCAACAAACTCTTCAGCTTTATAATATTAGTATAGATTAAAAAGTTGCTTTACTATTGCAGCCCCTCTCTGAGATCCGCAACAGGTTCCTGGCTCAGTTCTCGCGCGGCGACGCGCCCACACCCCCCTCGGATCATCATGCGGCGCCTAGGAAGCTACAGCTGCAGGTAATTTACACTTTCGACCACACGGTCGCATGTGCAGGTGTCGCTCTAGTTGAACTGGGGGAATAAGTTATTTACTATTATGTCTTTACGTATGAAAGTAGCGTTTTGTTGTACCGGCCACTTTAATTACCAATTTCTGCTCCTTGGTTGGGAGTTCCAAATTAAAGCGTATACAGCCATTTACACATGTTTGGGCGTTTGGTTAGACGGTATTAGTTTTGTTTATTTTTTTTCTGTTTTTACTGTTTACGCCACCCATTATAAAAAAAAATTGGGTCGAACTCTGGAACGCCATTATAATATTTCAATACATTTCACATAGCGCCATCTAGCCACAAACTAAATAATACGGCTATGTCATGGGTTAGATGACGGTTATAATTCAGATGTGTACTTTTCCTTGTAAATATTATAACATACTATAGTTACTATGTAGTAACAATCCAATACATAAAGTTAACCCTTTTTTCAGGACCAAGCAGACACTCCACCTCCGGCTAAGATGGCAAAAGTTTCTGCACATCATGTAAGTATACATGACTTTTACAACAATTATATTATCCATTTTACTTCCTATCATTTTTGTATGGCAAGCTCAGTTTAGTAATAATCTGAGTTTCATTATTTATATATAGTGCTAATAAAACTAATTAAGTTCCTTGTTTTTAAATGAAATGAATTGATGCCTATTCTTTAGTGTACTAAAAATCAAATATGAAGATTACCTGAAAAGATCAGATAAACAATAATAATATGTCGACTCTCTTGATCTTTTTATATTCATAAAGATTGTTTCTAAATTCCAGGGCAGCCCCGGCTCAGCATTTAAAAGATTCGACCCACCCGAGCAAAGTAAACTGGACTCTACACCAACAGCACAAGTGTCAAAATCCATTGACATGTCAGCACAAAGCGACAGCTCGAAAGCGACATCTAGTAGCTCCAGTTTACCTCCAGCTGTAGATGCACAGTTGCTGAGATTGAACGCGGTCTTAAGTAATAGATTGAGCACGCAACGAAAGAAAAGGGAGTCGACAACTGTACCTATACCACGTAAGGCATTTAAATATCAAAATTAGTAAGTTCGTGGGAAATGGAGCATTTTTAAACAAACAAACTACAATCCAGGGGTCTTCAAATCTAGAGTTAATAGGTATCTTCTAGGTAAGCGTGTTACATCCTAGGCTGCAGCAATGCTTAACATCAGGCAGGCTGTAGTCAAACGTAAACCTATCCCACGTAAGAAAAAAAATAGCAAACCTTACCAATATGCCCGCTAGCATTTTCTCCACGAAAAAAACGAGTGTTGGCGAATTGTATAGGTAGGTAACAAATAGCGAGCCCCATTGATAAATTCTGACGTTAAAACTAGTCTTTGGTGCTAATTATCCCCCGATTGAAAAGTGTAGATAACTATGCCTTGTAGTTCTTGTTCAATTTATTTGTCCATTTTCCCGTCCATTACACTTCAAGTGGAATCTTAGAATTAAATTTTTATTTCCTTAAATTTTAATTTACAGAAGCTGAATCCGAGCCCGGCCCGGAATCTCAGCCCAACACAGTCGGCTGGGACGACAGCCGCCCCGTCGCCGTGCAGACTGTAAAGACCAAGATATTTATGATGTCTGCTAATGTTGATGTGAGTTGAACCTTATTAGGGTTCCGTACCTAAAACGGGACCCTATTACTAAGCCCTCTGTCTGTCTGTCTGTCTGTCTGTCTCCAGGCTCTATCTCATAAACCGTGATAACTAAAAAGCTGAAATTCTGTAGAATTGATTCGTTAGGATTTTTTTCTTGGGTAAGTACAAAGAGGTACAATATATTGGGCAACGGACGAGATATGTTTTCGTATCATCTTTTACAGTCTCGTGCCGTTCACTACGGAGCTCGGTCGCGTTTTGTCGCTGCCTGTGACTCGTGCGCAATGGCTTCGTCCACTGTAAAATGTGCGTCGTGTAATGTCGTCATTAACGAACTTTTAGCATTTTTGTGTAATGTGCTGGACTTTATGGACGAGGATAGTATCCACCAATTGGTTACGTCATCCTTCGATGTGGCGAGCATTGCAAAGGCAAAAGGTTTATTATTTGACTCGGTGCCTAATGCAAGAAAAATGCCGGTGAGGAGGAAAGATGGAAAGAAGAGAATGTCTCGAGACCTAGATGACATTATATGCTTCATGAAAGGAATGGATGCGGAATTGTTCCCTATTTTTGTGGCAAAAAATCTACATGTAGTGCCTAGTGTGAGTTTCGATCACGTAGATTGTACACGCTTGTTGAAAGATGTAAGTAAACTTCGTACCGAAATTACAATGCTTCAAGAAAATGCCGTTACGAAGGACATGTTAGAATCACTTAGAAAAGAGATAGATAATATGAGGCATGCGTCGATTATTGACTACCCATCTAACGGAAATTTTGTGAACAAAAGAAGAGGAGCGTGTCTTCATGATAGCTACTATGAGATGTGCAGCGGTCCTACAGGCTTACAATACGTTCCAATAAAGTCTGTGAATGCGTCGGCATCGTCAACTGGTGAAAATAATAACCACTCCACGCCGACGCGGCAACATTCAACGGTCGCGAGCGAACTATCAAGCTCCTTTCAGCGCCACCGGCCGCGGGCCGACTGCCAGGCCAGCGCCAGCCGGCACTTGGAGGCCCGCACTGAGGTTTCGAACGCTGCGGGCGAGAGGGATAGCGGCAGCACCGGGCGCGGCGGTGCGAGCGGGGCAGGAAGCGTGCGCTGTGAGGCCGCTCAACAAACCACTGTGGTTTCGAATGCACCGGATAGCGAGGATTGTGCGCGCGCGATGCCTTCGTCGTTGGTTAATGAATCTATTAACTTACAGAATGTAAATGATAAACTGAAAACTGTAACGGTTTCGTCTCCATTGTTAGGCAGTTATGCCAGTAAAGTGGTTAAGAGCTGCTCGCAGGTACCTAATGACGATTCTGAATGGCAAGTGGTTCAGTCTAAAACAGCCAGGAGATATAAACTTATAGGACAAACAGGTCGGGCGCCCACGGCACCAGACTGCAAGTTTAAAGCGGCGGATATACAAATGCCTTTGTTTATATCTAATGTCAGTAAGGACACTTGTGCGCAAGATATTGCAGGCTACATCAAAAATAGGACTGGCGAGACTGTTTCGTTAAAAATGATAAATATGAAGACGAACCGAAAATATAATGCTTTTAAATTGTACGTCTCCAAGAGTAAATTGAATCTGTTTTTGAATGACGATTTTTGGCCCGATGGTGTCAAGTTCCGTCGTTTTGCACAGTTTTTGTACGGCCCAAAGCAAAAGTAGTCTAATATTGTTAGAGCTAGTTATTAAAACTATATTATGGATTGCTACAATGTTCCAAGTCAAATTTGTAAATTGGTTAGTTTTAATTGTAAAAACTTTAAAACGTCATTTGACGATGTTACGAAACTGTGTAATAATGCTAGTTTAGTTTGTCTACAGGAGACATGGTTATTTAATCATGACCTTCCGCTCTTGGGTACTGTCTCCTCTGACTTTGAATATGTGGGTAAGAGTTCCATAGATAGCGGTGAACTTTTAATTGGAAGACCATACGGAGGCGTAGCTATCCTGTGGAGGAAAGGGATTTTTGACAGCGTTACGGTAGTTGAATGTAGTAGCTCCAGATTATTAGCTATTAGAGCATCTGTGGGCGGTCATTCCATACTCGTTTTCTGTGTGTATATGCCTGTCCTATCACGAGAGAATTTGCCTATCTTCACGGAAGTTCTAAGTGAGGTCTATGCAATTGTGGAAAGCACTAACGTCCAAACTATATTTGTACTCGGTGACATGAATGCGCATCCCGGTAAACTCTTCTATACTGAACTTAGCAGCTTCTGTGAGGAAAGGTCTTGGTTATGCGCAGATGTGGAATTTTTGGGAATCAACTCATACTCGTTTACTTATCTTGATGTATTTCATGGCACGGGGAGTTGGTTAGACCATTGTATAGTCACAGAATCAGCATGGCGAACTATTGCTGACGTGGGCATAGTTAGTGATGTATTTATGTCTGATCATCTGCCTCTATATATAGATTGTAAGCTAGGAGAACTTTGCACTGTACGTATGCTACCAGATAAACCTCGTAGCGCTGTAATCTGGGGGGAAAGAGATGAACCACAAATAAGTAAATATCATCAGCTTTGTAACAGTGGTCTAAGGGATATTGACTTCCCCCCGGAACTTACAAATTGTAGTTTTGGGCGATGTATCTTACCTGAACATAAGCTAGTACTTGATGAAATGTACTGTCAAATAGTTAAGGTAATCAGCGATGCGGCCGTTGAAACTAAAATTGTTAAACGCAGTAGAAAAAACATAGTTTGCGGCTGGAACAAACATGTTCGGAAAGCACATGGGGAGGCTAGACTTCGCTATCAAGAGTGGATAAGCCATGGTCGACCGAAATCTGGATCTGTCTTTGAACATATGTGCAACACTCGCAAAATCTTTAAAGGTCGGCTTAAGTGGTGCCAAAAGCATCAAGAACAAATAAAGATGGACATTATTGCGAAACAGAGGGCAGAAAAGGATTTCGGTCGATTCTGGAAGTCCACGGGTAGGCTTGATGTGAGGCCCGGTTCCCCTGCTAGCGTTGATGGCAAAAGTGACCCTGGTGACATCGCTAACATGTTTATGTCACACTTTAAAGTCCAGTCTCCACTCGGGCCATCCGCCGCTGTGTTCGATGATGCGCCTGTCGGGCAGGGAGAGGAACCTCTACTTAATTTCTCTGCGAAACAAATAAGAAAAGTAATTAGTAGTATGAGTAGGGGTAAGTCTCCCGGCCACGATGGGCTCAGCATCGAACATATTAAAAATGCTGGAGTGCACCTGCCGAGGGTCCTGTCTATGTTCTTCAACTTGTGCATTAGTCATTCATATCTTCCAGAGGATTTGATGAAGACCATAGTGGTGCCCATAGTGAAGAACAGGACAGGAGATATCTCGGACAGGGGCAATTATCGTCCGATCTCTCTCGCTACTATAGTGGCGAAGGTGTTGGATAGTGTGCTTGAGAGCTGTCTAGATAAGTATTTAGATATACATGACGCTCAGTTCGGTTTTCAGACCGGACTTTCTACTGAAAGCGCGATCCTGGCTCTCAAGCACACTGTCCAGTACTATACTGAGCGGAGGACCCCGGTTTACGCCTGTTTTCTTGACCTCTCCAAAGCCTTCGAGCTCGTACACTATGATGTGCTTTGGAGAAAGATGGAGGACAGGGGGATGCCGGCGGACTTGCTCAGAATTTTTAAATATTGGTACAGCCATCAGACCAATTATGTGAAATGGGCTTCTAGCCTCTCCGACGCGTATAGGTTGGAATGCGGAGTAAGACAAGGAGGGTTGTCGTCTCCGAAAATGTTCAACCTGTATGTGAACGGCCTCATCGAGGAGCTTAGCAGCATGCGTGTCGGTTGTCACGTGGCAGGAGTCTGTGTCAATAACATTAATTATGCAGACGACATGGCGCTGCTGGGCCCCACGGCGAGGTCTATTGCGGAGATGCTAAAGGTCTGTGAGACTTACGCCGCATCGCATGGTTTACTTTATAATGTAAAGAAGAGCGAATTCATGGTCTTCAAGGCCGCCGGTAAGTCACGTGATTACGTCTCCCCGATCACCCTCAATGGGATGGCCTTAAAACAAGTGACTAGGTTTAAGTACCTCGGACATATACTTACCGACGACCTTAAGGACGATGAAGACGTGGAGAGGGAGCGCAGAGCACTGGCGGCTCGAGGGAACATGCTGGCCCGCAGGTTTGCCCGATGTACGGATCAAGTTAAAATTACCCTTTTCAAGGCGTATTGTCAGGGTCTGTACACGGGTGCATTGTGGTTCAGGTGTTCACAGAAGTCGCTGGACACTCTGCGCATCCAATATAATAATGTTTTCAGGATGTTGTTGAAACTTCCCAGATTCTGTAGTGCCTCCGGAATGTTTGCCGAATCCCACACAGACGGCTTCCACGCCATCATTAGAAAGAAGGTAGCATCTTTGGTGAGGAGGCTTCGGGGCAGTGACAACAGCATCCTGAAAGTAATAGCGGACGACCCGCAGGCGTCTGTACGGAGGCATCTCGTGCGGACTATGATTCCACAGGGCATGCCGCCTAAGTACATGACTTATTAAAAAACAAATTTATACTCGCCTTAGAACAGTTAGTTTTAGTTGTACTAACCCTTACTAGTTTTAATTTTCATAGTTTTTAGTTTACTAACACATTTTCTGGATCTATTATGTTGTCCGAAATAAAAACATTTTATTTTATTTATTTATTTATTTATTTATTTACTCCACTTGTCGGAATCATCATCCACGCTCAATTCATTAACTTGTTTGCACTAAAACGTAAACACAATTAAAATTAATACCTACGCTGCATGATATGTTCCATTTGTAAATTCACACAAACTGTTCTAAAGTAAAACTCAAAAACGATTTTATTTTTTTATAACAGAACCATGAAGAGTTATGCGAAGCGATCCAGTACCTAGGTGGCGATGTGACTGGCAGTCCTGAGTATGATCCGGAAGCGACACACTTGCTGTGCGTCGCGCCGACCCGGAGCGAGAAGATGCTGGGAGCCATCGCCGCGGGGAAGTGGGTCCTGCACCCGGCTTATGTAGCTAGGAGCCGGGCCGTGGGGGCATTTCTACCTGTAAGTATATTTATAAAGAAAATATTTAAAAAAAATATAACTTTTTCTGATTAAAATGACGAAAGAATTTTGCTGTAACGCCTATACAAAAAATGCGAGAAAAGCCTGACTGCAAAAATATTAACCAACGTATTATGATCACTTCGCATTGTTTGAATGGCCCATGTTTATTAGCGAAATATTTATGGTTGGCCTTTAAAATTACTGCTTGAAGTAGTGTTACAAACTGTATTAGAAAAGTATTTTAGTAGGCCGATTTACGATCTATTTATGAGAAGCGAAGCGAGCTAAGTTTTCTTCGAAGACAGTAGCACATCTAGTGTGCTCCAGAAAGAAGCATCAATATAGTAAAACGGCCAACACTCTCTTGACTGGCCTGATAGCTTAGTTGTTAGTGGCTCTGTCTTCTAATGGGTTCGATTCCCGCATAACACAAGTTATTATGAATGTAAAGATTTGTCATTACTTGTGAAGAGTCTGGTCGTTTCTATGTACCTATAATAAGTATGTATTTACAAAAGAAAAGTATGTAAGTATAATATCCGTTATATAGTACTCACGACACAAGCGTTTGCTTTGTGTGAAGCCAGATGGCACTGTGTGCAATGTCCCGGAATATTTTTTTTATTTATTTTATACAATATGATCATCATCGTTTTCAGGAAGAAGAATTCGAATGGGGCAACCCCATAGCAACCAGCCTTCCCGAAGCCAAGTCCCACGCCGAGCAACTAGCCCGAGCGGCGCATCGATGGAGGCTCGCCCGGGAGAACAACCTGCCGGGACCATTCCACGGGGTCGCGGCCTTGTTCCATGTCAGGCCAGCCAGGAAGAGGCTGCTCGCTACACTGGTAGAAGCCGGGGGTGGAACCATTGTTGATGACGAGTAAGTGGGATTGTGTACCTTATTTTCTGCACTTTATAGCGCATTATTGCATGATTTAACTAATCAGAAGACACATGCCATCTTGGACCGTTACCTGGAATCATAGCATCATACCATGCGTGTGACTCCTGCAAGGACGACTAGGTTGCTCGCTGCTTAACTGGTGGAAATTGGAAGTGGAACTATTGTTGATGACGAGTGAGTTTTGCACTCTATGTCTAGTTAAAGTACAGTTTATTTTGGCATGACCAAGACAAAGACGGCGGCAATAACTCAAGTAATCCTCTATGTTCAGGTATGTCTTCTAAGTTCAAATATGTATGAACAGGTAGACTAGTTTTAGAGTAATAGAAACCGTATTTCTAAGTAACTAAGGCTAAGGTCAACAAATAGCAACTACCTGCATGGACCATTCCATGGGATTGCAGCCTAGTACCATGAACCTCCTAGGAAGAGACTGCTGGTGAAACTGGTGGTGGTCGGAGGTGGAACCATTGTTGAGTGGGGTTTTGTACCTTATCTTCTACACGTTTTAGTGCTTTATTGCATGTTTTCAAATTCAAATTCAAATTCAAAGCATTTATTTCGACACACAGGCCACAACAATATACATATACATACAATAGTTGACAACAGATAGAATAGAAAGGTGGTATTACGTTACATTGATGTATCCCGTGCGTCAAAAAAGGTCATACCTCAGCGTTAATGCTGCAGATTGCTCTGCAGCGCTGATTTTCAGGTATGACCCTTTGAGACGCGCGGGGGCAAGAGTTAAATAAGGGTAATCTTCTAAATTTAGATACTAATAATTAGACTTGTTGTAGAGTAATAGGAACCGTTTATCTAAGAATCTAATTAGAACAACTATATCAATATTAACATATAACATTTGTAACTAGTTATTAAGTGAAAAATAACGATTATTAACTTGTAAGAAATTTGTACAGTCTATGCACTGACCTCCATTACTACATGTTGTAGTAATGGAGGTCAGTGAGTCTATGGTATAAAGTAAACTTTGTACATTCTTCACATGTGATCAATACAATTGTTAGTTAATTCTAATTAAATCTTTTTTTTTCAGACCTCCCTACTCCAACGACAACGTAACCCTATGTTTCGCGGACGTGCGCCGCTACCCCATCTCTGAACGCGACGCGGCCTGGTTCAAGTCCCACCGCATCCCGGTGTGTCCGCAGATGGTGCTCAGTGCCTATCTAACCGAGGAAACCAGACCGGATCCGGCGCAGCATTGTATGCCTGATTATGTACCTACCTAATACATACAATAGTTTTATCCACTATATAAAAATAAGTCGGGTTTTCCTTCCTGACGCTATAACTCGAGAACGCACGAACCAATTCCACGGTTTTGCATTCGTTGGAAAGGTCTCGGGCTCCGTGAGGTTTATAGTGATAATGATGATGGCACAAGCAAAGATAGGCCTATGAATAGCAGTGGGCTGCTGGTCATAGGCCTCTCTTTGCTTGTGCCAGCCGTTTGACTTTTATAAAAAGCGGTAAAAATAATTCTATGCCTCTCGCACAATACTGTTCTTTCATTGGCGGGAAAAGGATGGAATGATTTTCGCCGCTGTGTATAAAAATCGCGTTTATTTTAAATTTTCTTTCCAATAAAACCTATTGGAAAGAAGATTTTAGAATTTTGTTGATTATTATTGTTTGACTGATGTGAAAAATTACTCTACCTTAAATAAATCTTCTGTCAAGATCTTTCTTATTGTATATTCTAATATTTCAAATCTATCTCTCTAACCTAACCATCATCCAAATCAATTCAGCCGTCTAAACGTGTAGAGATAACAAACAGAACATGCTTAAAAATTACTGACGTAACATAACTATATATTAGTAGGCTTTCATATTTTTTTTTACTCAAAGTGATTAGAATGCTATATTTTATGTAATTTGGCCTTATAACAGACTGAATTATCGTAGTGAAGCGCCCGTAGCTCAGCTAGCGGAAACAATTTCATGCGATTACCAATGTTAAGCAAAGGTCGACGCGGTCAGTACGCGGATGGGTGACCGAAAAGTGGCATTCCATTTTGGGCGTTTCCGTGGGTCGGATGACAGGTTAGATTGTAGGTCCCGCCTGTTTGTCTTGTACAGCAGTCGTTAAGCCATGTCAGAGGCCCTTAGGGCGGCTCGATAAACTCTCGACACCAGAGTTGACCAGTCTCATTCGATAAGAAGAAAAGAAGAAGATCATAGTATATTACATTATCTCAGTTAAAGGGACAGTATTACGGGCTTCTTCTCTTTAAAGAAACATCAACCGTTTGACAATAATTATTCTCAGTACAGTCTGATTTTTTTTCTGATAATTAAGATTAAATAAAGATTCCGAAGTAATTGTAAATACAAACTTACTTATATTTTTATACTAGCTGGTGCGCGCGATTTCGTCCGCGTGGAATAGTTATTACCATAAACGGTTCTAGTGAGTTAACCTTAAAAGATAGACATACACTGTTGCGGACATTTAGGTAGATCATTTCAAGAGGAATAGTTCTTTCATACACATTTTTTGATATCTTGAACCGTTTTCGCAGCGCACGCAACGGAAGCCCTCAAAGATGAATCATTTTTCCACATTTTCTATCGTTTCTTCGCTCCTATTAGTTGCAGCGTGATGTTATAGAGCGACATGCGATTGCCCCCATTTCACCATCGTACGAGTAAGGGTTCGGCAAGGAGGCACCGTTATACAGTTGAGGTTCCAAAGACTCGCACCAAGCGCTTTGCTTCGACTTTCATCGTGCGAACAGCCAAACTGTGGAACTCCTTGCCCGAATCTCTATTCCCCTTGAACTATAATTTGTCGGTCTTTAAGTCGAGAGTAAACCGGTTTCTTCTAGGCAAGCGCGCTACATCGTAGACTATAACATTGCTTACCATCAGGCAATTTGTAGTCAAGCGTAAGCCTATATCATGTAAAAAAAAATATAGCCTAAAGCCTTCCTCGATAAATGGTCTATTGAACACAAAAATAATTTTTCAATTCGCACCAGCAGTTCCTGAGATTAGCGCGTTCAAACAAACAAACAAACAAACTCTTCAGCTTTATAATATTAGTGTAGAATTCTAACGCAGGTGCAGATTTTTTTTGTTAAACTTCATTTATCAAACAAAAAATTATCGATATCTTTACATTTTCCTGCATTAAAATCTAATAATGATTTTTAACGCAGGAAAGTATATAGTTAGAACATTTACACGAAAAAAAAGGATGAAATGTTTGACAATACTATTTTTATTACTTTAACTCTATTTATACATAGCATAGTATAAAGAAGAAACTGAACGTAATTGTAAATACTTATATACTTTATATACTTAGTTGTACGGTGACCTTTTACATAACGTATGTATGTAACCTTGAAAACCTGATTTATGTGTTAAGTTTTTAGAATAAACCTTGTTGCTAACTTGCGTTTGTGTTTTTATGCAGCTCCCGTAGTTATACTGAGTGAGGCATTCGTAAGCGATCGTTAAAGTTAAAATGAAATGAAATCATTTATTGCCAACATAACAACAAGTTTCTCTCGAGAGCTCGACTCTTTTGCCGTATTTTTAACCGACTTGCAAAAAAAGGAGGTTATCAAGTCTTCTGAAGGTTTTTTTGTGGAGAAGTTACGCGATTACGCCGTTGTTTATCAACCGGTTTCAAAAATTCTTTTTTTTTAACTCTCACCGAAAACCATGCTCAATTAAGACTAGAAAATCAGGCATATAAAAAAACACATTTCTGTAACAGACATTTATTTCAATATTGTCTTAGATATAATTTATTTGCCATTTTCATTGTAAATCACTGCAATAATAAAAAATATGCCTCTGTCCTTCTACTATTTGTTAGTGTGTTAGTCAGAATTTCTCGTATTCTTTTCACATTCGTTCAACCTAATATTTAATGTTATGAATTCTTCACATTTAGTTCATTTTTACTAACCTCCTATTAAATATCAGATACCTATTGTGATATCTTTGCGATCTTCAAAGCTAGAGTGAATTGGTTATTGCTGGGTAAGCACGTTCCAATCCGTTCCATCCTAGACCGTAATTATTGCTTACCATCAAGCGAATTATAGTCAAATGCAAACCCATTCCTTGTAAAAAATAAGATTAGTGTATTGCATATATATTGCATATTTATGTAAGTATAATCCACTTAAATTTTTTTTAGCGTCAATTATATAATGGTTGAGAATTTAATCATTGCTTACATTTTTTCAACTTTCATCAACTGGCAGACTTATTTTTTAATCTTTGTTGTGTTAATTAGCTATTAAAACAATCAATTGTTCTATAAGAAGACAACACACTGATCAGTTAAATTGGAATATGTACCTACGAGTATTATGTAATTATCATAGTCGTTCAGCTACGGCGCATTCCAACAATTAATACGACAACTGCATACCTACTGTTAGAGAACTAGTTTAAAAGAGCGTAGCTGTCATCCTTTAATATGGTTTACATACATTATTTATTAATTGTCCGCTTGTGCATACAAAATACAAGTCAGGACGCCATTGTCTTAATTATAGTAAATTGGTAAGTATAAACTTTGTTCGACCCCTCATGATACACTTTTTTTTATAAAAAAGTGGCAAAAAGCAGACTATCTGCCTGATGGTAAGCAGTCATCGTCGCCTATAGACACTTGCAACTCCAGAGGTGCTGCAGCATTTTGCCAGCTTAGCTATTCATTTGTTTTTAAAACAATACACAATACGTACATTAATCAACTAATTATTAATTAGTGTCAAGATGAACTAATCACTCGTTTTAGGTTAATCACTGTTTTTAATCCATTCGTCCATGAATATTTATAAAAATATTCATTCAGATTCATATTAGAAATTGATACAGTTTACAAAAACTTTTTGACCATAAATTTGATACGTCGTGGATCTTCAGCGGGGTAAGGCAGCCCAGCGTCAGCGAGCTCCTTCATGGATATATCAGCGATGGTCTGGAAGCCACACGATGCCGCCAACTTCTGAGAAGCAATGCCGGTGAATACTGTCGCTGTGCCTTTGATACCTTGGGTTTTGCAGAGGGGCTCCCTAGAAAACAATATATTATTTAGATTTTAAAATAATAAGTTTTAATTTTAGCTACGCCCTAATTCCCCTCTTAACAGGGTAAATGTAAATTCATTCAAGCCAGTACAGGAATTGAAATAAATAATAATAATAAATATTCCGTGACATTGCACACAGCGCCATCTAGCTACTCACTAAGCAAGCGCTTTTGTCGTTGGTACTAAGAACGGATATAATACTTATATAATTTTCTTTTGTAAATACATTCATACTTATTATACATACAAACGACCAGACTCAACACAAGTAACTATACTTACATTTTAAAAATTTAAACTTGTGTAACGCGGGAATTGAACCCGCAACCCCAAGATTAAAAGGTAGGTCACTAAGGTAGGTAGGAAGGTAGGTCAGGTAGGCCACTACTAACTACGCTAACATGCCAGTCAAGTATAAAAAGAGTTATTTATACTTCGGGTTAACCGAAGACGATTATATTGTTTACTATGCAGTTAGTGGAATTGTGCTGCCACTGTCACACATTTAGAGAATTAACTACGTTAAAAAAGCAAAATTTCCGTTTCCGTATCCGCTCCACTCGGCTCACCGCGTGGAAGGGCGCCTGCAACTCGCCATTACGTGATTTTGTGTCGCCGCAGTCGCACGCATTTTACAATTTGTTTCAAAATCTATTTATTTTTTATTTAATTTAATTTTAAATACTATTTACGTGTTGTGTTCAGTGATTATTAAAGAACATTGTGAACCGTGCCAAATATGACGTTCAAATTTATAAATTCGAAATGTGTTAATAACAAAAACTAAATTAAACAAAAATAACGGTTATTTAACGACGTTAAATCATTTAACCAAACATTACGACAAAACCAGTGAATATTAGTTGCTTTTGCGAGACCAGGTTCATGGAATTCTGTCTATGACGGATATAAATTGGTGAGTGACATTTTATTATCATACGATCTTATTTTTGAACTACCCTCGATTTTATGATAATGGTAGTTTATGTTTTTACTTGATTAATAACTACCTACTCAAGTACCCACCTTTTGTACTTTTTCTTAAAAAAATAGTTCTTTATAAGACTTTTTAATACTACATGTAACAAAATAATCTACAAAATAGAGATTGAGCATGCAACATAGCGCCCTGGCGCAATAATATTTAATTGTTTTCTATCATTATTCACACGATTCTCAATTTAACTGCTCAGATCAACCTAAACGGTTTATTATTCGAACGTTACTTTTTATAAAAAATAATAATAATATATAATAATAAATAAATATTCTGGGACATTGCGCATATGATGATGCTATGCTATGCGTTTTACTCGCGTTATAAATAAAAATAAAATAAAAAATAAAATAAAATAGCTTTTATTTTCCCTTACTTAAAAAAATTTAAACAGAGTTTTTGAACTTATGTAATAAATGTTAGTAATATTATCTTATGTTAGTGTTTTTTCATTATTATTATTGCGTTAAGTATAGGGACCGCCTAGTGCGGTAAAAGCCTCCTCCATTTTTCTCCATGCTTGTCTCGATGAAGCAGCTCTTGACCAGAGCGCTCCTGCCACCTGCAGGATGTCCGTGTTCCACCTCTGTAGCGGTCTTCCTCTTCTTCTTTTGGCTTCTCGAGGCACCCAGTTTGTAGTTATGTAAGCCCATCTATTTTTGTCCATTCTTTGCACATGGCCTGCCCAACGCCATTTTAGCCTGAGAACTTCTTTTACTATGTCTCTAGATTTTGTTGTTTCTCTTATTTTTTTGTTGCTTATTTTATCTTTTAACCTTAGACTGAGGTAGCTCCTCTCCATTCCTCTCTGGCATATTCTGAGTTTTTCAAGTTGTTTTTTAGTCAGCGGCCATGTTTGGCATGCGTATGCGAGGCACGGGAGCAGGCATGTATTCATTGTTTTGGTTTTTAATTTTGTTGGTAGAGTTCCTTTGAATATTTCTTTCATAGCCCAATATTTGTTCCAGGTATTTTTAATTCTCCTGTTGATCTCTTTCTCCGTACATTTCTTGAAGGAAATAAGGTGACCCAGATATATGTAGTCCTCCACGTATTCTAGAATTTTTGCGTTCACAGAGATTTGAGATTCTACGCTGTTTGACATTATTTTTGTCTTGTCTTCGTTAATTTTTAATCCAATATTTTCACTTACTCTGCTTAGAGATTGTAGCATTGTTTGAAGCTTTTCAGGAGTTTCAGACAGTAATATCAGATCGTCAGCGAACCTTAGGTGCGTCAAGTGATTACCGTTTATGTATATCCCAGTGTTCTGCCAATTCAATTGTCTGAAAATGTGCTCTAGAACGGCAATAAAAATTTTGGGTGATAATGGATCGCCTTGTTTTGCGCCGCGTTGGATCTGGAAAGATGGTCCTGCTGAATCAAGTTTAACTCTAGCTGTGCTGTTTTTGTAAATTTCTTTTATAATTTCTATGTAGTCTTGATTGACTCCCAGTTCTGTTAGGGCGTCCCAGATAGAGCTGTGCGAGATGCAGTCGAACGCCTTAGCATAGTCAATAAATACTATATAGAGCGGTTTCTGGAATTCCGAGTATTTTTCCATAATTTGCTTCAAGGTGTGTATATGGTCCATGGTTGAAAAATTTTTTCGAAAACCTGCTTGCTCTACCGGTTGCTGTTCTTCTATTTGGTAAGTTATTCTTCTTAGTAGAGTAGCAGCAAACAGTTTGTATACACGATAGTAAGCTGATTGGCCTATAGTTCGATATTAGTTTCGGATCCCCTTTTTTGTATAGTAGTATTATTTCTGAACAGAGCCATTGGTCAGGATTTTTTTTGTGTTGTAGTATTAGATTAAATAGCCTGGTTAAAGGTGTTACTAATTGTTCTCTTCCTTTTAAGATCAATTCATTGGTAAACCCATCCGGGCCGGGGCATTTTTCTGTTTTGAGTTTTTTAATGGAAAGATCCACTTCACATTCTAAGAAAGGGAGAGCAGGGTCGCTATTGCCCGCAAAGACAGCGGTTGATTCAATTTCCTGATTTGGTTTGCTATAGAGGTCTTTGTAGAACTGTGTCGCAATGTTTAGTATACCTGTTCTATTTGTTGTGATAGTACCAGAATCATTGTACAAGTGCGTCATGATTTCTTTTGTAGTGTTTAGCTTTTTGTATGCCTTTTTCACCCCTCCTGTTTTTTCTATCATTGTGTGAAATATTTGTGATCTATAATTTTTCAAATTTTGTTTAATTTTCTTGTTAATTTCTCTGTAAAGTTTGCTGAGTTTAAGTTTTTCTTGCTTAGTTTTATTTTCCTTGTATTTCAATTCGTGTTTTTCTTCTTTAAGTTTCAATATATTTTCGTTAACTATGGTGTGTGTGATATTCCTTTTATTACTGGATGATTTGATACAGCTTTGAGTTAGTATGTTTTCCAATTTGTTATAAAACTCCTGTACATTTTCAATTTCTATTATATAACTGGTGGAGATAAGATTTTCTAATTTCTCCGTGTCAATTGTAGGGCTCTGTGGTTTATTATTATACTGAACTCTAGATTTTTTCTTTGTCATTCCAATCGTTATTCTGACCATTCTATGGTCGCTCGGGTGTTTCAAGTTACTCAGAACTTCACAATTTTCAACTTTTCTTGTTATGTTTGCAGCTATAAAGTCAATTTCGTTCTTTGTGATGTTGTTTGGAGAGAGCCAAGTCCATCTTAGTTTGTGTGATTTGGTGAACAATGTGTTAGTTATTTTAAGCTTGTGCTGGTGGCAGAAATCTAAAAACATTTGTCCTCTTTTGGTTCTTTTTCCGTATCCATACATGCCCATAATTAGTTGTTCGTCGGGCTGTGGGTGGCCAATTTGGGCATTCATATCTCCCATGAAAATGACATTTCTTATGTTTGCGGTAGTTAACATTGCTTTTTCTAAGTCGTTGTAGAAACATTTAATTTCTTTCTCTTTTGAGTGTTCGGTGGGAGCATAGGCTTGGACTAGTGAGTATAATTCGCCATTTATCTTCACTTGTAGCGTAGCTACTCGTTCAGAGATTGCTATGAAATCTATGACTTCAGTGTTCTTTTGTTTTTTCACTAGAAAACCTACACCTTTCTCGCCTTTCTTTTGTCCAATAGAATATAATGTGTAGCTTCCTCTGTCTTCTATTTTGTATCCTTCTCTTCTAACTTCAGTTATGCCTATAATGTCCCATTTTATGGTAGAAATAGCATGTTCCATTTCTAGAATTCTTGTTTCGTTGGCTAATGATCTGCAATTAAATGTTGCTATGAAATATCTTTGATTCTGTAATGGAGGGTGTTGGTCGGTTTTATTTTCTGCCTCCGCGGTGACCACCCGTGCTGGAGGAGATGGTTTTGTGTTTTTTTGTATTTTTATATTCTTGTTTATTGTTGCTGAGGGCGCGGTGTTGATTGTTGAGGGCTGGAGTGGCTTCTGTCGTTGCTATTCGTCAGATGTATGTCCGCAGTCTGCTGTGCGTGTTGCAGGTCTTGATATTTCTCCTTGTTTTTGTAGGAAATGTGTGAGGCTACTCTGTGTTGTTTTATGTGTTTTGACCTTGCTTTTCTTCGACAGTTGTTGGTTCAGACTCTGGTTTGATTGGTGGCTAGTTGAATTATAATTATTACCTTTTTGGTTTGGCGGAGTGATCTCTAGTTCTCTTTTTTTACTTGATCTAGAGCTACCACAAGTAATTTTAGATGATTGATCAGCGTCGTGAACAATTAGCCTGTCATAGCGTATATAAGCTGTCTTTCCCTCTTTTCTTGCTTTTTCAAGATCGACTTGTAGTTTCTTCCTCTTTTCTAAGATTTGGGGAGGAAAATCTTCTTTGATGTAGCATGTCTTGTCTTTTAAGTGAGTCTTATTTTTCAGTATGGCAACTTTTTTGCCAAAAGTTGTAAAAGTGACAATTATTGGTCTCAGTTTATTGTCCGCTTTTCTTCCCATCCTTCTTATAATTTCCAGGTCATTTTTGTTGCATTTTACTTGCAAAAAGTTGTTGAATATGTTTATTATTTTAGTTTCTAAGCCCTCGTAGGAATTTTCATCTTCTTCGACTCCAAACAGTACAATATTTCTAACTCTAGCATGTTTTTCGAGTTCTAAAATTCTTTTATTGTGTTCGGCACTAGTAATTTTCGCTTTTTCGAGTTCCTCGCAGATAAGACCACTACACGATTACTCGCGTTAATCGTAGTAAATTAGTGAAAATCCATGTTAGTCCTGTGGGGAATATTTATGTTGTATCACGTGTATCGTGTTAAGTAATTAATTTGAATTAGTTTACAGCAAATATCAATGTCAATCATGTTGAGAATGTTTGAATGGTTTCACGTGTATCGTTTAAAGCAATTTATGTGTATTAGTGTCCACCGTGTCTCCATGTTAGTCATGTTGAGAATATTTATGACCTTTCACGTATGTCGTGTAAAGTAATTGATACTAATTAGTGTACATCAAATTTTCATCATCATTTGATTGTTTACAAAAACATATTCATTTAAAACATTTTCAAATATTTTTTTGGATATGGTATCTTTAAATTAGTGGACTACTATTATAACTAAATTATATTTATGTACACAATGCTTACACTTACTTGCTACAAATGCAAATTGAAATAAAAATAGAAATTGGTTACGTTTTACATAGAATACATATGTATATGTACATATTTAATGTTCTAAATATTGATATGGCTTAATTTGTGTTCACTAAGCTAAATGCTAGTGATCTTTACACAGCTTACACACCCAAACCCTTACGGTGTTGTCTCTATCTCATTAAGATGAGTTTATTTTATTTGGCTGGCCATTATTCTGACCTTAGTTTCCAACTTAGTACGTCGTTGTGATGAGGGATAACTTGAAATGTTTTTAAAAGCATTTCACTTGCCAGGATACATGTGGTTTTTTTTAAATCACTATAAAAGTTGAGCTTTTAGGCAAATTCACTAAATTTTTTTCACTTCAACCTCGTAACTTAATATTTAGGCCATATATGCGCCTCTTTTGACCTTATGTAGTAAAAGGCTGAATAAGAGAATAAATTTAAATTAAAAAAAAAACATAAAAATACTATAACATAAAAGTTGTGGTACTTAATAGGTAGAATTTCGGCAGAATTCTAGAAAATCACAAAAAAAAATTTTAAAAAAAATGGCAGCTCTGGGATTTTTTTTGGCCAAATCGTATTTTCCCCTTGGGGCCCTGAACCCCCCCATTTAAGTATGTCTATCAATCACCCTGTATATTATTTTCATGTTCGGTACCTATGCCAAGCAAGTTATACATTATAGCATTTATATTTAGTACCCAAAATTACAATCTACCTACCACGCTCAAAATAAACAACGGATCATTTTAAAACTCAATTTTGCCCAACAGTTAAATATGATATAATTATTAAATAAGTACAGCGCCAATATATTTATGTATATTGTACAAAGAAATTTGAAAGTGATAAATTTATCTTAATAGCTCTTCCTAGTATCGGAGAACAGAGTGCATTAGAGAAAATTTAAATTGGTGAAATTTAAAAATAAATTTTGATTGAAAAATGCACCGTACGCTACGGTGACTAGTTATTTAGTCTACAGTGACTCCAGTTCTTTATAGAAAATGGTGTTTTCTGTGAATCAAAGTTCTTATGGGCGTTGCACAGAATCAGAACTCATTTTACATATAAATAGAAAGGTGCGAACACAAATATATTCATGCGCTTTCTTCGTACATAAAATTTTGCTATTGGTGATTGAATATTCCAAAAATATAATACTATTACGGAATGGGAGTTTATTAGCGATGCCTTCGCACAAATCACAAACTTAAAATGTACTTACCAGTTTTGTTTGCAGCCCACAAAACTAAAAATATTTGTGGCAGTCTTTATTCAAGCTCCATTACTTTAAATTGAGAAGGTTATAAAACTTTTTCATTTGATTCCTTGAATATAATCAGTATACTGTTATACATTATAGGATGTTTTATTAACTTATCGATATTACGTTTAAATGATTACTTACTTTTTAACTTTATTGAGAAAGATAATAGTTTGTAGTAACTATTTACATATATCTTATTCTTCTTATTGAATAAATTAATTCGACACAACATGCAGACCTGTCACCTGCAGCTTATTAAGCTGAAGTGTTATAAAACCATGTATTTTAACTGTCGGCCTCATTTACACCGTTATGGTCAAGGTTCCCATTTCTTTTTATAAAAACTTTATTCAATGCAATATATGTATACATACTTATACTCATTATTAGCTACAAAATTCGAACAAGGGACCAGTTTCAACTCGTTTAACGCTGAGTTAATTTTGCGGTGAAATCCCTGAGGTCAAATATATATTATAATTATCATGTCAATAAATAATTGTTTTTATTATCCTTTCAAGTCTCCAACAATATTTTAAAACTTTTACTGTATACGAATATCAGTCTGCATATTTTGCCTTACAAATGATTAATTTACCCAATAATCGATTCTATCTTATAGAACAAATTTTGAGAGTCATTAAATTGAACAATAAAACCATGAGTGAAATCATTGTTAAAGTAAGTAAATAAACAAAGATGTTCCAGATTTCATGAATTAATTCACGTCATGTTCGTAAGTGGTGGCACTTATAAGATTTATTAAATTAAAGAAAAGCTGACCTTTTAGTTTTTTTGTCCAGCATTGGTTATTCAAACTTATGTACTTTGGGAAAACATCTTTCCTGACATCAGAACCCATACAGAAACCGCTGGATGTCGCTAGCGAAATAGCTTAAGTATCAAATTGAAAATAATTCCATTGTAGACATATTAAATTACATAAATATTATGTTATCTTTTCTTATAGGCAATGCCTAGTAACTTAAATATATATATACATACTTGCGCATATAAAGTATTAATCTTACATCATTTAAGCGAAATACTTAAATGTTTAGCATACATGATTATTAAAAAATAATAAAAATATCTAAAATATCTAAATAATAAAAAATATCTTATTACTACTTTGTGGTTGCAAGATATAGGAAAAACAAATTTATTTGATTTTGTTATTGAATGTATTGTAATGTTAATAAACATTTTTTGCAGTTTTTTTCCTAGATTGAAAAAACTCTAAACATCTGCTTAGTAAACAATATAATCGTCTTCTAAGGCATATATAATAATATATATGCCTTACAATAAACATTTTTGCTTTAAAGGGTTCAAAATTTAGGGTGGGTGGGAGTATAATCGTGTTCGGTTGACCCTTGCATAATTGAAATCAAACAGGTAAAGTTTTCGTTTGATTCTTAATTATTTGCTATTGAGCTAATGCAACGGTGGACCTAAATGTAGATAGTTAGGTATTTCTCATACTTTTTTTAAAGGGTTTGGCTGCCTGATATTTAGTACCTACCGTTTTAATAGTGTAGAAGACACACATCCCCCTTACACAAGAAACGTACTGTAGTGAGCGTACTTACGCATACTTATGGAATAGAAAGCTTAGACCAATGTATGGGATTGACATCACGACGCGCTCCGCGGGGGAAATTGTTACGTCACTCCCATACATTGGTCTTTCTATTCCATAAGTATGCGTCAGTACGCTCACTCACATTCGCCTCTTGTCTAAGGGATTTATAAACCCACGAATTGTAAATCTCCGACAAATTAACATAATGTAGGTATTAAGATATGTTACAAATTTGAAACTTGGTAGGGCGTGGTAGGTATTTTTCACTCTTCGGGTATTTTTTATGTAATCATCAGTCCTTGGATGGGCCACCGAAAAGTGGCATTCAATTTTGGCGCTTCCATGGGTCGGATGACACGTTAAATTGTAGGTCCGGGTTGTTTGTCTAGTACGGCAATCGTTAAACCATGTTAGAGGCCCTTAGGGCGGTTTGAAAACTCTCGACACCAGAGTTGGCCACTCTCATTTGATAAAAAGAAGATAAAATCATCGATTGCATCGAATTTACTGCTTTTCATCATCATAAACAATTAGACAATAAAGCAGGTGGTATAGCGATATATAAACAAATGAGTACATACCTACGTAATCTTTAAAATTAGTATATAATTGACAATATAGACATCTTTGTATTTTATCTATGAGTAAATAGCGTGTTTTTCACTTATTGTTTACGAAGTGACAACAATGTGACGGTTTGTACCTACCTACTTATTTAACTTACTTTACCTACATGACATCCGTGAAGTTTCAAGGCAAAGATATCCATTAATTCTGAGAGTTGCTTAGTGAATTTACCTAGAAGCTACGAATAAAGATAATATTGAATTGTAACTGCTTACAATTGTCACGTCGAATATGCTGTAATTTTTCCATATTCTCTCTCACACCACTCGCACACAAATCTTGCTCGTCATCAATAATATAGTTGCCGGCTAAGCTAATAAGCAGCTGGCACATTCAAAGAGATGCTTATGCTCAGCTGTGAGAGAAGGCTGAGGATGATGCTGATGTTAATACTCGTCATCAGTATTTACGATTCTAAGTTTAGACCCCAGCCCCAAAAATCATTTTGGGGCTGGGGTCTAAACTTAATCGTCGTTGGTCGAGTTGAACTCAACCAGTGGAAGCATTTTAGATAATTACCTACATTTCTATGGTATAGTTTATTCGTAGCCTAGACGCCTTTATTCGAGCATTTCAAGCAAAACTCATTTTCAATTTCAAGGCTAGAAGAGCCCAATATAAGATCTCATTGAATAAGCAAAAACAAGACATTTACCTACCATTTCTAAGGATCTACTAAATCAGGTTTTCTTAGAAATTTGCTATTGGAAATTTTGTAATTTAATGATCTGGAAATGTCTGGAAACGTTATTGTTGACTAGGCAGTTATTTGAGAATTTCCAATTAAATTTTGTTACATAGTTATTTTTAATAGTCTAGGTTTAGGTGCTGTCTAATTGGTTTTAAATATACCTACTTAGCCAAATGTTGTGTCGCTATGTCCTGTAATTTCAAATGAAATATTTCCCGAACTACATATATACCTAATGAGCAATTTCCAGCATGTCCTTAGCAAAAGTCTACCATTTCTTTCTCAATTTCCTGCTTAATAAATATTTTTTGTTCGCGTAAATCGTTTTTTTAACTCCGATGATAATTATTATCAGCGCGTCAGGCGCCATAAGCTATACCGGGTAGCGTAAGAACATGTACCGGGAAGCGCTCTGCGCTATACGGTTATGCTTAATTTTTGTCTGCCATTGGTTCTTTTTCTATTACAAGTTTCGTCCAATGAACGACACTGATTTAAAGATGCGTTCATAAACTTTAAAATACGTGGCTTTCAACGCGTACGCAGCAACCGGACCTAGCAAAAAAAATTTAAAATAATTCTCTATGCCGTGCCGTGTCGGTCATAAATCCGCCATTTTGTACTATATCGTGCATTGGACTAAGTGATGTGAAAATGAATAAAAAATGTTTTAAATGAGAAAAAGGTAATTAAAATCGGTAGAATTACTAAAAAAAACTATGAAGAACTTAGTAAATGTGTTTTATATGTGTTTTTGTGAATAATAAGTGAGATAAATCGGTCAAACTAGATCGAAAACAGATAACTCGCATCACTCAATATGATAAAGTCTCGAATTGTGTTAGTGATTGTGATTCAAATGAACGAGTTATCTGCAATGGTGTCCCTCAGGGGAGTATATTGGGACCGTTGCTATTCCTAATCTATGTGAACGACCTCCCGAGCGGCATAGAACACAGTAATATTCTTTTTGCAGATGACACTACAATAATACTAAAATGTAAGAATATTCCAAATTTAATAAATGATACTGAAAATTGCCTCACAAAAATTATTCATTGGCTAGATATTAATAAACTTAAAATAAATCTTAACAAAACTAAACTTATTAATTTTCAGACATTACAGAGTACTTACAAAAAATAACATTACCGTAAAATATGGAGATCACGTTTTAGAACAAGTAGATTATACAAATTTTTTAGGGATTAATATTGATGCCCACTTAAGGTGGGAGAATCATATCGATATGTTAACGAATAGGTTGCACAGTTTTTCTTTTACACTTAGGAGGTTGCGACGGTGTGCTCCTATAAATACTGTCCTATCCGTATATCACGCCTATGTGGTATCAGTGATTCGGTACGGTATCATAGCATGGGGGAATGCAAGCGCTGTGAAAAAGGTTTTTATAGCACAGAAAAAATGTGTCAGGGCCATGTTCCTAATGAAATGGGCTGAGTCTTGCCAACCTATTTTCAAGTCTCGTTGTCTCTTAACTGTTCCGTGTATATACATTCTTGAAATTGCTAAATTCGTGCGGACTAATTCATCTCTGTTCCCTGTCTATTCTAGCCTGAGCAATCGTTTTGTCACTCAGGAGCAACTTAAAATGCCGGTGCCTTCGTTAGAGTTGTTTCGAATTACTAGAATTACCCAACCGCAAATTTTACTCGGAGTTGAAAAAGTGGTTGATCAGTGAGAGTTTTTATACAGTAAAGGAGTTTCTGGACAAAACAGCTTGTAGATTTCATGTTTACCACGAAAAATAATAAAATTATAAGTAAAATTAGTATATTTAATGAATTTTAATCAAGTCCCTTCTATATGAATTTAAGAAAAAATATTATATTTGCGTACCTTATGTAAGGTTGTAATGGTGAAACTTTATATTAATTTAGATCTACTGTACCCATTTTACATGCGAATAAATGACATCTGAATCTGAATCTGAAACTTTCGAGTCCGCCCGGCCGGCCGGTGCGTGAATTTGCCCGCCGTGTTTTCGATAAAAAATAAACACTTTTGTGTAGTGTAAGAAGTGATAGAAGTTTATAAAAGTGTTGGAGAAACATCGTTATATGTGATAGTGTTAAGTTTTCTGTAAAAAACCAACCAAAATATACAAAATTGTGTCTTGAAGTGAGAAAAGTTCAAGCAATTTATGTAACATCATTTTCATCACAAGAAATCTTTATTGGTATGTAAGTCATAATTATTAAAAATTAGTATCGATATAATATCAATATTACGAATTTACCAAAACCTCTCCCTCTCAAAAAACATTCTCCATAAGGCGGTGCGCTTCGGCCATTTTTTCGCGAGGGGCCCTCGCGCCTGATAGGCTAACGATCTATATCTACACTAATGTTGTAACATTCTACTTATGTTTCCAATACTTGACTTATAATTACTACTGTTATAGCACAGACAACAAAACACTCAATTTAAGCAATTTCACATGATGTTATAATATCCACATCGATATCGTAATAGCTCATTATAACATCGAAAAAGCGTGACCAACCTGATTGCAGGGCCAATCAGGTTGGTCGCGCTGCACTCTCGCATCGTATGCAACTGCATATAACACGGGTATTAAAACACTCGTTACTATTATGAAACTCGCTGCGCTCGTTTCATAAACTCACACTCGTGTTTTAATACCTTTAATTATAATATGACAGTTGCATAAACTACTATTAGGTAACATCAAATCACCTATTCGCATATTTACCTAATTTTTATGTACCTAACTACCTACATTTTAACAAATGTTATATATTACCTCGCAGCCAACAGTCTTCTGCCCAGTTTAGCGCCTCTATACTCCCTCTTGACCACGAGTCCCATAGCATGCAGTATGACTTCCAGTCCCATGTACTCGTAGGGGTCCACCTTGTTCTCAGCGTACCGCAGGACGTCGTATACGTTCTTCCATTTCTCGCCTTTTACCTGAAATTAATATGTATTAAAATAAAAACAAAAAAACCGACTTCAAATCTGTATCTACATCATAAAATAATACACAAAAGCATTTATTGTCACTAAAAATTTGAAAATAATTTATTAAAATTTTTGTGCCTTCAAAGAAAATCATTCTGGATCAAAAATAAAGCAAATTATTTAGACTTATAAGTAAGACCTCATCGTCAGCATACAGCATAATTATAGCTAAAACTTCCCTGAACAGATCAGGTGATTCTGGAATTGCAGTTTTTTTATAAAGGTCAAAGAAGCGTGACATGGAATAAATTACTTTCTTTGTTTTACTCTTTATCCCGTCGATGTAAATGAGTCTGAGATCTTGCTTGCTTACCTAACTACATTTTTTTATTGTTGTACCAAACACACTATTCAGCGACTAGATCAAATGCCTTCGATAGATCTAAGAAACAGGCATACATTGATGCTTTACTGTCTGTGTCATACTAAATGGTGTGTTGGAATTTAATTCAAATATATGTACCTAGTTGGAATAATAGTATATTTTTTTGCATATATAGATTAAATATTCTTAAACTGTTAAGTTTAAATTTTCAAACATGCATGGATGTAAAAAGTTACCTAATTTAAGAAGTAATAGAAAGGCTTATTTATAATAAAGGACGTAGTTAAGCAGAAAGGACTCAACCCACACTTTGGCCAAAATTGAGTTAAGTATGCCATCGTACTCCTAATGGTCAAATCTCTCATGTAGTGAAGACCCTATCTTAATAATGTACACAGAAAATAGTTTTTCTCGATACCCCGACTCAACCCACAGTATGAAGAGCACACGAAAAATATTTGCTGAACGGATTCAGTCCGCTTGAATTGTTTCTGAGTAATGTATTTTCTATGAACATGTTCTTTCAGTCGATAAACCAGAATAAACTCATGCAGTTTGGAACCTTTCTATGAATTATTTTTGATTGGAAATATCACTTCTTTTTGTTTATCAGAAACGACTCAAAAAGGTTGGGTCGTTTCTGTGTTAAATGTTTACTGGAACAAAATAATTATATTTGTTTATCAGAAACGACTCAAACGGGTTGGGTCGTTTCAGTGTTAAATGTTTACTGAACAAAATATTTCTTTTTGCTAATCAGAAACGACTCAAACAGCTTGGGTCGCTTCTGTGTTGAATGTTTATTGGGACAAAATATCTGTTTCTATTTATCAGAAACGAATCAAACAGGTTGGCTTGTTTCTGTGTTATACGTTTACTGAAACCAAATATTTGTTTTTGTTTATCAGGAACAACTCAAAACACTTAGATATTTTAGGGAAACGGCTTCAGATGAACAGCACTTTTAATTATAAAATAACCTAAATTGACTCAGGCAGACTGAGTCGTTTTTAAAGAATATTTTTAGCTACTGATACAAATACTTTTAATTTTGACTGAAACAACTTGTGGTGTTTATGTTTATTATGGTATTACTAAATGATACATTAATATATTATTACTACTTTACAGTTTTTTTTATCGTGGCAACATTTTGTTGGTAAAAATTACTATCCTAAACTGACAACTCTGCCATTTTCTCGAACACTGACCGGACTGACATAGCGGAAACAAGTAAGTCAGAAAACGCTGATTTCTTTTTATTTTACAATTTTCTTTACCCAATCTTGTAATAAAATAAAGCAGGCAAGGAATTAAGTACTGACTATGACTCTGACGTGCTATTTTTCTTGTTCTTATCAGGTATTGAATCACCCGCTGCTCCTGCGTTTTCTCCTCTAACTCTTCTTGTTTCACGGAAAGAAGATAAAAACAATGAGTCACCAATACCACACATGTCACCGACTACATTAGAAATGTTTGAAACACTTAGCCAGGATTTTTCTATAAGTGAAAACGATTTTATTGACTCGTCAAAAACGCGCCATGGTAATGGTGCTAGTATAAGTAACCTTAAACAAGATGGAGACTATGACGACGATACAGATTCTGATTTTATACCTGACAGCGATGGAGAAGAAACTGATGCTTCGTATTCAACCGTAAAGCAAAAAAAAGGAAGAGCTTTCTAGTTTCTGAAACTGACAGTTCAGAAGATGAAAGCATACAAGGAGGTTTGGTGCAAACTCATGTCGCTATACTGCACAATAATCTTAATAGAACTGACAGGACCACAGAACTGCGACACAATGAAAGCGCGCTCATTGTTTCAAGTGCCATTTACAACGATCCAACAGTTGATGAACTGGTATCAATATGCCAAGGCTCTGATACAGATACTGAAGCTGTTCAACCCGAAGCTGTTTCTGTATTTTGTTTTCTGGTGTACAATAAAGTTATATTGATTGATTGATTGATTGAAGCTGAAGCTGTTCATTCCGTTACAGAAAACAATGACGCACTGCAAACTATGGGCCGCTCCAAACCTGGACGTAAAAGAAAATACCCAGAATATTGTCTTTCTGAGAAGAAAAATAGGAAATACATGAATTTAATATATTATGTCAAAGAAAAAATAGTTAGACCGAAGGTATTCCAAGATTACTCGTGCACCTGCAAGCAACGCTGTTTCTTACTTGTTTTGAAAGAAGCACGAGAACAAGAATTTGATAATTTTATTAAATTGGGGTCATATGAAGCTCAGGCGTTATATATTTTAAATAATGTAAAAGAATTTGAGAAAACTCGATCATACCTCAACGAAAAACAAAACCGGTAAGAAGAAACCTAAAAAATACACAAGAAAATATTACATTTGCGAGAATATCGTTTGTAAGCAAATGTTTTTGAAAACTTTTCAAATATCATCAAAAAAAGTTGACATGTGTTTGGCTAAAAAGCGAGTAAAGGAATCTTATAAAGACAAAAGGGGTCAAAAACAAGGTGGTTGGAATAAGACCTCTGAAGAAGATACCGTTTTGTGAAAAATGACATTAATTCCCTCCCAAAATACGAGTCTCATTACAGAAGAGAGCAAAACAATGGCACACAATATTTAAAACTAGGTATTGTCATACCTAGTTTTAAATATTGTGTGTAAACAAATGTCTGACGACTTGGCTCGTGCTAAAACAGATCCTAAATTTGAATGTGTTACTTACGATCTTGAAAAAACTCTACCTTTGCCTCGTATACCCACCAATATAGTTTTCTACAAACGCCAGCTATGAGTTTACAATGCTGGCATCCACGTTGGCTCTAACGATCAAGGACAATGCAATATCTGGGTTGAAGGGGAAGCCGGAAGAGGAGCTCAAGAAGATGGCTCATGTCTTATTAAATTTGTTAGAAACAAATTGAGGGATGACGTAGAAAATTTAGTTCTTTGGAGCGACTGCTGTGGGGGACAAAACAGATATATTAAATTTATCCTAATGTTAAAAGTTATACTAAACAGTCACCCAAGTCTTAAAACGGTAACATTTAAATATTTAGAGACTGGCCATTCATTTTTGCCAAATGATACTGATTTCAGCAAAATTGAATGTCAGCTTAAACATCACGAGCGAGTTTACACCCCAGAAGAATACATGAAAATCATGAAAATCTCTAGAAAGAAAAACCCACTTTGCGTTACAAGAATGAAAACACATGATTTTTTGAGTACAAAAAAAATTGAAAAAAATATAGTCAACCGCAAAATAGATATAAATAAAGATAAAGTAAACTGGCTAAAAACGAAACAGAAAGTTCTTTGGCCCCAGGGAAAACCTATTCCTCAAGCAAAACTCGATGATATCACATCCATGCTTAATTTAATACCTGAAGACTGTCATGCATTTTATAAAAACTTTAGAGGAAACAGCAATATCAACGAGGATGTTGATGGATACGGGCCAAATCTTGATTTTGACTTGGAGGATGACTGAAATTTGATATGCGCGCCATTTTTGCGCTGTTTTTTCTATTTTATTTTTCTGTAATAAAGGTGTTTTTATGTGAGTTTGTTAGTATTATGTTCAAGGTCAATAAATATATAACTTCTCCAAAAAAAATCTACTTATTTTGTTTTTAATAACCCATTTTCTGGACTAAGAGTAGTTTTGAGTACATTCTGAGAAAATAAAAAAATATACCCGTCTTAACAAACTTAAGTTTAATTGTAAGGACTCAAGCCACATTTCACTTAATATCTTGAAATCTATTGCAAAATATATCACTTTATACTATGAAAAGATAAATATATATAAACTTCTTTTAATTAACCAGCAAAAAATTTAAGAAATGTAACATTGTGTTAGAGAAATGAACGCTGAAACTTCAAAACCCCGTATCTCAAAACTGACTTTGTGTGGGTTGAGTCCTTTCTATTTAACTACGTCCTATTTTATTTTTATTTTGTAGTTTAAATGGGAAAGGAAATTATGATAACACACACAGTTGAGTCAGAAACAGAGCTAAAACTTTATCGAGTACCCTCATTATAACATAACAAAATGACATTTATGATAATACACAACATATCTTCACACTTAAATCAACTCGGTACTCCAATGATATCAGGCCAAAGACTCGGGTCAGGTAGTTGTATGGGCAACTCTTCTGAAGGTAATTGATCTGCATCTGTATCTGGACAATCCCAAGATAAATGTCTTTGATTTAGGACTGTGGCAGGACCTTCTGGATCCTGACATGTTGCCCGTTCGAGTATCTGGTCCGCATGTCGGCGATGCAACTCTCCACCTTCCGTCCTCACCCTATATGAGCTCGGCCCCTCAACCACTTCAATAGTGCTCCTCTCCCATTTTTTTCCTGGACCATACATCCTCACCAGTACTGGTTGTCCAACTTGGAATTGACCTCTTTAGTCGACTTTGTGCTACTGCTTCAAGTTGGACTTCTTCCTGTGTCGGGAGGTTCTCAGGATGCAATCTAGATATTGCTGTTCTGTATTTCCTGCCATTAAGCATCTCTGCAGGTGTTTTATTAGTTGCACTATTGGGCACTGTTCTCAAGGCAAAAAGCACCTTTGACATTTTCTCGCTCCATGGCATTAACGAATTCTCAAATTTCTTCAATTTATTCTTAAATGTTTGTATCACCCTCTCTATCTGGCCATTAGTAGCTGGGTGGTATGGCGGCGAATACAGATGCTTTATCCCATTCTTCCTGAGAAAATCATTAAACTCCGCAGAACTAAATGCTTTCCCATTATCTGATACCAACACTTCTGGTAATCCTTGCAATGCAAATATCTTTCTTAATATAGTGATGATCGTACAACTACTCATGGATGTCACAATTTCAGCTTCAAACCATTTACTGTGGCTATCCACAAGAACAAAGAATGTCTTCCCCTGGAATGGACCTGCAAAGTCCACATGCACCCGACTCCAAGGTTTCTCTGTCACAAATCCAGTTTGTGGGTCTTTCGGTGGATTGTTCCTCACCGACTGACACAGTTCACATTCAGCCACCACTCTCTCAATCTGCTTGTCCATGTCTACCCTCCATACATATCCCCTGGCATATGCCTTGGTTTGGACCACTCCAGCATGTGGGGTGTGCAGCAGCTCCAGCACCTCCGCTTGCAGCGTTGCCGGTACAACTACTCTATTGCCCCACAGCAAACAGTCTTTGCTCAGAGAAAGAGCATCTCGTCGGGACCAAAATGGATATAAAGATGCATCACTATTATGCCGTGGCCATCCATTAAGTACATGAAAAATTACTTTCTGTAGCACAGGATCCCTCTTTGTTTCCTTGGCTATTTTATACGCGTCTAGGTCCCAGCCATTAGGTCGCTCTGTCAGTAACAGCACTTCTTTCACAGGTTTTTCATAGGAACCAGAAGTAGCTGGTGCTGTCATACTGGGTACTGCATCTGCCCGCACATTAATTGATACTTTTGGGCCCTTATACTCCCCTAAACCTTCCATAAATAACTCTGGAAACTCTTTCTTCAAAGGACTGATCATGTCTTCAGCCCAGCACAGTCCGGACACCGATATGTTCAAAGCCTTGAACTAGTTTCTTCCCAGCAAACTTGGTATATTTTGAGCCACAACAAGCAGTTCACACTGAGCTTCCTTGTCCCCAATCTGCACATGTACATGTACTGCTCCCAGTACATCCAGAGCTTGTCGAGTAACTGTCACCAATTTCACCTCTGTGTGAGTAAGTGGGGGTGGTATCTGCCACAGTTTCCGGTATGTAAACTTTGATATTAAAGTTCTTGCTGCCCCACAATCAACCTCCATCTCTAGTGGTGCTTCATTCATAATCACCTCAGTCGTTATGGGTGGTTCGTAATCACTCACTCCACATATGTCCAGACCCATCATATTATTCTCAGTGTCTGAGTTATCTACATTGCTTCTTTCACTCTCTTCCACTTGGTGAATTTTCACTGTTTTCTTTTTACAGACAGCTGCAATATGCCCAGTTTTCTTACAGTAAAAACACTTTGCCGAGGTAAAACGACAATGTTCACCAGTCCTATGTTGCCGTCCACAATGGTTGCAATTTGTCGATTTTATCTTCTCAATCTCCATTGCAGCAGCAGTACTTGAATGAGTTTGTCTAGACTCGGTTGCTTCCGGGTACAGGTCAGGGAATATGGCTTGATAATTAAGACACATCTGCAATGTCACTTCATATGTCAAGTCTTTAGTCTTCAACAAATCCCTTCTCAGACGCTCGTCACGCACCCCTAATACCAGCCGGTCTCTCAACTGTCGTTTTAAATCCATAAAATTACATTTAGCTCCGAGTGTACTAATAGCTGCAACAAAATCCTGCACACTTTCTTCTTGCAATTGTTGACGAATGTGGAATTTTCCCGCTTGCAAAATTTCATTAACTTCCGGTTCATAGAATTGATCCAGCACCGCAATAATCCTCGCCAACGGCACCGCCGTAGGGCGGGCGGGTGCCAAAAGCGACGCGATCAGGGCAAACGTTTCCTTTCCACACTGTGACAGGAACAAGGAGCGCGCTTTCTCCGCCGTCGTATCGGAATATCCCGCCGCATCCAGTGCACACAACATTAACTCTTTGTAGTCGCACCATTTGTCAGTCTTTGGATTAAATTGTCCGGGAAACACAATATTCGCCACATTCGACGCCATTTCATTAATTTTTGCGATTAATTATTATCCTCGTCGCCATTATAATAACACACACAGTTGAGTCAGAAACAGAACTAAAACTTTATTGAGTACCCTCATTATAACATAACAAAATGACATTTATGATAATACACAACAGAAATAATTATTTTCAATAATATGGGTTGGCCTAAGACTTATTCTTCTTCAGAATAGGTAAATACCTAATGATTTTTAATTTAAAATGAGAGTGACGAGTCGCGGAACCAGCGGGTTTCATTTGGACAAATGTTCATGAATGATGTTGAAGTGATGATAAAGTTGCTCCTAGGTTTCGTTTTGACAAACGTTCATGAATGATATTGAGGCGATGAGAACGTTGCTCTTAGGTTTCGTTTGACAAACGTTTATAATTGATATGAAGGCGATGAAAACGTTGCTCTTGGGTTTTGTTTGACAAACATACATGAATGATACTAAGATGATGAGAACGTTGCTTCTGGGTTTCGTTTTACAAATGTTCATGAATGATATGGAGGTGATGAGAACGTTGCTCCTGAGTTTCGTTTGTCAAACGTTCGTGAATGATACTGAGGCGATGAGAACGTTGCACCTGGGATTAGTTTGAATTGGGCACCACCCGTTTGGTATACAAGTCTAAACTATTTGATATAATTAAAGATCAAGATGCATGTATCTACTTACTTCGAAGTCGCAAAAACTACTATATTTTTAGTGACATTTAATGCTTATAGTTACATAATATATTATTTTATGGTGATTCCGTTACCAATGAAACTACGTAGGGGCAACGGTGATGATACTAAGTTTGTTTGGTTGTTCAGCAACCTGCAACGTAAAAGATTGACCCTGGTGTTTCAGGCTCTCACACGCACAAACGGAATCCTTTATCGCATATTTGCTTAATCTGGTATGTGTGGCTATTTTGTAAAGAGTGTCCGTGTGACCAATTAACCATGTTGGTGCTACAACTTGCAAAATGAGAAGATTATCTCCAACATACCTCCATATCATGATCCTCCTCAGCAGGGATGACCACACACACATTGAGAGCCACCAGGTTCTTCACTCCATCCTTCACCTCGTAGCATCCGAGGCTCATCCTCTGCTTGAGAATGTCTCGCCAGAACTCTGCCATGTGTTCCACGCTTGGAGGGTCTTCTACTAGTTCTGGGGATAAATAGAAATAACTTAGTGGACCTTGCGGCTTTAAAAAAATATAATTTGGAACTTATATTCCTAAACTTTTGCATATTACGAATGATTTTTTTTCGTTCTTCGTCTCTTCTTTTTTTGTTATAATATCAACCATTATACAATTATTAACATACAAGAAAATCTGTATTTTTGTTGATTTGTCTTTTCGACGACTAAACGGAGCGACAGATCACCGTAATCTGTGTTTACACACATTAAATACAAAATAACGTAACCAAAATCATAATCTACTAAATGTCAGCTTGATCGAGAAGTTGACGAGAGTATTACTTAGGTATAAATATACTATTGAGGGATGTACCTATTTACACATACCTATTTATCTCAACGTTTGAGTCTTTCCATTCTATGTGCTGAATTTTTTGTAAATGTATTTTTTTTGTTAGTTTTTTTCTTAATGTTTAAGTAATTTTTGTATACTTACCTATATGTAAAAAGTACTGAATAAATGACTATTGAGGGAGATTAATTACTATTTAGGCAAGACAGGGATTATTGGCGTAAGAGGGAGAAGGCTTATGCTCAACAGTGGGCTCTAATGAGCTGATGATGTTGATAAATATGCTTACTCTGTATACTGCACAAAGTTTCATCAGTGCACAGGTGCTCCACGAGTATCGTGATGGCTGTCTCGTCATCCTCCTCTAGCAGGTCCTGGATAATCCAAGAACTGTCTCCAGAAGTCCAGGTCTCGTAAACGTGGGGGTAGGACGCGTCTATGATGCGTTTGAAGGACATGGTGATTGGTGGAGCTGGAAGTAAAGGTAAGGTTATAATCCAGCTGGATGTTATAAGTATTGTTTTGGAATTGTACTTAGATATCATCATCATGATCAGCCCGCTATCGCCCACTGCTGAGCATAGGCCTTTCTTCTTGTACGCCACTCGTCCCGGTCCTGCGCAGATTAAATCCAGGTGCTCCCCGCGGTTGTTCTAATGTCCCACCCAAACCCACCGCATTGGTGGGTTGACGACATTTAAACTTAATTAATTACAATTAAATTGTAGATATGCGATTTATTAATTAATATCAATATGTTCATACATATGTTTGTACTTTATTTATCAAATAAAAATCTCTACTTATAGAGATTTTTATTTGAATTTATAGAAGAAGAAAACAAAATGTCCAAAAATATGTTGTTTCGTTGCACTTCTGTATTGTGTGAAATAAAAAAGTGAGATGCTAATTCACCTTCTTACCGGTGTCTAGTTACTTATATTATATCTATGGTATTTATAAATATACGCGAGCAAATAAAAATAATCTAAAGTGGTTTAATTATATGCATTTTGTAGCGTACAACAAATATAATAATAGTTTGAATATAGATGAGTATGTACCTACTTTAAATTTTAATTCAAATCTATAACAGAACACATTTAAGGGGTTTTTAGAATTTATGTCTGTTTATCTGTTTATTTAATCACGCAAAAACGGCTGACGGGATCATAATGACTGATGTATGTAGATAGTATTTTCCTTTTCATACTGAAATAATACGAGCGAAGCCGCAGGCGGCTACTAGTATTAATTAAACGTAATAGATATCTAAACCGTCCAAATTTTATTTTGTTATCTACTTGTCTAGGACATACGAATTTATTAACTGTAAATATATCTAACTATTTACTGACCTATTACACTCATTGCATGTAAAATGACGTTTTAAGTTTAAAAAAAACAAACACTATAAACCGGTATATATAGATACCTACTAGGTATGTATAGCATCATGTATGCACTTAGTACCTACCTATCACCTGCATAAGTAATTATTTTAATTATTGTGTTCGCAGAATTCTTGTTGTTTTATAAACTTACTATATCATAAACCTACTTATTGTTAGGATTTGCTACATAAAATAACAAAATCTTGTCAAATTCAATTTATAACATAAAATTTTAGGAGGTACAATGGCTAGTTTTATTAATAACAAAAGGTTATTTAAGATCAACATAACAAAAATTAATAGTAACACTTCCAAATAATAATAATAAAAATAAACATTATATATACCTACATCATAAAAAAAAACTAATCTACATTTTCAAAAGGTAGCGTACCCAAAATGCTGGCTGCATTTCCCCGTTGAATAGCTAGACTTATCTTTTGGGCAAAGTACAAGCCAGCATTTTAGTCCCGCGAAGCCTGTTTCAAACGCCCTGACAGATCTTGGTAGAGGTCAAGTGCGCTCTGACCCCACGGCCCAAGAGTTTCTACCCCAAACGTAGTATTTATAAGTACTTATTGTTTGTTTAGATCGATGCTTATAATGTTTTTTTAGCGTTGCAGAACTAATCGGTATACTACACAGTAATAAGAACCTAACTCCATACTAATTTTAATACAAATCTTTACAGCCATTTGAAAGTAAATAAGTTTTTTTTACATGATATAGGCTTACGCTTGACTACAACTTGCCTGATGTTAAGCAACGTTATAATCTACGATCTAGCGTGCTTGCCTAGAAGAAACCGGTTTACTCTCGACTTGAAGACCATAAGCTATAAACATACACACACACACACTAACACACTCTCAAGCTTTCTAATTTATATCTACTTAATACTAGGTTTGCCTGCGAACCTCCCTTTTGAATCACTGTATTCATTAAAAAATGAAAACTGGATCAAAATCAGTTGTGTACATATTAATTTACGTCCCGGCTGTTTGTCTAGTACGGCAGTCGTTAAGCCATGTCAGAGGCCTTTAGGGCGGCTTTATTAACTCTCACCAGATTCTCATACTCTGACTGACTCTCAGACTCTCATTTGATAAAAAGAAGAAGTTGTGTACAGATTGAGAGATCTAAGCAGACAAACATACAGGCATAGGGACAGACGCAGAAAGCGACTTTGCCTTATACTATGTATTGATTTGTGGGATATTAATCTTCAATTTTATCACTAACTAGCTGTGCTCGCGACTTCGTCCGCGTGGAATACATCATATTTATTTTTGCAAACAACCTCTTCAGCTTCATAAATTATAGCTGTTATCCACGACTTGAATCGTTTTCGAAGTGCACGCAACGGAAACCCTCAAAGATGAATAATTTTCCCCGTTTTTTCCACATTTTCCATTGTTTCTTCGCTCCTATTAGTTGCAGTGTGATGTTATATAGCCTAAAGCCTTCTTCGATAAATGGTCTATGCAACACAAATAGATTTTTTCAATTCGGACCAGTAGTTCTTGAGATTAGCGCGTTTAAACAAACAAACTCTTCAGCTTTATAATATTAGTATAGATAGGTTTTATGTATTCTGTGCTAATAGTTCGCTTCAGTCAGCCACATATGGTATACCTAACGATTCAATTGTCATTTGTTATCTATGTCTAACTATAAAATAATAAATAAATTAATAATGGGGGTCATTGCAGACAGCGCCATCTAGCCCCACACTAAGCAAACGCTTGTTTCGTGAGTACTAGATAACGGATATAATACTTATATATAGGTACTATTCTTTTGTAAATACATACATTATTATACCTACAAACGACAAGGACTGAATACAAGTAAATATACATTTTAAAATTCGTAAACATAATACTTGTGTTTAGAACCCCTAGATTAGAAGGCAGAGCCACTACCAACTAAGCTAAGGGGCCGTTCATTGATCACGTGATGTTTTTTTTGGCATTTTTTAACCCCCCCTCCCCCGTGGTGATACATGGTGATGTTTATGATTAACCCCCCCTCCCCCCATATATCACGTGTATTTTTAGACGTACAAAAAAACTTAATTTTCTATTCAAATTAAATATTACAATAATGCCTAGCGGTAAACAGAAAGGTTACAATACCTGCAGATTGTTTTTGCTTTTCGCGCGTTAGTCGAAAAAATAAATACACGTGATATGTCACTACACTACACCCCCCCTCCCCCCTTGTGATATTTCGTGACTTTTTATGGACCCCTCACCCCCCTTTCGAGCCTCACGTGATTAATGGACGACCCCTAACAGGCCAGTCATACTGAGTAGGTAAGTAATGCCCAGTATGCACTCTCAATACACAACAGTATAATTATAAATGAGAGCTCGTGTTGTTCACTATGGTATTTTTTGTACTCTGTATTCTGTGCTATGGTAATATCAATTCGTCGACTGTACAACGGAATTGGAAGTTGTAAGACTACATAAAAAGATATTAAGTAGTAAATGAAACTTTTCGTGGCATTCAATTCACCATTCAATTAACCATCGCCATAAAGAAGTTTAAAGCAATATTTGGTCGGTTATAATTTTCCAAAAAATATGTTTTTAATATATTTCAAACACTTTACAGTGCTATTTTTGTGAATATTATGTGTCTTTATGTTAAATAATATCTCAAAAGACACCTGTCACAGCACAACACAGTCCACATTAAAACTTACATATCTAAGACTCGGGCCTTATTACAAAACGTAGTTTAAAGATAAGTCTAGACCAAGTCCGTAGTTGTTCGAAAATTGTCTGTCTACTGTCATAAATTATCAAATCGTTAAAATGTACCAATGTTAAATCAAAGTTCCAATTTTTTGTTGACAATTGCTCGTATGTGATGTCTGAACAACAACAACCCACTTTATATTTTCAAAGTCTTGGACTAATATTTAAACCGCGTTTTGTAATAAGACGGATTGATATTTATTTAGGCCAGATAATACTAGGAAAGATAATTATCTAATAGTTGCTATTACAAAAAATGCCAGAACAACATAACAATTGTCGAGTGTCGACCATTAGATATACATATACATACATGTTGTATACTATGACGAGATGATATTCATCTTTTGATTTATAATAACAATATTATAATATTATATTATATATTAATAATATTATAACGTATAGAGGCATTTGAAATGTGGACGTATCGACGTATGATGGCTATATCTTGGACTCTGAAAGTCACGAATGAGGAAGTTTTGCGGCGAGTTGGTCAAAAACGCAAACTTTTGCAGACCGTCAAACAACGCAAAGTTGCGTACTTGGGTCATGTGCTCAGGCACGATAGATACGAACTTTTGCAACTTATAATGATGGGAAAAATTGCGGGGAGAAGACGAGTCGGTCGCAGAAAGAAGTCCTGGTTGCGGAACATTCGAGAATGGACCGGGATCAGAAGTGCCGCAGAATTGTTTCGTTTGGCAATGAACAAAATAAAGTATGCAGAGCTGACTGCCAGCCTTCACTAGTTGGAGAGGCACCATAAGAAGAAGAAGATTTATAATATGTATAAAATTTGTAAATTTATGTGGGTACATATATATATTTCATATATTTCAATAAAAATCATTTATAGTAAGTAATATAAAATAAATATCAATCATAAATAAAAATCATTTATGGTAAGATTTTCTTCAAAAAGCAATAAAAATACCACAAATGAAACTAGAAAAACAAATATAACTCACCTAGAGTTATTTCCTTACACACAAAGACGTGTTTCTTCCAAACTGGTTCTTGCTCTATTAATATCTCGGCTTCTATAGGACTCGTGAGTCGTGACACTGCATTACTTCTACAGGGTTATTTGATAATTACTAACAAATTTAGGCAAATTTTAGACTGACGCTAAGATAAATGAAAAATATAACATACGGTTCACAATAACAAAAAAAAATACTTACATAGGTATAAGTATAATCACGAGTTTTATTTTGTATTGGAAACTATCAACTCCATACGCAATAATATTAAATAGATCGTATATCACAATCATTTAAGTGTCATTAATTAATTGGTCAATAGGTATAACCTTATATTTCCATCGCTATTCAGCGAGGAAACGCCGCCAGTGCACTCGGGACATTGAGTTTTCCGCGCGTGGGAAAAAGTGTATTGTTCGTTGATCTGTATATACTATTTTAATTTGACTCAAAATTAATTTGACATAAACGTAAATGATGTTTGACCTGTTGATATAATGAATAAATGACCTTATGTTAAATTGCACGGGTTAACGTATAAAAAGATTTTTTCTTTACAATAAAAACAACACATAAAAACAAGGGAACTATGTACCATAAAACATAAAACTAACTTACATAAAGGGGGGGGGGGCGCCTTTATGTTATGTTAATGTTATGTTTAAATTGTGAATTTTTAATAGCCAAATAAACTTTTTATTTTATTGTTACTTACTTTTCCATCAAATTTTAAACGATGTGTGGAGACAACAAATATCCAAGTGAAATAAGTAGCCAAAGTATATTTTCGTTTCGTCAGTTAAAAAATAAATACTTACTCAAATAACATTCACAAAATGTTTTGCCAAATTACGCTGTATAAGGTAATCGCAAAATAAACACTACCCGAGAGTGGTTCATACATCTATCTATACATATACAGATGAGGATAGACATTGAATATTATCTACTTCTGTTAGAGTATGTACCTACATATGTATGTACTTGTTTTTCCTACTGTTATTGATTGAAGGCCAAATCTAGACGATAAACTTAGTTAAAGAGAAAAACGTTTACAAAAAAGTAACTGCACATATGATATGGTTAGAATTGGATAATCTAATTATGTTATTGACATGTTTACATTCTCAATGACATATTATTTAGTTTTGTTTTTGTAGGTAATGATTTTAGATGAATTTGTTGTTATTTTATATCGAATAGTGATTGGTCAGTGTTTTCCCCAAAGTTTTAATTGTAATTGTGTAGTCCTGACTATATTTGATATATGTAAGTTTTGCTTGCCGTGAGAGCCGTGAGGCAGAATATGTAGGTACATTATGTACCTACCTGTTATTAAGCATTCCATCTGCTGTTATCTTACAGTTTGTGCATATTCGCTAAATAAATGATTTGATTTGTATACTCGGTTACAAACATTTGATTGTGAGGTTAAAAAAACTCTGTAAGCTTGACCAAGTTTTTTTGCATCAGGTCGGTCGAACATCGCCCCAGTCGGTTCAGTAGCCCTTTCAGCATTGGTCATCTCTACGTATTTCTGAATGTGATATGTACTACATATGTACATATATGCATACAAAGTATGCACAAATAACCAGTGCTCGGAGGTGTGCTATATCGATAGACGCTGAGATAAGTCTGAGTGATAAGTTAAATTGCTACTTGTATAAATTAAAAAAGAGGTTCCTTATCAATTTGACTCGATGATGACCTACCGTTGTAAGAGTTGGATGAAATTTCGATATTTTGCTCTCTGAGTACCTACCTATTATGAGCTCACGATAGTCGCTAAGAAAAAGTGACTTAATTACGAATTGTTAGTTTATTTTTTATTTTTTAGTGACTGTACCGGTTGTTCTAATTTCGTCAACCCACCGCAGGTGGGCGACCTCTATATCCATGGCCAGTCATGGGTCTCCAGCCCGTTAATGTTTTGGTCCACCTGCCGTCCTACTGCCTAGAACAACCGCAAGGAGCACCTGGATTCGATCTGCGCAGGACCGGGACGAGTGGCGAAGTAGTGGAGTGGGATACGAAGAGAGGCCTATGCTCAGCAGTGGGCGATAGCGGGCTGATGATGATGAAGATACCGGGCTTTTTTCAAAGTAAAAATGTTTCGGGTTAAGAATATTTTTTATCACTGGGTAACTGGGTGCAATTCTCGGTTGCAACGATGAGAAATAAACAGATAATCAGAAACACTCATGAGTGTTGCTTTTTTAATTTAGTTATAGTGATCTGATGAATTTATAATAGCAACATTTTGTACAGCACTTTGCTAATTTATAAAAACTCTCGCGGCTTCGCTCGCACTAAAAAGAAAAACTTGGATCCCCTTTTTCACCCCTTTAAGTGAGATATTTCCAAAAATCCTTTTTTATTTAATTAGATCTGTATGTAAGCGATTCTAAAGAAGTTTAAATAGGCAGGGAAAAAAATTAAGCTTCCAAGCTTATGTTCTTACTAATTTTTTGAAGCCTCCTAAACCATTGAGATATTACTACTACGTATAGAGAAGTCAACGCGTTGCATGATTTTGCGCTACGCTTTGCTGTACGCTGTACAGCAGCTATCCTATATTTATTTGATCCTTTATCACAACTGTACTCTAAAAATTATAGTTGATATGGAGAATGAAGATAGAATAAATCCCAGATTATTAACTTTTTTTTCCTTTGTTAACTTGCAATGCGCAAATCAATTCAAAAATATTGCTGTGACTCATTTATAAGAAAAACAGCATAAAAATCATTTTCACTTTGAAACAACCTACTACAACAGTTCATTATGTTTGTTTATTTTGTAGATTAGATTGCTGCATATTGTTAATGCATTGCTATTTTAAGCCCTACCTAATTACAATCATGTTGTAAAATGAATCGAGTGTAATTTAATTAAATATTGCACTACATAATAGAAACCCGCTTTGTTACTCGCGGTGAAAAAAAAAAAAATTGGCGATAAAAAACAGCCTGTATTCTGATAAAAGCTTATGACACTCCTAAGACCTCATACTACCTACATACCATAAATCATGATGATCCGTTCAACAGTTTTTGTGTTATGAGCGTTTATATAAACAGACAAACCGACAAAAATCTAGAAATTGTTGAATCGTTTTCTGCTATCAATGCAAAGTATTTCCAATGTTCAATGTCAGACTTGCAAACCTCTTCTACTTTATTAAATACAGATAGGTAAGATACAGACAATTACAAAATCATGTATTTTTTTTAATTAAACCAGTAATAAAATCTTTCATTCAAAAGTCTTTCATAGTCATGTGACATCACGAAATAAAGAAAGAATATCTTTATTGCTAAAGCGAGTTTGTAAATAGTTTTAAAACCCAGTAGGTCAATGCACTGACTCTCAGTCTTAACTAACATCAAGTGAGTAAGGTTGAGGCTTTTGATTGTAGTATCGTTGAACCCTAGTTAAAATAACAAACTAGTTGTTTTTCACAGTTTTACTTTTCTCAGCTGTTTATCTAGTTGTATGGTTTAGTAATTAGTCACTAATCATCAATTTTGGCCAAAAGATCACCTACGCTGTGCTGGTATAAATATATTGGTCTGGTTGCATGGTATTTGTTTCTATTTTGCTATGTATCTATGTTCTAGTTTAATTTACTTAATTATTTAAATTGAAAAAATAAATACATTTGAATTGAAATAGTATCAAGAATTATTTTGAATGTAGCGACAACGTCTCAGAGATATCTTTATTTGTTATACGGCTATTGACATATGAACTAATTTAACTTATAAAAATAAATAGAAAAAGACAAATTCACATACTTGGGTCTTTATAAGTATCTTAACAAACAACAAGTCAATGGCTTTTGGACGTCATCTCATGAGATGCAAAATTATAAAAACAAAATTCAATCAATATTTAGTGTTATTTGAACCAGATTTCATACAAAATGTTTGTGTTTGTGCTCCTTGTCCTAGTTTTTATATTATTGACAATACTTTTGCTCTTCCTTAATGGAAGAAATAATGAGAACTATTGGAAGAAGCGGGGGGTTATGTTTTGGAAAAAGCATAAGACTTTCGGAGTGTATCGTGAATATCTGTTCGGACAAAGACCTCTTTTTGTCATTTTTCAAGATATCTACCAGAACTACCACGATGAACCTGCGGTGGCTTTTGGATCAGCTGCGACTAAATCTATATTTCTTCGAGATATCACCAATATACATCATGTGACAACATCTGACTTCGAAGCGTTCAGTGACCGAGGATTGACTTATCGAGAAGAAGATGTTTTAGCCAACAATATAACCATGGTTCGAGGGCCCAAATGGAAGCTGCTTCGAAAAGCCCTATCTCCTCTGTACACGCCTGCCAAATTGAAGAAAATGCACTTTATAATAGACAAATGTGCTCGAGACTTCATACATGTGTTGAAAAGTAATCCAGAGAGACAGAAAGGTGGAGCAAATGATACTATGAGCATGTTTTGCTGCGCAGCATTAACGGCTGCTGTTTTTGGATCCACCACTGAATCTATCTTCGATTCTCCATTCATAGAAATTGTTCGTAAAGCGCTGGCCGCTACGACATGGAGTAACTTGAAGTTCTGTCTGTCTGGAGTTAGTTGTCGTCTGTTCAAACTGTTGGGTCTGACCATGTTTCCTGTCCCGGAGAAATTTTTTGTCGATACTATCAACCAAGTCATACAAGAGCGGAAGAACGAGATTGAGCCAAAGAGGCACGATTTTATCGAACTTGCAGTCAGTTTACAAAATAAGGGGCCTATATTTGATTCGGCTTCAGATTTTATACTAGAACCTACAGATGAAGTTCTCGCAGCTCAAGCTTCATTTTTCTATATGGCAGGTCTTGGACCAAGTACAATAGCTCTGTTCTCAACCTTATTCGAAATAGGAAGGCATCCAGAAATTCAAAATAAAATCCAAGAAGAAATTGGTAAAGCGTTTGACAAATGTGGCGAAGAGCTATCATATGATGCTGTAATTGAAATGAAATATTTGGAAAAGGTCGTAAAAGAAACACTGAGAATGCATCCTCCTGTGATATTTTTGATAAGAAGGTGTGTGAAAGATAGCATATTACCTGTAGGAAACATTAAAATTGAGAAGGGAACTGTTGTATATGCGCCAATTTATTCTTTACACCACGATCCAAATTACTTTCCTAAACCAACAGTATTCGATCCTGATCGGTTTTCGAATCAGCAAGATTTTAATGGAATTTATATTCCTTTTGGCGGAGGCTATAGAACTTGTCTTGGACAAAGATATGTACATACACTTATAATGACTGCAGTGGCGCATGTTTTACGACATTTTACTGTTCAGAGTGTCTTGAAAAAGGAAGAGGTGAAGTACAGAAAAGAATTCATGTTTCTTCAATTTGACGATATTGATTTTATTATGACGCCTAAAATAATTTCTTAAAATAGGTACACATACATACATGCAATACTTACATTTTATTCTGTGTTTTATTTTAGATCTTTATTTTTTAACACTTACCCCAAAAACCGTCTTGAAAACGAGTGTTAGCTCAACGACACAAAATCAAATGAAATATTAAAAATGTGCACTATAAAAACATAAATTTTCCTCAAATTTTGAGTTGACTACTCCAAGGTACACTGACAAATGTTTAATTTGCTAAAAATGTGCATGTTTTAGCGTATCTTTATCGCTTTGATCAAATATACATAATCACTTTTATGAAATGGTAGTCTACATTGTAAGGTATTGTCTATATGTTATCTAATCATATAAGATTACGATGCAGTATACAGCTGAAATAGAATGAATAAATATTCTGGGACATTGCACACAGCGCCATCTAGCCCCACACTAAGCAAACGCTATTTGAATTTGAATTTAATTCAAATTCAAATAGCCATTTATTCCCTTTTCCTTATAAAACATGATCAATCTATGTTAGAATGAATGTTTATCTGTAATTAACAACGACATTAATAATACTTAATGGACTGGCCTAGGCGAGCAAAAAGTATAAGCAGGTACTTTTTACAAAAAGTGAGAGACGTCTCTCACTTGGTACTTCCTTCTGTGTTCGGCCAATTTGACTTGATTTTGACATGATTTTGACTGATAAACGTTTGTATTGTTTTCTCATTTTCTCTTGCAACTTTTAGTAGTGCCTATCTCGTTTTAACAATTATGCTACGATGTTTACTTAGAACTTCGTAACATGTAAATCTAACAGATGACGACTTATATTTTTGGATGGTAAAGTACTGAGAAGGCCGGTCCATTTAGGTATTATTAATGTCGTTGGTAATTAATATTCAATTGCTGTTATTTGCGTGACTGCCGTGTGTTAAAACTTTTTTTATACTGCATAGTCACCATCAGCATCATCCGCACAAGCACACCGTGTTGGAAAGACAACTTCTTCTAATAACTCTTAAATAAACACACACACTTTAGGTACAACATATTTATTTAAATTTGATATTTTGTGACTATCCTATGTGCTTAACTCAGATAAAATGTACAATAATAAAGTTTATACAAAAACATGGATAATTAAATATCTTAAATATCTATCGCTGGCTGGTTCCTTGCGCAAAGGATTTCTATAGCAATCCAGCGTGGGAATGCAGCCAGCGTTCTTGGTTCCATACCACATGTAGATTGTTTAAATTTAGTTTAGATGTAAATACTCTTTTTTAGTTCTATTAGTGTTAATATGTGTAAATATTGTTTCTTATTATTGAATAAATTCACTTTCCCCAATATCTTTTAATCACCAACATCTTTAAACTATAAAAATCTTGAATATCTTAAAATATTGTAGGTCAAAAAATTAAATCCAATTCTTCTGATTTATTTTTGAAGTCGGTTTGAAAAACATGGTTACTTTAATCTGCAAACATGTATTATGTTGCTTATCAACATTGTAATATTTGTTGATAAATTAATATTTTGTTATTAAGTGATGGCCCGCAAAATTGCAGATAGTATTACTTTCGGTATATTTTATCATTATGATACTAATCTATGTATAGCTTCACGCTTCTGTTTGGTGATAAATTGTGATAAGATTTATTTATAGGACATAAATACATTCATTAGTATATAAAAAATAGCAAAAAAAAACAATTTACTAAAATCCGTCAAAGAAATTTAATAATTCAACATTTCTGTTGCGGTTAGCTATTATCATTTATACTACTTTCTTTGCTCAGAATAAAAAAATACTTTCTGTGGTTTTTTTTATATTTTGAGTTTCTTTGTTAACACAGATACAACGATAATCAAAATACGTAATCCTTATTTTTTTAAATGTTAATGTGCTTACATAATATAAATCTAATAAGCAGGTTTTAACTAAATACAAAATGGAAGGATCACTTGAAATTGGTTCTGGGAATAAATTCAAAATCGACGTTTTTTAATCTAACTTGCAGTTGTTCTTTGCCAAATCTGATTCCTCCTTTGTTTGTATGAGTTTTCACTGCGAAATGTCTCAGTACATGTACTATTAATATTATCTTTTCTTACTACAGGTTGCCGGTGGCCAAACTGAGGTTGGAGGGGTTGCTGCGAGACATCCAGGACTCGTACTGCCACCACCAGCACACCGCCATGCTGGCTCACTGCCAGGTACCTACTGCCTACCAATAATAGTATTTTATACACTTCATAGACACATCCAGCATGCTTGGCTAGAAGAAACTGGCTTACTCTTGACTTGAAGACCAACGAATTATAGTTAAAGGTTCAAGATTAATGGTACCTACTTAATTGTATGTACATAGAATATAAGCAAGACATTGTCATAATTGTTCTAATTATTCTAAATGAAATATCTTGCCTATGGAGCATATATTTGTACAGCAGTATTTGGTAATCAGTGTTGTAAATAGTATGTATGTTTTCTAGTTTATGCATGTTATTATCAGGTGACGCACACTCACATCCAGCCTGCTGTTTACATACTTGACCTTACAACTACCCTCATTACAAAATTATTTGAGTGTTTTGTGTTCTGTGTTTCATATGCCGGTTAGTACGCAGGTCGATCCTGTTCACGAGTGTCAATCGCAACGGCACGTTGCGTCTCGTGACGTTCTGTAATAATAAGGCTGCAGATAGAATAATATACTGACATGTAGCTGGGTTGGTAGAATGTCTGCCTCTATAGTACCAAGGGTGACTGATATGATTACTAATTTAAAAGAAAATTGCAATTATTTTAATATTGTTTGCATGGAAAAAAACTCATCTGCAAGTGCTCTTAAGAAAAAAACTTTCAGAAGACTTGATAACCTCCTTTTTTCGAAGTCTGTGAAAAATAAACTGTTGGGTGTGTACTAAATGGATATCTTTCTAAAAAAAATGATGTCAATAATACTACATTAGCAAAGTTGGTCCATTAGTGCAATATATAATGCCTAAAGTTAATATGTTATAGTTACATTAACCTATGGTTTATTTTGTATTGTAATTGTATTTGTTTTGTATTTTACCAGGGAGCAGCAGCGTCGCTGCACGTATGAAGATACTCTCATTGAGAAGAAGATGCTGGAACATATCATGAGGACACTTGCTGATGAAGAGCAGAGGTGAATTCACTTATTATTTCTTATATTTTGTACAAAACTTCTTAATATGTTCAGTCTGATATGTCCGTTTCATTTATAAACATATGTGTATATTACCAGACTTAAAAATAACTTATGTCACTCTCAGAATTAAATACTTATATCATACCACAAAAGTACAATGATTAGTTACTCCGTTACTGGTAACTAATAAGCATAAGATGTTTAGGGTGATTTAAGTAAGTCAGAGGCCCTTAGGGCGGCTTGATAAACTTTCGACACCAGAGTTGGCCACTCTCATTCGGTAAGAAGAAGTAAGTCGGAAGCTACAGCTTTTGTTCTATTTATATATTTTTTGCGAAATATTTGTTATGGCACGTATTGTCTCTTAACTCGTAACACAGCCTAACAGCTACCACGAGGTCAGAGGATTCGGAACATTTTGTGACAAGTTTTTTGGCATTTTTTTAATATATATATTGCAGAGAGTTAGCCCAGAAGCGCGAGATGACGGCGCGCCTCAAGAAGGAGATGGAGACGTTCTCGCAGGCGCGCGCCGCCTGGAGGGGCAAGCAGAAGGAGCTGGTGGTGCAGGAGGAGAGGGACATCGAGAAGCAGAAGGCGGCTGAGGCGGACCGATCTGCTGCCATGTAGGTATTTTTAAGTATACAAGGATCTTGTTGGAAGCAAACATTCTCAGATTAAGCACAAAAACCAGGGCAGGTGGGTGCAGGAATGATAAGGGATTCATTACAAATCATATTACTAATATTACCGGGTGAAACAAACGAAATTACGGACTTATTTATTAATCTAAGCAATTTTCGTGACGACTAGTTTAATATCACTCAAGAGAGGATGAATTTACGTAGCAATTGTTACTATGACTATTATTACTACGGTTGGTTTGCCAGAGACTTTTATTTTATTTTTTCTGTTTATTTTAATTATTTTGCGGAAAAAGTAAAAAAAATATTATAGACTAATAAAATCAAGGCTCAACTTTCCAAAGCCGCCACTCGCGTTGGAGGTCCACAATTTTTTAAGAAGTAGATAATATTTAGAAAAGGCTACACGTTAAATATTTAAGTGCGGAGACGCTTAGTTTACGAGATATTAATTTTTTAAAATCGAAAAATAATCCTTCGTTTTGACAGTTTCTTGACACTATGACGGCCATTAGCGTTTCGTTTTACGGACTGCTATTACATACAAGCGTGCGACTTATCAAACTATTATATTTGTGGGGACAGCGGAGCATCTTCGTTATCCATAATAGTAATTCTACCGGCTGGGCATGGATATTCGGGCATGGAGAAATAAAACGTAGCACTTCAACTTATTGATGGTATATTACAATTTGTTCGAGGTTAAACTATGAAATACAACTGTAGGAAGATTGTCTGATAACTAATTACACTAATTCGGTCGACACTCCAACCAACACGTAACGCCACAACGCGATGCGAACCGATTGCCGTCCCAAGTAAGAATGGCGGTCTCTCGCACGGCACTAGCGCTGGTTGTTGCGTCAGAGCAGGGCTCCGAAGTTAGTCTCAAGTCAATGTCAGCCGTTATTGACAGTGACATAAACATTATAACATATTTCGAACATTGTGACAGCTGACAGTGACATTGAAACCAACTCGCCTACTCTCCGAATCAAACATTAACAACAACTTAAACACTCTTCGAATCAAACACGCCGACACGGCCAGACTGACATTCGCACGTCCTCGTGCGATCCGATTTCTCTCGCAGCAGATGACCTGGAATAAAAGAAAAGACACAGCTGGGATCACTAATGTCATTTTGCTCGTCTATCCTGACAATTTCGAAAGATATAATTCAGTACACGCACATATTATCAGTATCTAATATTTGGCTTCGAGAAATTGAGATCACGTCAAGATGTTGTTTCAACTAAGTTAATTATCACACAAAACTTCACTATTCGACCTCGTGCGAATATGACCGTACCGCTGCAGGGTGCCCCCACCACCAAGATCGCCACTCACAGGTAACGACAAGAGAGCAACGGACAGCCCTGCAGTTGCAGCTCCACTTCACGACATTATTTGACCTCATGCAAATAAGCCACCGCAGGGTGCCCCCACCACCAAGATCGCCACTCTCAGGTAACGACAAGGGAGCACCGGACAGCCCTGCAGTCGGAGCACCTCTCTACGACAATATTTGACATCATGCAAATATCGCCAAATCTCTAGCTTCTACCCGACGGCATCTCATACGACGTGACGTTATATCATCTGACGTGAAACCAACTAACTCTTAAGCAATGGTGTTGAATGATACGTAACAAAGTCACATCTCAAAATTAAATCTCTAATTCACTTCCCAATGCTGAGAGGGTCGCCGAGGTGGCGCTCATTGTGTGCGAACTAGCAACCAAATCGTATCATCGTCTGATGAAACCTCCTCATTACTTTAACTTTGACCCGCCGTCTCGGCCTCCTCCTCCTCATCGTCAACATAATTAATCAAAAGGTATCTACCTACTTCTATTAAGCCGTCAAGACTCCTGGGCCCTATGCCCAGATTTTCGTGAACATCTTTATGAATCTGATTTTAACTATCTATCTTTTCAAAACGTGGGTACCTGTGCTGTATTACTATGCCTTCTATTCTAATCCTTTCGCAGTACCCAGAAATTGATTGACTGTTTTACTATTCACTAATGAGTAACCAAAAGGAAACGAGCTCACCGGGAGTATGGTCAAAGTGTCTCGGGCAGACTATGTACGCTCCAAACCACGCCGACAGCATCCCTGCTCTGGCGGTGCTGATCAGCAAGAAGGCGGCACCACTTGCTACTGGCTGGGTGCGAGGAGTGACAACAGCATCCTGAAAACAGAAACGGATACGCGCCAGTACTGAGGCATCTAATATGGGCCATTTAAACAGGGATGATTTCAGATTCAGTTTCATTTTATTTGCACAGTATATATCTTGAAATTCAATCTCTAACGGACACGACTCCCAGAAAAGCTGGACTGTTAACAGAAAAATCTCAACGAATCCTGTCAAGACTTGATTTCACTGAAATATCTTGCGTAAAATAGGACAAGACTACTAAGTTAAAACTATGACAATGTTAATTTTGATTGAATCTTGAATTTCAATTAAATATCACAGTGCACAGCTGACCTCTTATGTGGCATAAAATGAACTCACACTTATTTAGCACTGTACAATCATGAAATAGCTACGCATTAAAAGTTATCAGCAGATTGACAATAAATTTTCTACAAAAAAAACCATTACTTAATCGTTACGCAACATTTATAGTGCTGTATGCTCGTATTAACCGGTATGGTTCTTCTCAATAACGCCTTTTAATCATTTATAACAAATTGCAAGCAAATCTTACTTCGACAAAAGAGCATTCAACACCAGAAACGTAATGAATTTAAACAATATCACCTTTGATATCCGATGGAGTTGCACGCTGCACTTAGTCACCACTCGACCCTGGCTGCGCTCGCCCGGCCGCGTGCTACCACTGCTGCTTCATGTGCCGTGGCCGCCCGGCCGCGTGACACCACTGCTGCTCCATGTGTCGTGGCCGCCCGGCTGCATGCGACCACTGCTGCTCCATGGGCCGCGGCAGCTCGACCGCGTGCCACCACCGCTGCTCCATGTGCTGCCCGGAGCGCACGCCACTGCAGCGGCATCGCGCATCACTGCGACGTGGCATGAGTCTGCTGCAGGCGCTGCTCTTGTACTCCCTCACGATGCGGTCCATATCTTGTAATCTTCTTGCTTGTCAATATTTTTTGTCGTTTCTTTCGTAGTCTTTCTTGTACGACATTTCCAATTAGAAGATATAAAATTCCTACCAAATCCGAACAGCAAATCTTGTCTTTCAATTCACAGCACACGTATTCGTAAATTTCAACGCAATTATGAAATCGCTTTATGGTCTTCTCTGGTCCGAGGATTATCGTTGCCGCATTGATAAGTTTCAGTAAAACTCAAATCCCAACTGCTTTTTATCTTTCACACGTTTTTGTTCATTGACACGAAGAATTGATAATGTTCGTGGGTCTGATTTTCACGTAGGCAGAACATGCATGGCTCCCATTGTGTTTCTCGGCGATCAATTATTTCTCCATTTTGCCATCATCCCACTTCTGATGTGGGGACAGCGGAGCATCTTCGTTATCCATAATAGTAATTCTACCGGCTGGGCATGGATATTCGGGCATGGAGAAATAAAACGTAGCACTTCAACTTATTGATGGTATATTACAATTTGTTCGAGGTTAAACTATGAAATACAACTGTAGGAAGATTGTCTGATAACTAATTACACTAATTCGGTCGACACTCCAACCAACACGTAACGCCACAACGCGATGCGAACCGATTGCCGTCCCAAGTAAGAATGGCGGTCTCTCGCACGGCACTAGCGCTGGTTGTTGCGTCAGAGCAGGGCTCCGAAGTTAGTCTCAAGTCAATGTCAGCCGTTATTGACAGTGACATAAACATTATAACATATTTCGAACATTGTGACAGCTGACAGTGACATTGAAACCAACTCGCCTACTCTCCGAATCAAACATTAACAACAACTTAAACACTCTTCGAATCAAACACGCCGACATATTTATTTGCTAATGTGTATGTAATGTTTAGTTTTTGTCACAATTACGTATATATTGATGAAAAATACATATAATACGTAATTTTATTTATTATTTGATCGCAAATTTTTACGTAGTTATAATATTTTGTGTGTAACTTGTAACTTGATGAACGAAACGTGACGCCATTGTTTTTTTTTAGTATTGGCGTTACACTCTTCGCGTATTTGCCAGTGTCAAGTAATTCTTTCTTCTTCGATGCATGCTTGAGGTTAGGTTAGAATAGAAGGGGATGGCGGGGTCGAGTGAGCGAGCGTAGCGGGTTGGGGTGTACTTTACGGGACGCTAAACCTAACCTAACCTGTTGTAGTGCAAGTGTTGGACTCGAAGTCACTTGTCTGTGTCAGAAGGTAGATTAGGTTCGTTAGGTTGCTTTCTACCACGCACATGCGACGACGAGCGAAGCGAGGAGGAGCCAAGTCCTGTTGTAGTGCTAGTGTTGGACTCGAAGTCACTTGTCTGTGTCAGAAGGTAGATTAGGTTCGTTAGGTTGCTTTCTACCACGCACATGCGACGACGAGCGAAGCGAGGAGGAGCCAAGTCCTGTTGTAGTGCTAGTGTTGGACTCGAAGTCACTTGTCTGTGTCAGAAGGTAGATTAGGTTCGTTAGGTTGCTTTCTACCACGCACATGCGACGACGAGCGAAGCGAGGAGGAGCCAAGTCCTGTTGTAGTGCAAGTGTTGGACTCGAAGTTACTTGTCTGTGACAGAAGGTAGATTAGGTTCGTTAGGTTGCTTTCTACCACGCACATGCGACGACGAGCGAAGCGAGGAGGAGCCAAGTCCTGTTGTAGTGCAAGTGTTGGGTTAGGTAGTTAAGTACCCCATAGTGAAATCGTAGTACTTAACCTCAAAATACAAAAATGGTCATATCTCGAAAACTATTGATCTCCGCACCCCCCCCTTTTAGGGGAGGGCTTACCCCCTCCCCCCCTCCCTCACCCCTCCCCCCCAACCCACCCCTTGAATGGCGGCTTTGGAAAGTTTAACCAAAATCAATATAATACAAGCCAGATTAGCAGAGCGCGCGCGCAAATTAAAAGCAAAAGAAGATGTAAATGAGAAGATAGCTGCTAAGATACTGGCTCATGAGGTTAATATACACAATATGTTAGGGTCCACAAGTAGCCTGTAGGTACGTTATCAAACCTAGAATCTGATCTATAACCATGTCAGATTTTATAAAAATCGGATCTACCATTAAGTGTGAAGTAGATTAAAATATTTACACATTCAGTCTTATATAAAACTAGTGAATGCTCGCGGCTTCGCTTGCACTAAAAAGTAAAACTTGCATCCCCTATTTCACCCCCTTAAAAAGTGGCATTTCCAAAAATCCTTCCTTAGCGGATGCCTTCGTCATAACATCTATGTACCTGCATGCCAAATTTCAGCGCGATCCGTCCAGTGGCTGTGCGTTGATAAATCACTATATCAGTCAGTCAGTCACTTTTGAGTTTTATATATTTAGATTGATTTGGTCTCAAACACGTCTCAAACCTATTTCAATATTTATCATCATCATCAACATTTCATCCTGTATTCCACAGAGCGGCACCACCGTCGTTTTTTAGTATGTTTTTACTATCTTTTTAATTAGATATCATGCTAAAATTCTTGACGTCTCTGACTATCAGTTTGCTACTATTTTGATATAAGTGTAATCTAATTATTTCCTTCACTAATATTCCAGGCAGCAAACCGAGAGCGTGAGAATATAATCAAGTCCCTCCAAGAGCAGGAGTATCTGGAGAAGAATGTCAACGATGATATACTAAGAGAGGCAGCGAGGAGAACAATGCAAGACTAGCGCTAAGGTGAGTCATATGTCGTAAAAAAGGTTAGTATTATGTCTGCTTATATGTATTTGACATATTTGTTGGATCGTCTCGGAATACCTATGCCTATGGCTGTTTTAAGATTATGTACCCACAGAAATCTATTAAAAAATCATGGTGAATTGGTCTGTTGTGATGTCATTAAAAATAATTAGCAAAGCTAGTTTATTTTTTATTTATTGTGATGTGATAAATTAACAAATAGATAAACTAACTAATAAATACTGTTCCTTGGCCTTTTGCAATATTATTCAATTATACTATTAGTATTTTTGGACTTTGTAGAGCAGAGCTTAGAAGCCGTAAATATATTTTTTCACTGACAATCCGGACCACTCTATTTAATATTGAAGATATAGATCTGAAGATTCGGAAGCGACGCTTGTATTTATTTGTATTCATATGTTTTGTATAGTAACTCGTATATGTCTCGTACCCTGCAGGAGGCGCTCACGGAGCAGATGGAGACCAGGAAGAGGCTGGCGCGGGAACAGAGGAAGATAGAGGCGCACTTTAGGAAAGAGGTAGACCAAACTACCTGCAGCTGCAGATGAAGAATAATGAGTATAAGAAACTGCAGGAGAAGGTTTGTAATACATTTTTTTTGGGATAGGTTTATAACCCACCTGATGTTAAGCATTGCTGCAGCCTAGGGTGTAACACACTTACCTAGAAGATACCTATTCAATCTAGATTTAAAGACCCCTGGGTAGTAGTTCATAGGAAATACAGCTCCACATACTTCTCTACTTACTGAGTCCTGCACTGATAATCTGTTTAGCTCGTTTACTTGGTAGCCCATCACACATAAACGGCTGATAGGATTATCATAATTTCTGGTATGTAGGTAGTATGAGATCCTGGGAGGTCCGACATAGGTTACTTTTTATTCGGAAATAATGCGAAACTGCGGGCGTGTTATAGTATTATTATATTTGTAGACGGGTGGCAAGGCGGACAGTCCGTCGGCAGTGTGCGCGGGCGCATGCGGCGCGGCGGCGCGGAGCCACCTCGCGCTGCTTCTCCACGCACACCCCTATCTACGCACTCTGGCACTCTACACTGTCGCAGACTTGGCACAAGGTATATTAACATCGTACATTATTATTTTCTTAATATTAATGATACGAGTCAACGACCAAGTCACATAAAATTAACTATAATAATAAATAAATCGCAGTAAGGAACCTTAGACTTGGGTTAACTAATTCTAGGGATTTCATTACTTTTTAGAGATAAACAAGCAGCTCTATCGAGACTTGGCAAATTTTTTACAGAATGTTTTTGGTGGGATAATATCTTTACAAGAAAAATGACAATCATCATGGTGACTTAGATATTTTTATATCGACAAATATTTGCATGTTCTTTAGATAAAATAAATAAAAGTCATCAAAACACATTAGGTATTTATTGTTACTACCCGCATATGATCTGTTTATCTATATAATTACATATACATTATCTCAACACCAAGGTTCAGAACTAACAAACCAAACACATTGTTTTCTAAAAAAAACTCATAATGGTTACTTTCGTCAATGTTGCATTTAACATGAGGCAGGCGCATGATCGAAGCCATGGCATATTAAGAGATAGGCCTATACCCATCATAAGGACGAAACAGGCTGCAGATGATGATGATAATAATAGTGATAGCATATATTTATATACCTATTTGTTTTGCCCAAGCATCAATATAGACAGGGTTAGGACCAAAGACGCACGTACGCAATTCACTACGCAAGCAATGGCGTCCGTTTTATGTCGTAAATTTTCGCGCCACGGCGACGCTTTGAGGAAATTTATTGTCGTAGAATAACACTGAACAATCGCATCTTGCGTTAGGTGTTAGCTAGTGTTATCTAAAACCCAAGTTTTAGATAACACTGGCTGTGCTCGCGACTTCGTCCGCGTGGAATAGTTATTTTGGGCATCATATATATTTTTGCAAACAACCTTATAGCTTTATAAATTATAGCTGTTACCAACGACTTGAACTGTTTTCGCAGCGAAAATGAATAATTTTCCCCGTTTTTTCCACATTTTTCATTGTTTCTTCGCTCCTTTTAGTTGCAGCGTGATGTTTTGTAGCCTAAAGCCTTCCTCGATAAATCGTCTATTCAACCCAGAAAGAATTTTTCAATTCGCACCAGTAGTTGCTGAGATTAGCGCGTTCAAACAAACAAAGAAACAAACGAACTTGTGGTGGCGGCGGTTGCCACTCTACCAGCTCCTACGTCACAAGGTAAGTACACATGCGTAGATTGTAGAAGTAAAACGAAACTTGAAACTTTTATGCGAGTTGCTGCGAGCGGCGGATAGAGCCAGCGGGTTTGCGCATCGGATCGCGGTTATCAGCGGACTGGCCTCACCACAAGATGGCCGGCGCGCGGGAACGAGCTCGCGTGGCCTTGGGCGCGGGCGGTTCCCCCCGCGCCCCGCACCTCAAGTGCGACGTGGCTCTATCCGTGCTTGCTTTGCTTGCGTTTAATTAATAACAGAATACAATAATAACAGAGTAGAACTTGCGGCTACACCACACCCCCCCTGAGACCGTCACTACGGGCGATAACAACTTAACTTTGGGGGAAACCTAACTCTACGTCCTGACCTGGTAACAGTAGTCTTAGCCCTGGTGTCTCTAGGTGGGCTCGTGCTTTGCGTGGGTGTGTCTATGTGTGTATGAATGTCAGTGTTAGTGGTTGGAATGCTTGAGGGGCGACTGTTTGTAGGTAATGTGTAAGTGTCTGTGGTGGTGTCGCGCATAACGTAGGCAGGCTTCAATCTGTCTATCGTTACTGTGACTGATTTACCATTCAGCAATAATTTAAAAACTTTGTCGCCGCGCTCTATGACCTCATGAGGGCCAGAATACGGTGGTTTCAGGGCCCCTGCAACAGTGTCATCGCGCAGAAAGACATATGTACATGTCGCAAGGTCCTTAAAAACGAATGGGGAGCGATGTCCGCTATGACGTGAAGCGGGAGGTGGCTTGAGACTGTTGACAAAAGAGCGTAGCCGACCTACGTAGTCTGTCACGTCGATGTCGTCACTGTTCGGTGGGAGGACGAAATCACCTGGAATGCGGAGGGCCTCTCCATACACGAGTTCAGCTGCAGAAGTTTTAAGATCGTCTTTGTACGCTGTTCTAATACCTAACAGCACAAGTGGGAGTGACTCTACCCAACAGAGATCAGCGTGGCAGGTTATGGCCGCTTTTAGCTGCCTGTAGAACCTTTCTACCATGCCATTGGCCGCAGGATGATAGGCAGTTGTGCGGCTATGGACAAATCCCGCTATTTGCGACAAAGACTTACACAAAGATGACTCGAATTGTCTTCCTCTATCCGTGACGATCTTGGATGGGCAGCCAAACCGGGAAATCCAGGTGCTGAGCAAAGCTTTGGCTACAGTTTCGGCCGTAATGTCAGAGATGGGTATTGCCTCAGGCCAACGAGTGAAACGATCGACGCACGTGAGACAATAGCGATAACCCTGAGACAATGGTAGTGGGCCAACAAGATCAATATGTACCACTTAAAAACGACTACGAGGAAGGTCATATGAAGCGAGTGGTGCAGAAGTGTGTCTAGTGATTTTAGACCGCTGGCAAGAAAGACAGCTACGGACCCATTCACGGCAGTCCTTACGGACGCCGGGCCAGACGTAGCGATCGCTTACCATCTTAGCTGTGGTTGCAGCTCCAGCGTGGCTGAGAGAATGGATGCTCTCGAAGACCTGCCGTCGGCAATCCTTGACTATATATGGTCGAGGTGTGGTACCACTTACATCGCAAAAGATATCTACGTCTACTCCAGGCAATCTAACTTTACTCAAATGTAGTGAAGTTGTACCTTCGAGGAGCATTTTAAGTTAAGGGTCGGTATTTTGTGCAGCTGCTAACCTACTGAGATCAATGGGTTGAGAGATTTCCTCTATTCGTGACAAGGTGTCAGCAACTACATTGTCCTTACCAGAAATGTGTCTCACGTCAGTGGAGAACTGTGAGATAAAATCGAGATGACGAAATTGTCTAGGCGAGCAGTTGTCCTTGCGTGCACTGAACGAAAATGTAAGCGGCTTGTGGTCAGTGTAAATGGTAAATTCACGGGCTTCGATCATGTACCTAAAATACTTGACAGCTTCGTATATGGCAAGGAGCTCTCTATCATACGGCGAGTACTTAATTTGCGATGGACTTAACTTTCGCGAAAAGAATGCTAGCGGCTGCCAAGAATCTCCTTTCCGCTGTTGCAACACTGCGCCTATTGCAATATCAGACGCGTCAGTAACTAACGCCAGAGGTAAACTACTGTCAGGATGAGCTAGCATGGCCGCCTGACATAGACCTTGCTTGCACACCTCAAAAGCTCTCTGCTCTGCTTCGCCGAAGTTGACTGGATGAGAACCCTTCACTGAACCGCCCAGGAGTGCGTTCAAGGGCGCCTGGTGTTTGGCCGAGTCTGGAATAAATTTTCGGTAGAAATTTAACATGCCTAGAAACCTCCGCAGCTCCTTTACCGTTTTCGGAGTGGGAAAGGTAGTAACCGCTTCCACCTTCTCAAGTAATGGCTTAGTACCAGCTGATGAAATGCTGTAACCCAAAAATTGAATTTCTGATGAGCCAAATGTGCATTTGCTTACATTTAATACCATACCAAATTTTTGAAGCCTGTTAAATACTTCATGTAAGTGCTTTTTGTGTGTTTCCTCATCATGTGAAAATACTAAAATATCGTCTATGTAAGGAAATACAAAGTCTAAACCTCTCATCATCTCGTCCATGAATCTTTGAAACGTTTGGCCTGCGTTACGTAGCCCAAACGTCATATATTGAAATTCAAATAATCCAAATGGAGTAGTTATGGCAGTTTTGTTTACATCGGCAGGATTAATTGGTATTTAGTTGTATGCTCTGGTTAGATCCAGTGAGCTGAAGATTTTACAGTTGGTGAGGTTGTGTGAAAAATCTTGGATATTGCGAATTGTATATTTGTCTGGAATAGTGCGTGCATTTAACCTCCGATAGTCACCACATGGTCGCCATCCATTCTTCTTGGGTGCGAGATGTAATGGAGACGACCACGGCGACTCGGAAGGGCGACAAGTACCATCCTGTAACATTAATTCAAACTCTGCTTTAGCGATTTTGAGTCGATCCGGTGCAAGCCGCCGAGGTGTACACGACTCGGGCGGTCCGGGCGTAGTGCGTATGTAATGTACAGTGTTATGTTGTGAATCTTTGTGTATGCCAGATGGGCGAGTAATATCGGGATATTGAGTCAGTATGTCGAGGTATGTGCTGCTGATTTCACCGAATGAAATTTTTACTGAGCTTACATTGTCCGAAAAAGTTGCTAGAGAACCCCTAGTGCACAGATTGGTATTGCCGTCTAATAAACATTTGTTCCTAATGTCCACCAATAAGTTAAAATGCGATAAAAAGTCAACTCCGATTATAGCTTTTGTTACATCCGCAACAATAAATCGCCAGGGAAAGTCGCGACGCAAACCAATGTTTAGGTTTAGGTTTATGTAACCGTACGTTTTTATTTTGGAGCCGTTCGCGGCACAAAGTTCGAAATTTGTTAGTTCGCGACTTTCCCTAAGTAGTAATCTAGGGAACACACACACATCACTTCCAGTGTCTATTAAAAAATCGAGTTTAGTTCGTCTATCAGTCACAAAAATGCGGCCTAAGTCGCGACAGGCGGCGGCCGCCCTCACGCACTGCCGGATGCGTTTTCCGCAAAGTCGCACGGTTTTACACACTTTGCCGCTTCTTTGCCGAACTTGTTATGATACCAACATAGCGGGAACTTGCGGTAATTAGATGTGGATCTTGTTCTTGACTGGCTGCGCCTGCCGGACACGCGTCGGGCGTCGGGGGCGCGTCGGGTGTCCGGTCGCGCCATCCGCTGCACCGTCGCCGCTAGTGACGCCACCTGCCGCGTCAGCTCAGCGATCTGACTGTCCGCCGCCGAGGTCATGGCGACGTGTGGCTGGCTGGGCACGATGTCAAGTAGGCGGTCAGCCAGCTCGGCTATCTCTTCAAGCGGCGCCTTCGCTTGTGACGCGATGATACTTTGGGTAGTGGTAGGGAGCCGCCCGATCCAGATGGTCTTCAAAAACTCCTCGGGTACCCCGGGGCCGGCAAGGTGACGCAGGTGTCTGAGGAACTGCGATGGCTTGCGGTCGCCGAGCTCCTCGTGAGTAAGAAGCTGGCGTACCTTCCGCTCTCTGGATGCCGACAACCTCTTGATCAGTTCCGCCTTCAGCATCTCGTACTTGTTAGTGGCGGGGGGAGAGGTGATTAGGTCTTCTATCTCCGCCGCGTGGGTCGGGTCAAGGTGACCCACGGCATAGTGATATTTAGTGCCGTCGGCGGTGATGCCGGCCAGGGCGAATTGGCTCTCGAGCTGCGAGAACCATAACGCCGGCCGCTCCGCGTAGAAAGGTGGCACGCGGACGCCGACCCGGTCCACGTGCACGGGTGTGTCCGCCGGCTTCGTTTCGTTTTCGCTATTCATGTTCGAAAGGTCACCAATGTGGTGGCGGCGGTTGCCACTCTACCAGCTCCTACGTCACAAGGTAAGTACACATGCGTAGATTGTAGAAGTAAAACGAAACTTGAAACTTTTATGCGAGTTGCTGCGAGCGGCGGATAGAGCCAGCGGGTTTGCGCATCGGATCGCGGTTATCAGCGGACTGGCCTCACCACAAGATGGCCGGCGCGCGGGAACGAGCTCGCGTGGCCTTGGGCGCGGGCGGTTCCCCCCGCGCCCCGCACCTCAAGTGCGACGTGGCTCCATCCGTGCTTGCTTTGCTTGCGTTTAATTAATAACAGAATACAATAATAACAGAGTAGAACTTGCGGCTACAAACTCTTCAGCTTTATAATATATGTATAGATAAACTTTTATTTATTCTGGGAAAAGACTTATTTATTAAAATATTCGTTGTCAATATTTGGACTAACGTTTAAAGGACACATAATATAAACTTTTATTTATTTTGGATTTCTGGGAAGAGACTTATTTATTAAAAATTTCATCGTCTATATTTGGACAAACGCCTTTGGACACCTTTTTATTTTGGGCAATCGTGTTTAACTATCCACTCAAACGTCCGGGGCGAAATACGGACTATCCAGTCTAACGTCCAGCCAAAATCCGCGCGCGCTCGGATTGACGACGCGGTGAAACTATAGATTTTTCTCCGTAACTACATATGTTATGTCAATTAAAAAATACTGTCTAAAGCTCACACTTTCAGGAATAAGATTATGTAAAATCTAATTAAAATTATAATCGTAACCAATAAAAAAAAAGTTTAAATCAACAATGCGGGTGAAATTTGAGGTAAATATTTTATAATTACATTTTTTTTGACGAAATTACGTTTAACTTACCTCAATGTTATATTTTATTTATAAACTAGGTTGTATAAGCTTTTTTTGATATAAATATGTTTATTATTTAAAATAAATTATGTTATTTAAAACAAACAGTGTTGCACAATAAATCAATACAAACAACCCATTCCTGCACAAAACTGTAATATTGCCGCTGACTACAAATTTAGATCCGTGTGATCCTTAGATTATATGGCGTATTTCTTTCGTTTAAGTCTACAAAAATGATAATAATGACCCATTTTCCTAATTACAATAAGTATTTTACTAAAATATTAATCATATCATACACAAACTGAATAAAACAAGGTCAAAATGGCAATGTTTTTGCTTGTCGATTTTAACGCATATAAAAACATAACTGAATGGTGATAATTAAAACTTATAATTAATCTGAAAGAATGAATCTTCAGAATTATCTCAATGTATAACACTAATACAATTAGAGAATAAATACACAATTACACACATTTTTACATCGGCACTCACGGAAACTTCCGAACACGCAACACAATTTTTGTAAATAATTTATTTCTTTAACCTTACTTTTGCTTGGCGTGTTGATGTGCTACGATAAAACGCGTCATTTCAGTACAATGCCATCTAGCGTAACATTCACGAAGTTCTTTTACATTATCACAGATAAAAATATATTTGAAGCGGCTAAATCGGTAGGGTCGCCATAGTGGCAACGACGGTTAACTCCACTTTTTTTTAGGTAGCCATAGCGTCCCGGACGTGTGAGTGGCTATAAACGTTACGTATTTGTATTTGATAGATCATAAATCCAATTAAAAAAATTGTTGATATTATAATGTGATGTTAACAAGTTGGTTGTTAACACATTTTCCAGCTGTTTGTCTGGTGCAGTCGTTAAGCCATGTCAGAGGTCCCCAGGGAGGCTTGATAAACTCTCGACACCAGATTTGACCACTCTCATTTAATGTGTCAACAAGAAAAACCTAAATAAATAAATTAAGTCTAGTTTAAGCTTTATCTGCATTTAGTAATTAGCATTTCAAATAGTTCTATAGCCTAAAAATAAAGACATTTAATTTAGATAAAATTTGTCCTAGTCAAAGCTAGTTTTACAGTAGTCGCCACCAGTGGGCGCCACTTCCCGAACTATCACTCATTAGTCGCTGAGCACGTCGCTAGCAGATTGCCTTAATGCCACCGACGTGATCTTTTTGAGTTACGGCCTTCGATTTCCGGAGGTGTGCTGGGGTTGGATGTAAGGTTACATGGAGATAACAAGTGTATTTATTTTTCATAATAAAATAAAATTAATAACTCAGGACATTATCACTCAGCGCCATTTAGCCCCATACTAAGCTTACGCTTGTATCATGGGTACTAAATAAAGGATATAATACATACTTACATACTTTTTTTTGTAAATACATACTTATACATAGCAACGACCAGACTCAACATAAGTCACTAGAAATTTTAATATGCATAATTACTTGTGTTATGCGGGAATCGAACCCGCACCCCTGGATTAGAAGGCAGAGCCACTACCAACTAAGCTAACAGAGCAGTCATATAGGTAAATGGTAGCATAGCTGACTGTGCTTTGTCCATTATAAATTATAATGAAACATATCATTAACAAACATCACTAAAAATACCTTAGGTATTTTGTATATTAAAAAGTGAACAAAAATAATCACGACCAGCGGTAATCGAACCTGCGTATTTCTGGTTACCAGCCAGAACGCCTGAAATCTCTCTCTCTACTACGGTCTACTAACTGGCAGGCGCAAAAATTCAAACTCAATTAAAAAATCTACATATAAAAAAGGTTAAAAGCAACCATTGTCTATGATTCAAATTTAAAAATATATAAAGGTTTTTTTTAGATTTTTTAAATGAATCACCACCCATGAACACTATGATCAAGTGATCTTCAAAGCGTGATTGACCCGGTTCTTATTGGGTAAGCACGCTCCATCTTAGACCATAGCTATTGCTTACTATCAGGCAAACTATGGTCAAATGCAAACAAGTTTCAATAAAAAATAATAGATTAGCGATTATTAATCGTAATACTAGAATAAATTAATAAAAGAAAAGGTTCTACTTTTACATTATTGGTTCCGTGTGTGATGTCACTTGTTCTATACTATTGTATACCTTCCTTCCACGGAAGACACATGTCCTCGGATATTGTGGTTCTCGAACATGTCAGTTTCCTCACGATGTCTTCCTTCACCGCTAAGCGAGTGCAAATCAACGAAATTACAAGCGATTGGTGTAGGGCTGGATTTGAACCAGGTTGCGTCTGGATGAAAAGCAGACATTGGAACCACTGTGTCACACTTGCGTCAAGAAAGTTGAACACGTTTTGAAAATTAAAGTTCCTAACGTTAAAATGGCTGCACAAAAACCGGCGTATTTTTTTTTAATATAAACCTACATGAGTATATAACACGTAAGTAATGTACATACATCGTCGCGCGTTGTCAATCGTTCACTGTCTGAGAGGAATGCTTGCTTTAAAAGGATCGCAGTGACTCGCACGATTTAAAACTAGGAGCATTTTCTAAGCACTTTACATAATGTTTCTAGCTTTTGAATACAACGAGTGTTTAAGGAGCTAAGATCAACTAAATGGGTACATTTAACTGTTATATGGGAAGATTAGAGAAGTCTTACCGACTTATAAAAATATTATCAATAAGAACACACTTTAATCTAATAAATGTTACCTAAGAAAATTAGGAATAACAAGCTGCTTTTGTAAAAAAAAATATTTTTCATTTTCATAATATCTTGTAAAAGCTTGTGATGGAAGCTCCGTTGTAGACCATAAAATTAGATGTCTCTTGCACTGTTTAATTGTGTTATTATTTACGGGAGACATAATACAGATTCATCGTTTTCTGCGACCGGAGTACTTGTATATTCTTCGTAACATGTGAACTGTAAAATTCCATTAAAACATATAAATTATTGTATTGTGTACTTCTCACCACACCATAAATTTCCATGGTAGTAGGACGTCAGTATACTATACACTGCAATTGCCTAAACCCACTAATATTATAAACTAGCGAATGTCTGTGGCATCGCTCACATTGATTTGATATAAATAGTACCTTACTTATTAAATGTCATTCTTAGGACCTTTACACCAAAAATCATGATGATTTGTTGCATTTTAATCTTGGTTTTACCCAGGTAAGACTACGAAGCATTGGTAATCAATATGTTATATATGTAAATGCGAAATGTGTTTTTTTGGTTTTTGGTCTGTTTGTTCCGCAAGCGACCGATCATCATGACTTTCGGTATTACAGTCCTGTGCGAAAGATAGGCTACTTTTTATTCCTCAAATGCGCGAACAAAGCCGCGGGTCTATACTAGTGTGTCATGAAAATTTAAAAACTCCTATAAACTTTCATTAGTGTCACACCATGCCGCAAATTCTCATGGGTGTCCCATTTAGTCGTCGAATGTCGGTACATATACCGTGGAGGGGACATTTTTCAATCAAGCGGGTAGTTCCATGTTTCCTCAGTTTGCTTTTTATTTCGCTTTCGTTCGTAAAATACTCGTAGGTTTCTGTTGAAAATACATGTTGAGTTTAATTTAGCTTGGTGATGTGAGTTAAGGAACAGTTATCGCGGTTCGTATTTAGATGGGTGGCATCTAAGTGCTTTTCTTGTTCAGACAACACAACATAGAAAATAAAACATACCTAAGTAATATTATAGGTTTCTACAGCACATCATAATACAGCAATAATTAAACCACGCAAGGAATCCCGGCGTTTTATTTATATACATAATACTAAATTACTAACTGAATAAACATTTTGAATCAATTAGTCAATCAAATTACAAATTGCATCTACACATCAATAACCAAGTTATCATATATATAATAAATGTATATATAAGTGACATCTTCATACTTTAAGACGTAAACAAAAAGTTTTTCTAAGCTCATGTAATTTCCTACCTATAATAATATAATAGGTATATAGAAACGACATTGCAACAATCCTCTTTGCTACATGTAACTAACTGACCACATAAGCCCCGTCACTCTGACGTATATCCTTTGTGCATATTTACAAACACACATTGGTTAAATTCAACATATTATTCATAAGTTATATTAATTTATTTCACATATAATTCAAAATATGTGAATCTCAAAGGTGACTGACTGACATAGTGATCTATCAACGCACAACCCAAACCACTGGACGGATCGGGTTGAAATTAGGCATGCAGGTAGATGTTATGACGTAGGCATTTGCTAAGAATAGTATTTTTTTCAATTCATAATTGTGTACTTGTGTTATGCGGGAATCGAATACGCACCTCTAGATTAGGAGGCAAAGCCACTACCAACTAAGCTAACAGGGCAGACTAATATGAATATATACATATATCACAATGCTAACCGTTACAATAGAGTATATTAGTCCTGTGAGGACGTCTCAGTAACTTACCCGTAGGAAATACGTTCGCCGTAGCCGAAATCGGCTTGGAAAGCATCATCATCATTATAAGTAAGAATAACGTTTAATCTTGAAGTCTCTGCGGTTATTTTATTATTATATTTATAAACATAATATATGCTCACATTTATAACAAGCAAATGGCAATTATATTCTTTCTATTCTATTCGAGCAAGTAATGTGTGAATCTGAAAGCGAATACTAAACGAATTCCGTCTCAATCTAAAAAGTAGTGTAACTATTAGTTCAGAACTTTGAGTGTATAATACTAGGTCCTTTTTTGTTGTTCGAAATTTGTCTGTCTACACGTCATAATAATCAAACTGGCCAAATGTTTCCAATGATAAACAAGTTTAAATTTTGATTGTTTGTATGTGATGTTTGAACAACAAGAACCGACTTTTTATTTTCAAAGTTCTAGAATGTTTAACCACGTTTTGTGATAAGACGGTTAAATATGTCTGGTCAAACTTACAACGCCCTCTAGCGTGTACAGTCGGTAAACAAATCCTCGCACAGTGGCGCGGCTGCTACAGCAGTCCATTGTGCTACATTCGACCGCGGACTGCCCTCCTCATTACACAGACGATGCAAAAAGTTTTTACTAAGAACAGGGGGATGGAGAGTTCCCATATTGTTGTTTCTTTTTTTAGAATCGAACTTTTTGGTTCGGATATGGTTTTTGAGAGTAATATAATATACAATACAAAATATGTTTGAGTGCCGTTTCAGGCAACCTTTCGCCACGTTCGTGACGTCACCTGCCGGTTCCAACGGAAGACCAGCGCTGGATGCTTGCAGTTGGGGCCGGATTGTGACATGAAACGTGTACCTACTTGTATATATCTTTATCTTGTATTGTTCTTTATCTCTTGTTGTTTCGTGTCCCAATAAATGTATTTTATTCTTATTCTTAAATATAAAAACTAATCATCTGACTGTAATGTGACGAAATAGACGAGATGACAGTGGTTTCAACTTGTAGATTTTTCCAATTTTATGAAATACTTTGAGAGCAGTGGTAAATCTTCATAGCATAACATGGAAATTTACTATACTAATAAAGTCACATCTAAGTCAAAGTTAACTAGATTGCAGCATGCATACGCAGAGTAAGGTAAAAAGCCATTCATTCAACTATTTTACGTACATTACTCAGCTTAATTTTAACCATTATAAGTATCATCATTCACAGCCTCCTCCATCCCACTACGGGGCACAAGCCTCTCCTTAAGTGTGCTAGCTGCGTCGATCTTGTATAATAAAAAATAAATTAACAAGTTACCTACTCCATTCCTCTTGTATTCCCAGTTGGAGAAACAAACGCTTTCATTCGAGATTTCACGTCGACAGTCGAAACTTATTTGCATAAGAGGAGACGGGAAATGGGGCGAAAAATGCACGGAATCCCGAATCCCGTGATTCATTCGGGAAAAATCCCGGATCCCGTGAGTCATTCGGGAAAATCGGCACTCCGGAGGCGACGAGCACTGATCCTATTGTAATTTTGGCATCTCATTACTTTGCCTCAATCGATTTTGCTCGAAAATTTTCTAGCTTCATTGCCAGATTTCGGCACCGCATTTTTATGAGATTCCTCGTATTATCGTATATGTGTGTATGAATGGTTACGTACATACAATTTAAATCAATGAGAGGTTAAGGTCAGTTGGGGCAAGCGCGGCGTATAATTTCGATACCTGACTTTGCACTCGAATTACTTTGATTCATTAGAAATATGCAATCAATAAGTTTCAATATCATTAAGTATAATGATCAATATCTTAGATAAAATTGCTATTATAGCGCTCAGTTACAAGTTTAAGAGTATTTTGATATACTTTTACAACCTTGTCACTAGCCGCACTTACCCAACGAAGTGGGGCAAATGCGGCGCACGCAAATATTTTTCTTTATAAGACTCATAGACAGTATTTCAACGCAACATTCGATACAACATTATCATATTAACAAAAGGATATTAGACTCTATCTCGTTGTAATAAGATCCATTACAAAAAGCATGAAAATTATAAGCGGGGGCAAGTGCGGCATATTTCCTACGGGCAGTGGTGCTAAACATTTTTTCAGCTTGCAGCAGCTTGAAGGTTCCGATATATTTGACGAAAAAACTGACGCGCACTAATAATTTAATGTTAATATTATTATGAGCCTGTAGTGTCCCATTGTTGGGCGAAATTAATGTTATATTATAAAAAAAATAGGTCAATTTTATATTTTTAGATTGGGTCTGTCAACGTACCTACTCGGAAGTCCTGACCAAATTGAAATGTTTAATTTTTCGGAACCACTGCAGGAAATAGTGTCAAAATATTAAATTTAAGAGTGTGACGTTGATGTGACATTGTGAAATTATAAGAAAAGGGGTTTCGAAAAAGTTTAAAATATAAAACGTATATACAGAACACACAATTTATTTTCAAGCATAGAAAAAATACGTTAATTTCTTAATGTAAGGCAAAAAAACTAACTTAACAAAATATTAGGATTAAAAAATATTGCTTATCCTTATTACAATATCCTAGGTGAATAAAAATTTTGTATCAGTCTATGTACAACGTAAAAACGTACGACACAAAAAGATAATATCTTATGTCACAAAAATCTAACTTATGCATAATTATAGAACATGAACAGTCTTCTACATTATAAAGAGAGCTATTGCAATATTATCAGTATCTAAAATTGACTAGGTACATAACACAATTTAGTATCTTTGGCCATTTTTGTTATACTTATAATATTCTTGCTACTGCACATTAAATCCGTTAAATTGCATTTTAAATATTATATGACCACGTCTGGATATGTCTGGCTTAGGTAGTACTGAAACTAAATCTTCACTGTGCTTCAAATCACATATGTCATCAATGATTGGATACGCAAATATCGCATCTTTTTTTGCTTTGTGAATTTTTCTTGCGTATTTTATTGTTGGTATCCCATTAGTTATATTTTGGACATGTCCTACAAAATGTTTAACTGTTTTTTTAGATGCAAACTGTACTAAAACCCAGTCATTTATACAACACCTGACAGAAGAATCAGTACATTGCTGGGCCTGATTAATGTTTTCTTTGTCATCAAAGTCAGGAATTTCTAAATTTAAGTCATCATCTTGAAGTACTGAGTTACAAAAATCAGCAAAATTTTCATCATCGGACACATCATGAACGCTAAAATCACTGTCATCAGTTGATGATTCATATTCTTCTTTGATTTTTAGTTTCTTTGGTTTTTTAAGTCCTTTATTTTTGACAGTTTCCTTTGTACCTTTTGTCACCATATTTAAAGCGCTGTCTTGAAGATATGCAGCATTTTTCCTGAGACGTGAGTGGTCTTGTATTGTTTTTTTTAATTTAATCACTGGTTTATTAGTTATGTTTGTCATCATTTTTTTATGAATACTTCCCCGATATTTGCTCAAGTCTTCTATTTGAATGTTTGATGTTATAATAACTTTTTTTGGATTATTATTTTTTGTGTCCTGGTTTTCTGATTGAAGACTGGATTTACTGAAACCTTGACCGTTCATACTAGGAATGTCTGGAGTATCAGGTAAAGGGCCCTTATTTTTCTTCGTTATTGTAATTTTATCAGCAATAGTTTTCTTTTGTCTCGTTTTGAGATTGTCTTTTTTCTTATTATTTTCGTCTTCTTTTTGTTTCAGTTTCTTTACAACATCAGTATGAGTTATAACTTCTGCACCGTTAGCAATTTTTCGCTTTTTTGCAAAAGTTACTTTGCTCTCATGCTTTTTGATGGTATTTAGCAGCAATTGTTCGAAGGAAATTTCATTATTTTTCCGTCCAGATATCACAGTTTGAGGGCTTTGGGTCACCAATATATTTTCGCCATTTATTTTTTTCAAGCATATAGATAACAATGTCGATGGGCTTGAAACTGTGACTGATGCGTTAATTGCTGCAGCTTTTTTGTAATCTTTCCATTTTCTTAAAGTTATTTGGTCTAGTTTATCTTCTGATACCACTGTTCTATCCAGAGGAAATATTCCGCCTTTTCTGAACCCATTAATTATTATTTCTGGGTCTAAGCTACGCCACACTTCTCCAATAATAATGGAGAATTCTTTCTTTGATAGCTTTTGGCCGTAGTTACAACGCTGCCATTTCATCATTCTGTCATCCCATCTATCTTTGAATGGTTTAAATACTGACAAGTCCAGCGGTTGCAGTAAATGGCTTGTATGAGGAGGTAATTTGATGATTGTGACATTATTTTGTATTGCTGCCTCTATTACTGCCAACTGTATGTGCGTGCTATGTCCATCAAATATTAACAAAGTAGGCTCGTCGGTAGTACCCAGCATTGGTATAAAACTCTTTGTAAAATATTCAGCGAAAGCCTTGCTTTCTATCCACCCATTTTCTGTAGCTGTGTACAGAGTTCCTTCGTATGCATCAGGCGAAGTCCACTCGCTCCATACATTTTTGCCCTTATATATAATGAAAGGTGGTCCTTTACCACCAGCAGCGTTGCTGGCAAAGAGCACTGTCGTGTTGTCTTTTCCTGTGGCAGCTGTTGTTCTAGTTGACTCAAATCCTTTTTTACCAACGATCTTTGTTTTTTTGGGGTCGTTGCAGTAACTAGTCTCATCGATGTTCCATATTCTATGAGGTTTATTTTGCAGTTGCAGTTTTTGTATAGTATCTTCAAGAATTTGAAAATACTCATCCAACACAAATGGGTCTGCAGCTTGTTTTCTGGCATACTCTACAGCTTGCGGTTTTTTAATAGATAAATTGTTTCTTTTCACAAAACCAGAAAACCAGTCGTAACCGGGGACTTCATCTTTAAATGGAGATTGCAAATGGTTTTTGTTGACATATTCAGCTACAAGCTCTACCACTTCTTTTCTAGTCAGTCCAAATCCATTTTTTTCCATGGTGGAAATGAGAATGGCTAGTTTTTCTTCCGTATCAGCGTTTAAAGCTGTTGGTCTTCCAAAGTTATTAGATTTTTGCCCTCGTCTACCAGTCATGTGATCAAATAACGTTGCTCTTGGAATCTCATATTTTTTACTGGCTGCGTAAAAAGTGAGACTTCCATTTCTAATATCTGTCAAAGCTATTTGCAATATTTCGGGAGTCCAGTTTGGCCCATTTGTTTTTTTTACATAATTTCGCACCATGGTCTGAAAAAAAAACGTATTAATTTTTTATCTTAATTGCTTTCTACTTAATAAGTTAGTCAAAGCTTTCGTTTTTACAGGTTTTTTTGTCGTTAGCAATATTTTATTTTATATTATTTTTTATAAGGGACTCATTTCATATGATTTGAGGAAATGAACCGAAAATGTTGTGCCCAATAGAAGGGTTGATAACCTCTGATTTGGGGCAAGTGCGCCATAGCGTCGCACTTGCCCCAAACGATGTAGCCGCACTTTCCCAAACAACACAATTTGAGGTTAGTATTTTGACTCCTAAATTTTATCACAAATTTTACGAACAAATTGAAATAACTACGCGATAAATATGCTTTAGGTATATAACAATTACTTACGCTTGTCAGATCAGCTTTTGTCTCGTTAGTAACCAAAAATTTTATCACAATAATGTACACACGTGAACTCCGTATCGTAGTGAAATGCTACTGACAAATAAAAATGGCGTCAAATCAGTTTGTTGGCGAGTAGCACCACCAAACTTTCTTCTCAGAACTAATTTAATTTATTTCGTCAACACTAGGCGGTGCTTTTATTAATATCTGTGTTAGTTATCGAATATTGAATGCCAGCCGCACTTACCTCAATGCCGCGCTTGCCCCAACTGACCTTACCTAATTAGCATTTTGATTATTTCCAAACCTTAGTTTTTGCATAAGACTGCCGTATTGGCAGAGTAATTACAAGCTTACGGTCTTATTTATAAAAAATGCCTAAAGTATGCTATAAGCTTACTATAGTTAAAGTGTTCAATAAGCATTTAAAGTGTTCTATAAAGTTTGCTATTTATAAACGTTCTATAAGCCTTCTATAACTATAGTACCCACGTGGTACCGACAATAAGCCAAATCATTGCCAGTATAAAGAAAAAATCAAAGAAAAACGAAATAACCATAGATAATACGTATCTTAGTGCCAAATATATGCTAACTTTGTCATAAAACACAAAATTTTGTCTATACTCAGACACAAAGAAACGTCAAAGTTGTTGATATTCAGACGCTCAAATATCAAAAGTTTAAATAAAAATAAGTAAATAGCATCTATCCTGCTGTCCAGAGGATTTGCGATGCTGAAATAGCTATTGCAGCTTCATTGAATGTGGAGCGAGCAGTGCAGAAAGCACACCGAAAACCACGCGGCCTGTGTAAGAATCAAACATATTTTATAAGTTTTTGTTGAGTTCGTATGTTATTAAATATTACTATTTAACAGACATCGCAATCGTCAGTTACATAATATACGGAGACCTCTTCAAGAAGACGAAATAAGTCAACTGATTAATTATGGTAAGCGCATTTTGATATCTTCTTTTAGCAAATATTAGGTATATAAAATTAGGTATATAAATAATGGAAACTACTACTAATAACTGTTTTCCTTTCAGGCAGTGAGGAGTCAGAAGAGGAGGAAGAAGGGGTTACCCCTTCGGTGATGGTGCCTCGAGTGGCGAGAATGTTTGTGGATGAAATGGATGAGGAGATTGAAGAAGGATGCGTCCACATAACCTTGGATTGGCCTCCTCGTCCATCAGTTCCTGACCCAACGCCCCCTTCGACGTCGCCTCCTTCGCCGCCGCCCGCTTCGTCGTCGCCTCCTTCTGATTTGGGCCTTCCATTAGAACCGACTAATAAATTTAAGTTTGACTGGAGAGCGTTTTCAACGCCTCAAATTGATCCTCATTTGAGGCGAGAACCGTTCTCGCAAAATATAGGTCCTACGGTTTCTTTCACGAGTCCATATTAATAATAAATATAATAAACTAGCTTGACAGTATGTTGAAATTATTGTGAACAAAAAACGGCTGGACTCTGCCGCCAGGAACATATTGTAAACTAATGAAATATGAGACCCACTCAAGAGGCTTTTGAAGAGGTGGTTTTTTTGTTCAAGTTTAAGAAACAGGTCTAGTGAAAAAAAAATTTATGTAGGGTATACCATTTGTTTTTTAATTTCATTTTAAATACAAGACTGTATATAAAAAATATAATATTTCATCCAGTTATTGTTTTATTTTGTATATATGAGAAAATTAAAGTTAAGTTTTAGGAGACCCATGTAGGTACTTTCTCATAGAACTGATACAATGCAATATAAAATCAAGCTTAAATGGTGAAGGGAGGTAAAGAAATATATCTTTAGTTTAAAATAAACTGTAATTTTCATAAATTTTAACTAGATTTTGAAATAAAATGGTTTTTCTAGACCTAGGTCTCAAAAATTAGTGCTCAACCCCTGTCTGTGAGAGCGTCCTGTATTGGGACCCACATATGCGCTGATTTTGACATTTAGACAGCTAACATATGAAAGGTTATAAACTCCTGCTGCCCAGAGGATTTGCGATGCTGGAATAGCCTGCCGACAAGAGCTACATGAGGCCCAAATGGCCAATGAGCAACAAAAATTGAAAAATTAAAAGAGCTTATGAAATTAAAAATAATTTATTATAAAAGTAAAACAGAATGAAATACATAGAAAGACTTTTATTAACATGTTTATCACAAATCACACATACCTACTAAGATACTTTCATTTAGCATTATCACATGTCTGTACCTACTATTAATTAATTATTACAAGAGCAGCAGTGTCATTGTGTACAAAAAGGGGTAAACTTTATATATAATTCAGAGTGGAGACACATAATGTCACCGGATCTGGTTTTACAATTCCACATTTTTCCTTGTTTTAGTTATCACTTCTATGTATATGTAAATGTGTCACCAAGCACCTAGCAGTATGTTCTTGCAGCCTCCTCTGAGAGCCAGTTCCATTACAGTACAGTTATATGCCAACTTGAGACACATAATGTCACCGGATCTGGTTTTACAATTCCACATTTTTCCTTGTTTTAGTTATCACTTCTATGTATATGTAAATGTGTCACCAAGCACCTAGCAGTATGTTCTTGCAGCCTCCTCTGAGAGCCAGTTCCATTACAGTAGGTACAGTTATATGCCAACTTGAGACACATAATGTCACCGGATCTGGTTTTACAATTCCACTTTTTCCTTGTTTTAGTTATCACTTCTATGTATAAGTAAATGTGTCACCAAGCACCTAGCAGTATGTTCTTGCCGCCTCCTCTGAGAGCCAGTTCCATTACAGTACAGTTATATGCCAACTTCAACCACAGTATCACAAATATTAACTACTCACTAAAATGTGTTACAGTCACTATATTACCGATAAATTGCGATATTATTACCATTGGGTTGTCATTGTCATCTAGTCGACGTGGATTGACACTGACAAGGAAAACATCATGTTGCTACTTTCACTCTCTTAAATTATTATAAAAGGGCGGCCATCTTGACGGAATCACTCTGTTTTTTGGAACGAGACATTGTTGGATATAAAGGTCGGTGTTGTGAATATTTGTAACTAGATAATAAGTGAATAATTGATAAAGCGAGAATAAATGAATAATTACTGTATCAATGAACGTTATAATTTATAGTTGTACCCCTTCTGAGCGACCGTAACAGCTCAGAAGTGGGATAAATTGTGAAATTACAATTTCGCAAATGAATACCACGCCATCGAAATAATAAATTTGCTCCAAAATATCAAATTTTGATGGAATACACCATTAGGTTGGTAGAACAGTTAATGCATGAGTGTAGCATAATCTAAATTTAACTTCAAATAGCATGATTTGCCTGATACAGACGGATCATTATTGGTTACCTACGTCACAAAAATATACCATCCATTGTACTTGGATTTGACAAGAAGTCATGAAGGAGGTTTAAAATCGTAATTTTAACCAACGCTAACCCGGATGCAAACAGATTAAAATATCTACTCTGGAGAAAACTTTTATTCACTCTCATAGATATTGTTGTAGTAATTTTTTTTTTGCATAAACGTGTTGGAACGATAGAAATATGCAATTAATTCATTTCGGTTAAACGATTAGTTGGAGGAAATATGTAAACAATATTATTTTAGCTGACGCATACTCGGATGTTAATGGATAATTTTATAGGTCGCTGTTTTGATTATTTAAGATTAATATTGAAACTCCATAAGTGTGGTTAGTTATCAGACATTCTTATTGCAAGAAGAGATGACAGATAAAACGAGTTTGACATGTTGATAAATTTGACGTCCACAATAAATTGAATGCTAAAGGTCGTAAAGCCGTAAATATTAATATTATTCAAAAGCACTTGGACATTTTTGTCATCAAAAAAATCACTTAAACAAAAATTTATACCTTTTAACATAAAAAAAAAAAAAAAAAATTTAAGACCAATCAACATGATATCCATGTAATTGTCCCTGACGTTGCCTCCCCCCCCTTGATGTAGTATTACGTATGGATATAGGAATACGTATTGACGCGACATGTTCGAGTTTCAGAAACATGAGCGATCGAGGCACAGGCTTGAGCCGCCGCCGTGACCGACGCGGAGACTCACGACGCAGTCGCAGCCATGACGACAACACGTCGCGAAGATGGCGTACACGCAGTCGCAGCAGCGACCAGCGCAGCCATGACGACAACACGCCGCGGAGACGGCGTACACGCAGTCGCAGCCGCGACCAGCGCAGCCATCGCAGCCGCCGTCGGAGCAGAAGCATCAGCAGCATGCGGTCGCTGTGGATGAGGGAACGGGAGCTGTCTCGGGAGAGGAAGAGGCTGAAGGTACTTGAAAATGAGATACGTAAAGAGCGCGACCGCTCTACTGACCGCGGTGGCGCTCACAACCAATCCCTATCACCCGAGCCATACAAAAGATACGTACAAGCTCGCGAGTCATCTTTACGTGGTACTCGCGATCGATCGTTAGTCACACCAAAGCGACACCTACCTGGAGACGAGGAGTGTACTTCAAAGAGACCCAGGGTAGCTTCCGACTTATTTGAAGAATTTTTAAATGTATTAAAGACTAAGTCAGGGGATCGTGAATCGTTCTCTGCCTCGAACTTTAACAACGTAATACCCGAATTTGACCCGATGCTAAAAGAACAAACGGTAAACGTGTGGATCGATAAAGTAGACGAGTGCGCAGAAATTTATAATTGGAGCGACAGACAAGCGATTCACTATGCCCTACCTAAACTAACGGGTCTAGCTAAATTGTGGTATCAGGGCCTACCGTCTATTAAGCATACATGGGGCGAATGGAAAGTCATGTTGAAAGAATCATTCCCAGCAACTGAAAACTATGCTGAACTGCTGACTGATATGCTTAATAGACGTGTAAGACCTGGAGAATCTTGTGAATTGTACTACTTTGCCAAAATTAATCTATTGAATAGGTGTAAAATCTTTGGGAAGCAAGCAGTAGATTGTTTACTATACGGGATTGATGACAGGGGAATTCGAGTAGGAGCACAAGCTGCCAAGTTTGAAAGACCGGAAGAAGTTTTAGAGTTTTTTAAAACTATCAAGACCCAAAACCGTAGTCAAGTCGATTACAGAAGGGAATTCACTCGCGATAGACGACAAAACGTCCCATCTGTAAACGACTTGACAAAGGCGGTAACTGGTGGTAACGCCTCCAGTAATAGTGATAGGAAGGGGTCGATTAAATGTTTTAACTGCCAAGGTATAGGACACCCGTATTTCAAATGCCCCAAGCCCATTTTAAAATGTTCTTCATGCAACCGTGTGGGTCACGAGGCCTCAAATTGCACTAAGACAAAAGAAACACCCAAGGACAGGCAAGTCCTTGAAGTCTCCATGTCAGATGATACGAATAGCAAATACAAACTCATTGCTGATATCCAAAAACACGCCACTGTATGTCAGTTAGACTTAGGCAGTGAAGCCACACTGATAAGACAGAGCGACGCCAAGACGATCGGGTTAGAGTGGGACCACGTCGAAGGACCGTACTTGAGAGGCTTAGGCAACGTCCCGTACTTGCCGTTAGGTCGCGCATTGACAGACATAGCTGTACAAGGAATTCAGGAAAAGGATGTCGAAATGCTGATAGTGGAAGACCATGTGATAAACTGCCCCGTGTTATTAGGCCATACATTCACGGAGCGGCCAACAATCAAGATTATCAAAACCCCATCAGAAGTCAGGTTTGAACGAGTAGAGCAGGAGCTGGCTTCGAAGTTATTGTTGCGTACTGTAAGTGATGTTATCATCAAGCCAGGCGAGATGAAGTCTATCCCTGTTGATTCTGATACTATTTGTGATGGCTTCATTTACGTCAATGGCTCAGTAAGAGGCAGCGCGGGCCATGAATATTATCTCTTACCAGGGGAGTACCAGATCAAAGACACTCGCTGTCACGTGCTAATTCAAAATGTCGCCGTGAACCCCGTAGAATTTAAAGTGAATAGCCTTGTGACTCGAGCTAAATACATAGGAACTAGTAAGGCTGTGATGAGGGTGACTAATCATAGCGATCATTCTACACCTATTACTCCTAAGTATGGTGAGCATCTGTCAACGAAACAGACGCGTGAATGTCTCGATTTACTCGAAAAATACAAGGATTGTTTTTCTACGGGCCTGCACGATCTAGGGTTCACAACCGTAACTGAAATGGATATCCACCTCAAGGACACTTCTCCAGTCGTCTATAGGCCCTACCGTATGGCGTATTCTGAACGAAAATTGGTTCAGGAGATGGTAGAAGACATGGTCGACCACGGCATAGTGCGAGAGTCAAACTCCCCGTATGCCAGTCCAATTGTACTAGTAAAAAAAAAAACAGGCGAAAAACGTCTTTGTGTGGACTATCGTGCGTTGAATAGCCGCACCAAAAGAGACCACTATCCACTGCCGCGGATAGATGACTTGTTGGAACAACTCTCCGGCCAATCCTTATTTACATCATTGGATTTGGCTTCAGGGTATTACCAAATCCCCATATCTGAAGAATCCCGGGAAAAGACTGCGTTCGTAACTCCCGACGGACAATTTGAGTATAATCGCGTGCCTTTTGGCTTAGCTAACGCCCCCGCAGTTTTCCAAAGAGCGATCCATAAAATCCTAAGCAAAGCGAAAGTCAGTTACGTGGTGATTTATATGGATGATATTTTGATACCATCCAAATCATTCCAGGAAGGAAAAGAGCGCCTTGAAGAAGTCTTAGGACTTTTACGCGACGCTGGTTTAACCCTGAAGATGGAAAAGTGTCAATTTTTCCAGAAAAAAATTGACTTTCTAGGGTTTGAAATAGACGAATCTGGCATAAAACCAGGAGTGATTAAAACGGAAGCAGTCTCCAAATTTCCCACTCCTCGAAACCAGCACGAAGTAAGGAGGTTTCTCGGACTTGCCAGTTTTTTCAGGAGATTTGTGAAGGGATTTGCATTGATAGTTAGACCTATGACCAATCTCTTGAAGAAAGATGTACCTTGGAAATGGACTGAAGTCGAAACTGAATCCTTCGAGAACATTAAAAGACTCCTCTCCGAAAGACCTATACTGGCTCTGTACGATCACTCCGCAGAAACACAACTCCATACGGATGCCAGTAAGTACGGTCTTGCAGGCATCTTACTGCAAAGAAAAGGCTCTGATTCCTGGCGACCAGTAGCTTATTTTAGCCGTTCGACACGGGCTGATGAGATGAAACTACATTCTTTTGAATTGGAAACTCTCGCAGTCATTTGTGCGCTGAACAAATTCCGTTCGTACTTGCTTGGTATAAAGTTCAAAATAATTACGGATTGTAACGCTCTACGCTCCACTTTCACCAAACGGGATCTCATTCCTCGCATATCCAGGTGGTGGATTCAATTCCTAGAGTTTGATTGCGAAATCGAATACCGCCCTGGTGAGAGGATGTCTCATGTAGACGCGCTCAGCAGAGGACCAATACCAGGAAAACCCGAACAAATACATACACTTGATATATTATCAGTTACATCAGAAGACTGGATATCAACTGTACAGTCATCGGATGACGAAATTAAACGGATCAAAGAGGTCTTACAGGACCCAGAGTTAGAAAAAGTGTCCAGGTTTTACAAGGAATATACTGTCAAGAATGGACGAGTGTTCCGTATATTGCCGGATGGGGCCACAAGATGGGTCGTTCCAAGAGATGTAAGATGGCAGCTACTGAAGGCCAATCATGATGATGTCGGCCATTTCGGGTTCAACAAGACATTAGAGCGAATACGATCAAAGTTTTGGTTCCAGAAGATGCGCAAATTCATCAAGAAGTATGTAGCAGCATGCCTCGAATGTGCACACCACAAATTACCAGCTGGCGCCAAGGAAGGATTGCTCCACCCAATCCCTAAAGTGGAAGTACCCTTCCACACGATCCACGCAGACCATCTTGGACCATTCCCGCGAAGCAAACGAGGTTCTTTGTATATACTCGTAACGGTGGATGCATTTACAAAATATGTTTGCTTGGCACCAGTGAGGAGCACGAAAACCAAGGAGAGTATCAAGGCGCTTGGGAATATCTTTAGCTACTTTGGTTCGCCCACACGACTTGTAACCGACAGAGGCACGAGCTTCACCAGTAAAAAAATTTAAGACTTTTGTGAGGTCGATAGGTGCAAAACATATTCTTAACGCCGTTGCTACTCCGCGGGCCAATGGACAAGTTGAACGGTATAACCGAACTATATTATCGGCCCTGGGATCAATGACTCATGATAAGAATAAAAATACATGGGATGATTATCTCCCTGATATTCAGTTAGGGATAAACACCTCCGTTCACGAGGTGACTAAAAGGACCCCGGCGGAGTTATTGTTCGGTAAAACATCAGGCAACCCGGCTCTTGGGGTGCTCAATGAAGTAATAGATGATATAAACACACCTCAGGAAACAATGGCAGACATAAGGACCGACGCTACAGAGAGAATAAAACGAAATCAAGAAGAAATGAAAACAAGATACGACAAGAAAAGGAAAACGAGTAGGAAATATGATGAGGGTGATTAGTGCGAATTGCGAGGGCTGTAGTGTCTGGGCCAGGCCAGTCAAAGAAGCTAGAGGCGAAGTGTAAGGGACCCTATAGAATCAAAAAAATCTTACCTAACGATAGATTCCTGGTGGAAGATACACCTCTAACGAGAAAAGGGGCTAGGTACGAAACGGTGATTGCCATAGACAAAATATTTCCGTGGCTCAATTTTAATGCTCCTGCTTGCTCTCCAAGTGATAACGGAAGTGACGAAGATTAAATTATAAATATTTCATGTTGTAAGTGATCCTGATTAAATTCTCAAATTGTAATGAAATACTGGCTTTAAGTTAGAAATAACGTAAGTGATCATGACTGATTGACAAATTATAGTGAGATAATAGATTCAAGTTACTAATAAGGATAGTGATCATAATTGATTAACAAACTGAACTGTATTTACATACTCATTAGTTAGTTATAGCGAACGTATCCAAACAATATTAACCCAACGGATTGTAATTTAACTTGATCATGAATTATTGATAATGATTAATTGTATAAATTGGAAAGAGATAATGAGATGCGATTGACTGTCATTATTGATTCGTTGCACTGTAGTGGTGCGTAGTGACAGCGAAGGAAGTAACTGTTACTGCGCATGGCTATATGTATTTACAGTGAGGGTGTGCGTAGTGACATTGAAGGAAATAGATGTCACTGCGCACAGCCATATGTAGTTGAAATGAAATGAAATGAAATGAAATGAAATGAAATGAAATGAAATGAAATGAAATGAAATGAAATGAAATGAAATGAAATGAAATGAAATGAAATGAAATGAAATGAAATGAAATGAAATGAAATGAAATGAAATGAAATGAAATGAAATGAAATGAAATGAAATGAAATGAAATGAAATGAAATGAAATGAAATGAAATGAAATTTATTGTCAGGCCAGTGCAGTGAGGGTGTATCTGAACCGGCAGGAGTTGGTTTGGTGCATCGCAGTAAGTGATATGACAATGAAGGAAGTAGTTGTCATAGATCTCAACTATAGCAAAATTATATAAGACAACCTAGATCCTGATTTTGTTATTTCTGTGTTTTACCTACATAATTAATGTAATAGTATGGTGTATCTAATTATCTACATACTAAACGAAGGGACTCGTTTCGTTAGGATGGCCGACTGTTACAGTCACTATATTACCGATAAATTGCGATATTATTACCATTGGGTTGTCATTGTCATCTAGTCGACGTGGATTGACACTGACAAGGAAAACATCATGTTGCTACTTTCACTCTCTTAAATTATTATAAAAGGGCGGCCATCTTGACGGAATCACTCTGTTTTTTGGAACGAGACATTGTTGGATATAAAGGTCGGTGTTGTGAATATTTGTAACTAGATAATAAGTGAATAATTGATAAAGCGAGAATAAATGAATAATTACTGTATCAATGAACGTTATAATTTATAGTTGTACCCCTTCTGAGCGACCGTAACAAATGTGACCTAATAAATGATTGCATGATGGCATTTGAGCGTCCACTTGCAACTTATCCTGGCTCCTCTTTGACTACTGGATTTGCCTGGTGAGCATCCGAGTTACTTGCAAGCACAGCATCCCCCTGGTCAATGGCAATGTTATGTAATATGCAAGTGCTATTATTGTAGGCTTTACATTCTCCAATTTGCAAGTCATTACAAAAGGCACTGAAAACGCTGTTTTAAAACTCCAAATCATCGCTCCACAGTGTTTCTTGTTGCTATACATATGACATTATATTTTTCTTCACACCTATTCTAGGGCCTTGATATTGGTGTGAAGAGATATGGTTCCAATTTATAGCCGGAATCTGCTAGGAGTCTTCCTCTAAATGACCCCATCTCAAAGCGCTCTTTGAGTGACGACTCATTAAAAATTCTTGCTTGTAGTTGGATTATTATTTGGATTGCGACACCGTATTCTAAAAAAAATAATTTATATTACAAAATTTTATTGTTTGTTTTTACTTCAAAGACAGCAAATCAGCTGACAGGATAGTCGGCCATCTTAGATCTTATAGCACCGCTATAGTACGGTTATAGTAGGGTCCTCGCTACTATAACTTTACAATAGACTTATAGAACTGTTTAGCGCTATAGTACGTTTATAAATACCGATTTTGGTCATTTTTCTTATAGTGATGTTATAGAACACTTTAACTCTTCTATAACTTTTTATAAATAAGACCGTTATTTAACGTAATCATAAATTATCAATTAGGCTTATACGGTACATACCTAAGCCGCTTCGCCGCTTACGGAAATATTAATGTCTACTGGGTGCTCCTGGTTTCGATCGCATTAAGAAGTAAAAATTGCATCCCCTATTCAAACCTTTAAAAATGACATTTCCAAAAATACTTTTTTTTTTAACGGATGCCTACGTCATAACATCTACCTGCATGCCGAATTTGAGCCCGATCCGCCCAATAGTTTGGACTGTGCGTTGGTAGATCACTATATCAGGCGTTACTAGTTACTATTTATTAAGGAAGTCTGTTCAACATTGATTTAATAAACAGAAAAATATATGACATGTAAAATAGATTATTATTTTATGTTTTACTATGTTGTAGGCATGATTTATCTTTAATTATTTGAAAGTTTTTTTTGTTGGTCACGTTGGTTACCTATATTTTATCGAAAAATGCGATCCCAGGCAAGCTACTAGTTTACATTTTTAACGGTCGAATAAAAACTTATTTGCATAACAATATCTCATGAATTCGGGCCAATATTTTATTGTTAGCCAGTAATACTTTTTTGGCATTGGATTTATCAATTGATTTATTCCCTCTATTCGATGCTTATTCGACTATCAATCACTTTCACTCGATTTAAATGGAACACATTGATTTCAAGATTTTCAAGTACATTTATTAAGTGCTGTTTATTTTAGCAAAACGAAGAAGAATTGGTTCGCTTAATATCTGGATTTTAGGATTGTTTTATTTTATTCCGATTTTCTTTTTCAAGCATCAGTAAGCACTTAAGTAAGTAATGTTTATCGACTGAGGCGAACCTTAGTGTCAGGAGTTATTACATTTTTATAGTATGCCGAAAAATAAATAAAATGAACATATATAATATACTAGTGAAATCGGGCGTCATCCACCTCATTTTTAGGGTTCCGTACCTCAAAAGGAAAAAACGGAACCCTTATAGGATCACTTTGTTGTCCGTCTGTCCGTCCGTCCGTCCGTCTGTCAAGACCCTTTTTCTCAGGAACGCGTAGAGGTATGAAGCTGAAATTTATATCAATTACTCAGGTCTACTGTCCCTTGAAGCTGTGAAAAAATCAAACTTCTAAGCCAACGCAATCAAAAGATACAGCCATTTATGCCGAAAATTTTCGACACTTGCAAGGGAATCAAAACCTACAGGGTGCTTCCCGTGAACTCAGAATCTTGAAATTTGGTACGAAGCAACGTCTTATAGCATAGATAAAGGAAAGGAAAAATTACGAAAACCATAAATTTTTAGTTACATCACAAAATATTTAACCTTGCAGGTTTGTAGTTTGTACGGAACCCTCGGTGCGCGAGTCCGACTCGCACTTGGCCGGTTTTTTTTGAGATAAAAAGTAGCCTATAACACTTCTAAATAAAATCTACATTCCAAAAAATCATGATGTAGGTACCGTTCGGACGTTTTTGCGTTATGAGCGTTTAAATAAAAAGAAAAACAGATACACAGACGAACAGACAAAAAATCTAAAAACTGCTGAAACGTATTCTGTTATGGATTTTAAGTACATATACCCAAACATTTTTTGTAATATATTCTATGTACAGACCTTCAGCCCTCTTCAGCTTTATTATTATTTTTGTACATGAGATAGGCTTACGCTTAACTACAACTTGCTTGATGTTAAGCATAATAATAATAAATAATAATAAATATATTCCGGGACTTTGCACACAGCGCCATCTAGCCCTACACTAAGCAAACGCTTGTGTCGTGGGTACTAGATAACGGATATAATACTTATATACTTTTTTTTGTAAATACATACTTATTATACATACAAACGACCAGACTCAACACAAGTAATTATATTTTTTTTAAAGTACATAAATGCTTGTGTCATGCGGGAATCGAACCCGCGACCTCTAGATTAGAAGGCAGAGCCACTACCAACTAAGCTAACAGGCCAGTCTACGATCTCTTTATGTATTATAATATAGATAATATAAACTGTTTCTTGTTGGTTTTATACAAAGCATACTATTTTAATATATGCCTTATGTATATAGTACCTAATTTATGCTTCATATAATAAGCAGGTGGTATTTCCGTATCCGAGCCCGAAACTTCATAATAAGTAGTTTAGAACCAGCCACGTGCGCTGTCTAAGTTCGCCGCCATCTTTGAACTAGGTCTTAGCTCTATGCAAATACTAGACAAGTTAAATACTATGTAGTATATTGGTGCTGTTATTAGATTGGAACTAAGAAAGTAAACTATATAATATAGTTTACTATACTTAATTAGATTTTTTATCATTTTTTTTTATTTACATTAATAAAATATAAATACAAGGAAAAAAAACTTAACATACTACTACTAACTACTTACTACAAAAAGGGGCACTTAGAAAATCTTTAAAAAAGCCTAAAGATAATCTAAGTGCCCACTACCAGAGGGCAGCGTGCCCAGCATACTGGCCGCATTACCACGCTGGATGGCAATGCTGATCCGTTAAACCAGAAAAAGGCCAGCATTTTGGTCACGCGTCTCGTCAACCAAGCGCTCCGAGAGGTTTTGGAATAATTAGATTATTGTATATAATTATTGAAGCGCCCGTAGCTCAGCTAGCGGAGGCAATCGCATGCTATTACTTATGTTAAGCAAATGTCAATGCGGTCAGTTCTTGGATGGGTGATCGAAAAGTAGCATTCCGTGGGCGCTTCCGTGGCTCGGATGTCACGTTAATTAGGTCCGGCTATTTGTTTAGTACGGCAGTCGTAAAGCCATGTCAGAGGCTCTTAGGCCGGCTTGTTGCTTTTAACGCACTTACTAAAACTACACTTTTTAACAAAACAATAAATGTAAATTAAAATGATAAAATTCGAAACCAACATTGCAATTTTGTTGCAGATAAAGGAGTCTTTAAGCCTCTTTGCCTAGAAAAAGTTTTTCAATTAAAATGGGTTTATGACCAGCGGCGGGCAATATCACCTACGTAGCTGGAGCCTACAATGGCATAAAAATAAAATAGTTTTTACACTACAGCGAATGCCTGCGGCTTTGCTTACGTTGTGAGATAAAAATAGCCTATGTCAGTGTCAAGAGCTTAGACTATCACCAAACTAAATATCATGATGATCCATCGCTCTATTGCGGTATGATAGTACAGTCGGGCAAGAATCATGCTTACTGTAATAAAAAATGTAGCATGAGTGATATCACTATCTATTTAGATTGAATTGTAATCATATTTGTTAGGATTATTACCATTTTTGAGATAAAAAGAAGCCAATGACACTTCAAAGACCTCATATTTTTTTTTTTTTTTTTACATGATATAGGCTTACGCTTGACTACAACTTGCCTGATGGTAAGCAATGTTATAGTCTACGATGTAGCGCGCTTGCCTAGAAGAAACCGGTTTACTCTCGACTTAAAGACCGACAAATTATAGTTCAAGGGGAATAGAGATTCGGGCAAGGAGTTCCACAGTTTGGCTGTTCGCACGATGAAAGTCGAAGCAAAGCGCTTGGTGCGAGTCTTTGGAACCTCAACTGTATAACGGAAATAATAATAATATACCGGAAATCAATACCCATGATACAAGCGTAAGCTTAGTATGGGGCTAGTTGGCGCTGTGTGATATGTCCTGAAATATTTATTTATTTTAGCTATGAGCGTTTCAATAAACAGAGACACAGATAAAACAGGGAAACAGACGAACAGACAAAAAATATAAACATTGCTGAAATGTATTTTGTTTAAGGTATACTCAAACCTTTTTAACCGACTTCCAAAAAAAGGAGGTTATCAAGTCTTCTGAAAGTTTTTTTTTGTGGGGATGTTACGCGATTATTACTCTAACATCTTCTATGCTCAGATTTTTGACACTCTTCAGCTTGATTATATGTGTAGAGTATAGATAGTTTGTACTCTACTTACAGACGACTTGAATACAGGTTTCAGGTTATGTATGTTTGAGTTGTGACTTTTTAAATATACTATAGTTTATGAAATATTTATTTAATGAAATCATCAGTGGTACACTTCGGAATTTTCGTCGCTTAAAAGAAAATAGATGATAGGGCACAATCAATCTCCACAAGTACAAGACAATTAGTATATAAAACGAATAGCAGCACATTTATGAGCTTTAGTACCAAAACGCGACTAGAACTTTTTAGTTCCTACTTTATCGGCATGTAGTTATGTTGCCCGGGCCTAGTAAACAAAGTTATAAGTATAACAAAATCAAAGCTAACTTCTCTAGCTTCCCGCGAGCATTACAACTATTGTACCAACGACATTATTATCACTAGATCTCCTTGAGTTGAATTTCCGCATTTCTGAGGGTTATGACTCCCCCGCAGAATTGATTCATTGGGTCAGTTGTTTTGGTCAGATTGACCGTATCGACGGGTAGATAACAAGATAAAACAAGATAAACCATTTATTGGTAATACATATTACAAGTCAAATTGTATAATAGTCATTGTATTGTATAGAAAAATATAATAATTACTAATTAATTACTAATTATGTAACATAATTATTGCCATTTATGTTCAAATAAGATTTTTTTTGGCTCAAGAAAAACTCATCAATTGTATAATATGTTTTTGAACGAGCCAGTGTTTCAGCTTGATTTTAAAAACATTATCACTCACAGCATTTCTAATATTTTCTGGGAGATAGTTATATGCATCCGGCCCTATGGTGTGCGTCATGTTCCCGGCGCGAACGAATCGCACGCGCGGCGTGGCGAGCATGTCCGCGTACCTGAGGCTCATGGTACCGGAGTACTGGTCCCCTCGGCTCTCAAACATGGCTAGGTTCCTTCTCACATAGACAGCCCATTGCATTATGACAAGTGACGGCAGTGTAGGTATTTCTAGAGGGCCCTAGCTACAGCCTTTCACAGAAGGCTAACTTTTACGTGGGATAGGTTTGCGTTTGTCTACAGCCTGCCTGTTGTCTAGCATTGCTGCAAACCTCGGTTTTTGTGGACCACAAACATATGCACCAGTTTTCTCAAGATGTTTTCTTCCCGCTAAGCGAATGTTACATTTTAATGTCAATCTACACTTATCAAATATGAATAACAAGCCACTGGTGTGGTCGTACAAGAATAATGTAGTTTGGTCATTAAATATTTGATTGGAAGAATAGCTTAAAGCAAAGATGGAATGATACAGTACAGCTAAGAGTAAAAAACCCCATCTAAACCAGGGCATAATGTACATAAATAATAATAATGTTACATAATTTGATGCCGGCAGGCCAATTCACCATCGTACAAGTAGAAGGACGGGAGAACACTGACATACAATCGAATTTCCAAAGACTCGCACCAAGCGTTTTGCTTCGACTTTCGTGCGTACTACCCAATGAGGTTTTACTAATAGAGACGTTATACTCATTGAAAATCGCCCTAGCACGTGGCGAAGGAAAGTAAAAGAGATCAGAGATATATAAAACCCGGTTGTGAGAAAGGGATAAACGTATGTTCACAGCTTCGAGGCGACTGAGCCGTCCAGGCTAATTCGCTTAGTTTGAGTTCGCCGCATAGAACGGGGTATAACGCATCTACCTCAGTTTATATAGAATATCATTGGTACTACCTAACCGAGGAACTCTTTGCCCGAATCTCTATCCCTTTGAACTATACAATTTGTCGGTCTTCAGGCGAATCGTAGTCAAGCGTGAGTCTATGAAGTGTATGAAAAAGGTTTTAGTTAGGAGTATGTGTGTTATATTCCCTATGTATAGAACAAACTTTCAAAGAGTTTCTTTTATTCATAAACTTGGGTGCGAAACTTGGAATCTTGGAACTACGTTAAAGAATTGTACAAAAGTAGAAAAAGAATAAAAAACCAGTGATAAATCAATTTCATTTGATTTAAAGGCTTTGGGGCTGATTGATTCAAAAAGTTTTCAAAAGGGTTGAAGGGTCTGATTTTATGTTGAGTGATCAAAATGTTTTAATGTTACCTGTCAATAAGTTACATTTAAGTGACTCTTTCATTAAATTTAGTTACAAATCTGGTAAAATTTTCAAGTGTTTTTATAGAGAAAACTAATGTTCTAGTTACAGCAAATTTTACTTTCGTTTTGATTTACAAGTACCTATTAAACTGTCAAATAACTTACTTTTTAAGATAGAAACGGTCTTACTTACTTGGCAAAAAACGTCGCAATATGTATATTTACCTATATCATGATTATGATTTTCATTCACTCTTTATGAAATACAAGTGGAAGCACGAGCTTTTGCATAAAAAAGTAGCCTATAACACTTAATACCTACTACCTACATACCAAAAATCATAATGACACGTTCAGCCATGTTTGCGTGATGGGCGTTTATATAAATTATAGAGGAGCTGAGCGGTGCCAATGTCGGATGTTCTATTGACGGTACCTTTGTTAATAACATCAGTTATGCCGACGACATGGCGCTGCTGGCGCCCTCTGTGAGCGCGCTCAGGAAACTCCTCAACATCTGTGAGGTTTATGCCGGGACACATGGCCTCAGGTACAACACTAAAAAGAGCGAACTCCTCGTGTTTCAGTCGCGCGGTTTTAAGATTTCCAAAGTTCCGCCATTAACACTAAACGGAGCTCCACTGGCGAGAGTGTCGCGTTTCAAGTACCTGGGACACTGGGTCACGGAGGACCTCTCTGATGTTGAGGATATCGAGAGAGAACGTAGGGCGTTGTCTGTCAGGAGCAATATGTTGGCTCGTAGATTTGCACGATGTACGGCAGAAGTAAAGCTAACATTATTCAGAGCATTTTGTCAGTCCTTCTATACGTGCAGTCTGTGGGCCACATATACGCTCAAGGCAATCAACGCGCTACGAGTGCAATACAACAACGCGTTCAGGATGCTGTTGGGGCTGCCGTGGCGCTGCAGTGCGTCGGGGATGTTTGCGGATGCAAGGGTAGATGGTTTCCACGCCGTACTCCGCAAACGGGCCACCTCGATGCTCAGCCGCGTCCGAGGCAGCACTAACAGCATCCTGCGGGTTGTAGCTGCCCGACTCGACTGCCCCATCATCAATCACGCCGCACAGCTACACATGTTTTACGACCCTTTCAAAAAGAAAATATTAGTGGGTAACAAAGTATTTTAGAGTTTGACATTTTTTGTATTTTTACTGTAATCTTTGACATTTTAATTTTATTTTTATTAGTAGACATTTGATTTTAATAACTCGGTATTTGGTTTGATTATTGTTTGACATGCCTGCTATGTAATAATTTTAATTTAATTTTATCTCTTTAATGTGTATGGACTCAAAGTCTGAAATAAATGACATTTATTTTATTTTATTTATTTTATAAACAGATAATTAGACAAAAAATCTAAAAAATAATAAATATTCCGGGACATTGCACACAGCGCCATCTAGCCCCACACTAAGCTAACGCTTGTGTCGTGGGTACTAGATAACGGATATAATACTTATATACATACTTTTCTTTTGTAAGTACATACTTATTATACATACAAACGACCAGACTCAACACAAGTAATTATAAAATTTTACTGCAAAAACCTTCCCTAAAAGAGTGTACCCTTTTTATTCTAATATATTCTTTGAACAGATTTTTGACCCTCTTCAGCTTTATTATATGCAAATAAAGCGACAAACATCGTTGCACTACGCTCGTATCAGATAACAGCTAAAAGACAATAGATCCATATTTAATCACAACGTGTGAAAACCATTATTTTCATGATAGCGAAGTTATGGTAGCCATAATTCTAAGAAAATTACTAGTTTGCGGTCATCAAGGCGTCTAACGATTATATTTTATAGCACCCATGAAACGCCTCATATTATTTCGCAAGAATAGATTCTTGACTATTAATACGTCTCAATACCGTCTGGAGGTCGCATCGATTTAAAATGTGCCTGAATTACATGAAACTTACGAATTCTAACATTTTGGTCATGTTCAAACAATATTTGTTATTTTTAACCGACTTTAAAATAAGGAGAGTGTTCTCAGTTCATTCCACTGGTTTTGTTGTAGTCACAATTCAGTTTATTTATTTTGCCTACTTAATTACTATGAAAAGGAAATGTATATAAATTAAGTGATAAGATATTATTTATAACGGTTTTATATCATGTCAAGGCAAATAAAGGCTTTTGTTTTTTTTACTTTATTTTATAAATACGCCTATGAATGGGAGTCAGATATTCGAAAAGCTCAATTTATGACAAAAGATGAGCTTTTCTTTGCCCATTCTTTGTAAATTATTACGGTTTATAATGATGATGTATTCTTAGTTGGGCACCCACGTTTGGGTGTAGGCACAAGTAAATTACTTGTAGCCAATTATGCAAAACAAGCTTTTAATTCTAGCCTGTTAAAAAGAAAGCCTTTTCTACGCTTACAACAGCCGTATTTCCTCATGTCTGAGGGTCGTGACTTTTCCCGCAGAATTAATTCGTTAGGACAGTTCTCTTGGGCAGATACATCGTGGTGGGCGCCCAGGTTCTTCCACGGAAGACACATGTCCTCGGATATTGCTTTGGTATCTACTAACTAATAATTTTCATGGACAGAATAAATAAAAAAAATTATCCACGAAATATTATTATTAAAAAATAATCCACGAAATATTGAGTAGCGGTCTCCGAAACATAAATATTTTTACACATTTCTTTAACACAATAACGATGTAAAGAACTTGAAGAAAAAAACCAGTTTATTAAAAAAATACATAAAACATACAAATTTTAGTCCCGAATAAACCTTTTTTTTGTAATAATGATTCACTATCGAACTAATGCCTCCCTGACACCACTTACCTCTAATTGGGGCGACCTTTACAGTAAGGCAGATCAAAGCGCTTTCAAAGTAAACTAGCGGAGAGAAAAACTCTGTTGATTGGTCGTTCTCTAATATACCATATCTCAAATATACTATATCATATATAAATATATAATATGTTATCAGATATAGTATAAAATATAACGATAGAGTTTGTTACGAAGATTACCATTACTGCTTTAATGTTGCCTGTTTATCGTAATACGGCAGTCGTTAAGTTATGTCAGAGAACGCTAGGGTGGTTTAAAAACTCTGAAACCAGTGTGGCCACTCTAATACGGACTTACTTACTTACTGTTTTAATAATAGAGTACATTCTGACAGAATAAATATTGAGTATTAACACTAATAGATTCCTATGCATTTACTAAAGAAAAGAGATATATTTATTTCAAAACAACAAAAATTAATAGTAACACTTCCAAATAATAATAAAAAAATAAACATTATATATACATCATAAAAAAAAAGGAAATTTGTATAATATCCGTTATCAACTACCCTCGACACAAGCGTTTGCTCAGTGTGGGGCTAGATGGTGCTGTGTGCCCCGATGTCCCGGAATATTTATTTATTTATTTTTTACCGTTTATCTCGATGCGATGTACATGAAATTGTTGACCTGTGTGTGTTGATCTCTCTCTTTCTTTCTCTGTCTACACATCATGGAACAACTGTGAACTTTAGTTTAATGGTTGAATTGAATTGAATTTATTTTCAGAGCATAAAAATATGTGTAACGATAGCATATGGGCGTGACAATTCACTAAAAATAATTACGGATTAAAAAAAGACCTAAAAATAATTTAAGCAGCAACTGGTGCGAAGTGTCTCTTCTCAAATAACTCAAAGACCTATCAATACAGTTCCTTCTCTGTGCCCGTGACGTTAAATCTAATCTAAACGCTGTAATCCAATATTTACCGATCCGAACGAGCTGTGAAAAATCTAATTGATCGTCTATTGATACAACTTGACCTATCCGAGGCGATACTAAATTGATTCAGTAGCTTGATTGATGATGTAACGATTTTGATAGCGGTTAGGAGATTAATTTACGTAGATTAGTGTATTTTTGATTCTTTTATATACTATGCTATTGCTTTACATCAAAAATCTTAATACATTTATTTACAAAGTGTACAAATGTGTGTGTGTGTAGAGTAAAAATTAGAGTTGTACGCTGAGACTTTTCTGCACACCATGCTAGACATCTTTCGATTCTGTTTTTTGACGTACAGTTTCCCCGCGCTAACTATTTAGACCTTTATTAAAATTATTAGGATGTAAAATTTAAAATTAGTATTTTAGATTTTACAATACACTGTAAACAACTGTAACTGTGTTTTACAAACTAACTGTGTATTACTGTGTTTTACAAAATACTGTAGCCTAAAAGGCAGTAAAATTTAAAATAATAATTTTAAATATTGACAGCCTTTTTGGCTGTAGTGTTTTTATGCTGGTTTGCTTCAGGCGAGCTAGATTACAAAGATTGCCTATGTTGCTTGAGCACAAAATTATTATTCGTAGTAGATATCAAATATTTACTATATTTCATCTTAATAATTCTGTCTTCATCTCCACAACCCTTCTTATTCTAGTCGCCTTATTCTGGGTATAGGCTCTCTTGGCCTCTATTTGCATGTGTCAGCTGCTTCAATCTTGCAAAAACGTCGCCTCTATTTAAAAAAAAAAAATCGTTTCCATAGAACCTCTTAATATCAACTGGCTACCTTCTCATTTCAGTGCTACGTAATGAAAAAAATATATAAAGCTCTACAAACTACGTAAGTAATGTAACTGTCTTCACCTTCCATTCGATGTGAAAATCCTAATTGATTGACGCGAGTTGAGATGGATGGCGGAATTCATTCGATTACGTGTTACGTGATTCGATACTTAATTCACTTGAGGTCGATTGATGTTGGATGTACCTCATGTCTATTTGATAAGACACTATATTTCAATGCTTAATTTTAACCGACTTCTAAAATAAGAGGATCTCAATCTCAATGGTTTAATATTTATCTCTTTCCTTTGCTTAGTACTCATAATATACAAGCAGTTGGAGCTTATTTCAAATTACATAGACAAATAGATTATTTTATATTAAACTGCAAAACTGTAACAGTTGACACTACAAAATTTAAAAAAATAAAATATTAACAATGTGAATTGATAAATCGCAAGGTACCTGGTGTTTTGAAGTCGGTAAAATATAATATTTGCTAGAAAATGTACCATAAAACCTGATCTTGAGACCATTTTATAATCATAACCAGTAGGTATATTAATTTTTTCATTAACATTATTTTAATTTTTGAGTTTAACTCCTGATCCAGCTGATTTTGCAAAAAACTGTTATAGAAAGCCTAAAAATTATGAAAAAATACCTAAAAATGTTGAGTAACACTTCCTTTCAGATATTTTACGAAAACTCGGACAGATGTTGTCTATTGTAATGAAACTGACAACCCTTTTTCAGGCGCGGAATCCGATCCCTCGGGACAAAAATGTTCGCACAATCACCATTTTCATTACGAATTAATTATTTTGTCAGCAAAACAATCAATTCAGGCACAAAGCGTATAAAGAAAAGCATACAGAGATCGCTCTATGCGATAAGGCCGACTAACTGATGCACTAACTAAGAGTAGGCACTTAAAATTGTTTTGTGTTTTTGTGGTGAATAATCAAAATATATTGCACAGTAAATTAAATTGTCAGCAAAATTATTGTGACAAGTTAACATTAGCCCTTTATCCGTATACTTTAAAATAATACTCTATTAAATTAAATACATTAACAAATGGTTCAGTTCATATACGAGTATACCTATAGGTATATATTATGTACATTTGTGTAATACTATAGAATTTTTAAACTATTACTCAACAATAACATACTTATGAACACAAAAAAGTAATTATTTTATACATTACTCTTATAAACTACACACGTCATTTACATTTAATTAAGTTTTAGATTTCATCAATAATTCATCATCCATCTCTCTCTTGTATTATTGTGGTTAATCCAATCCATTTTTTGCAGCCCAATTTGAACGGTACTTACTACATACACAATTATAATGTCTAGTTTTTCCGTTAAAATGAATTAAACTGCTGACCGAATCATAAATACCTATTTCCATTGTGCTCGTGCCCCTGTTCTGGCTCACCTAAATTAATTCTACCCCGTCATACTTAATAACCTGTTTTTGTTCAACCAAATTACGAATAACTACGGCATTCCGCTAATTTACACAAGATTTTGATTACTACTCGTTTATTGAGCGTAAGAATCGGATCTGGTTTAATTGTTCAATTAATTTTACTGCTCCCAGATTTCTTCACCACTTTTTGTCTATTTTTTCTAGTGACTCGCTTTTCTTGTGGTGAAGTTAATTTAAGACTTGACGTTGTAGTTTTTTCTGGAACAGTTTCAACAGTTGATTTAACTGTGACAACAGACCCTGTGGTTGTATTTTCTTCTGAGTTAGATGTAGCTGGTACAGTTTTAATTTCGATGTCTTCTATAGATCTCTCTGCTATTTGGTTTTCTTTATAATCGCTATTTGATGGAACATCATACCATTGTGTATCAAAGCTTTTAATAGTTCTTTTGGCTATTTCCATGCTTGTGTTGTTTTGGATTTCAATCTGATTTGATAGTCGTTTTATCATTGCAGTTAAGTTAGCTGCATCATTGGCTGATGAAATTTCTACGTATTTGTTCTTATCAATGTTCTCGTCAGTTTGATTTATAGAAATAACTCTTGTTGTTTCATTAGATATAGGTGTTGTGCTTGTATAGAGCATTTCCTTAATTGCAGGTTCTGTAGTGATGTCGGCTTCTTCCCTTTTCGAAATTTCAATATTGGTTGTTGTTTCTACATTTCCAGTGGCACCACTCTTTATTAAATTTTCTATCAGTTTGTCAAGAGAAAATATTTTGCTTTCAGTCATATTGACTAAACTATCTAAATTGTAGGAAGATTTGAGTTTAATGTCTTCATCGTCTGCTATTTTGGTTAGTTCTCTTTTGAAATATTTGCCTGAGTAATCTGGGACATCATTATCGCGAACCATCGATGCGAAATAAGTGCCTTGTTTTCTCATTGGTTTTTCTATATGTGAAAATAATGTAGGACCGCTTCTTTTATTCTGTCTGCTTAGTGGCCATCGTGTCTTGCTCCATTCTCCTTCGCTTTTGACTAACTCCTTCTTCACTTTGTCTTGAAGGTTATGGCGGAGATCCACTGTTGACATTTTCCTATATCTACTGACTATGTTGTATTTGCTTTTGAAAACGTCAGGGAGAAGATCTTTAACTGGATTATGTGTTGATGCGGAATCTGTAATAGCAACAATAGATTTTCATTATAATTTCTGATAATCGTTTGCAGCTTTTGATTCTGATGTTAAACTGATTAAGTAAGTAACTCAAGAACAAACTTTGTATTTTTGCAATTGATTTCAAGTAAAGGAAAAAGATCTGATATTATAAGGATTACCTTACCTTTCAACTCATCCACATAATTCTGCTCCAAGAAATCAGCCATAAAATCCCTTTCATCTTTTACCAGCATGAAGTTGTTCTTATCTCTCTGTACCACTGGTATAGGTGCTGATATTACTGTTGGAGGTATTTTAGCTTCAGCTACATTTCGGATAGCTGGACCCGTATTAAAACTGGTAGCTGGTTTAAAACAGCCGTTTGGATAGCAGTAAGTGGACTGTCCTGGACACATTTGAACGCACACACAGACTGGGGGTGATGAATAGAATTCGGAGAAAATGGTGTTGAAGAAATGTTCAACTAGAATGTTTTTGTTTGGTTTGTCGCACGGTGACTGGGGAGGGATGGGCGCGAAATCTGCGTCGGTTACTGAAAGTGAAAGAATTTAAAATATGTATGAGTTAACAATTTGGTCGTTTGTGTTAGTGAAGCAGATATTCAGACCGAACATTGTGCATGTTGTTTACTTCTGTACAAAATACTAATCAAAGTTATCATAAAACTGATTTATTAGTTTTAACATAACATAATGTCGATAACTCATCTTATAACATCTTAACACATATTTTTCGAAATATTACTGTTTCTTGATACTAACACTCGTTTAGAATATTAAAAAAAACTTACGAGAAACAAATCTCAGCAGGCTGATGACAATAAAACGATTCGTCATTTTAAACATTTCAAAAAATTAAATTATTTTTCAATAGTTTCTTTATCAATGTTGCCTTCTAATGGCTCAAGTAGCACTGAAGTTCTGTTTCGTGTATAGCTTTAACTATTGTATTGTATTCCCTATTCAATTTGACAACATTTAGTATAAATATCCGGTTTTCATTGTTACTTCCTTGTATTGTTTTGGTTTGGCTGTTTGTAGTTTGTTATGGGATCACACATGAGTGTTGTGTTGTTTAGAATCAATGACTTGAGCAATAGACCTTTTGGGTCTTATTTCAAAACGTGGTTTAAATGTTAGTCCAGGACTTTGAAAATAAGAAGTCGGTTCTTGTTGTTCAAACATAACATACAAACAATCAAATATGAACTTTAAATTGGGACGTTGATTTATCATTAGTTACATTTTGACAGTTTGATTATTATGACAGTAGACAGACAATTTTCGTACTACTAAAACGGACTTGGTCCAGACAATTTTTTTTTTTTATATATTTAGACCACTTTTTGTAATGAGGCGGATTAGGTCAAATTCAGTCGCGGATTAGACATAACATAGTTTTTAGTTTTACGAGCACGAGCAATAAATGAAAATAAAGCAAAAAGTGAATGTATACAATTATGGATATGATTTCTGCATCAGGTGTTTAGATAAAATCAGAAGAGACCAGAAAAATGGTATGATACACCTAATACTTTTAATATACTTACCTGATAAACAATTTTCAATTGGACACTGATGACTTGATAATAAAAAATAATCGGGGTTTTACTGACTTTCACAAGAATATACGAGTAATATAAGTACTTAATATTACATTCTAGTGAAAGTCAGCAAAACCCCGATTTATTTGTTTATCAAAAAGTAACTTTACAGTATTTTTGTTTTCAATTGAATTCTGAAACAGATACACCCATATATTAGCAAGAAAATATTATATTCTTAGTTATCCAAATTGAAAACTAAAATATGGGATATTCGAATCGCATGCATTGCCGGCGAGGCTTGTTTACCGTTGATTCAATTTACTATTATGTACAGATATTTAAAAAAAAACTCTATTCGTCGTAGAAGTAGAATAACAAAATTTGTTGTTTTGACATACTAAAGTCGCTTTTAATAAGTGTTCGTTACTAATTACTATTAGTAAACTTGTTAGTATCTGTAATTAAATAGTAGCTCCTCTATTATTAACTTTTCATCTTATACAGGGTAACTGGTAACTAACGCATTAACCTTTTAAGGGTGACTTTAGTACATCTATACCAACAACTTTTGATCTAAAACTTTTGGAAATTCGTGAAAAAAAAAATCAGTATGGAACAGCTGATTTTTTTTTCACGAATTTACAAAAGTTGTTGGTATAGATTTACTAAAGCCACCCTTAAAAGGTTATGCGTTAGTTACCAGTTACCCTGTATACATAGGTATATATGTTACCGTCAATCTGTATAATCCCGCATTGTATACAATGTCTATGCAATGTATAGAATGCCCAAAACGCGTAGGCAATACTAGTGGGTGCTCGCGACTTCGCTCGCATTAAGAAGTAAAACTTGCATCTCCTATTTCACCCCTTTAAAAGCAGCGTTTCCAAAAATCCTTTCTTAGCGGATGCCTACGCCATAACATCTACCTTCATTCCTAGCTTCAGCCCAATCCATCCAGTGGTTTGGGCTGTGCGTTGATAGATCACTATATCAGTCAGTCACCACAGTTTTATATAATACTAGTGGATGCTCGCGGCTTCGCTCGCATTAAGAAGTAAAACTTGCATCTCCTATTTCACCCCTTTAAAAGCAGCGTTTCCAAAAATCCTTTCTTAGCGGATGCCTACGTCATAACATCTACCTTCATTCCAAACTTCAGCCCAATCCGTCCAGTGGTTGGGCTGTGCGTTGATAGATCACTATATCAGTCAGTCACCAATGTGTATTAAAACACTTGTTTGTAAATAACGAGTACGTAAATCCTGGAGTATTTTATACGACACTCTTAGTTTACCATTCCAGTACCCCCTTATAGCAGCTGGAACTAAAACTATCCCGAAGTAAACAGATCCCACGGAAGCTGGTCCCGGAGCCGTAGTTCATGCGGTCGCTTCACAAATAAACTAGGTTTAAAGAAACTCACTGAAACTTGCTTACACTGATGTAGAACTGAATAGATGATGGTTTTTCGTAAGTCTTTATATCTTTTTCTAATTTCCTGCACTCTTTATTCACAAAGTGACGTCGTCCTTGGGCCGATTTTTTATGCGCAATTTTTTGTTTTATTGTTTAAGGTGGCAAATTATTGATCCCTAGTTTAATAACTTGTATAAAAAACACACACACAAACATGATACATGGATCAACTCATGGTACCAATTTTGAATGAAAAGAAATAAGTTTCTATAAAGACTATAATTTTTTATATCAACTTGCTAATCCACATAATAGCATATAAGTCATGTGACCCGTGAATTTATTTATTATTAATAAATAAATTATTTTTAGAACATGCAGATCTGTCAACTTAACTCGCACAGAGAATCAATAAATTATTTTTTTAAATAATAATAAATAACAATAATAATACATATTTCAGGACATATGACACAGTGCCATCTAGCCCCATACTAAGCTTACGCTTGTATCATGGGTACTAGATAACGGATATAATACATATATACTTTTTTTTTGTAAATACATACTTATTATACATAGAAACGACCAGACTCAACACAAGCAATGACAAATTTTGAAATTCATAATTACTTGTGTTATGCGGGAATCGAACCCGCACCCCTAGATTAGAAAGCAGAGCCACTACCAACTAAGCTAACAGGGCAGTCAATACATGTATAATCTATATTAGTACAATCTACCTTTATCTATGTAGATCAATGTCTGTGTGAAAACTAGTTCAGAAGCAACGATTTCATACTGAAGCCTACAACAATGTGAGCATTGTGGGACCTTCCGTTGTGGCAATCATTTCAAACTTGAGCTTACGTTGCTTCAATCTTTATAATGTGCTTATTCCAAGTTTCGTGTTCACTTTTAACCAACCACAAAAGAAGGAGGTTTTTAAATTAAATTGGGTTCGTGTTTTGTAATTTTCTGTTTTACATGTTATTTTATCATAGTCATATTATCAACTAGTGGGTGCTCGTGGCTTTGCTCGCATTAAGAAGTTAAACTTACATCCCCTCTTTCACCCCTTTAAAAGAGGCATTTCAAAAAATCTTTTAATAGCGGATGCCTACGTCATAACATCTACCTGCACGCCAAATTTCAGCCCAATCCGTCCAGTGGTTTGGGCTGTGTGTTGATATATCACTATGTCAGTCAATCAGTCACCTTAAAGTTTTATATATGTATTCAGTTTGCTATTGATGAATTTAAACTGTATCTAAAAAGCTTTCAGCAAATTATATGTAATGATCGTATATAGACTATCATAGTGACTAAATTAAAATCATACAGTCACTATAATACGTTAGCTGATTGATGCCGTTTGTACCACTTTCACAACTTGAGGAAGTGACGGATCATGGTGATTTTTTATATGAACGTAGAATTCAGTTTCAAAAGTAACAAGCTACGTTTTATCTTTTGTGCTACGGGAACGAAGCGAAGGCATCTACTTCCCAATATAATGTTTAAAGAATAACAGATATACCTACATAATATCTATCCTACTACCACTAACCCATCATGGCTATTTATTCCCACCAGACTATGAAATCCAATGAACAAGAGAAACAATGAACACTCAACAAACAGAATCTAATTACACAAACCTCATCGAATGATTGATGCTAAAGAATTAGAACTCCTAACAAATGCCGCGTCAAAAATGCTTCCACTTTTTATCTCTCTCCCATACCCTATATAGCACACAAAGCTTTCTATTTCATATTATATTTGTCTTATTTCACATTTTGTTTTGCCAATATTTGGAATTAATGATCTGTAACAAATTTATTATCAATAAAGAGTTGTATTGTATTGTATTGTATTATGATAGGTTTCGACGCCTGACCGTGACTGGTTTTATGGTCTCCGTTGGTCATTAAAGAGATAAATAAAAAATACGTAATTATTTATTGTCAGAGACAATATAGTCCATAAAATAGCCATACCATCTTTTTCCTTTTCCTCCACCATCCTTTTTTCATCCATTGTCCATAGCCTGCCCTCCACAACACAGGTTATCCTAGTGTGGAGTGCAGTGAACATATTGTTATAGTTCATAAGTGTTTCACTGAAATAAATTATTTCAAATTTTAATTCAAACTATTTTAAGCCCACCAACGCATCTTTGGCAGAGGTTGACCATAATGTAGAATCACTTTTTGGCTCAGTGATGTTTCTATAGCGTTCATTATTCGTAGACAAACCTCCATTACTTAACTGCATAATCGTGTAAGAAGCTATTTCTATTCCGTTGTCACTACGCCGAGCTTATTCAAATCATTTGCATTTAACTACTTCAAGTTAAACAATTTCTTTGAAAGTAAAATGTAGAGAAAGTGTATCTTATGTGACTGGGATAAGGGTTGGGATTTGTTGTTAAATGTTATAATGATTGTATTTTAAAATTTTATCAAGGAATGGGTTATGTTTTAAATTAAGAAGGTGCATTGTACTATCCCTTTTAATCAATTAAATCGGGATCAATGAAAATAGTCACTGAATTAAAAAAAAAAATATCAGATACTTTCACATTAAAATTGATACAGATGCTATCATAATAGGTACATTAATACATAACTAAATAAATAAACACCAATCAAAGCAGTCTATATCTTATACAATTAAGACCGCTTTTAATCGGTCTTTTTAATTAAGTTTCATGCTAAAATCAGTCGCAATAAGTAGTCTAATCTTCTGTAACAAAACTAGCCAAATTTAAAGCATAAGAACCCAAACTAAACTGTCTCAGTTAAATTAGTAGTGTTGTACGCATATGTAGTTAATGAATGCAGTTTAGGAACAGTAACTAGAGATGGGAGTGCTGTCATTGTAAGCAGTTTACTGTTAGTGCTTAAGATGGGTAAGGTAGTTGTTACCACGAACAATATACTGACGACTCATTTATTTAGTTTAAAATGTCTAATAAATAGTTGTTAAATGCCTGACCGATAAACTCATTGTAAAGTTACACAATTCTTAAATATAAAGTAACATAAAAATACTTAATAGTCAAATAGAAATAAAACTAAAATACTAAAATATACATAGCTATCTGAAAAATACCAGCTGGCTAGCAGAGATTCGATGCTTAACATCGTACGAATTATAACTTTGGTACTACAACATTTGGAAACATGAAAATCAAAATTACGAAATTCATCTGCTGATATTTCAATGAAAAGGCTTTCCAAAATTTTCAGGAAACATAGTATTTCAAATCAAATCAAATCAAATATACTTTATTGTACACCAAATAAAAAAGAACATATTTTACATAAAGGTGGAAGGTAACCAGGGACATTGGGCGATTGGGGGATTGGGAATTTCCTGAAAATTTTGGAAAGAAAAGCGCAAAAAAGAAGTGGGTCTTGGCCTCCAGTCGAAAATATTGCTAATCTATGTAAGTACATGGTATAAAATAAAGCGTTTGTTTAGCCCGTGGAAACTACAACTAAGCTGGTATGATGAAGGCGGCAGGTAAATGGTTATTGCGTTTAGTTAGTGAAGCACCTGATTGCTGCACTCTGAGTGGGTTTGTTACTTTGATGTAAATTTATTAAAGGGACAGGCTCACTTATAAACCTCACTCTCATATTAAACTTTAGCCAAGTGCAAACCCGTAAAAGTTTTTTTTTTTTTTTTTAAACTGTTCATGCAAAAAAAGTAAAGCGAGTATTGATTAAGTACTTAATTAATCTAATGGTATTTGATTTACATATTAACTTGGGCAATGCAAATTGTTTAGTAACACGATTTTTTTACAAATACATTGATCACAGTATTTCGTCTTCAAAACCGTCCGTGGCTTATATAAGACTACGGTATTTTTTCAAGATAACCGAAATGGATACAGTCTCGTAGATGAAGTCGTTACAAAAGAAAAAAAAATATTTATGTACCTACAACTATCCTGAGTCCCATTACATAGCTATAAAGCCTGCATCACATCATAAAATAGTCGTCAAAACATGCCATAGCTTTGATGCAGTTTGAAAACTCTAAAAACCAGAGCTTACCACTCTTCTCTCATGCGAACTCACTCGAAAATCCTAGACGCTCATTCCAAACATTCAAGAGGCCTAAGCTCTCCTAATTCTTAAACAACTTAGCTTGCTTTGCAAACACTCTGCCACCTTTACCCCGCGACTACCATTTAGCATTTCACGCGATTATATCGTTTACTTTAACAACCATTGCTGGTTTTGTACCGCGTCTGTTATAAAGAGTGTTTGTGAACGCGCAATGGTGTTTAAAATTTATGAGTAGGAAAAGCGGTCGGAGAAGTTTTTCTTCAAGTATGCCAGGATTTCCCTTCCGTAGGCAAATCCAACGTTCTTATAATGAGGAAAGCTTTGGTTGTCGTCCCATAAATATTAATCAGGTGCCTATTAACAGTCGACAGGTATTTGCATTTAACTGCTATTGGGTTCCGATTTGAAATTGTACGATTAAAACTCTTTGGCTGCTTGTTTCGCATAGACTAGGTGGATGGTTTGTCTTTATGAGTAAATAAGAATTCATTGTACTAAACTTAATAAGACATTTGCATGCTTAGAAATTAGGGTTTTTATTTGTTAGATTTACTTTTACAAGAAAATGTACGTCTGTTAGTTAAGCTATATTATTAATTTTAAGATACTAGCAGTACATTTTCTGTTTAGTGAACTTATATCAATAAATAAAAAAAAGACTTTATAATGTAAGTAGCTGTGTATTGTGTACTTATTTACCGCCAAAAATTGGTAAGCTCTAAAGGCTTTTATTCAAAAACTTACATTTTGTTAAAAACTAATTTAAAAAAACTAAATACTAACAATAGAATAAAAACTTAAACTACTTCTAAAACTAAAATACTTAATCTAAAATGTCTGTAGTAGAAGGAAAGGTCCCCAAAATGCTGGCGGCATTTACGCGTTGTATAGCAATGCTCACCTTTTGAGCAAAGAAGCAGCCAGCTTCTGGAGACCTGTCCTGTTTTCTTTTACCGCCTGTATTAGGACTTATATGCAGAATTGTCTGCATATTTTATTTATATGTATTATATAAGAATTATTTCTTCTTACAAAAAAGGGTTTGTTCATCGTTTGTTATTCGGTAAATCTAGTCTTAAAGATATGCCATTTATTTTCAGTTCACATTTATTGAGTTGAGACATATGTATTAAAAACATGCAAAATAAGCTGAATGGTCGACGAAATTATGACGAATAATTATTTCTGTCTTTATGTTTATGTTCATTATAATTATATTTGTGTATATTATTTATCCTATCGCATCTATTTCTGTTGTACACCACGTCCTTTATAATCCTTTATCTATTCCTCTCCATTCAATGGTTGCCTGGAAGATATTGCTTTTAGCAATAAGGCCGCCACTTGTGGCACTAGAGTAGTTATGTAAGTATTTTTTATTAATTTTGTTTTATATTTGTGTGACAATAAAGAATTATGTATCTTTCTATATCACATGTTCAATTGGTGCAATTTACTGAATATGAGAAGATTTTCTTGGCATATAATTGGGAGAGCAAAAGGAAATAACCTTAAGAATAAATTAAATTAATAATAAATTAACCTTAAAAACCTTCGGTGTCGGGCTGGAGCGGCGGCTATTATTGCCGAGCATTACAAGAGACGCAAATATGCTAACCTCGGCCGAGGTTACATCTTTGAGCCTTTTGGAGTCGAGACTTTGGGGCCGTGGGGTCCGGGAGCCCATACTATATTCCAAAACCTTTTGGAGCGCTTGGTTGACGCGACGCATGACCAAAATGCTGGCCTTTTTCTGGCTCAACGTATCAGCATTGCCATCCAGCGTGGTAATACGGCCAGCATGCTGGGCACGCTGCCCTCTGGTAGTGGGCTGGAGCACTTAGATTATCTTTAGGCTTTTCTAAAGATTTTCTAAGTGCCCCTTTTTGTAGTAGTTAGAAGTAGTATGTTTAGTTTTCCTTCCCTTGTTTTTATATTTTATTATTGTAAATAAAGTATTTACCTTGAGAATATCAAATAACATTTGGATCGAATGACGCAAATTAAACTAATCACGGAGATTGTTTGAGTACAAGGATTTCCTACTATTTCTCTCAATTTCCTTTTTTTTATCCCAATGTGTTTTAGTACTTACATGTATTTTTTTGGGTCAAGTAATTATTGACACAAATACATACAATCAATATGAATCATACAGCTAAAGCAAATTGGAAAGCAAATATAAAAAAAAAAACTTTCACTTATCTCTCATGTTATGTAATAATGTTATGTAACCATGCAAATGTTGTTCATCTTAGCCATCTTCCCAATTAAACTACATAATATGTACATATATGCATACGCTATAAATCTATACATTTTAATAAAGCTAAAGAGGGACCAACATCTAAACATAGAAGATATTAGAAAAAATTTTTATAATGTTTGTCTATTTGTCAGTTTATCTGTTTTTCTGTTTCTCTGTGTGTTTGTTCGTCTGTTAATTTAAACGTTCATCTCCCAATAACGGCCGATCGGATCTCTATGTTTTTTGGTATGTATATTATGTATGTAGATAGTAGGAAGTCCCGGAATCATCACTGCTACTTTATATCCCAAAATAATGCGAACGAAGCCGCGGGCGTCCACTAGTAAGTAAATAAATATCAAAGTATTACACAAATATTACAAAAAATATAAATTTACTAACCTTTTTCATTATATCTTTTTCAACCACACTTTTCATCATAAATTCTGAGTAAAGCCCCTTTTTACACCGTTCCTCAGAAAGTGTAGCAACTAATTCCGAGCCACAAAGACACTGAGAGTATCTGTAACCTAGTTATTGCCGAGAATTTAATACAGGCTAGTTCCTTTGCACTCGTATACTAGGAAACAAGGATTTAGGGGAAATGGGAGATAAGGTTTTTGTGTACCTACGAGTAAAGTAAGATTTGCATCTGGTAAAGTTTTTAATCTAATTAAACTTGTTATGTGTACCTACAACAAATCGTTAAGTCAGTTAAAGTTTTTTTTAAACAAATTTATTAAAAACTATGCCGAACAAACAAACACAACTGCAAAACTTAAGCAAAACAATAAACTATAAAACGTATCTAAACTAGTCTAAATAAATAAAACTCAAAGGTGACTGACTGACTGATATAGTGATCTATCAACGCACAGCTGATCGGGCTGAAATTTGGAATGAAGGTAGATGTTATGACGTAGGCATCCGCTAAGAAAGGATTTTTGGAAAAGCCGCTTTTAAAGGGGTGAAATAGGGGATGCAAGTTTTATTTCCTAATGCGAGCGAAGCCGTGAGCACCCACTAGTTTAATAGTTAACTAGTTTTTATAGGTTAAATAACTGAATAGGGTGTGTATGATTTTCTAAACAAGTATTTGATAAATAATAAATTTTATTAACAATGTGTCACTAAATTATTCCTAAAATAAACTACTTTTTTATAATTCTAATGTGTTAAGAAATAAATTAGTTGGAATTATACATAGTTTTGTAGCAAACGCATACTTTAACGCATCTACTTATATCTGTCTTACCTCTATAGCGGATGGTCGGCAATTAAACCTTAGTTATGAAGGCGAGAGCGCGGAAACACTGAGTATTATGTTTTATATTCTGTCTACTGCTTGTGGCTTAAAATGATAGCTGTATGTTGGAATGAAATTATATTAGTAGAAAATATATTTTTTAGCTGGATTAGACACATAAATCTAAATATATAAAACTCAAAGGTGACTGACTGACTGATATAGTGATCTATCAACGCACAGCCCAAACCACTGGACGGATCGGGCTGAAATTTGGCATACAGGTAGATGTTATAACGTAGGCATCCGCTAAGAAATAGGGGATGCAAGTTTTACTTCTTAATGCAAGCAAAGCCGCGAGCATCCACTAGTATTACTACATATTTTTTCAAAGAAAATTTTTTTTTTTTTATTAACTTGAAGTTTCTTGCAATTTCCGCGTACTTCACATATTGAAGTAGCTTACGTGTTAATAATTTGTTTGAAAACCGCAGTTATATGTTGAAAAGCAAAATTCTACAATTTTAGCACTCAGAAGGAAAGTCAATATATTTTTTATATAGTCTGGATTGTGGAACTGGTTGTGTGCACTTTTAATTTGTTAAGATCTGACGATTACTTAATACTTATACAGGCTATTACATGACGTATGCGCTTTGAAAATTGAATCGTGTATAAGCCACTGTACTCAACTGGACAGTAAACAGATAAAAAAACAGATTAATAATCGCTAAAACATCTTCTAAAATCAAATTCCAAAAACAATAGACGCTCGTGACTCTAATAAGATACCTAGCTAAGTACTTGCATAAACACACGAAACACTTGGAGCCCGCATCGAGGATAAGCCAAGCTAAGCCTTCTCGCAGATCTCAAGGCGTTTCCATCCATCTGCTTTATCCTTTTATCTTAGCCTGATTGTACATATATGTTTATGTGTGTATATTTTGGGGTTATTAACTTATTGTTTTTTATGCTTGATGTTGATGATTTGATGTAAAGCATTGCTGCAGCTTAGGGTGTCACACGCTTACCTAGAAGACTTTTGTAATTTTTTGCGTGTGTTTGCTGCTTTTTTTTTGTTTCGTGGTTTTTGTATTTTGTGTATGACAGTCAGGCATTGGATCAACAAGTCGCATAAAGATGTTGTTAGCTTAGATTGAGTGTATTCAAAGGTAGTAAGAAAAGTTAAGCAATTGTCGACGTGCTGGGATGGGTGGCCAATGAGTACCTTCATTGTAAAATATTGTCAGAAAACATGTTGGATAAGATTTTGTAAATCATGGTTGTTTATTATAAACACCAATTTGAAACCTAAACTTTTCGTGGTTGCAAGAACAGTTGCATTTCAACTGTATTTACCATGTAATACATACATTATGTTATTAAAAAAGTCACACGCTCAAAAAAACCCTTTTATTTGTATTTAATACTATACAATGTGCACATGTATATTTACATTACATAAATACAATAATTTCATTAACAAACACCTCCATAATTTAATTAACATTTGAACAAGATGTTCAGTATATTGCTGAATTTACTGAAAACCTCCCGAGGCAGGAAACTGTATAATTTCCCCCTCGATACACATGTCAAATGTCTCATATAACTTGAGTAAACTTGGTACAAAGACTTGGAACTTAGATAAATCTATGTTTAGAGAGGGAATCTTTGATCCATTGTAATCATTACTAAAGGTGAGCATTTAGTATCAGGGGTCTTTAAATCCAGAGTAAATAGGTTACTCCTAGGCCAACGTGCAACATCTTAGACTATAGTGATGCTTAACATCAGGCAAGCTGTAGTCAAACGTTGGCCTTTTCCGGGTAAAAAAGATATCATTCACTCCATCTTTAAACTTAGGTCTTACATCGGCAATTACTATAAAAATATGTCTAAAATTGGCTCGACAGTAATTAAATTGAATCATGACTTATAGAAGCTTTAGTACAGTGATCACTCCACATTTTGCTACGAACATAATAGGAAGTGTTTTGGTAAAATTACTGTATTTAGAATTATAATTTATAGTCTGAGAGTAATAGTTTTTAGCAATAAGGCCGCCAGTCGTGGCACTCGTTGTATAAGTTTTTTTAATATTTGTGTTATATTTTTGTATTTGTGTACATTTATACAGATTACATTTAACTATTTATCTATCATTTTGATATCAAATTCGTTTGTGCAATCAAGTATAAAGGGCCAGGAATGAACAAGATATTTCCTGTCTATTGAAACATGTTCTCAGTCTAACTGAAGACGAATGCCCTTCTATTTATAATGAGAATCCATCAAAAGTTACACAATTATTTTCAATGGAGGCCAATTTTCGGCATAATTTTAGCATTTTCATGGTTAATTAACTTTGGAGAAGTCATCGGTAACGTATTGGCTTGTTTTATAGAACCTTTGAACATTAACCAACTTTTTAAAAGATTGAAAATGAGGGAAGCGATTGGAATTGAAAGTTGAATGGAAATCAAAGGCGTTCCTTGCCATAGAAATCAAACGTTTGTAAAGACTAACAGTTGTTGAACGTGTTTGTTAGCTTGTTTAATAGACTTAAAAAGTTATATAATATTAAGCCTAAGATGTCTGGTTCATCGACAGAAATTGCGTTGGGTTTATACCCAAGCATGTATTATACAAAAATTGCGTTGTGTTTATAGCAAGCAGACTCAGTATGCGTGCTGCCGTGGTCCCAGATATGTTCTGAAGATTCATGTCATAAAATCCGAAACGCGTAAACAACATACGCAAATTAAACGTGAGTATTATTCTCGTATGTTTTAGTTAACATATTGATAACATGTCACACGAAAGTTTTAGTATTAAAATAAACCCAAGCAGTAAATTTATTTGAAAGCACAATTGTTGTTGAGAGATGCTTATAATATCGAGTACCAACCTAGTGTAGAGGATAGAGAGGCCTTTGCCCAGCAGTGGGACGGAACCGGCTTATAATAATATTAATAAACCTAGTGTAGGTAGGACGAACAGCTGATCATACATCATCATACATCAATTGCAAGACCTAGAGCTCACTTAGCTTATTAGGTTACTCTTACATGCAAAATATATTTTTCTGTTGTGTTCTTGAAGGTTATTTTCACAGTCTTAAGAATAGAATTGTATAACATTAATAGAGACAGATTTACAGACATTTAGTAGGTATATACACACACACATATGTACAATATCATATTTCAAATGATCCTATGTCTTGATCCTCAAAAATAATTACTTTCTGATTCGGTAAAAATTAAAGTAGCAAAGGTTACAAAATATTACCAAACTAGTTACGTCCTTACAATATTATTCATGAAGTCACTGTTCATTGCCGTTTAACTGCCCCGGAGGCCTAACTAAAATTTAACTGCACAATAAAATGGCGAAATAAAAAACCAGGACGGAGTTAATTGACGCCATCTATCGGGAACAAAGGTCGGGAAATTAATGAGCACTAAAAACGACACCCTTAAATCACTCGAGCCGTAATTGGCGAATTTGAAATTCGAACGAACTAGCTTTCTGTTGTTTTTGATACTCCCGGAGGTGTGTTTTGGTTGTATGAAAAAAAAAGAAATAGCTTTACAGTGATTGTTGGAAAACGGTTCTATTCATTAACTTGGTAGAAAAATCAACTATTTTGTCTGATTGGTGCAAATAAATTACTATCTTCAGAATTCCACTCATATCATAAATGCAAATGACTATATTTGAAATGTAAGTTTTACTTGACGTGAGGCAGAATATGTATGTACCTACCATTAAGCATTCCATCTGCTGTTATCTTACAATTTGTGCATATTCGCAAAATAAATGATTTGATTTCAAATGTTTCGCTTATTATTCGACAACACAAGAATCTTGATAATATCTTCAGCCCTTGTCGATCCACTACTGGCTGGGTATAGGCCTTGATAATATAATACATTTTATTATACGTTGTAACTTATATTTTGATTTCAAGTTTTAAATCTCTTGGTGCTTTTTTCCCCGAAAATCGTTTGCAGTAAAAAAAATGTCAGGTTAAGGTTTAAAGAACTTTATTCCACACGAAGATTGTCACTTACGTGTGAACATAATTAATTAAAATTAATCGTATGTTACGTTCGTGGTCACAACAGAATTCAATTTAGTTTTAAAATAATCAAATATTAAATATGCCGTACGTTAATTAGCACAGATAAGTACATAATCAATTTCATTCATTCAAAATTTCCACACAATTCACAGCATCCAACTTGTACTCATTAAAATGGCAAACGTCTTCAAAACCCTTAACAAATTACCATAAGCACTTAAATGATCATTAAATCAAAATGACGAGCGAAGTGAGAGCGTAAATTGAAAATGAATATTGTTATGAAGTTGGCGAGTTGTTTCAGCAAATTAAAAAGTTTCGCTTCTGTTCTGTCAATCCGGTTGGGAATTAGGCATGTGACAAGTTACAGGATAAACGTTTTGTGCCGCTGTTTTGTTTTTAGCGATGTGTGTTTTTAGTCCATTGAGCTTTGTATATATACTTAACAATATTGACATAATTATAAACTTAATTGACCTAAATTTGTAATTTTTTTAATTATTAAATATTGATATTGCACACAACGCCATCTAGCACCACACTAAGCAAACGCTTGTGTCGTGGGTGATAGATCAACTGGCACGAACATTGTTGATATTATTTTAACCTTCAATCTTTTTACGCAAAACATAATATCTCTGAATCCAATGATAACTTAAAAGATCATTTTATTCAGTAACAAAAACACTAAACGCCTCTGTTATCCAAAACTGGGAAAATAAAAAAAACGTTTCGTACATCAGAATTTCTAAAACCTATTCGCCTCGAAAAATTCCATCCAGCGGCAAAAATGTTATTCAAATGGTTTACCGTCACCACATAGACAAATTAACACATAGACACCAGGGTTACCTAGAAGAGATCGCTTATTCTAAGGTTACTTTTAGGTAAGGGTGCTATATTTTAAAATATATAACGGCCTTATAATTACAATGGAGCTGTAGTCAAACATAAGCCAATTTTAAAAAAGGGTCTGGTACTTATTTTTGTACTCGTATTAAATGTTTACATGTTTTTGATAATTTATGTTCTATTTGTTTTGTTGTATACCAATAAAATGAAGATATTTCATTCTTTATTGAATAATTTAACCTTTGAATTCTTTATAAACTTAAGATTTTAAGTATTGTGGTCTGCGTGGACCAATCCGCATCTAATATTACCACGCGTCATGGGTATAGACCAATCAGCAAATGCATAATATATCTGACTTTTTTACAGCTTAATAAGTTCACTACTACTACAGCTACAACTATTATATGTAAATAATAAAAATAAATAATCCGGGACATTGCACACAGCGCCATACTAAACAAACGCTTGTGTCGTGGGTACTAGATAACGGATAAAATACTTATATACTTTTCTTTTGTAAATACATACCAGACTCAACACAAGTAATTCTAAAATTTAAAATTCTTAAATACTTGTGTCATGCGGGAATCGAACCCGCAACCCCTAAATTAGAAGGCAGAGCCACTACCAACTAAGCTAACAGGCCAGTTAAATCGTAATTGCCTATAATTTTTATTTCTTGGGTCTATGTCTGTCAGAATAATTTGACCATAGTTAGGGATCTATGAGGTGACATATCCTTGCGTCACTAGGATCCAGTTGAACGCGAGCGGCAACTTCCGGCCCCCTCCACTTCCCCCGTGACGCACTTCCGGTCCCTCCAGTACTACTAACTGTGTCGGAGCTTTTGTCGTATGAAAATTGTAAAAAATGCGCAAAATGAAACACTATTTCGAATACTGTTGAAATTTTTTTGACGCTACTCCAAAATGGTTTGGATTGAGTTTTTGGTATTCATATCTTACACTAGAAAGGTATTCAGAAACCTAGTGGTTAAAAGAATATAGTTAAAAAGCAAATGAAAAGCATGAGTGTGTTAGCTTTCTGACCTTTGGATATAAAAGTATTCTAAATTTTATCGAGAAGCCGTTTGTTTTTTTTTGACTAGTTTTTTTTTAGGATTTGGCCATAATTTGCCCGTTGGTTAGCAAAGGCTTTGGCCTGAGATGGAGCGCGCTTACCATTACTTATAAGATATTTGAACAAAACATCTGCTCGTAAAGCAAATTTGCAAAAATGTATTATAATATAGTAAACGTTTTCGTATGTCGTGACTTAAATGTCTCGTGTTAATTAATATTAAAAGTTTAATATAACTGAGTCTATGTCTATGCACCTTATCATAAATTTAATTGACTTTAAATTTAAACTTACGCTTTCAAACTTGTCAAGATATTCAATTCTGTCAAATTCACTTACAAACTAACTCGGTTTGACTTTGTAAAGACATGTACCCTCTGCTATTTACGTGAGACTTACATTGTTGTATAGATCTGACATGGCATTAAGTATTCATTAATTTTAACTTTTTTTTTTACTTTTTTACACGACATATTGTTATTAGGTACGTATTAGTTTGTCAAAGTATTGAAGTTATCATTTTGTAAATCCATGTACTCTTTCTCTTGAGTCGTATTTCCTCATGACTGAGGGTCACGAATCCCCCTCAGAATAACTTCTTTAGGAGACTTATCTTAGACAGATAAATCGTGGTGGGTGCCCAGGTTCTTCCACGGACAAACCAAACCACCAAACCTATACAATGTGAAAAAAATTATAACTAAAATAAAATTTGCCTTTTCCATAGTATTTAGTTCCATGGCAAACCGTAACCCTTGGCACTGGAGGTAATTTAGACTTTCATAAAGAAAAGTATGATAAAATCGCAAGTCTCACGAGTATCGCTGTATCTCGCTAAGTCGTAAGAAACTTGAGGCGGTTAGGTGTCGCCACTGCCTCATGTTCACATGCATTTTAAAATAAATTACAAACAGAGCAGATGACTCACCTGATGATAAACAATCACTATACTTATGGACTTGCTACAGGTGTTGCAGTGGTGGACCAGCCAGCACAAATATAAGAAAAAATCGTTTGCCTATGTACCAATAAGTGTTTTGATTTTTGTCTATATACAAACATGTGCAAAAATCAAAGATATATTATATAGATAGATACTTTTGTAAAATTATTCCTTATATCATATATCCTTATACATATTATATAATAAAGCTGAAGCGGGTCGAAAGTCTGAATATTATAGATATTTAAAAAAAAATGTTTGGAGTTGGAGTTTGTTTACTTGATAGCAGAACACATTCCAACAAATTTTCTAAATTTGTCTGTGTATCTATTTCTCTGCCTTTGAAGGTAGATGTTATGACGTAGGCATCCGCTAAGAAAGAATTTTGAAAATGCCACTTTTAAAGGGGTGAAATAAGGAATGCAAGTTTTACTTTTCAATGCGAGCGAAACCGCGAGCACCCACACAGTTATGAATAAGTGTACTCGTCTGCAAGAACCTATTAATTCTTATGTGCATTTTATAATGCATAATAAGGTTTCGATAGGTTTAAAAAATCTTGTCATCTTAAAAAGGTGCACAACCTTAAAGAAACCTTTAAATTGACACTAAACGCGCCCCCTAAGGGGTTGTGTCCATCCAAAAGGTTGCCTGGAAGAAATCGCCTAAGGCGATAAGGCCGCCCAATGTGCAACACTTTAATTTATGTATGTTTATTTCTGTTTGTAATTTTTGTGTTCTTATTATTGTGGTGTACATTAAAGTTATATTCTATTCTATTCTATTCTAAGGGCTGTTTGAGAAGCGTAAATTGAATTAAAAACAAAATGTATATGTCATGTTTCTTAAAAATATTTTTCGTCTAAAAATCTAGACGAAAGTATCGCCAGAGATTATGTTGGTCCATAAATAATTCAATCTGGCTAAGTAGGTCTAACGTTTTACTTTATTAGAAAGAAAGTTTATTATTTTTGAGATTATTATTTTTAGTTGAGGAGTTTTAGTGAGTGAAATGAATGATGGAAAAGGTGAACAACACTTGGTCTTGTTTAATTTTTCTTTGTGGTAAACCCAGATGAATAAAATTAATGAAATATATACATATAATAAAGCTGGAGAGGGTCGAACGACTAAAAAATTTGAATATTTAAAAGAAAATAGTTTTTTTTCTGATTATCTGTGTCTCTATTTGTTTGTTTATTTAAATGCCCATAACGCAAAAACGGCTAAACGGATTGTCAGATTTTTGGTTTATAGGTAGTATGAGGTCTTAAAAGGGTCATAGGCTACTTTTTATCACAAAACAATTCGAGCAAAGCGGCGGGCATCCACTAGTTTATAATATTAGGCATGACAACAACAGGTTTTTGTTTGCAAGGTGTTACAAATTCTTTTGTTTTGTTACACTAAATTCATCTAGGTATAAAAAGCTAGCTTGCCTACACTTAATAAGGCTTTACTTATCTATTTAGTATTTAATTAAAGTCCAGTTATTAAATTTAAGCGCCAATAATCCAACTTCATTCAATCAAGGCAGAAATCCAATAATCAAATTTAATCAAACAAAATCTCTAACGGTCTAATAATATCAGAATCTAATTAATATATTGCATTATTCTGGATTCCATTAATAATGCAATTCAATGGGGTCAAATTGAATTATCCCCAAATATTGGAGGGTCACAGCTCCAATAATTGTGTACGCATAAGGCTGCCTATGAAGGCATAATAATTAGTTGAACAATAAATGATAAGCATTATATTGATTCAGTATTAACATATAGTGTAACGTTATAATGTTGAATATGTCATTAAATTTTTTTTTGCATAAAAACACAAATACTATAACTATTGATCAAGGCTAGACTTTAACATAAGATCAAAATTTCTATTTATATATATCTTAACAAAAATCTTTCCTCTAAAATCGACCACACACTTAATGTAGTAGTTTACGAAAAAAAACATAAAACTTTACAAAAAAACAAAACCTTGTCAGGCATTTGAGCGTGAAAACCTATGGAAATTGGATGGTTTGTAGTATCGGTTTACTTCAAATCATATTTGATACAGACAAAAATATCATCTCTAACAATCATATTCACGTACTGTTTAAGAAAAAGCTAGGAAAAAGCATTCTAAAGCTTTTCAATCTTAGTAACAGTCTTAGGTACTGTTTTTTATAAAAAAGCCTTTATTTCTGGTTGACAATGTGTTTTGCTAACGTAATTCAAAAAGAAACTATTATTTTAGCACTGTGGTTCATGCTCTTAGGAAAAATCTCCACAGCTTGTTTTCCTACAAAAGCCTCCATGAAAACAAACAAAATTTCAAAAACTGCATTATTCACATCCGGAAACAAGATATCCAAATTGTAAAATCAATTTCCCTCAAATCCTCCACACCTGTAGTAAAATTGTAGCAGCCTGGAGGTCCTATTACGGAACCTCAATCCTTGGGTTCCGATCAAGGCTGCGGTTTTCGACATTGTTAAATTATATAGGATGTTCGAGTGGTAGGGTGGTGTAGAAGGTTTTGTGAATTAATTGACGTGTAAGATTTTTTTAAAAATATTGTACAGAGCATGTTAAATGGGATTATTTTTGACAAACTTTTTTTCCTTTTATTTGTTTAAAATATATAAGTCCAAATATTAGTTTATTGTGTGACTGAAATCAAACAGGGACTGTCGGAATATTAAGACGGATATTCAACCATCAAGCATTTTAGTTATCATCATAACCATAAGTTCAGCTCTTATATAGACAACAGTTTGATCACCAACTGGTTTTTTTGTACTGTCAGAAATAAAAATAACATAATATTTTATTTTTTCCAAGCCTCCCTATGACATAAATAATTCTAACATCCTATATCTACAGATCCCGTCCAAATCACGTTCTTATTAATTCCTGGGAATAGGAATTGAATTCCTTTATTGAAGGACGATTATTCCGGTTTTCGCTCGCTCTCTGACTCTTCATTTGTTCCGGTATAATTGGAATCAAAGCGGTATCAGCGCACTGAATTAAATTTGGGATTTTGTTATGAGTAGTTTGTTAGAATGAATCTGTTAGGATACGATGAATGAGCTTTGGTTAATATTAATATATTTATAATCTGTTATCATGTGTATAAAGGTGAGCTTTGTTCAGGGGCAGATTTCAAAGGAAATGTTTGTTCATAGAGCAAACAGTTGTTCATGCATATTATTAATAGTGCCTGGAAGTGCTATCAGTTTTAATACAAAATCTAAAGAAGATTGTGTGTTAATCCAGAAGTTTATCTATTTTAATACGAATTATTATACAAATCGTTTTAGCTGATTAAGTATGAAGAAGGAACAAACATAGACACACTCAATACTTTTTTTAACAAATGGGTTTACACTTGACCGTAGTTTGCCTCATGGCAATAATATAACAATAATAATATACATCTTTATTGCGCACCAACAAAAGTTATACAAAGTAAAATATAAACTAAAAATAACATACAAATGGGCGGCTTTATCGCCTTAAGCGATTTCTTCCAGGTAAAGCAAAATCAAAAGTGAAGTGATAAACAAATAGTGTAATACTATTTTTTTATACAAACCACGTATATTATATCACACAAATTTAATATTTCATAAACGTTCGCAAAACGTATTAACTTCGACAAATTGCATTTTTGATTAATTTGTTTGGTTCGGTGGCTCTCGTGTAATTTTGTAATCGGTTTCTGTCCGTACTTCGATAACGGAATAAAATGAATATTATTTAGGAATTAAATAAAACTGCCGATGGAATGACACGCGATTTTTGAAATGATTTTTTACATTTTTGCACATTGAAAAGTATGATAAAGATTCAAATTCAAATATCTTTATTGCAAGAAATAATATAATAGGTACATAAGATAAAAATACCACAAATACGTTTCGCTACGAGAATGTCTTAACAAGATGTTCAATGTTTCCTTCATTGCAAAATGCGAAAGCACTTTGAGTACAAAAAAATATGCCACTTCTAACCTGATTCTTAGAACCAACACAGAACAGAACAGTTTCTATGTTGTCGGTATAGAATCGAATTGTATATCGTTAAATAGTAGGTCCCGACTGTTTGTTTAATATCACAGTCAAATGAGAGTTTATCGTAAGGCTTGATAAACTCTCATTTGATAAGAAGAAGAATCGAATTCATTTAATTGCAAAAGATTATTGCAAACGAGAATATTGTGATGAATCATGTAAATAAATTCAGCTTAGAGCCGTTGACCCCGCACAGGGTGCGATCAACTACAGAATTGAGCCCGCGAGTGCCATACAGAGTTATTTGAAAACAAAGAATTTTCATTTTATCCCTCTCTTTCTCTCTGTGAAACATAAATAAAACATTTTTTTTACACTGAACATGAACAGGCAGGCATTTGACCAATAGCTGACTTGATTTAAGTACCTAACTATTATGGCTCAAGTTCAAATACACCCGTTCTGGAATGGGTATATTATGGCGGAGTTTTTTAATATAATGCTAAGAGAAAAATAATTTTAACACTAATTTAGTTTTTTAATTATTCTGTTGTATGAAAATAATGCAACATTTTTTTAACAAGGATTGGGTTCACACTTGACTACGATTCGCGTGGTGGTAAAAAAACTGATAAAATATGACAAATTAAAAATGTATCTTTACATATATGTCATACTTTTGAAACGTACAAAAATATAAAAAAATCATATTAAAATAAAATAATAATAATGGTAAATAAACCAAAAATCAAATATAAGGCTACCAATCTACACACACACACACATATATATATACATATATTATTTATACACGATAAACATGTTTAGAATATAATGTCCACCAACATTTTTAAAAACAACTTTAAGTGACTCGGCTATTCGAAGATTTTATCAGTTAAAATAGTTATACAATTTTTGTCTATTTCCAAGTAACTCTACATATAAGTCAGAATCGGCCCCGCGAGGTTCGCTACATTTGCTTTTAATTAGAACCGAGTGCATTATTCTACTTGAGTTAATTAATATTTACTCATTATTTAAACGTGTTGGTGAGAATTTACTTAATGATTAATTTACGATGTATTTGTTGCTTTACATTTACTTACATAACAAAACAATGTGTTTAATACTAAAAGAAGTATAATAACTACTATGAGGTCAATTTCAATAAAATTTAAAACTCTCTTAATTAAGTTATCTTTAAGGTAAGAAATAAATTCTAAATTCTAAATTAATTTGACACTAGTTGTAAAATTTCTTTACACTTGTGTTTTGTTATATTTGGTATACAATTTTGTTATACAATTTGATAATTTGACGAGTGGATGCTGTAATTTTAATGAAAATATACTAATATTTAGTAAATTGATGAAAAAGTGTTACTGATCATACAGCGAAAACCTCATTAGTGAATTATAATAACAATTAGTGAATCTTTCGTAGACGTATTATAGCTACGAATATCTCGTAGCATTGTCTACGAAATTCAAGCTACGGTTTTTTTATAAGGTTTGGATAGGAGGTTAGGAGGTTTCATTTAGGAGTGGAAAAATTAATCTCATTATTAATCCGTAATTTTAGACCGCTTGAAACTATATAAACGCTAATAAAATATATTAGTGAATATATTTATATCTTTAGTAATTGCTATTTTGTCTGTGTTCATTTCACTCTTAGGCATATATTATAATAAAATAGAAATGTAATTTACGTAGCACTGTGATTTGGTATGTAATTGAGTCTCATGTTTTTCATCTAGTTTTCATCACATTTTATAGTAGGTATTTGTAAATTCCAGCCAGTGCAAGGACTTATAGTAAATCTACTGTCAGCTTTTGCACTCAAGTCGGGGTCACAAAAGGCGAGTCGCGAAATGAACTGTGGCGTAGGTGGTGAGGGGCGAATCTTGTTTATTATTATAGTGAGGGTTTACAGGGAGTTAGAAGGGTTTAATTAAAATGAGAATTAATGTTATTTTTTTAACACGAGTCAAAGATATATGAAAATAAATTCCTCCGTTCGAATGCAGTTCAGTGGACAAAGATATTAGTGTGTGATTATGCGGGTAGCAGGCATATAAATGCGTTTAGATCATCAAATTCCGCGCAAGTAATAAAAACAACATTAAAATTTTGTTATATTATTTGAAGGTAAACATTGAATTTTAACTTGACACACAGAAATAACTTACCTAAACTAAGATTTCTTACCTTAAACAGCTTTGAGTTGTATTTCCTCATGCCTGAAGGTTGTGAGTCCCCCGTAGAATTAATTCGTTAGAGGAGTTCTCTTGGGCAGATACATCGTGGTAGGCGCACATGGCCTTGGGTATTATGGTCCTCAAACAAGTCGGTTTCCTTAATCTATCATCTTCATCATGATTTCCACCATCGTTGGGTCGTTCTCCGCTAAGCGAGTGCAAATTCACACACTACTTGAGAATATAATTCATTCGAGCAGGGCTGAATTCGAACCAGGTTGCGTTTCGATGAAAAGCAGACACTGGAACCACTGAGATACACGCGCTTTGCAATAAATAGCATATCTTTCCCAAATTCCCTACGTCTAGTGTAAATAGTAACCCTCTGTAAACTAGGTCGGCATTGAGGGTGATCTTGTTCGTTATTATTTTCTAAGTAGACAGAATGGCGCAAAGAAACAATTTATATATAGCGCGCGGTGAATAAAACATCAGTTACTGAGAAATATTACACATATAGCTAGATTAATGGTGAGATGGAGCCATAGGCTAGGAGGTGGTAAGAGATTCTTTATTGCTATAGGCGAAGAGGCTTTTATTACATGAGATAGGCTCACGCTTGACTACAACTTGCCTGATGTTAAGCAACGTTGTAATCTACGATCTAGTGCGCTTGCCTAGAAGAAACCGGTTTACTCTCGACTTGAAGACCAACAAATTATAGTTCAAGGAGAAATAGAGATGGGTATTTTGTGGTGATTTACAAGAATTTGTTTTATGATTTGAATTCATCTTTATTTGACATCACAACTTCGTACTCCTAACTTTAAAGCACTAGAGCAACAATTAGAAAACGATTTAAGTGATTTTACTGTTAATTAGAAATCTCTTGATGGTAAGCGACCAATGATCTACAATGAAGTGCTAGCCTAATATGCACCATCTTGTTTTAAATTGTACTTTTAGATAATAAATCAAAGTGATCTACTATTTTTTCTTTTAAATTGCTTAACTCGTACTTAAGTATGCAAATTTGCTTGAGAAATTTATTATATATTACATTTTTGAAGATTTATCGTTTGCAATATTTTTGTTTATTTTTTTATAAACTGCTATAATAAACACTATCAACATTCCACAGCAGTTGATTTAGTGGACAAATCATGGAAATTATTACTGAGCATTATTTTTTATCCCCTTTGACTGATAACGTCTTGCTGTGTTTCAACAGTGGAATAAATAGCAGTAACATAACTTGGTATTTGGTGAAATCTGTTTTTTTTGTATTTGTCATCATTCGATAATGTTCAAAGTCCTAATGGATTCGAAACCTTTCAACACTATAGTTAGATAGCTACACTAATATAGAAGTTTAACTTTACTTTGATAAGGCACGTTTATGAACCAAAATAAACTAGGACTAAATAAACGTGGTTAGGACAACTGACAACAGATGGAGTAAAGTAGTTACAGAACCTGTGGCCTAGAACTGGCAGGCGAGGAGTGGGTCGTCCGGTCGCGAGATGGGTCGACGACATCGTCAAAGTCGAGGGTCCAACCTGGATGAGGTCTGCACAAGATCGACGCAGATGGCACACACAAAGAGAGGCCTATACCCAGCAGTGGGATCCCAAGGGCTGTGGATGATGATGATGATGATGATGATGATAAACCAAAATATAGACCTGATTTAAATAAAGTGATACATTGTAGTATACTTTATATTAAATGATTTTCAGTATCAGAAACTAAAGTACGTAATGAAACTTAATTTCGTTAATGATTATTAGGACTGATTAATCGACAGGCATGTGAATCTATTGTTTACTTTTTTACTAAACGTATGATTTGTCTTCTACCTGTTACTTGAAGTAGGTAATACTAATAATATAAATTTACCCGCACGAAACGGTACGCTTCTATCTTTATTGTTCGTACCGCAAGGTTGTGGAACTCCCTGCCTGACTCTCTGTTCCCCACGCACTATAATCCAGCGATCTTCAAAGCGAGAGTGAATCGGTTCTTATCGGGTAAACACGCTCCATCTTAGGCCATAGCCTTTGTTTGCTATCAGGTAAACTATAGCCAAGTGCAAACCCGTTCAAGTTAAAAAAAATCTACTTAACCTACTGTTAACAAATCCACTATATCGTTATCAAGAACATGACCGCCGTACTTTACTTTTATGAGGCGTTTTGTACACACACATCGAGTGATTGCATCGTCCGTCATTTATACGAGCTCGCTTGCTGTGAGGTGACGTGGTTGAAACAATCCTGGAGGATTTCTGTTTTGATGTATGATTATTTAACAATTCGATAAGTATGTTAGTAAACAAATCTGTAAAATTTTATAGGAGTACAGCCATATGGACTTATTTCCATTTGTGTATTGGTAATCTGTAATCTTTTGTAGTCCTTTAACCTAATGAATTACTTTTAATTGTATCTAATGATGTAGTGGGCTGGAGCACTAAGATAATCTTTAGGCTTTTCTAAAGATTTTCTAAGTGCTCCTTTTTTGTAGTAGTATGTTTAGTTTTTCTTCCCTTGTTAGTTTTATTATTGTAAATAAAGTTATGATGTATTGTATCTAATGATGTATTGGTAAATAAATATATATCTGATATAATAAAATCAAAATTTAGAAGCTTAGCTAAAGTAAAACAAAAACTTGTTTACAAACATTGCATAAATTCTTGTATGCACAATGCAGGTTGTATAAGTATGTCGTAAAAGATATACTTAAGTAAATAGTTCTCAATATTATGTACTATCAGATTACTTATCTTGTAACTATTCATTAATGAGTAATAGAAATAAAGGCGTTTTATTTTATTTTTATAATGATAGTCTCTGTCAATCAATATATGAGAGTAATTAAATAATTATCTCATAAATTGGGAATATGACTAATGTGAACTTCAACAAAAAACACCATTGGCTCTAAATATTTTACGAAAAATTGTTTCAAATAATACATTTTCTAAGAAGTAACACGTTTTACGTAAATTAGCGTAGGTAAATTCTTTAATTACTATTGTACCTTTATTTATCAATTATACTCATACTGAGCGTTTTGCTTCCACTTTTATAGTGCGAACTGCTAAATTGTGACTCCCCGTTCCCCGCGGAATATAGCCTTGCGATCTTCAAAGCGAGAGTGAATAGGTTCTTACTGGGTTAGCACGTTCCATCCTAGACCGTAATGATTGCTTACAATCAGGCGAATAACGGTTAAGTGCAAACCCATTCCTTGTAAAAATTTATTTTTTAAACGTGGAAAAGGGACTCTGATAACTGTTCGCTTTTCAACTCTAACTTTCCCCCGTAATCTACAATCAAGAACTTAGCTCCCACTAAAAACTGCGAGTAAAAAGCCGATATTTGTCCAGTTTACCGGCAACGAGGATAAACGGTGGAATTACATTAACCCGCCTGTTTACCGCTCGGGTTAAGAAGGAAATGTGGTCAGTATAAATCCCCCTTTGCGACGCTCCGACGAACAACGGATTTGTTTAGGGTTTACAGTGCTTGGGCCCTTTGTTTAGTGGATTTGAAACCTAGAAAATTGTTGATAACGATGAAACAATGCGAAAAAGTGTAAATACGCCTGTATTTGTTATAGAAATGCAAACAAGAAGTTGCTATTTAACAAAATAAATCGATGTCTCCAATTGATTGTACATGCTCTTTTTTACATGAGATAGGCTCTCGTTTGACTACAACTTGCCTGATGTTAAGCAACGTTATAATCTACGTAGTTCGCGCTTGCCTAGAAGAAACCTTGGTTTACCCTCTTCAAAATGCGTGGATACCTGAATACAAATAGCTAAAAAATAATTATATCGATTATAGTGAACCTTGTACTGTTTTTTTTATTTAAAACATGTGTTCAGCATAAATTTCCGTTTGCGGCGCTCCGACGGACTATGGTGGATTTGTTTAGGTTTTACAGTGCTTTGGCCCTTTGTTTAGTGGATTTGAAACCTAGAAAATTGTAGATGAGGATTTTTATGACAAATGTAGGAAACAGTATAACGGACCACCTGGTACTTTTATTTATCTAAAACAGGATTGCATTTGATTACAGCTTGCCTGAAGCGTTTTGTTAACTTGAAAAGTATAGAATGGACTATTGTAAAAAAAAATTGAAAATAATGTCTTATTGTGACAATAGTTTTCACTGGTCTAATATTTATTAGGTACTTAATCCGTTTATTCAATAATAAGAAACAATATTTACACATATTAACACTAAAATAACTAAAAAAGAGTATTTACATCTAAACTAAATTTAAACAATCTACATGTGGTATGGAGCCAAGAACGCTGGCTGCATTCCCACGCTGGATTGCTATAGAAATCCTTTGCGCCAGGAACCAGCCAGCGTTCTTGTCTCTAGTGATGTCAATCAACATTTTTATTTAATTTTTTTTATAAAAGACTTTGTGCTTTTATTCCACGGACCAAAAGTTTCGAAGCCAAGCGGTACGAAAATATAATCAGTCGATAATGATGTATATTAGGTAATTGTAATTACTGATTTGCAATTTGCAAGCACAGCACTTTTATTCTTCTCATTATTTCATCCTCTATTTGAATGTGTGTGAATGTATGAATGAATAAACATAATTTTATAACTTTGAATATTTTTATAAAATAATTACTTCCCTCATTAGAACTCCAAACAAAAATGTAAGTAAAATACAGCTATAGTAGAAGCATAAACAAATCTCTGTATAATTTACATTTATAATATGAAAAATTACAAGTTTCTGCTGTGTTTCTTTGTAAATACAATTTACGAAGCCACGTCCCGTGTAACAGTGTTATTTTTAACACAAAAGTTTCATCAAACAGCTCAGAGATTTAATTAGTTTTTACTTTGCTCCGTGTGTAGAACTTGCTTAACATTCGTTAAATAAATTTTTAAAATATAAATATATACTAATAGAAGACCGCTACTGCTTCATTCATGTGTTTTTTTTGTATGTTCTGCTGGTAACCGTCGGACCAATGTCGGAGACTTTTTACAGCCAACACACAGTTGTATAAACCTTGCTATGTTTTAACTGCTCAAGAGCTTCTGAAACCCTAAATGATAAGTACATGATACTCGTATTTATTTATTTACCATTAGTAACTCCAATTTAGTGTATATTTAGGATACTGTTAACAGCATACGTAGTTTGACAATAGCCAAAGTCAAACCATGTTTAACGAAGTAAGGATTTAAATTGGCAATAAAAATTGTTACAATTACAAAAAAAATCAAAGTGTTTTCCTTATTTTTTATAACCGATAAATTACACTTTTATTTTAGTATCGGGCGCTAACTAAAAAGTTACTTTTACTTACTTTAACTTGCTTATAGACTTCCTTATCTACCAACTGAACCACAAAAACAAAACATCGTGTAGAACATTTTAATAAATCCCCGTGAAGTCCTGCGAGCTACGTACTACAAGACCCTCCTTAATTGTGAAACTTCGGTAAAACTCGCTCTTTGTCGAACATTTTGTAAGATTTTATTTGGGAAGCTATTTTTTGGTCAGCTTTTTGAGGACAGGGATGTGAGCAGCATTATTCACGCACTCACTCATTTATAAAGATTTGAAAGTACGTATGACTGGCCAACGTTTGTGATAAGGTGTCAAATTAGCTTAGAATTACTATCTTTAGGATTTACTAATTAACGTAGCACTTTGTAAATGATAGCATTCCCCGTTTCCTAATTCACAGTAAAGAAACTATAAAACAGCCAGTTTTGAGCTCTGAACGAATCAACACATTTTTAACGGTCTCACAAAACTATTGTGTTTTTATATTTTTTTTTGTTTAAAATAGATGAAATTTTCTTCATTTTTTTTAGCTGTTTTGTAATCGACTGATAAAAGATATATTTTGCTGATCGATTAATTCAACTCATTTTATTATAGCCCTAAAACACGTAGAGATTATGATAAATTTTTCTTATCGGCCCAGTTTTTTGGATAAACTTTGCCCTTTCCCGATGTTTGAAGATTTTTAATCAATCTCTTAAAGAAAGTGTTAAGTGTAGTCTTAATTTTGAGTTCGTGGTCGAAGTTTTGCTTTGAGAAAGGTTATTGTTTCCTCCCTTAAAGGCACTTATTTTTAACAAGCTTTTTGTTTTGATTAATTTTATACCTGTTACTAAATAAATTTTATATCTTTGTTAGAAAAAAATCTAATTATATAAAGAAACATTGGACAAATTAAAAAAAAAGTTGTTTGACTAAATACTACTAGCACGTATTAAAACTAAAATATTTGGAAAGACCTAAGAGCAAATTTTTCAAAAATTATGCAGGTTATAAGTGGTAACTTAACAAAAGTTAGTTATTTTATTTGCTTAAAAAACGAATCAGTTGTGCGACATAATTTCATGCTATTTTTTATATTTTACTTACATACGAAAAACACTTATAAACGAGCTTTCATAACAAAAGTGATCTTTAATACAAGCTTAACCAATTTTCTGTAGAAACAAGATCGTTCTACAATAACGTCACTATTAGTTTAAGGTTCATACTCACTGTATATAAAAAATAATTTGAAAATATATTAAAGTTTTGCCATAGAAATTACAAGTAGCAAACATCACTGTTTTTTTCTAAGCATACTTTTATCATCACGTAAACTATGTTTCTTTATTAATACTGATTCAACGTTTGATAAGTCACGATGTCATATAGAACTGACAATGTCTTAAAAATGATAATGTAAAACTCCTCATATAAAGTTGTTTTTTTTTAAACTAGTTAGGATCACGCTTGGCTGCAACTCGCCTGATGATAAGCAACGGTATTATCTACTGTCTATTATCACTCTCGCAATGAAGACCGATAAATTATAGCTCGAGGGGAATAGAGATTCAAGCAAGGAGTTCCACAGTGTTCAGTTTTTCACTAAACAGCGAGTGTTGCTGCACGGATATCATTCCAGGCGTCTTGCTCATCAAATTCTGGACTATCTTATGTAAAACTTACAATTGCACTTAATAATTAACAAGACACGAAAACATGGCACAAGCCATTAGTATGTGGCTAGATGGCGCTGTGTGAAATGTCCCCAGATATTTATTTATTTTATTTAACTTTATTCAATTACAATGGATCATAAATACGTTGATAGAGGCTTCATCGCCCATCGATAAAAACACCTCACTCTCGCGTTCTAAATCTCTAAAGTCTAAGAATAGAGTCAGCAAAGAATTCCGCAGTTTAGTTTAACATCTTGTACAGACCTTTACTGGAGACTTAGTATGCCGAGTTGCAGGCGGCCGCAAGCCGCCGACGCGTATACTGCATAAATCGTGTTTACCATTAATGGGATACCATTCCAGATAGTTGGGGTGCGCCGGGAATAATGAGGCGCCGGGAACTGTCGACTACCCGACGATGGGAAAAAGGGTTGTTCTTTTGGTGCAAAAAAAACTCGAAATAAAGTTTGATGTCGCAAGTACTTTTCATTGTAGACATGGTGTTTCTAACATCTCCAAATAACTTGATAAAAAAATATATTTTTGCTAATCCTTAATTTTCATAATTTTATACGACAGTCAGTTCAATTCTATAATCAAATCTATTTCTACTCGCTACAAATTTGTAATATATCATTGAGAACGCGTAGAAATTGATTTGACGGTAAAATTGTATTTATAGAAACTAGGGGTTGTGTGGGTAGGGGGGGTGGGGACAGCTGGCTGGAGGACGGAGGTGGGCTTTTTCTGCGTACGGAGAAGGCGATGAAGCAGGGCCCTCGCCTGTACCTCTCCTTAGAGAGGATTGGTGTTAGGGCCGAGCGGTACTTCTGAAGAGTGTAATATCTCCGATGGCGGTGCCGTTGATGAGGGAGGCGCTCATTTTTGCCTTTGTGGTGACAATGAGTGAGCTATGTGCCTGAAATAGGCGGAGAGGATGCCGTGAGGCATTAAAATGGACTCCGTTTGCGTGCCACACCGGACTTGTCTGGAGTACGTGAATGCGGGTGGTCTTTTGGCAGATTGCCATTTGATCTACGGGGGCGACGTCGGGGTTCGACGTCGTAAAAGACACCTTTAACTAGGTGCCGGGCTCGTAACCTCATTGATCGTGCTTCGGCGCGATCAGCGAGGCCGAGGACCTTGGCTTCACCGCCTGGGTCGCGAGGAAGAACACCTCTATAAAAAAATCACCCTGAAGGTCAAGCGGAGGGCAGCGCGAGGACCTGCATGGTCACCAGGAAGGCTGGCCGCTACTGCACCAATCATCTCCGAGGCCCAGGCGAACCTCGTGAGTATTTAGCCTTACCCGAGCACAGGGGGCTCTGCTGGGGTGTACCGAATAATTCCCCCATTCTCGTGGGACTTGATATGAAGTGCAATAATTTAAAAACTAAAAAAGATGAAGTTGGGAGAGGGCATAGCCCTGAGTTAAGAAGAAGTTTGCGTAATCGCAGACGGTCTGAGAGTTCGCTCTTAGACGAGGAACAGCCCCGTGTTGACATGAGTCGATCCGGGTCTGGGATGGAGGTGACCGCAGATGCGAAACCTATATCAGAGGGTCGTCTGTGGCAGAGTTTAGACTCTGACACGGACACTTCCTTGGTGTTTGTCGGGCCTGGGGCATCCCGGCGTGATGAGTCACGTAAAAGGAGAAAAGGTGGGTCTGGCTGCGAGCCAGAGAGACCAGTGTCAAAGGACAAGAAGGCGGACCGAGCTCAGGCCACCCCGCGGTCCTCTAGGTCTAAGAAGGAAGAGTCATCCTTTGATGCAGAAGCGGAACCCTCTTACGAGCTCGTAGAGGAAGCTCTGGCTAGCATTGCCAGAGTTGAAGAGATCAGCAGGAAGTCTGGAAACCTAAAGGGCACGGGTCAACGTGCCCTCGATCTTTCCGCGGCAACCCTGCGAACAGTTGTTGGTAGTCTTGCTAAAAGGACGACCAACGACGAAACCAGGCGGTTGCAGCGGGACAACGCCCGCCTGCGAAAAGAGGTTGAGGAAATCCGTAGCGAGTTAGGCTCACTCCGTGAGGAGTGGAAAAACTCAAAGAGGAGTTCCGCACAGACTACTCACAGCCAGTTCCAAACTGAGTCTGAGAGGCAGTCCATTATGCGGGAAGTCGGCAACTTGGTGAATGCTCGGCTCGACCACTTGGAGGACCGCCTCCTTCCAGCACAGAGGATCCGACCTCCGCTAGCGGCGGATCGAAAAGCGGCTGAGGTTTCAAGGTCTTCTGCGATTGCGGACAAGAAGAAGGAATTCCTTAAATCCGTAAGTGCAGAGCCTACACCGGGGCCTTCTGGCTTGCAGAGGCGAGAGTCCGCAGTCCAGCCCCAAAAACCTGTCAAGGGTAAGGGCAAAGGCAAAGGAAAAGGTCAACAGAAGGCTGACCCTAAGGCGAAGCTGGCTCAAAGTCAGCTTCGAGGTGGTACCGTGCCAGCAGCGTCGTCTCAGACGACTCCGGTTCTTTCGGTTCCCTGCCCTGCCCCTGCCGAAGAGCAGTGGACGCAGGTGGTCCGGCGGGGTGCTAAAAAGGCCACTAGGACTCAAGGAGAGAAGCGGGCAGCCCCGCATAGAGTCCAAGGTCCAAAGTCGTTGAGCCATCTTAAGGCGGCCAATCCTCGCCCTCCTCGCACTGCAGCGGTGGTCATCACACTGCAGCCAGGAGCGGTTGAGAAGGGCCTCACATATGGCGAGGTTCTCAAGCGAGCCAGAGAAAGACTCATTGAGTCAGGCGATCTAGAGGCAATTAATTTGCCTCCAACTCGCATGAGGACCGCGGCGACAGGCGCCAGAATCATTGAGATTCCTGGTGCAAATAAAGTTGATAAGGCCGACGCCTTGGCCTCAAAGCTACAGGAGTTCTTTGGTAGCACTGGAGAAGGAGAAAACGTTAGGGTCTCAAGACCGGTCACTACTGCAGATTTGCGGGTGAGTGGTCTGGATGACTCGGTATCTCTGCCGGAGCTAGTGGCGGTGCTTTCCAAAGCCGGTGACTGCCCATCTGACGCCCTCAAGGTTGGCGATATAAAGAAAGGGCCAGGCGGTATGGGCTCTGCATTCGTCCGCTGTCCTGTGACGATTGCCAGGAAGATAGCGGGAAAAGGCCGGCTTTTAATCGGATGGGTGGCGGCGCAGGTCCGGTTTCTTGAAACCAGACCTCGTCGCTGCTATAGATGCCTTGCAACGGGCCACGTGAGGGCCCAATGCAAAGCAGAGGTTGACCGCAGCGAGGAATGTTACCGCTGCGGTCAAAATGGCCATAAAGCCAAGGGATGTACTGCCGACCCACGCTGCACTCTCTGCACAGCTGCGGGACAGCCGGCGAATCACATTTCTGGGGGCAAGGCATGCGCAAAACCCCCAGTCAAACAAATACCGAGGAAGCCACGAGCAGTGACTGAGGCCGCAGCCCAGTCACAGCCGGCCAACCCCTCGGGGCAAGTGGGAAGTATGGAGGAAAGTTAATAGTATGGCACTGACTTTCCTCCAGGCGAATGTAAACCACTGCTATGCGGCTCAGGACTTGCTCTTGCAAACTCTTGCAGATCAGTCTATCCAAGTGGCAGTGGTCTCAGAACCAGTGAGGGTTCCGACGAGGACTGATTGGATCGGGGATGCCGACGGAGTCGTTGCGATCACAACGCAGTCGCCAATCCTCTCCCCGCCCCTTAGAGCAATTGCTAGGGGCAGAGGTTTCGTAGTCGTCCAGATTGGCCAACTGTTTGTTATCGGGGTGTATCATTCCCCCAACAGACCCAGGGCCAGCCTGGAAGCCCTCTTAGGTGAAGTGGCGGCTGCCGTTGAGCGGTGTCGGCCCCGATCCGTGGTGGTCCTCGGAGATTTCAACGCCAAATCTCCAGAGTGGGGATCTCCGACGACTAACCCACGGGGCGAGGCAGTGATAGAGTGGCTCACGGAGACTGGTCTGCGCGTCCTGAATCAGGGATCCGAATTGACCTGCGTTAGGCGGGGGGGAGGATCAATAGTTGATCTGACCTTTGCCACACCCGACGTCGCATCTCGGGTCCAGGACTGGAGAGTATTGGTAGACGAGCACACGGCGTCCGACCACCGATATATTCGGTTCAACGTCTTGTCTCCGTTCCCGACGTTGAGGAGAAGTCCTGACCCTGGACCTGGACGGCGTTGGGTGTTGCGACGGCTGGATCCCGAGGTTCTCCTAGAGGCAGCCATCGTACAAACATGGTCTGCAGCTCCGTTGGAGCAGCCCGACGTAGATGGTGAAGCAGACAACCTGTGCGAGGTAATGACGCGTGTCTGTGACGCTGCGATGCCCCGCGCAGGGGCGAAACCATCCAGACGCCAGATGTACTGGTGGACGGAGGAGATCGCTGGGCTCCGTCGCCAGTGTGTGGCTAAACGTCGAGCATATCAGAGAAGCCTCAGGAGGAGACGCGCAGAGCAAGAGGAGGTAGACGACCTGTATGCGGCGTACAGGGAGGCCTCAAAATCTCTCCGTCGAGCCATTTGGGACTCGAAGGTGAAGTCGTGGCGTGAGTTGCTGGATACGCTGGAGCGGGATCCTTGGGGGCGGCCATATCTGCTAGCAAGGCAGAAGCTGCGCCCTTGGACTCCCCCTATTACCAGCTGTTTGGACCTGGCGGTTCTCCGCCGTGTGGTTGAGGGACTGTTTCCCTGCGCCCCAGGGAACGGATTTGTCCCTCCCATCATGGCGAACGAAGACGCTGCCACTGACGCGTACGACACAGCTGACGAGGTCTCACAGGGAGAACTCGGAGCGGCAGTCCTGAGAATGAGGGCCAAGAACACGGCGCCGGGACCGGATGGCATACCTGGCCGTGCGTGGGCCCTCGCTCTGGAGGAGCTGGAGCCGCAAATGAGATCCCTTTTCACTCGATGCCTACGGGAGGGGCGCTTCCCGAGGAGATGGAAGAACGGCAGACTCGTCCTTATCCGGAAGGAGAGACGGCCGGAGGATGAGCCGACAGGGTATCGCCCGATAGTGCTGCTTGACGAGGCGGCCAAGTTGCTGGAGCGAGTTGTCGCAGCCCGCCTCGTCAAGCACCTGGAAAGTGTTGGTCCAGACCTGGCCCCCACGCAGTTTGGGTTCCGGAGAGGTCGCTCGACGGTCGATGCGATTGCGCACGTCCGCGACCTCTCGAGGGAGGCCTGCTCCACTGGCGGCGTGTTGATTGCTGTGTCCCTTGACATCGCTAACGCCTTCAACTCGCTGCCATGGAGTACGATAATGGAGGGCTTGAGGTACCACAAGGTACCCTCATACCTCCAGCGCCTCGTCGGGGACTATCTCTCTGGTAGGGAGGTAGTCTACCCGACGATGCAAGGAGAGGGAAGGAGCCGCATGTCGTGCGGAGTTCCACAGGGGTCTGCGCTGGGTCCACTCCTGTGGAATATAGGGTACGACTGGGTCCTCCGGGTACCGGACCGTCCTGGCGTCGGTGTAGTTTGCTACGCTGATGACACGCTGGTCACTGCCCGCGGGACGAGCGTTGACGAGGCGCTGCTGTCGGCAACGGCCGCAGTAGCCACAGTAGTGAACAGGATAAGAAGGTTGGGGCTGCGGGTGGCGCTCCACAAGTCTGAAGCAATTTGCTTTCACGGACGTCGGGCGCCACCTACAGGCTCACGGATAGTTGTAGGAGGAACCTCCATCCCCGTCGGTACTTCGCTGAAGTACCTCGGCATCGTACTTGATGGGCGATGGAGGTTCGAAGAGCACTTCAGGAGGATGTCCCCGAAGTTGATTGGTGTGACTGCGGCCCTGACCCGCTTGCTGCCTAACATAGGAGGCGGTGGGGTTACTTGCCGCAGCCTTTACATGGCGGTTGTGCGCTCCATGGCACTATATGGAGCCCCAATATGGGCCGGGTCCATCTCCACAAAAGAGCGCGCCCTGCTGCGCGGGCCCCAGAGGAGTATGGCCATCCGAATGTGCAGAGGGTATCGCACCCTCTCACATGAGGTGGCCTGCATACTTGCAGGGTCCCTCCCGTGGGACCTTGAGGCTGGCGTCTTGGCGCAGGTTTACTGGCGCCGCTCACAAGCGCGTCAGCAAAGCCTGTTACCACTCCACGAGGAGGTGGAGCGCTGGAGGAGGGGCGCAAAACGCGCAGCCGTGGGGGCTTGGCAGGATGGTATCCTCGCTAGGTCCACACGACGAGGCCAGGGAGCCACCCGTTTCCTTGAGGCCATACGGCCTGTCCTAAGGAATTGGGTGGAACGGAAGCATGGCGCGCTCACCTTCCGGTTGACGCAGGTACTCACGGGGCACGGATGCTTCGGGAGGTACCTGCACAGAATCGGTAGGGAGCCAACCCCGGTGTGTCATCGGTGCGGCTGCGTGGAAGATACCGCGCAGCACGTTCTCGAGACATGTCCGGCGGAGCTCGGACCGCGATTATCTCTAATCGCGGTAGTAGGGACAGACCTCTCCTTGTCGACCATCTTGCGAGAGATGGCTGACGACGAGAGGTCATGGCACGCGGTGGCCTCCTTTTGCGAGACGGTGGTGTCGCAAAGGGAGGCCGAGGAGCGGGAGCGGGAGGTGAATCCTGCCGCTCATCCGATCCGCAGAAGAAGGACACGGAGGCGAGCTGATCGCGCTCGGACTCCGTCTCCACTAGGAGGCCCTGGGGCGTGGGATGCGGGGGCATCCCATACCCCCTAGCAGAGATAAGGGCCTCCCGAGGAGTCGATGCCTGGATGTCCCTGGGCATCGCTCGCGCAGTAAGAGGGAGGCTGTCCTCCTGAGGCGGGTCCACCTGGACAGTGGACTGCGGTTGGGACGGGAATTGCGGAGGAGTATTGCTCGCTTGCCCGCGAAACCCGTCCTTGCCGAGGTGAAGGGACATCGTGGTAGGTTTTAGTCGGTAGTGGAGTCCCATTAGCTCTGAGCCCGACATACCCCGCCGCCCCCCCCGGGGAGAGTGCGGGGAAGCGTAAATGCATTTCCTCCACGAAAAAAAAAAAAAAAAAAAAAAAAGGGGTTGATTTAGAAATTTTGATGAAAAACTATAAAAACTAAGTTAAAGTTTGTGTGTTAAATAATTCGTGTAATACCTTTCTGGAGTCGAGAGTTGACGTTTGCCGATATAATAAGGCACTGTATATATTTCCATAAAATAAACACAAAAATAAAACTAAATTTAATATTTTGCAGCGACAATGCAGTCGGGTAACACTGTCCTTGCCTTCATCTTGCTATAAAAGGGGTTTATTCAAAATATGTGGCGCGATTTTAAGCCGAGCCTCGAGACATGACGAAGTTGATACAAAACGCTTCATAATGAGAACAAAAGCAGAATGTTGCTCGCAGACAAAGTTTGTATTCTATAGGGATATTTATATTTTATAGTTGATATAGTGTTTTCCGTTATGAATATGTAGCGTTTTTTCAGCTCAAAAAATCTGCATTTATCTCAGAAAAATAAATGATTTGGATTTTCAAATTGTGACCGTCATTACAAATAATTCTTTTACGACAGTTAAATTACTTTTATATTTTTTATTTATCTTAAATATTCACAGGCTATCCAAAATTGTCAAAATCGTTCACTAATCCGTACATCAACAAGCCATCTTATTAAATATAAAAAGTTTTGCAAAAAGCACAAAAATGTCGGCATGTTAGGGTAGTTTTAGTTATTCCTTGATTTTTTAATGTAAAAATATAATCAATTATTAAAGGTTTTTTTTAAATTCAATAGCACCCTGGTTCGATTGCGGCACTACACCAATGACTTGTACCTATTTCGAAGTTGTGTGGATTTGCACTCGCTTAGCAGCGAAAGAAAGCAACATGAGGAACCGACATGTTTTAAGGACCACAATATCAGAGAATATGTGCCTTTCGTGGAAGGACCTGGGCGCCCATTGCGATGTGTGCGGAATAATTCTGCGGGGGACTTACGACTCCACAGCCATGAGGAAACACGACTAAGAGAGTGCAATAGCAAAAGATCATTGTAAGGAACAGCTCTTTTAGCCTAAGTACGAAACAACTTTTTATGCCGGCGTTATAAAACGTTAAAATCTAAATTCAAACACAGCTTTTCCCTCCTTAATGACGTAATTAAGGCATGTAAAAATTACGAGCCATGGTTGTAAAACCTTATACCTCTTAGGTCTACTTTTAATTAGTTTACGACCACTTAGAAGTTAAGATTCGAAAAGATCGCGTTAAAATGAATTTGTTTTTGTCTCCAATTTAATTAGGATAATGTTTGTGTTACTGCCGACAGAAGGCTGAAGGAATCGTTACGAAGAAAACGTTTTGGAAAGTGAATTGAATGTTTTTGGGAATTGAGACTTAGTTTAACTTTTCTTTGTTGAAATGAGGTTAGTTGTTTTGACTTTGCTTTGTGTTTTGTATAATTTTGACAAATTGTTAATTTCGTTAATGCTTAGTAATCGTTATACAGTAAAGTTATTTATATTACTAACAATCATTACCAATTAAAAGAAAAGTTTGGATTTATGTATGTTTTCCAGTTATTGAAATTGCTACATAAAGTAAAATACCTATTGTTTTATTTATAGGGAATAAATTGATTAGCAAATTTTTTTTTATTGCCATCTGACATCTAAATTTACTTATTCCTTTTACCAAAGTAAAATCATTTGGCACCATAAAAAGGCTATAAAACGTAAACATCAAGCGGTCACAAAACTCGAACACACACGTTTAGGAAACACAAAACAAATCCCAAATCGTGAAGAACTTTACAGAAGTTGACCCGAAAGTGCCAAGAACGGATTACAATACAAAACTGTTCACAGAGAGTTATATTTCAACTTACCTGGAAAACTAGTTTTTTAGAAGATACCTACATACAAACGTACATACAAATACATCAGGCAACCTGTAATCAAACGTAAGCCAATATTAGACCATAAAAATACCTTAATATTAAGAGTTATTTTTGAAAAGATTGGTTTTTGTTTCTTTCTGAAGTCTTATATTTTATTTCTTTACATGGATGCATGTGGTTTTGTTCGAGGTATTTCAGAACAATGCCTTCACATTCAGGACCCTACGCCATCGTTACACAAAAATCGTTATGTTCCGTCGCTCCAGCATCCTGTCTAGCAAACTAAAACCTCAACTAAACCCAATAAACCCTATATTACTTATTACGGCATAAAGTATCTATTTTTCTAATTTTTATTAACCGACTTTAAAAAATTTGTACACTCTCAATTTATCTGAATGTTTTTTTAACAATGAAGTAGCTCCGTTTAATCATTCTTTAGTACCGATTACGTATCCCTTCCATGTTTATGCTAAGCGACCTCAAGGTGTCCGACAAGAAAAGGGCTCCAACTTGCAACCTCTCGTTAAAACTTTTTCAAGGAATTAAATAATGGGCACAGGCCAATCTGTTTACGGTGAGATTTGTGCTAAGATGTGTATTGTATTTATAAGTTCTCCTCTTTCGAACACACTGTCGCTTGTGTGATTCACAATGTTGACAAAGTTGACCTTTTTTGTGTAGTTTTAGATTGGTTGATAAACATCAGTAAATTGTATAGTAGATATATAATCATAAGCATCATTAATTCATAAAGTCATTTTACACGTCACATTGCTATGACCATATAAGATAACTCCGTTTTAAGTTATGTAATGAATAAGTTTACTTAGATTTAATTGATATCTAGTTAAAATTACTCAAAGCTAGGCTCCCAATGGTGTGTTGTGGCTGCCTGAAATAGGTCCCATTGCATTCTATTTTTAAAAGCTGTTTTTAGCTCCAACCACTGCTGCTTGTGCCGTAGTAGTGGCGTTGTCGTTTAGTTTGACCTGGCGACCGAATAAGTGCTCCACGTAATTATATAAAAGTTAACTACAACTTTTAACTGACAAAATTCAAACTAACACGAACGAGGTAAGGCCAATTTGCAAGTTACCTATGAACCGTAACTGGCTTGCGTTTACTGGTATCAAAGCTCGCAGTGCATAGTTACATTCAGCAAGATCTTATAATCTTTAGACGTGTCATTCAATATACCATACACTTTGCATATACTTTATTAGACATATAGTATATTTTATTATATGCATAGACATTTGTTTAAACTGATTAAAGTTACTTTAGAAATTTAGGTTTTTACACGGAATATGCTATTTCATAGCATAATGGTAGATATATTGATTTTACGCAGCAATATAGATGCTAGATGGCGCTGTGTGCAATGACCCGGAACATTTATTTATTTATTATTATTAATATAACAGTTTATAAATAAACGTCGTTTAAAAAATAGTTGATTAGAATAACAAATGTCACAATACAGCAGTTTTTGATTTTAATTTTGTATTAGAATAATTAAACGTTAATTTTGCCTGATCATAGCAATAATTTTATAAGAAATAGGTATTGTTTCCCGGAGACAACTCATCTGCTAAATCTACTTTAAAATTCAGTCACAAAATTATGTACACGCATATTAGGTACCTAAATGCTGATAAGCTATCTATGTCTAAGATGGATCGTACTTACCCAATAATTGTTGTAAATGGCTATGGCCATTTTGATTATAAATAAATAAATTATAAAAAGACCCGGTTTACTATCGCTTCAGAGATCGTTGGATAACATAATATATAAAGAGGGTTTTAAACGTCTTTGACGTATAAAGTCCATACATTTTCAGGATTAGAGTGGATGCGTTTAGTTCGCAGGTTTAGTTAAACTCTGCCATCATATGACGGCATAGACGTAAAAGCAGGCTGGTTAGGTAATTGGTGATAGAAGTGCAAAGGCTTGGATATCCGGGTGTTTTCTCGACATTATGAAGATAAGGTTCGCAATTGCTCAATGCAATTTTATCTTAATAGTATTGTTATCATCGTCATCATCAGTCTAATGGGATCCACTGCAGGGTATAGGCCTCCTCCCTCTTACGCCCGTACTACCTGTCTTGCGCTGTTCTTGCCTAGATGTTTCCTTCTAAATTTCTAATATCATCCAGCTACCGTTGCACAGGTCTTCCTACACTTCGCTTACCTATAGTTATCATATGACATATCAAACATTAAGAAAATCAAATTGTTTGTATACAATATAAGCAATTTACTTATTACCATCTTCAGCATGCTTATGCGATACAAGCTGAATAAACTAATCAACATTCTCAGACATTCTCATCTAGACATAAACTAAGCAAACGCTTATAGTTGTTGTTTTACCTAATTGTAACTTAATTATGATGGTTTGTGATTAATACAACGTAAATAGGAATAATGCTGACTCCTGGTAGATAAAGCATATCAAAATATTTTGCATATAAAAAATGTTTCTAAAGTTGTTTGTTAATCAGAACAAAACAGAGATTAGATACACCTATATACAAATAAATGCCCATATATGAAAGTCAAATATTCAAACAATTTAACGTTGTATTTTTATTATTTCCTAGGAACCGACTGTATCGTCCGTTTTCCGACAGATTGCAATGAATAAAACTCAATTTTTTGCTACAGAAAAGTTTTTCTACAATTTTATTTACTGAACTGCATTTTTCCAGAAGTTTATTCGGTGAAGTGAACTTTTCCATAACGTTTTTCATATTTTAAGCCAGCGTTACATAGCTATGGTAGCGAGAGTGGCTCAGCGGTTCCAGTGTCTGCTTTTCATCCAGACGCACCCTGGTTCAAATCCGGCCTTACACCAAAGACTTGTATTTTCAAGTACAGCGTGGATTTGCAGTTGCTTAACGATGAAGGAAAACATCGTGAAGACCCCGCTATACTACACGTATTAATCTAGTCTAAAATAAAAAAAAAAAAATATTTAAGGTCATGTCACACAGCGCCATCTAGCCCCATACTAAGCTTACGCTTGTATCATGGGTACTAGATAACGGATATAATATTCATTTATACTTTTTTTTGTAAATACATACTTATTATATATAGAAACGACCAGATTCAACACATGTAATTACAAATTTTAATATGCATAATTAATTGTGTTATGCGGGAATCGAACCCGCACCCCTGGATTAGAAGGCAGAGACACTACCAACTAAGCTAACAGAGCAGTCTAAATGTAGTTATGTTTTAATCCACGAACTAAGATCTTCATATTATATTTCATTTAAATCGGTATAGCTGTTTCAACATGAAAAAGTAAAAAACACACTCACAGAGAAATATATTTTTCTCCTTATTCGTATTTTTCTCGTATATCGCCCACAGTGTCTTGTGTCTCAGGCTTGTGCAACTGTCGCTTTAGATAGCCTAGTGTCACGACCCTCAGAAAGGATGAACACGACGAGAAGAGAAGCGGTACAATGCCTTACTATCTAAATATAAAAAAGGTGACTGACTGTCTGACTGACTGATATAGTGATCTATCAACGCTCAGCCCAAACCACTGGACGGATTGGGCTGAAATTTGGAACAAAGGCAGATGTTATGACGTAGGCATCCATTAAAAAAGGATTTTTGGAAATGCCACTTTTAAAGATGTGAAATAAGGGATGCAACATTTAATTCTTAATGCGAGCGAAGCCGCGAGCTCCCACTAGTCCGATATAAAAACAAATGCTAGAGTAACTTTATGTAAGTTATAGTAGTTTACCTTCGGTCACTCCATCAATTACAAGCAAACCTAAGTCAAACCTCTCATCGCTTAAAATAAAGCCTGAAACTCGAAGGCTGTACCCAACAGGTTTATATTTCATCGCACTTGAGCTTGCAAGAGCCTTTGAGCTAGAAGTTAGGCGACTCCATACATAAATCAAGACTGGACGCTACGTATGTTGTTCATCTTATGTGTACAGGATTTTGGGGTTTTGGGATGTTTGAGACCATTTTTGGTAATACTTACTAGCATTATTAAAATGTACAATATATATTAATTTGTATTACATATGTATGTGTCAAAATGGTAAGTACTCATTTCTAACAAGTGAGATAAATAGGACATGTGCTGTATGATAAGCACTAATGGTGCCCCGCGGTTTCACTCATATTAATTTAGGATGTAACTAGCCGATATTTTAATGCATAGAAAACTTTAGCCAAATCCAAATAGCCATTTAAGCAACAAGAAGTAACATATATGTTTGCTTAGTGTGGGGCTAGATGTCGCTGTGTGCAATGTCCTGAATTTTTTTTTATTTTTATTTTTTATATACACAAAAGCACACACACAAACTTTGACCCGTATAATATGAGTGGGATGAGATGAGATTATACTTGCATATTCTAAAATAACTAAAACCATTACTTATACAAAACTTGCATTCAAATACAGGTATGCCACTCTTTGAGCTTTACTGTCGCTGATGCTGATGTCACTTCAAGTGACCTGGTGACCAGTGTTTATGGTGAAAAATAATAAAAATAACATATTTAGATTATTTAAAATAGCCAGTGGTAAATTTACTATTAAAATGTGTAGCAGGAACGTTGGTATGGTAATTATAAAATAGACTAATCAAACTTTTAAGCACAAACTCTTTTGATACTAAATGACGAAGCAGTAGCTTACTACTGCTTCGGATTATGATCAAAATAGACCCTGTTAAATTTTAATTTAAAACTGAAATGCGAAACAGTTCTACAATATACGAGATTTTCTTCATTTTCTCTTTCCCTTTGTCTTACAAAGCCTGCTATTAAACCACCCTTAGTTTAAAAGTTAAAAGCCTGTTAACAAAGCCTTATAAAACCATACGTATCCAAACAAAACTTCCACCCACCTGATACAATATTTTACTCGTAAATTACAAAAGGAAGTGATTGTTTGAGCAGCCGTATTTTGGGTTGGTAAGCAATAAGTTTAATCAATTTTTATTTATTTACTGTTTTAGTCACATAAAAGGCGAATGATTTAACATCTTATAAAGAAAAAAATGTGTAGCTTTTTATTCTCAACCTATATTTTTTTTTAGATATTAAAAAGCGTTAGATTATTTGATCATCCAAATATGTTTCACAGGCATCAAATTGACAACGTCCAACGTAAATACTTAACAAAAGTATTTATCTGATATAACTTTATATCGACCAGTTCAAACATTTTTGACGAACCTGTGTAAGTAACTCGCTTAGTTTTTTGTTATTGTAGACATTTATCTCTTAAATAAATTATCATTCCTTTTACTTATACACTAACTAATAAAGCTACTTTACCGACTTCCGATATTTTAATTGCATTGTATGACACTACCACGTTTTAATGTAAGGATTCGATTAGCTTACCAAAACAAATTTTCAAACTAACCAAAGTACCAGCAATTAGCTTACCAATAAAACCACGCTCAATTACAACATCCAACCCAATTTCAAGTTAGCAAAGTTTCAAGAACAAGGCGGCAAAAGTTTTCGTTCGAGAGTTCATCCGGGTATATCCCGTCTAATTAGTATGCCCGGGATAAGGTAACATGACCTTAGACATGGTATCTTATCCGGGATCGCTGTTTGGCTCGCACGCCCGGTTTTAGGCGCGCGTGGCAAATTATCATTTTTGGCGGTAGAGTTTTTGTTGATTTTGTTTTAGTATTTGTTTAGAAAAGGAAATGACTCAACTTTACCGCCGTGATTTTTGAGACTAATTTTATTTTTGTTCATTTTATTTTACTTCATATTTTATTTTAGGTATATTATATATTTTAATATTATGTTTAAGACTTGTAAATATATACTATTAGTCAGTTACTTTATGTTTCAACAGTACATAGATATGCTGCCTATTTTTTTCGTAATAATTTCGCAAAGAAAATATTATATTAACCTGTTAGCTAAAAACCATACTAAAGCTATGATATGCTGAACGCGTCTTATAAATTTCCTGATCTCAAAGGTAAGTTTTTGATCACACCAGTGTTCTTCAAAGCTAGGAAAGGAAAACGTAATCTCGGTAGTGTTGCTCATCGCATCCAAAGTGTTAATAAATGAATTTAACCTTAAAAAAATATTCATTTATTATAATTATTATATTCTCTACAATTTTTAACAAAAGTTTTGATTCCGTCTCACCTAAAGATATAATAAAGTGCAATTCTCCTCATTATGTGTGTACATATTATATTATATGTGTGTCATCCGGATAAAAATTACAACACCCATCATAACATTATTTAGAAATAAAACTCTTTATTGATTCACTTTTCTTTTTCTTTACACTCAATGTTAGGTCTTATAAACAAAACAAAACTAATTAAAATGTAAACAGGAGTACAAACTTTTAATAGTTGGTTCCAACTTCTTACTATAGTTTGTCGTAACCAAGAAATAATTAAAGGTGTTATATACTTGACCTCTTGTTTTAACTTTGTTTAACTTCGTCTTTGTGGCATTTGATCTTACTCTTAGTTGAAAGAGCATGGTTTCAGGTAGACAAGTCGAATCTATGTGAAATATGTGTATTTTCTGTGATATTCTCGTACGAACCTTATACTAGTGATTGTTTAGAAAGAATAAATCTTATTTTATTGGAGTCAAATTTATTTTTAAGTGGTTTATTTAATAAACAACAAAAAAACATAAAAAAATACAATTACCAATATGCATATCGATAATTTACTTATTCAAAAGGCAGCGCACGCCCCGCTGAATAGCTAGACTAATCTTTTGGGCAAAGTACAAGCCAGCATTTTGGTCACATAATTTTTGAGTTACATCATAATGAGAACTGTGAGTGGCAAACGCTAGTGTTGAATTACTAAGCCACGTTACGGATCTAACTGCTTATATGACAAATAACTAAGGTTGTTCTTAAGGTTTAAAAAAGAGTGTTTATTTTTGCGGTACTTATGCATACAATTACAAGTGAATGTGAAAATATTTGTCTCAATTTATTAAAAAAAATGTTGACTGACATCACTAGAGACAAGAACGCTGGCTGGTTCCTTGCGCAAAGGATTTCTATAGCAATCCAGCGTGGGAATGCAGCCAGCGTTCTTGGCTCCATACCACATGTGGATGTTTTAAATTTAGGTTAAATGTACATACTCTTTTTTAGTATAGTGTATATATGTGTATATATTGCTTATAATTATTGAATAAATGAAATATTTATCAATAAATTACTATCTATTTATTAATAGATTTTTGTTATTTTCTTTCTACACATTACAGTCACACATTTACGAGTACTATGACTCATTGTAACTCCTCACCTATTCATGGATTACAACCTTTTTGAATACGGCACTGAAAGCAATTCCACCTATTCTCGCTCTTAGGGTTCTGTTTCTAATGTGCTTGTGATTTATTTTACAAACATTTATTTATTAGGTGGCTAGATGGCTCAGGATCTTATACTATCAACATACCAAAAACAAAATGATCCGTGACTTCGTTGCATCATGATAGTGTAAAGAATAGACCAACAACCTAATAAACACTCTTTTGAATGAACAATCTAAGATGGCGGCTGCAAAAAATGGCGTAAAACAAATTTATTTATCGCTATCTCAATATTGATTTAGGTCTACCTTATACCTTTCGTTTCTTCTTCTTCTGGATTTGGTCTGTAAGGCTTGTACCTGATGTAATAAATAATAAAATATTGATTGCTCTGTTAGCTTAGTTGGTAGTGGCTCTGCCTTCTAATCCAGGGGCGCGGGTTTAAATCTCACATAACACAAGTAATTATGAATTTTAAAATTTATCTGGTCGTTTTTATGTATAATAAGTATGTATTTACGAATGAAAAGTATATATGTATAATATCCGTTATCTAGTACCCATGGTACAAGCTTAGTATGGGGCTAGATGGCACTGTATCATATTTCCTGAAATATTTTTTATTATTGATAAACATATCGATTCACAAAAACCTACAGAACCTTACACCTCACGACCTATTTTCCCTCATTTTTTTAGGCAGTTAAAGTTGTGAACGGTAGTGACCTGCGAGGTCAAAGTACTTGGGCTCTTTACGGCGGCCACTCAGAGGTTTTATAAGATACTTTTATTGCCATGTTAAAATGAGACCCAAGATACACTAGGTAACTCTATGGGCGAATAAAATGCGAACTAAAATATTTAAGAATTAAAAAGTCTAGCGATTTCCACTTGTCTATCAACAATTTGCAGCAAATACCCTTCAATTCTACAACGGCATACAAATCATTTTTTACTGTTTAACTAGTGGGTGCTCGCGACTCCGCTCGTATTAAGACCCCCTTGAATGTGACATTTCCAAAAATCCTTTTTTAGCGGATGCCTTCGTCATAAAATCTACCTGCATGCCAAATTTCAGTCCAGTGGTTTGGGCTGTGCGTTGATAGATCACTATGTCAGTCAATCAGTCAGTCACCTTTGAGTATCATTTATTTAGATAAAATTCAAGTCTTTTTAATCGAATTCTTTTCCAAGAGTTTACTACACAAAGAGCTTGTGATGTAGCTTTACGACTGCCATACTGTGACAAAGCTTAGAAGATTATTGGTATTCAAATGACAACTTAACGCGTAGTAAGTTCAAATGCAGATAAAAAGATTTATAGGATATGTCTTGAAAGTGAATGCGAATAGAAAGTGCTGCCACCTGTCGTTTGGAAAGTTCATATACACAAATTGTACGTGGCAGGATGCTTTTGTATTGTATGTAAGGCCTGACCTTAAAGCCTTTTTGGGTAATAAAACTATCTGCAGAAAAATACGTTGCCAGACGAAGAATGAAATCGTCAACCGCAAGTAGCAATAGCAGTTTTTTAAATTAATTTAGTTTATTTGTTTATCTTGTGGTGTGTATCAAATATCAGATATTGATTTAATGACAATGACTGCTATTTGACTCACGAAAGCGTCCAGATATAATAGCCGGTTTTTCTATTTCCATCTTTGAACCAATTTAAATTATGAAGAACATAAGATATTGAATCAGGCGTTACTTTGCGGAAATCCATTATAACTGAAACTCTGGAGAAATATGTACTGTTTTTCCGCTGCGACTGCTCCTTAACCGACATCAGACAACAAACTTGATGGTTTTTAGGTGTGTTCCTCCATGTACCTCAGGACTCGTGTTGACTCTTCGAACGTCGGTCCGAAAGTCAACACGAGTCCTGAGGATGCCTCGTGGAGAGGCGAAACACTCGTATCGACCAGAATATCTTGCCGAAAGAGAACAACAAAGCTTCAAGACACAAGGTGCGGTGTTGGTAAGATCTCGAGATCCACGGAGGCCACGTTGGTTGGGAGGTGAGGTGTGGTGGTAGTATATGGAGGAACACACCTAAAAACCATCAAGTCTGTTGTTTGATGTCGGTTAAGGAGCAGTCGCAGCGGAAAAACACTACATATTTCTCCAGAGTTTCAGTATGAAGGCCATGTCTCAGAGTTGCTGACATAAAAATTCTATTGAAATCCGTTTAGTTTTTCTAAAGCACGCTCAATATGTTGCTGTAACTCTGACAGAAATAGTAAGCAATCGAACCGAAAAAACGAAACACTAAACATTAATCAAGGCGTATATGGTCACTGTATGCACATTGTTAGAATTATTTTCTACTTTTACCAAAATATATGTGTAAAATCGGTTTCTTATACATTTTTTTACAATTTCAACATAATTCCCAAAACCAATGAATTTTATTATAGCCCTAGCTGTACCTGCGACTTCGTTCGCGTGGTATAGATATTTTGGGCATTAATTCCTTGATTTTTGAACCGTTTTCGCAGCGCACGTAACGGGAGTCCCCAAAGATGAATAATTTTCCCCGTTTTTTCCACATTTTTCATTGTTTCTTCGCTCCTATTAGTTGCAGCGTGATGTTATATAGCCTAAAGCCTTCCTCGATAAATGGTCTATTCAACACAAAAAGATTTTTTCAAATCACACCAGTAGTTCCTGAGATTAGTGCGTTCAAACAAACAAACTCTTCAGCTTTATAATATTAGTATAGATTATATTAGATCTAAACCATACAAGTAACGTAAATAAAATATTTATGAAAGCAACAAACTAATTAACCATTTCAGTCCAGTTTTATGTCCTAAACAAGTGGTCATTTCAGAGCATTGTCTACTTTCCTAAAGCAATTTCAGGTTGGCATTGTTACACCCGAAGACATAGTTTAGCATTGGACTGGCCTTAATAATACCATATGTTGATATATCTCAATTATATCCTTTTAAATAACATATAAGTAGTAGGTTAATACTATAAAATTTCTTGCTGATGATTAGTGATGTTTATACTCAGTTTGTTTGTCTAAATTAGGCAAAAAGACAGGCATTTCATTACATGGTCATTGAAACGACATTCACATTAGCAACAATATGTTCTTTGGCGGCTCATTTATATATATAGGTACTTATGTAAAATAGAATATGCGTAGAATGTACATAACCAGCTACATTCTACGCTATGTTCTATTCTGTTAAACAATGCTGCCCGAACATATTTTATCTGTAGACGCTTGGCGGCTTATTTTACATTTGAGGGATGTATGAAGCTATCTAGTGGGTACCAGAACGTATTAATTCAATGCTGTACTCAAGCCAGTATGTTTCCGTCTTATGTCACAGCTTAGACCCAAAACTAAACCCTTTTGCTCGTAAAAGCCTAGTTTTATTTCTAAGTAAACTGGATCAGGTTTAAAATAGCCATTCATGTGGGCTGTTTGCAGAAAATTAAGGCTGTAAATTCAGGTTTTGTACTCTAACTTTGGCAGATATGTATTGATTAGTAATTTTTTAGGAAAGATTTGTACAACCGTGGTAAAAAATATGATGTGGTTGTCAAAAATTATAGTCACAATTAACTAACCTGTTTTTATGATACTTATATCATTTATATTTTGTTGAAAGATCAGTCCATATGTACGAATAACTAATTTGTATTATGCAAAGATAAAAAGGGCTTAGAAAAATAAAATTAATGGTGTTTGTGATGTAAATTGCATTGGAACATTTTAAGTAGGCACAAATCCAAAAACAAAGATTAAAAATTTATGAAACACGTCACTTCCAAATCTCCAAATTTAAAAATAGTAATCGTACGAAAATATCTGTTTTTTCCTAATTTGTTTACACTAAGCGTACACGTGTGTTAACATTTCAATTTAGAACCTTAATTATCATAACACACTCAACGTACCTAATTAATGTAACAATCGAATTTTGAATACAAATATCAACGGAGCAAATATCATAATATGATGTTTGTTTAGGAGAAGATAATATTTAAAAAAATAGGTATATAGAATTCTTACTTCCCACAATTATTAAAAAAATCATGTCACAGGCCCTTAGTGCGGCTTGATTAACCTCTCGACACCAGAATTTGGCCACTCCCATTCGATAAGAAAAATAATATTAAAAAAGTTTATTGAAAAAATGTAAGATAGATAAAACGAAATTATACCAATGGCAAAGATTAAATATTTTTTTAACAAATTGAAATTTTTCATATTATTGACCTTAGAATAAAAATGAATCACAAGATTAGCAGATATTAATATACATATATTATATTATCATGGTTCGTACATTTCTATAGATTTTGTTGCAACGTAGAATAAGCATAATTAATTATGCAATCCACATTTATTTTTATAAAGCTTCTACCCAGAATCATTATTAATGTGCCTATTTCCTAATGATTATAGCAACATGCCTTTCTCTTTTGTCAATACTTTGCTACATAAATATATGTATATGTGTAGCTATTTTATTTATATAGGTATTACATTCGCAGCTTATACTGAGTTAAATTTCGATTAAAAATGTCATGATGATAGTTGTGACCTCGATCAAGCATTAGCTCTGGAATGAAATCCATTTCATTATAGATTAAGAATTGACATCGCGGGGTACCACCTACTGGTAAATATATCATACATTTCTTTTGAGTAACATAATGCAATCCTAAGTTAATTTCTTCTTTTTAGGTCAATCTATCTGGAGTCGTATTCCCCATGACTGAGGATCGTGACTCCCCTGCAGAATCAAACCGTTAGGGGAGTTTTCTTGGGCCGATACGTCGTGGGGGCGCCCAGGTCCTTCCACGGAAGACACATGTCCTCGGATATTGGGGTCCTCAAACATGTCGGTTTCCTCACGATGTTTTTTAGGTCAATATGTATATATTTTTCGTTTTGTCAACTAATCCTGTAAACAGCGTATGTACGCACGCACTGGTGACATCAAAGCGGAACATGTACAAAGCGTCGCTTGCGGTTGCTTTTCTAATTAGCGGCAACTATAACATGGGAAACATCGCGACGTTTTATGCCCGGTGGAGAACGTAATTATGTTATTAGTTTGACTTTTGTAATGAATGTCATTACTAAAACTATGGATAGAAATTCTATAGTGGTTTAAGTAAAAAAAATTCAAAAGGTTTTTACTGATTGTCTAAGTTTTTCGTAACACTATGTAAAAACAGTTATATTTTTAGTTTAATTTTATTCTTGTATCTAATGTATGAACTTCTTATCGTAATAATATAAAAGCCGAGAGCTAGAGCTTTAAAGCTTCTGACATGGAGTATTAACTGCTGTACTGACAAACACCCGGGACCTATTATTTTATAGCTTTCATGTACATTTGAGGGCAATAAAATCTGAGGACAAAGAATAAGGAACTTAATTTAGGCCCGTATTAATAGATGATCTCAATCGTGATCTTAAAACCGGTATCAGTTGATACCGATCTTGAGACCCGAGTATTGTTTATTAAACAACATGACGTCAGGTGATGACAGAGTCTTAACCCGGGTTTTAAGGTTTGTTTATGAATGTGTCGGCATCTCAAACCGGCACTTAAGATCGTGCACTTACGCTGATATCGGTTTATTAATACGGGCCTTAAACGAGGAATCTATTTAATGAGATATAAATCGGGCCGCTTGTTACTTAAACATATTTGCATACCCTATCAGGATTATTGTTCAGTGTTTACTTTTCACATCTTGTTGGTGAAACTGTGTACTTTACAATGTCTTAATAAATAGATAGATAGATAGATAGATATACACTTTATTAAAACAGCAGCACAATACAGAAATTTACAAAAATAATATTAACTTAAGCCTAGTGTCTTAACTGGCGACCTTATCGCTAAAAGCGATCTCTTCCAGGCAACCAATCTGGCAGAGATAAGACGCAAGTATAATGGTAGACGAGGTGTTTTAAATGTATGTGAAATTACATAAATACATAGGTACTTACCTATCATAAAATAAACATACATAAATAGCAAAATAAACAAATACACTAATACATACTTCAATACATATGATGATAAGTAATACATAAATATATGTCAAATAATGATAACTACAATAGCATATACTTACTTCCTTTCTAAATACCTACCTATGACTATGAACTTCCGTTTAACTGAACTTGAGCACCGGATTTAATGTTCTGTTCAAGGTGTATGTTTATGTTCGGTGTGAATAGTACGCTATCAATTTTATTAATTCACTAGTGAGCGAGCGAGCGAAGCCTCGAGCACCAAGCTGGCGGCTTCGCTCGCATTAAAAAGTAAAACTTGCATCCCCTATTTCACCCATTTCAAAATGGCATTTCCAAAAATCCTTTCTTAGCGGATGCTTACGTCATAACATCTACCTTCATTCCAAATTTTAGCCCAATCTGTGTAGTGGTTTGGGCTGTGCGTTGATAGATCACTATATCAGTCAGTCAGTCAGTCAGTCACCTTTGAATTTTATAAAACTCGGAAAAGGAGACACGACCCTCAGTAATGAAAAATAAAGCTTAAGAAGGAGGGGCTTGATAAACGAATTGTGACCCAAAGTGAGACATCACACGCAACCTTTCAAAAAGTCGTTACCAACCTTCTTGCACATTCCTCAAACGTCGGAGACAAATTGGCGAGACGAGACTGCAATTCCTAGAAAAGGTGATTTTGAATTGGTCAGCAAATTGGTTAGTATTTTAGAGCTATGCTGATACTCATTGAATTGTTATAACCGGCTAGCACTTCATCATCATCATCATCATCAGCCCAATAAGTGAGGTGTAGAACGTATAAGTATTGAATACATTGATTGAATATAATAAAGTTAGGCTTAAAGCTGATCTCGTTGGTATCATTTTGCTCCCCTTAGGGCTACGTCTCCACATGAGGCCCACTGCAGGGTATAGGCCTCCTCCCTCTTACACTTACTAGCACTAGCACTTACGTCAATAATTATGTCATAAAATAGCTCGACATGTTTCGGAACACTGCGGGTTCCATCATCAGGAGGTATGCTCATACTCTCCGCAACCCACAAGCTTGCAATACAGTTTTTAATGCAAATAGGCTCACGTTTGACTACAACTCGCTTGGTGTTACTTTTTTCAGTTTCTTGTTGTTGGCTGAGCTAATTTAAATATAATCGGGATCATATTAAGATTAAGATTCGGGAATCTTATCCAGACGTGTTCGCTATTTATGCGTGAACAATGAACAACACAAACTGTCGTTCTTATAATTCTATACTATAGTGATTCAATTGTTCATAGTGGGTCAGATAACACGAGAAATTGCAGGTCCTGGCTGTTTGTCTAGTACGGCTGTCGTTAAGCCATGTTAGAGGCCTCGACACCAGAGTTGGCCACTCTCATTCGATAAGAAGAAGATATTCTATAAAGTTAAGTGATATAGGCATCTTAGTAAATATAAACTTAATATAAGTGTATACTCTTAAAAACTAAGCCGGCCAAACAATAAATTCCCTTCTAGAAACATCCTGAACAAGATGGCGCATACTAATTTAATTACAATAACTTGAAAGTTTTTTAAGAAGTTGGCGGGGCACCAGACGCTTCTTGCTTTATAAAGGCTCGGTCACACTGTTGATACAATTAAAGATCTGAGACACTGAAAACGGAAATGAAGAAATGGAACTTATTTCTAAATTCGTTTTCCACAGGAAAGTTAGGTTAAAAATAAAATAAATAAATATTCAGGGACATTGCACAAAGTGCCATCTAGCCCCACACTAAGCAAACGCTTGTGTCGTGGGTACTAGCTAACGGATATAATACTTATATACTTCTCTTTTGTAAATACATACTTATTATACATACGAACGACCAGACTCAACACAAGTAATTATAAAATAGTATAAAATATATGTTTGAACTAATTTTTTTACACAATACTAACAACACTATTAACTGAGTGTTTTTTAAGTTAAACCGTCATGAAACGGACAAATAAACTGTACAACTACTGGTGGTACTGTTACCAAGTGCCACCATAATTTTGTATACTTTTGGTTGAGGCACAAGCAGAAAAAGTAGAAACTCAAAAGGGCAACATGTTTCCAAAACCTTGCACTAAAGTTTGGATTTCCTAGGAAAGCGGTTCCGACTTATAGCGGCCGTAATACAGCGGTGAATGAACGTTGTCTATGTAAACGTAATAGCGCGGTTTCCTAGAGAGCGGTAACTTGCACAGTAATTTACTTTAATTATTTTTGCGTCCGTAATATTACAGCCGCTATATGAAGACACCGCTGTCCTAGGAAACCAAAGCTTAAGCATTTTACCTTCATAGTAAGAACAACTTAGTTATGAAAATCTATAAAATTTAATTGAGAATCATAATCTAGAGAGTCCTAACAATCTAGGCAAACAAAAGTTTCGGATAGACTCTTCGTCTTAAGTACAACGGTGCTTAAAATTAACCGAGATATAGTCCAACTCACTTTAAATAATAATTTTAGGCTCTGCCACAGTAAGTAGAAAAAGTGGCCCTTTTCCTTTTCAGATGTTTTGAATTTATAGTTTTCTTGCTATGGCAATTATATTTGATGCTGATTCTAGACTTTTCTTATTTTTTTCGCTATGATAATTATAAAAATCGCTTGAAGATAAAAAAAATTATGGATAAAAAAATCTTTATTGATGCTGTAAAGTTGTAACATACATATATTTAAGTACTGATATCTTAGGATATGCTACACAAATGACAAAATCTCATCAAATTGAATTTATAACATTTAGCTTTAATAAAATTTAAGAAGATACAATGTGTAGTTTTATTAATAAAATAATATAATTTTTTGTTATTAAAATCATGTCAAACATAATAGGTATGCAATCTATGTCTGTGAATTCTAACACGATATGAAAACTGTCGACCCTAGAGTTGGTTACTTCCAACACATTTACTTATTCCACTTAAACATTTCACAGCTTCCTTATGACTGCGACTTTACTCTAAATGGGACGCAGTAAGTGGACGAATACAATTTATGTGTTACTTAGTGCGATGGCCAACTTCTTATTAGTTCTTCAGTAGGTACCGACTAAGTGGCCGGATTGAGATCAACACTCCGGAGGCTGTATTATTATCTCTAGATGAGGAGAGGAGTGGGTGCCTCTGGTGTTAACAGTTTACAAAAAGCCTGTGCCTCTGAGGTGATTTAATTTTAACGACTGCACTGTGATTTTAAATTATGGCCGGAACGCCTAGTTTCTAAATTCCTTTGTCGTGATCAACAAAAGCACTCATGTATGAATGTTACACTATGTCTTTGCAGTGGCCACCCATCCGAGGGCTGGACCTGGTGGCAACTGCTTAACTTTGGTACCCGGTAACAGATTCCGAAGAACGTTGAACATTCAATTCATACAACATTTCTCTAATAATTAAGGTCAGCTTCTGTTACGAATAATAATATGAGGTTAATCCAATCCTATTAGTATGATAAAGGATCATTGGGTATGCAGGCAGATCAGGATCAAAATATGGATTAATATTATTGGATCTAAATGATTTTATTTATTCACTATAGTCATCTCAACTAAATTCCACAATAAAATATAAGATATCTATGCCCATTTTTAAGAAAAGATAGTACAGACCCTGGATTATAACTTACCGCTAAGTAATAAACTTAACAGTTGCCTGTTTAGTTCACTAATATGTACCTCGGAGTAAAGATTTTATTGGTTTGCTCGGTTTTTGATAGAACACTTTTCTAGTTGGCATTACCGTTATTTGTCCTGCCTGTTGACTCTTTTACTCTTTAGTTAGTTAGAAAACGTTTGTATGGTAAAAAAAGGGTGGTTTTTAGAGATTTTCCGGCATTTTTTGGATTTTTTTCTCGCCGCACAAACCATCCTTGAACTTCAACAAATATAAAAAAAAGAATCGGCCAAATTGGTCGAGGTGTTGTTGAGTTATATCGCTAACCAACACATTTTGCAATTCATTTATATACAATTTCATACTTTAATTTCTTTCTAACTCTAGAAATTCTACAAAAAACATTATAGGTATATAAAGATTAAACTTTTATTTTACTTTTTATAAAATTGATTTTTATAAAATTTATAAAATACGCAAGTAAAACTGAACGTTAAATAGAAAGTTTATTTTCATCCAACAAAAGTAACAGTTCGAATAAAGACATTAAACCGGGAAGAGCTTTGCGATATTCGAATTGAATTCTCAGTCGTATTGTTATAACTGGTTACGTTGCTATTTGCATTTATAAAGGAAAACGTACAGTCGCTTTGGGATGGGACACGAGTTTTGATATTGGAAAGTAATCGAATAGGTCGTTATATATTAGTGATGGCGAGAATCGAATTCAATTGCAAGTTTGTAAATAAAAAGTTGACACAAGTGTAATTTTAAGATAAATTTAGTATAGTAAATAATAACATTGCACACAGCGCCATCTAGCCCCACACTAAGCAAACGCTTGTGTCGTGGGTACTAGGTAACGGATATAATACTTATATACTTTTATAGTGTACGAACATTGTTATTATGGATAGACAATAAACTACTTTTCAAACTATTTATGCTATCGTGCTATTCAAAATCCAAAGTAAATAGATAAAAAAATATTATTCTTTCCCTAGCAGGATAAAAATAATCATAAACATTCTACATAGAGCCTTTAAGAAATTTAATAGCAAATTCCAGAAATTAAAAATCTTCTTTTTTTATTGAGCAATTTCCTTCCTTTTCTTTTAAATTATTGATCGACTCATATCGATAAAATTAAATCTCTAATACAGTTTCCTAGATTATATGATCGGACCACGTGATTACAGCTGGCTTTGTATTGAAATTAAACTTTTCAAAATGGCCGCCAAATTGGCGCGTAATTATCGTTTACAAAATTGGGAAGGTTTCCATAGAGATTGGATAACGCAGAAATATTAGAAGGTTATAGCTTATAGCTATAGAGCTAGAAATATACTAGATAGCAAAATCACAATTTACAAGTCGATTTTATGATATTCGACTATGGAAATTGGAAATCAACCTGGTTTCTTATTTTATAATTCAACTTTAATTTAGTGGACGCCCGCTGCTTTGCTCGCATAATTCCGAGATAAAAAGCTTATAACACTTAAGATCATACTACCTACATTTAAAAAATCATGATAATCCGTTCAGCCGTATTTGCGTTTAAACAGATAAACAGACAAATAAATCTAAACAGATAAACAGATAAACATGATGAATCGAATTCTGTTATAGATTTAAAGTATACCCAAAAATATTTTTTCTAATACCTCTTATGTTCCGATTTTTGACCCCTTGTTATATGTACCTATACCTAGATAGGTACTCACTCAATATACCTGAGTTAATAAAACTTGGACCACTTTCATAATGACCCTTAAATACATTTGCCCAGCCATTTTAAAAAATGCGTTTAAGAATAGTTCGGCCAGTGGCCCTTAGCAATACCATAAAATGGAAAACATGAACCATGATGTTATTATTCCTATAAAGGGCCACTTGGCCATGGTTTGCCTGATGGTAAGCAAAGGCTATGGCCCAAGATGAAGCATGCTTACCCGATAAGAACCGATTCAGTCTCGCTTTGAAGAACGCTGGATTATAGTGCGTGGGGTGCAGGGAGTCAGGCAGGGAGTTCCACAACTTTTCGGTAGGTACTAACAAAAAAGTTAGAAGCGTAGCGATTTGTGCAGGTCTTAGGAACTTCCACCATATACCAAATGAAATACTTAGAGAAATTAGTGTAGTTATTAGTAGTACCATCACCAAAATTAGTTCTTTTCGTTCGTATTCTACTAAAATATTTAATAACCTAATTGCACAAGTTTTAGTATTTATAGAAATAATAAATAACCGTTACTATCTATCTTACGAGCTCAAGACTAGACTAGTTAAAGTAAATGAGTTCGCTATGCCGCTATTAGAATAATAATTACTAATTGAGGCATAATCTGTAAGTAAGTTTAAGGTACTTAACATTAATATACGAATTAGTATACTAATGACGTAATAAATAATTTAAATCATAAATTATATTGTTTCTAATCGTTAATTATTAATTTTAATTCAAACTACAATAATTCTCTATGCTGTTGAACGTATACATAGCATAAATACGAATGTGTAAATAATTATATCAATTATATCAATCAACATATAATCAACAATCACCATCTTAGGCCATAGCCTTTGCTTGCTATCAGGTAAACTATGGCCAAGTGCAAACCCATTAATAAATAATAAAAAAACATAATTGAGAAGCTATTCCATGTCATTAATTAAGTTTTCATTTTAAAATAGGAACCTATTCATAGTTTTCCTACACTCACAAATCACAGAACATTAAATTTCATAGTACTAATTCAAAATTTTGAAAAAGGTAGTCAGAAACGTTGATTTAAACTAATTTCCGTCACCGTCAGTTTTAGAAATCAAATAAATAAATGTCAGCTTAGCCAAATTACCTTTACCTTTATTCATCGGGACAAATCGAAACCAAAAAGCGAAAAGTTAAATTGAATATAAATCTGTCGATAGACATTTGCTGACGTCAACAAGATATTAACAAGCCATTTTGATCCTTATGTCAAGCGGATAAGGTTTCAAATGGTCGAGTCTAAAACTGCAGTAGGAAAGTAAAGCACCGCCAATTTTAAGCGGTTTCATGCGATTAAATAAATAAAATAATCGAGTTGAAGGCAATTAAGAAATCGTAAACGTTTGTTTACCTTTTAGATAGGATGTAAAAGTAACAAAAAAGCTTATTTACCTGTGATTGGTACCACCATTTGACACTACCAAAACTGAAATCAGATTATATTTATTTCCCGTAATTTTTAGCGTATATCTCCCTTATTCCAATTAGGTATTATAATTACTTTCTTGCAGAATCAGAACAAATACATAAGAAACAGGAAAATAATGTTATTTGTCTTTAAATACTAATGGTGTAAGACATGATACAAAAACGATTAAAAAGATAAAATGTTTATTAAGAATATATCTAACTATGTGACTGTATAACTCATTTATTAGTAAAAAAAAGTTTACATGTCAATTATTCACAGTATTCAATATACCTATGACTTAAGTACTTATTTTATTCAAAAAAATATTAACTTAAATAAAACTTCATACTAAATAATATTACATTACACTTCATAACATTATTTATTTATAACTGTAAAACGATTGCTCGATCGCAACCAGCGCTTGGCAAACTAACTGTCAGCTATAACTAACTGTTATAGCTAACAAACTTAGACACAAATATTTTGTATCTATCATTTAAACTTCAACTAAACTTATCAATACACAATTTATACATCTCGTTGCAACAATTCATATGTAGCCTTAGAATCTCGTAGGGCAAAGGTGCTCTTCTCGAAATGTTCCGGCTGGTAGTGCTTCTCTTTAAGAGTGTACTTTCTCAGCATCCAAGCTAGACCAGCTTTCAACTGTAGACGGGCAAAGCGGTTACCTGAAATATATAAATTATAGATTTTAAGTACTAGTGGTCACCTGCGGATCCGCTCGCATTAATTTACAATAAAAAGTAGCACAAGACACTCCTAAGATTGCATACTACCTACATACTTAAAATCATGATGATCCGTTTAGCCGTTTATGCGTGATGAGCGTTTAAATAAACAGACAATCAGAAATAAGATTTTGTTATTTTGGTAGTGTCAAATGTTATATGCTGGGGCCGTCTGGGTAGTTCCATATAATTTGCTGGTTGTTCTAACACCAAGTGAAAGTACTGATTGTGTTTTTATTTAATGGGCAATGTTTATTATTAGACGTAATAGCATATGTAATTAGTGAGTGTTTGAAATTTGTTTTTAGATAGCATCACTTTAGCTATTATTTGAAAAACCTGATGCCTTTATATATCAGGCACAAAATATATAAGTCGTTTTATAACATATAATTGTTAGAAGGTATTAATTTAATTCCTTGTTCAATGTCACCTGTTTCAAAATTTCAAATACTATGAGAGACAGACGTTTCATACATAAACGTTGTTTCGATTTGCCTTATCTATGTAAGCAAATATTAATTAATTTGTGCTCTGATAACCTTTTCAGTAAACATCTAAATATAGGTATTTATCATGATAAACCCGTATAAATGATAGATTGTTGTAAAGTTGAAACTTATTACCTAAATATTAAATTTATTATACGTATTTGTTGGTGACAAGGAATTTCAGATTTAAAATAAGTATTATAATTTAAGATACAATCAATAAAATTTCTAAATTTAAATTACTAACTTATGTAATAACAAAAAATAACAACTCAGTACAATCCAAGCAAACTATAAATATTCATTATATAAGAGGCCCTTAGGGCGGCTTAATGAACTCTCGACACCAGAGTTAGGCACTCTCATTTGATAAGAAGAAGAAGTTTTTCTTAATGGACATGATTTGGCAAAAATCAATAATAATACTATTTCTGCTATAGAAAAAATAACTATATTCAGAGCTTTATGATTAAATTTTGTAAAAAATTAGATATAAGTGAACTTACCGATACAAATTCTGTTTCCCTCTCCAAACGGTAAATAGCTGTAATTTTTCATGCTTGGCAAGTTTTCGGGAGCAAATCGTTCTGGATCAAACTTGTTTGGATTAGGATGGAACCTTTCATCCCTATGAATGGAATATATTGGTATCATCACCACTGTATTTTTTTCTATCCTTGCATTCGATACCGGTAATATGGACTCTTTAATGCATTTTCTTTGCAAACCACCGATTGATGGGTACAATCTCATCGACTCATTTATTACCATCTCTAAGTATTTCATTTTCTCTATTTCATTGTATGATAAACTTTCTCTTCCTTCAAATACAGTATCAATTTCTTGATGCACCTTTTTGAGTATTTTTTGATGGCTAGCCAGGTTTAAAAGAGCGTAATGCATAGATGATGCTGATGTATCTGCTCCAGCAATGAAGAAAAAGAACGCTTGAGCTGCCAAGAGTTCTACAGTAGGTTGTACTTCATAACCGGTTTGAGGATCTCGAATAACTCCTTCTTTCTGTAGCTCCAAACATATCTCAATAAAGTCATGTTTCTTCTCAGTGCTATCACGACGGCTTTCTATCACACTTCGAACAGCGCCTATAAAGAATTCTTCGTAATCTCCAAATATTTTGAAGTCGAAAAATCTGAACAGCTTCGGAGATATACTGTTCACAAAGATTTTGAAGTTAGTTTTGAATGATGGTTCGACTGCTTTCCACGACATGTCAATGAATGGCGAATCCATAGTACTCTTGTTAGTCTTTGTGTCTATTCCAAAAACAGCGGCTCCTATAGAAGCTGTGGTATATGTGTATAACGCATGAAATGACTTTTTCCTCATATTTTCGTCATCGTCTAATAATTGTACGAAGTCTCTTGCACATTGGTCCATTATATAGAACATATTCTTTAGTTTTGACGTCGTGAAGACAGGTGTCAGTTTTTGTCTGATGCATTTCCATCTTTTGTAGTCTTCAATGAATAAGATGTTATCGGATAAGAGATCCGTCGGGTTAGCTTCAAAACCGCGAGTATAGAAACTTTGAAAGTCACCTGCTAGCACATATCCAACGTCCTCCAACTCTTTAACTATAACAGTCGGTTGAGTTCCGAAGAATGTTCCTATATGAGTTGTTTCATGCGCATCGTAAGCTTCCTTGACGTGTTCTGCGAGCGCTTTGTTTCCCAAGATAAACTTCCAGAGCAAGCCACTTGTTTCTACAAAAACGTTTCTCTTTTTCCAATAGTCCTCTGGTCTCCTTGAATAATATATGTAGAGTAGAATTATGCACAAAGGTAGAAGCGCGAGGTAAAACATGATGCACGTTGTTACCAAGATAAGTCTCGAGGAAAACTGTTGATAGAAGTGGACGCCTTCTGTAAAGAGATAAAGAATTGTTGAACCAAATGACATGATACTCTAGAGACTACTAATTTCTTATCTGTTCTCTTATATTATAATAATGATTCTGCATTCAATATTGGTAATATTGTATCTTTAATCATGAAAATAAGTACGTGGATATCTAACAATAATAAATCTAAAAAAGTGATCTTGGCAGAGAAAAAAACACAGCAAACAGTACTCTGCTCACTTTGGATTTAATCAAGATTTTTTTTTAAATATAAAATAAAAATTAACGTTTTAATTTTTAAATCCAAAACCTTTTTGGGAAAACCACAGGGTTACTAATATTCATAAATAAAATTTTAATTTCGTTGGGAATTGCTTAGGATTTTATAGTCTACAATATAATTATAATATATAACTGATTCTGCATTTAAAAAGCACCGTTATAATTTTCAAACCGTAGGTTAAGTTATCAATTGAAAGAAACTTTTTCTGTCTTTTCTATTTAATGTGAACTAGCACCTAAAAACTAGTTTCAAAATAAAATATAAGTTTTTTAAAAAGCTCGATTCATCATTAGCCTGTTGAAATGTTTCGAAACCAATTTGTCGACACCAAAGTTTTTTCCCACGTAACTTAGTCTGGCGCGGTGCCAACTTAGTTTCGGGTACATTTTTACTTTAACATAACTTTCTAATCTCATTTGGCTTGAAAATTTCAGTGCCTAGACTTGCTTGTATCTAAGTTTTAAAATCGCAACAGCATTGTAAATTAAGATTTTTATATTCAGTATGTACCTAAGACATATATTATATTGCGATTTTATAAAGGTTATTAAAATAATATTTTATATACATATATAGTTATAATTGCGTTTAGATCTTCGAGCTTTTTATTTTAAAACTCAGTTTGTCTTATTACAAAACACGGTTTAAATGTTAGTCCAGAACTTTGAAAATAAAAAGTCAGTTTATGATGTTCTAACATCACATATAAACAAGCAAATGTCATTGGGACGTTGGTTTATCATTGGTTACATTTTGACAGTTTGATTATTATGACAGTAGACAGATAAATTTCTAACAATAAAAACGGGCTGAGTAATTTCAAAGTTCTGGACTAATAGTTAAACCAGGTTTTGTAATAAGTTCAGTGACTTCGTTTATAAATATGACTCAAATAGCCTGTTATTTTGTTACCTATTTGGTTTCAATATTTATCAAATAATATGTTGAATTTATGTATATTACTTATCAAAGTTGACCTCTAGTTGTTTACACACATCAGACTATTTATTCTAATCAATTCGTGATAACGTTGGTATTACTCTGGATGGTACATGGACGCAGTATCAAATATTATTAATGTTATCTTTTTGTGAACGTAATGATACTTATTAATTTTAAAGATAACTTATTATTTTGCTACTTAAGTGTGTTGATAATTCATTTCTTATTAATGTAATTGGTTGTTATCGTTTTAATTAAGGAAATAAAGTACATCATCATCAGCCTGTTATAGCTTACAGCTGAGCATAGGCCTCTCTTCTTGTACGCCACTCGTCCCGGTCCTGCGCAGATTGAATCCAATTGATCATATTACTGTATATTATTGAACGCATACCTCCTAATAGGTAGTCAGTGAAAGTAACGTTTCTCACCCACAAAACGAAATAAGTTCTTATCATTCAGAGTCCGGAACTAATCTGCATTGACGACATGTGTCGAGCCAATAAACCCGATAAATCCGTAAAATTACCCGTAAATACGGTTTATGGACCTCGTAAAACGGAACTTCGACCAAAGTTTCGATTTATGAATTTGGCAAATCAGAATACGTAGATACGAGTAATTCTCAGAAGCCTCGAGCGTTAATCAAAATCAAAAGTTTTTATATATTTATGGCGTCCGAAGTTTTTTATATGAAAGTCAAAATATTTATTCGAATGTCAAGGGAGTATTTTTCGAATGATCAAATGGGTTTATCGAGGCTTTTTATGAGAAAAGTTTATTTCAGTCGAAGGCAGTGGTTAGGCCCGAGTGAACAATAAAAATTGCTTGTTGGTACATTATTTGTTACCGAATTTTATTGTGTAAAGTATGTACAGCGGGGCGGCCCTTGGTTGTTTTAAGTGGTACTTTATCTGTTGAAAAAATAGTTAAAAGTGTCATTCATCTCTATCAATTACTTTTTTAACGGTACCTGATTTAAGATATATTAATCAACTCGAGAGAGCACAAAGGTTAGTACTTAAGGTCATGACCAAAAAACCATTCCTATACAACACTACTTAATTATATGTTGACTGTCGCGTTCTGACAGTTCGACAGTTATACATACTTCAGACTATCTTACGTGTACACTCTTCACTTCATTACGATCCAAATCACTGCATAGAAGTCAGGCGTTCTGATCGTGTTTGTAACTCTTTATCTCCGCGTACAGTTTTCTACAGCCGTTTTTATCCATGTATAGGACCTCGACTATATAATAAAATAAATATAATATTAGAAATATATGCAATGACAAAGCACAAATGCAAAGTCACTCTGACCAACTGGCTTCTTACCCTCGACTACGACGCAACGGAAAATCTTTTTGTAATTGAAAAATAGGACTTTTTTTTTTTTTTTTCATGTACATTCTATCTTCTTACACACACATACAAAGACACTATTATCCCACTCTCTACGACAGTAAAAAACACACACACAAACAGACACAGACATTAAATCTCTAATTTCATACTTCTACACACATCAACATTCAATTATTACTATAAAACACACACACACCTAAATATGAACCTTAAAAAATGTATTTGTAATATAATCTTATAATAAGTTAGATGGCGTCAGCGGCGACCACTATCCATTTATTTTTAGTTACTAAGTTACTCTGTACCGATGTCCGAAAACAGGCCTTGCAGCCTTAAAGAGACATCGTACTGTGTAGGTGTTTACACTTTGATAAAAAAATACTTAATACTTGTAAGTCTTTGTTTCGATCCTTGGGGAAGATCTCCAGTATCTGACACACAAGCTTAAGCTTAGTTCGGGGCTGAGGGTCAACCTCTGGGATGGATCCACTGATTCATGAACATATTATTTTTTGTATCACCTGCACATTGTTTTATGTAAACTTAAAGAAATAAAGATTTTTGTTTTGTTTTTTTGTTTTTCTATATCTTCAAACACTTGGTCATGTTTGTATGTGTTACTAGGGCGTGTTACTTGTTTAAGCGCCCCGATGGCCTCACACTGATTCCCTGGGAGCGGGGAAAAGCTCTTGTATGGGACGCAACTTGCGTCGGTACACTAGCTCCTTCTCGCCTCAGTGGAACAGTACAAGCGGCAGGAGCCGCGCGAATTTCTATAGCAATCCGGCGTGGGCGTAATGCAGCCAGCGTTCTTGGCTCCATACCACATGTAGATTGTTTAAATTTAGTTTAGATGTAAATACTCTTTTTTAGTTCTATTAGTGTTAATATGTGTAAATATTGTTTCTTATTATTTTAATGTGTTACTTATTTCCAAAGAAAGGTATAGTAAACCTTATTGGTACCACTTTTTTTTATTGATAAATCATTTTATATTTACAAATCTGTGTTCTTGCTTAGTTAAATGAAAAAAATATACATATTTTTTACATGTGATTTAACTCAATTTCATATCAATGGCATCAGCATCATATATTATTATGACAATATTTTTATAAAAAACTAGCAAACCCCGCAAACACCGTTTTGCCACCAAATAGCATCGTTTTTTTTCTTTTTTTTTATTAACCTCACGGAGCCCGAGACCTTTCCAACGAAGGCAAAACCGTGGAAATCGGTTCATGCGTTCTGGAGTTAAAGCGTCAGGAAGGAAAACCCGACTTATTTTTATATAGTTGACTAACCCATTAATTTCTCTTAAAACAAACATAGACGTCTCAAAGTAAATTTTCTATGCGAATACATAAGAAAAACCCAATACTTCCATAATTCGAAAAGTTTATATTAAGTTTGAAGAGAATTTTATTATGATTGATAGAAGCCTTAGTGGGTTTTGGGAGTTTATATTTCAGCATTAAGGTTTTTTGTCACTAGGGGCGGCTTTGTCTTTGAATGTACAACGTTGTATGATTAGACAGCAAGTTGCAAAGATGATATAGTCAAGCGTAAGCTAGTTATATACATATATTTCTTCTTCTATTCGTTCTTTTTCAAGCCTTTACGAAGCGACGGATTATCTTAAATTTTGCTATTGAGTATAATCAAATCAATAAAAAACAAACAGCAAGAAATAAATAGGATCTTCAATTGATTATGTTTATTTAAAAAACATAGTATTTGAGATCAAAATGATTGGACATTGAGAATCTATTTCCCAACTACATAAGTGTGAATCTATGCATAGAATAAACGTTACTTATTATATTATGCAGAAGGATGTTTCTGATTATACTAGCTGTGCCAGCGACTTCGTCCGCATGGAATAGTTGTTACCATGAAAACGGTTCTAGTAAGTTAATCTTAAAATGTAGACATATACTATTGCAGACATTTTGTTAGATCATTTCAAGAGGAATAATTCTTTCATGCATTTTTTTTGATATCTTGAACCATTTTCGCAGCACACGCAACGGAAGCCCTCAAAGATCAATAATAATTATCCCCGTTTTTTTCACATTTTCCATTGTTTCTTCGCTCATATTAGTTGCAGCGTAATGTTATATAGCCAAAAACTTTCCTCAATAAATGGTCTATCCAATACAAAAAGATATTTTTTTCAATTCGTACCAGTAGTTCCTGAGATTAGCGCGTTCAAACAAACAAACAAACAAACTCTTCAGCTTTATAATATTAGTATAGATTATTCCTTCTCAAAATACTTTGGGTGTCTATTTATAATTATTTATTTATAAATAGACACCCAAATCAAATATCTAATTATTTATTTTATTTATTTAACACAAAGTTTTATCGCACATGTTCATGGTATTCATGTATTGGCAGTAAGGTATCCTTGTTTGCTTAAGTAATAACCAAATATAAATAAAAGTGCAAGCGTTTGCTTATTGTGGGGCTAGATGGCGCTGTGTGTAATGTCCCGGAATATTTATTTATTTGTTTGGGGTTTGAATTGATTGATTAATTCTTTATTGGACACTCACATAAAAAAATAAATCATTGTACAAAAAAGAGACAAATTTAAATCTAATGCCACAATGGGCGGCTTTAACGCTGAAAGCGATCTCTTCCAGGCAACCGTAGGAATTGTTGTAATAAGTAGGTTAATAGTAATACATTACTCACATTTAGCTTGATTGATAAATGGTTTAAGACATTTTTTTTTTAATCTTCATTTATTTATGGACCTTTGTCGAGATTCGACTATGGGTTTAAGACATTATTTGCAAGCTTAGATAATCATAGAAAAATATTCAATTTAACGTTTTTGACAGTATTTGAGTAATCAGACATTTATTTAGTTTACGAAATTTTTATTCGTATGTTATTTTTTACTGAACTTGTCGTATAAAATTAAATTATCTTAAAGAATTCAAAATATTTGCCATGCTTTTTTTGTATAGAATTCAGGATGATTTATTATAAGAACAGCCCCTACGGCCCTAATATCAGTCTGAGTTGTCATGTCAGAGGAATCCGCTCCCGTATCAAATATCAATGACAAGCAGCCATCACGGCGGGAAATTTTCACTTATTGCGAGCGCCTTATTGGCGGAAACGGAGGGTTTTTGGAAGACTCTTAATTTATAGAACTGGTATTAAATTTAATACCAAATATGGTTCTAAAAGATATCATTTTGGCAGTTATTTTTTACTATATTTTTATTTAATTATCTAGTATTTCTATAATTACTCAGAGCTCTATTTGAACTGTCTGAAGGAATTGATTTTCAATTCATGCTTTACTATTTTATTCACCTGTACATATACATATACTCGGTATGTGATTTTGGAGAAAATGTTATGACGAAATCTAAATTTCACGAATAAATTATATCTTTCTATGAGAATGCTTTTGAGCATCGACCAGAATTAGAAGGAAAACTATACTTACTACTACAAAAAAGCAAAAAAAACGAGGATAGTCCCTATGAAATTTCTTTCTCTCTTGATGTAAACGTCAGCCAGTTCCATCTATACGTCAAAGGTTTTGATAAGGTCTGTAACATATTGCCGTTTTGTTTCGCAGAATCAACTGTTAGTTCTGGGTTTATATTGGTCATTCTTCTTATTTTAACAGAGGTTTTTGTTTATACGCTATGAAGACAAGTGAACTTTTTGTATAGTTTTTTATTTTTTTTTGAGGCTTTGATATTTGTCTTGTATGTATTTTGTCTATGCTGAAAGTTATTTTTGTAAGCAACAGCAAATACCTACTCGACCATTTAGATTAAATTATTTTGAAGGTTAGTTATACAAACAAATCTAACATGAATGTTGTCACTCGCCATAGAATATATCTCGATTTTAGAACACAATTAAACAAATGAAGACCCTTTTCCGTATACACTTTATCGCACCTTCTTTTAAACACAAAACACCGAGAAACAAATGAAAACTCCGTTTCCTGTATCTAACATCAATAGGTCAAATAACAAACTAATATCAAGCACGGATAAAACAAAGGAATGAACTCACAGTTGTCAGTCATTCACTCCGGTCTCGAGGTGACTGATTGGTTGAAGGCCAGCAATAGTTACGTTCATACAAGGTAACTAATGTATTAAGATTGGCTTTTAACACATAAAAGTTTGTTCTATGACTTTTGGCGTCATGAAAAAAGATACAGCGGTTTTAAAAAGTTCATCACTCCCTGATAATATGTGCGCAAGTATGAAGAAACGAAAAGTTCACGACAATAATTCGGTCGATAAAAAATATCGTCTTTTGACACAATAAATGTAAAGTGTAAAAAAGTAGGTTCTGATGCAATTAATCCATCTTTTATTATTGTTATGCGTTTATTAGCAATAACCCTGTATAAATGCGTCGTAGCTATTTTAGGTACTTAATAATTGTGTGCCTATAGTAGATATATAGTTATTTTTATTGAGTATGGATAAATTAGAGAACTAGTCATATAATAAAAATCTTAACAAGTTATATCGTAGAAGACGAAATTTGACACAATCCATAAAAAATTGATCCTTGAAAATATTTGTTTCATCGATATTTGGACTCATAATCAATAATAAATTACTTTATTTACAATAATAAAATATAAAAACAAGGGAAAAAACTAAACATACTACTACTAACTACTACAAAAAAGGGGCACTTAGAAAATCTTTAGGAAAGCCTAAAGATATCTGTGAAGAGAAATCAAGATAATAAGATAATAACTTACAAATAGTTCGTAACAAAATTTTATGGAGATAAAATTTATGTATCTAATATTACATACATTTATACAAATATATTTGTGTTTCCCTATCTTTATATGGACTTAGTACATCAAAATTAAACAATAATTTATTTTCTTCACTGTCCTGCCATCAATTTAAAGTGGCATTCAAAACAGGTTTGACTATATTGCGTCTTAGCAATCATATTTTTTGTATTGTTGTATAATTTAATGACAGAGCGAAATCGCGTTTTCTTGTTAGTTTGTTACAAAATTTTTATTTCGTGTTTTTAAAATGGTTGAAATAGGAATATTTATTTATGAAAGACATACATAATAATTTAATGTAAAACATTATCGTTCATAATATTATATAAAATAAAAAATGATAAAAAAAGAAAACAAATTACAGAAAAAATATTTTTTATCCAATTTTACACTTTTGTTTTCTCATTGACATGATCAAAAAATAATAGTCATGAAACCAAATACGATTAAAAAAGTGTAAAAATATCACATAAAATATTTTCCTAGCTCTACGTAAATGATTTTACCAAAATGTTTGTATTATAGATCGTGGAGATAGGACTGTAACTGTAATAATCCTGTCTGAATACTGTTTGAAACTTTTATTTTTTCAGTAAATTTGGCGTCTCCAGACAAAATGATGTGAAATTTTATGACGCATACTATCAATTCATGTCAGATGAAAAATGGTTTAATATAAAATGATATATTGTTACTTTTTACAGACAATTTTATTTGATGAAGTTCTATTTTGTGATGTCTATCAGGTTTGCCATTTTTCTATTTGAATGTCATAGTTTTATCTATATCTTTATATTGTAGTTTTAAAAATACAGAATTTTATAGGTAAGCTCTTTATTTAAGTATTACGTTTAGCTAGAATAAAAGAATAAGTTTTTAAGCTTAACATAAATGAAATTGTTCTTCATTTTTAAATTAACCCACGTACCAAATTTATAATTTTAATCATTTATTTATTTAATTTACTTATGTACTAACAGCTTAAGCCAACACGTACATTAAGCCAACTACTACAATAATGCTAAAGCATTTGGGAAAAACATATTATACAATTTGTTACTCATAAATTTTCAACAATTACATTTAGATTATATTTAGAACAGAACACATCTATGTCTCTGTTCTGAGCCATCATTGCATCGAGCAAGCTAATGGCTTGAGCAGACGGCGCATATTAAATCGGCGATTTGGCGCATTCCCTCCTTTTCAATCATACCAATACAAGAAATACCAATATATAAACTAACATATTTATTAAAACAGGTGCATAATAACACATTTAATCCGACCTATTTGCCAACCTTCACGCAACCCAAGCTCGAATAGCTAATTCAGCATAGTTAATTACGGCATTTCTCCTGTGAATGGCTACAGCTTCTTACCATTACCTTTGTAAACCTATCCTATATTACAACCATTAGTGACAAAGGATGTAATACTCCAATTTCCTTTGACCCTTCCATAGGCCTTAGACAAAGAATAATTGTCACCATAGAGTAGTTACTCCTCCGGAGTAACTTTTTGTACCTTCCAGATCTTCTTTTTATCGAATGAGAGTGGCCAACTCTGGTATCGAGAGTTTATCAAGCTGCCCTAAGGGCCACTGACATGACTTAACGACTGCCGTACTAGACAAACAGCCGGGACCTACAATTTAACGTGTCATCTGACCCACGAAAGCGCCCAAAATGGAATGCCCCTTTTCGGTCACCCATCCAAGGACTGACGGCGTCGACCTTTGCTAAACATTGGTAATCGCATGCGATTGCCTCCGCTAGCTGAGCTACGGGCGTTTTAGTACAATGAGATGAGATATGTATGTATAATTCAGTACAGCGCACTCGATAGCAAAACCCAGCGACTGCGGTTGACCATTTTGTGGTTTTTTTCGGCTCAGTTATATTTCTATACGATCAATTATTCGTAGACATTAAAACACATTGCGACCCAAGCCGTAGGTGAAGAGGTAGGTGTTGTCTTGTCAAAGGGCTTTAAGTTACTAAGGCTGGTTGGATGTGTTTTATAGTATATAATTCTGTTCTTTGACAACTAAGATGATATTTTGAATATTACAAGATCGAAATAGTGACAATTATTGCCTTAGTTGTTTTCAATAAGTACCTTAAAAAGAAGGAGTAGAGCTGACAACTTCTGAAAAAGCGACTGACATCACACTCGCTTTTTCAGAAGTTGCATAAGTGTTATTGCATCGAACATGGTGCGTTTACATATTTTTATTATTTTGCTGAAATTTGATTTGTTTTTTCAATTTTTTAAACTTTTTTGTCTGACATGTGATTTTGTTTTTTTTTTGGTTGCTTAAACTTATTTTATGTTGTACCGTGTGTGTCTTCCGTGGAAGGACCTGGGCGCCCACCACGATGTATGTGTCCAAAAGAACTCCCGTTACGAATTCTGCGGGGTAGTCACGACTCTCAGTCATGAGGAAATACGACTTAAGAGAAAGAGAGTACACCAACCACCTCTTCACCTATACATTACGTATCATCACCGCACGCAATTGGGTCACCAGTTCACCATAATTCGCAATAAAAATAAATTTAGCCAATCATTCGCTGGTTAGAGTAACAACTGAATTAAATTGCCAATAAAAAGTCCAATTATAAGCCTCCAGAGGTCGCGACTTGTTGCCTGCGATTCGATTTGATAGACTCGTTAAGGGTAGGCTTTAGTTGAATCAAATTGTGGTTTTACTCGTTTGGGATTGTACAAAAATCCAGGACCTTAATATTACACATGACTTTTCAATAGGATACTAAGATAACTAGGGGTGGACTTCTTCCAGTCTAGTCCAGTTCCAGTTGAGTTTAGGGGTGAGTTCTTCCAGTAGTTCCAATGTACTTACATATTATGTACATACATACAGTCATCTTTGTTAAAGCAGTAATCATTTATAACCTTGCACTTTAAGGTTAGATTTTATTAATAATTTCTTGTTGCTATAAGCTGTTATGCGTCTTGAGATGAAAAACGCTTCCATGGTTGAGTTTTATAACGAAAACGAGTCGCCACTTGACAAAAATTTACGTTATGCCAATTGAGTACTCGTATCAGATTTATTTCAAATCATGTAATCATGAAATCAGTCGTAAATAAATGATTTCTTTTACTATTCTTCAAATAAAACCGGTTCATTTTCACTTTGAAGATCACTAGATTGCATTTTGCGGGAAAAACTTACTTAAGAGTAAGAAAAAAGCTTAGAAACTAAAACTCTCCCCTTAACATAAAACTATTTGCATTCAGTTTGGATCGGTAGCGAGCGCCGATAGCTAGCGATTTCAACTGCATCCGTTATTCCTGCCCAGGAAATGGCACTCTAGCGAAATAACTATGCAAAAACCTTTATAACATTTGCTTTTAGTTTTTTGAGAGCATAAACAACCAGAATCTTCAAATCCAATACATTTATTGCAAAATACAGATACTAGAATCTAGGTAAACACAATTATTTCTTATAATAAAATATCTACTTACATTCATAGGGCAGTCAACTTACTGACAAAACAAGTAAAAAAAAATGATATTTGAAATAATTTGAAAGATTAATTCTATAGCCATTTTATTAATATAAACACAAAAAACAGCAATTCGAAAATAATATTAATTTATTTTCATAAGTTATATAAGTTATGAATAAATGACCTAATTTAAAAAATGTTTACTTTATTTTCATTTCTTCTTATAATGATACGGAATCCTTCGCTGATCTGACTTGCACTTAGTCATTTCTTATAATAAAATATCTACTTACATTCATAGGGCAGTCAACTTACTGACAAAACAAGTGAAAAAAAATGATATTTGAAATAATTTGAAAGATTAATTCTATAGCCTTTTATTAAAATAAACACAAAAAACAGAAATTCGAAAATAATGCTATATATTTATTTTCATTTCTTCTTATAATGATACGGAATCCTTTGCTGATCTGACTTGCACTTAGTCAGTTATTTGTACTAACCATTCAAAGAGGTTTTAGTTGATTGCGATGGACTATGATTTTGCATGGATATACAATGATATTTAACAAACACTAACTAGAATACTGATTTCGACTATAGGTAGGTACTATGTTTTTGACTAGCTCATTATATGTATTATTACACATTGTTAAAAATTGAAAGCAAGAAAAATTTACTTTTTCTTTTGTAGTATGCCTTATTACTAAAGGTCGTGTTTCCATAAAAATGACGCATTCGGGAAGTTCTGAAGTTCTGTTGCTTGCTTCTTCATAAAATTTTGGTAGTTTGCATGGTTCTTCCTCGGAAATCAAATATCACAGAATTGCGTGGTCGTGTATCTTTTGGTATCCTCACATTTGTTTTCCTTCACGCAAGTGGAAATGTATAATAACCTGAAAAACATTTAATTGGTAGGTGGACGTCCTCGTACGTATACCACCTAATCACGGTAGCCCTCCCCACTTTAATTGCCACACATTTTATAAATTAGTGCAACGTTTTTATAATATTTTCCCAGCCAAAGCTACATGTCAAGCTTAGTCCTAAGCTTAAACAAAAATTGTTTGATCGTTCAATTCCAGTAGATTGATGTTCAAATTGAAGCCGAAGTTAACCCCGCTGTGTCAATCTGTCTGAAATCGAGCTGGTTGAAATACAGAGATTACCTACTGTTTGATTTTATAGCAACCGGATTGAGTAATAATTAAAAATATATAAGTATATTTCAGAAGCCCTAATTTTCTTACGCAAAGCAACAATATAAGGTTACTACACAAGCATTAATAGCATAAGCGAGTGTGGTTCAGAGGTTCTCGTATCTGCTTTTCATCCAGACGCACCCTGGTTCGAATCTGGCCCTACACAAATGACTTGTATTTTCAAGTTAAGTGTGGATTTGCACTCGCTTAACGGCTAAGGAAACTATATATTCGTACAAATAAATTTTAATCAAAATCAATTTATAGAATTTCCAAACAAAGTAGGTATAGGCTCGCGTTAGATAGCTTTGTTATTATGCTTTGCCTCAGCTTTTGGTATAACACTTTCCTAAAAACTACCTTGTCACTCAATATGTATAGATCAAGTATCTATTTATTACAATGTGGTAATCCTCGTCGATATCACAAGTGAGGTCGGTGGGCTGTGAAATGTTCGTAGACCGGCACTAATTTGACGGCGCAATTTTCATTGTAATAACGAACTATTAATGAATCGTGTTAGAAAATTTGCATTAAATATGCAATAATATTGCTTAGGATATTCAAAAGTCGTAAGTGCCGATGTTGCAAAACCCTTGAACTATTTTCAGAACCAATCAGTCAGTGGTTACAAGCTTTGTGTTTCATTACACGAAATCATACTTACTGTAGTTAATAAATAATAATAAAAAAAAATAGTCTTTATTCCATTCAAAAAACTAAATATTTACAATGTTTCAATTGTTGGTCTGTTTGTGTCTATATATTGGTGCACTGAAACAACTGATGTGGTCCCAGGAGCACTAATCCTTATGGCGGCTTGATATACCAACGCCTAAAGTTGACCAAACTCATTCATAAAGAACAATAAGATCGTCTAAGATAAGGAAAACTCCTTATTGCATTTAAAATTTAAGCAACTAAGCTTTAAAACACCGCAAAAAAGTAATATATAATCCAAGCAAACCTAACCGATAGAGCACACCTTAAATATGACACTATAACTCGCGCTATCAAAGCAAAGGGCTTCCTTATACTTATCATAATCGCTATCACATATCACGAAGGGAACTATCGCATTTAAATAATCACCGCCAAAACAAAGCCGTATCTTAAACCTTTACTAGGGGGTTAAATTTCAAATTTGTAAAACCGTTACAAAATACAGTTACGATGTTATTTGGAAACACGATTTTTCTTCTTTTTTTTTTATAAGAAATGGGTTTGCAGTTGTCCGTTATTCGCTTGATGGTAAGCAATCTTTACGGTCCAGGATGGAACGTGCTTACCCAGTAAGAACCGATTCACAATCGCTTTGAAGATCGCAAGGTTATGTTCCGCGGGGAACAGGAAGTCAGGCAGGGAGTTCCACAATTTAGCAGTTCGCACTATAAAAGTGGAAGCAAAACGTTTACTACAGAGTTGTGTTTGAGTACTGTCAGGTTGATGTTAAGCATTACTGTTTTTTAAATTTCCTATTTGCCTTATCAGGAAGATTTTTTTGTTTTACATAGGCAAATAGATTGAGTCCTGTATTAAGACAAGAAGCAATTATTGGGTTCCTTCCCATTGTCCCCGGTGCCGTAAACCGTACCGGGGACAACGGAAAGTAAAATTTTTGCCGTGTTGTTGTCCCCGTACCGGGGACACGTCCACCGGGGACAACGGGAAGGAACCCAATGTAATCCCTGATTGAGAATAAGCGCCTATCACAGGTATCACAATACCCATGGTATGGTTTGGGCAAGGCGAACCAAGCCAGCCCGCTACGTTTCAAACCTAAATGTTTTTTTACCATATCTACCACTTATAACACCCCTCTTATGCCGCCGGTTAAGAAAGCCCATATCTATAAACATCTTGAACAAGCGCCGTAACTTGGACAAGATGTCGTGTATAACATACCTATATACATAAGTAATAGTATATCGACACTATTTCCAAGGAAAGGGTCCCGTTAAACTATTTAACGTCCATTATTTGCTCCTGAAAAATGCGCGTCCCTTCCGCGTCCGCACTTTGTATGCAAATATGACTACCCAGTTAGTTTGGGGACACACGGGAATGTTTCACGGGAATAGCTGTGCATTATTGTCGAATATATTTAACCGACTTCAAAGTTACGAGGTTCTCAACTCTTCTGAGAGTTTTTTTGTAGGATTGTTACGCGACTAATCCGGTATATATTTGTATGAACTGATCTTAATTATTATATCATATTTAAGAATCCCTATGATGAGCGAAACTATGTCTAATCAAAATGTGCACCTTTAAATGTAACGATACGTTTAATATGAATCACGAAACGAAAGTTTATTGAGGCAGTGTGGTTTTTGCAGAGAAATGTAATTATAAAAACCTGTTATATGAATATTTTCAAGAGCTTTTTTTATTTCAGAAGATCACCATACAATTAATTAACTAACTATTATATTGTACATTAATCAAGCAGTGGAATGAGCCAATCACCCCTTCACGTGTCGTGACACCTCAATAATTAAATCTTAGAATCCAGCTTTTACAACAAATGCCGCTTCGAATTCCCAACTTCTCTCCCGTACATTTCACTACCCAGCCTAGACAAAAGCAGGTTGGTTTAATGTGATACCGGCACAGAAGTGTGTGATAACACACCGTTTGCAGCCACGATGTATAGAGCCTAGTAAAATTATACAAACGTAGACAATGTTCGGTTTTGCCTTTTATCGCTTATTGTGTGTTTATGACTGTAACTGGTTTTTATTCCTGTGTTAGAAAGTATTTTTTTCTATCTTAATATTAGAATAAGGCACAAACCAATTTATTTCCTTAGTACTATCTATAGGTACAACAAAGTAGTCATTGGTTAAAGGTCAAAGAAAAAAATATTAAAATTCATAATTATACAATATTAATACAAAAAACAGACAAAACTATCTAATAATAACTTTACAATGAAATTCAATAATACTTTGTAATACATCAAAAAATTATACAATAAAAAATTAAAGGGACACAGTTTAGGACTTAAATGATATTCTGTCTTATGTCAATTTTAATCGATGCGATTAATGAAGACCAACATATTTTAATCTAAACATAATTATAAAGCTAAAAAGGTTTGAAAGTCAGAACATATACATATTTAGAGCTAGTACAACACATGTGTAAATTTAAATCCAAGTGGTATTGTACCACTAGGATTATCATTAGGTATGTACTTGTTTTACATTCAAGGGTGGTAGCAAGCAAGGTGGATATCTGAGAGCCGATGGTTTAACATGCCCAGGCACAAAGCTCGTGTTTCAATATTTTTTTATTCGTTTTCCTGGACATTTCACACATAGAACCATATAGCCCCATACCATATACTCCCATACTAAGCAAATGCTCGTGTGATGGGTACTAGATGATGAAAGGGATGTAAATGTAACACTTTTTTTGTAAATAAATACATATTACACATATAAACGACCAGACTCAACACAAATAGTTGTATATTGAAAATGGTCAATTATTTGTGTGCGTGTGGGAATCGAACCCATGTCTCCTGGAACTAGATGCAGACATTCTTTTAAGCTAGTTACGGGTCGATCGATTTTTATTGCTCTTTATGCACATTTTGACACGTTTAATGTCCATAAAATCTATATTTTATATATTTTGCCTGACACTTCTCCAGGAATTATCTTTACCATTAACATCCAACGTGGTAATGCTGCCAGCCTGCTAAACATTCTAGCTGTATATTTCCTTGTAAAAACAAACCCTGTATAGTTATTTAATACCCCAACATACGTATCAGTTTCCAACCACAGACTGGAGCGTATAATTGGACGACACACTTCGTTAGCGGCCGTCCCACGGGACCCAACCGCAAGCCAATTTGAACCTTACGAATCACCCCAGAGAACGAATCGTAGAGATTAAAATCCCGTAAACGGAAATGTAAAGAGCAGCGAGATTGAAATTTAAATTAAATAAAAGGTCGACGATCAAAAATCTCGGTTTGATTTGGATTTTTATGGGTTTCGAAGTGGGAGTGATGTATGCTTATCTGTTTTTTTATTGAGTGTTGTTTAAGTTAGGGATTTAGAGCTGGTTTGTTATGTACATAATAATAATTTACTTTATTCACACAAAAATCCTTAGACTAGTATACATAATTTGTACTTAAAGAAAATTGGATCAGACAGAGTATGTAAAAATGGGTGAATGATGTTGACTGTGATCCCCACACTAGGTTACCCTGTGTCGTGGGAATCATGCTCTTCGAAAAAGAATCTAAACATAAATGATACATAATAATTTTAAGTACCTACGTTAGTTATTATGCAGTAATTTACAAATTTGTTACGATTTTAAGCGCAATATTAAAAGTTAACGGTATCAGGGCGTTGAAATCTTGCACTTAGATTTTACAATGTAAAGCATGTTGCAGTGATATTCTTTTTAAACCAATTAATATATGACACAGAAATAAAAAAGTATGACACTGATCGCCAGAGATGCTTCTCTCTTGTTTGTTTGATGAAAGAAATTGTACCGTAGCATTCCACAGATTGCTACGAAAGTCACGTAGCAGTCTACAGATTTTCGTAGCAAAATTTTAATTACTTTTTAAATTAACTGTGTACTTTCTTTTAGAGTCGCATCTATATTGTTTAACATTATTTAGTTTCGGCGTAGTAGTCTACAGATTTCTGAAGCAAAATTTTCATCAATTTTTTAAGTTGACTGTGTACTTTCTTTTCTTAAGAGTTACATCTACATAATATATTGATTATTATTATGAAAATAAAACGAAATTGTTTACTCTTCATTTAGTTTCTGGTACCTAAAGAAAAATAGGTGAACTTTGTATCTAAATAAAAATCCTACCAGTGTATTCACCATAAAAATATTAAAATTCTATTTAGTCAATTCAACCAAACTGTGCATGTAATTTTTGTATGTGTTGACAGTAAGTCAAAAAGAATGTTTATTGTATAGTTAGGTAACAGTACAATGTTAATTAACACAAACACAGTAAAAACAAAACACTACAACACTATGAATCCATTTCACAATATAATTTAACTCCGCGTTTTTCATTTTGTTCCATTTTTGCAAATCTAACCCATTACCAAACCACTTACATTGTCACTTGCGCAATTAAGTTAAAACAACTGCATCTGTTTTAAACCTTCATGCTAATTTCAACTTTATTTGTTAGCTTTTGAAGTTTAAAATAGCGTGAAAGTGAGTGTGATACTTCATAAAGGTCGGAGCACACTAGACTACTATTCTCATTATATTAAGTCCTAATGAGGAAGGCACTGCAGATCCCGTTTGCCGTGACAGTGTGTCTAGCGCCTTTGATTGGTGCAAGTGTAAAGTGAAGTAAGGTTAGAAAATTGTTAATTACAAAAAAACACTGATGTTAATAATATATTGCAGCTAATAATATATATGTCCTAGTATCTTTCGTTCAAAATTACTTGTTTTGATTTTTAACGGTAAACAATGGCGTACAGTGTAATTAAAGAAAGGAATACTGGATAATGTTCTAGTCTTTATTTTATGACCTTCTTCTTTATTATTCTATCCATATGTGCTCAAGTTCTTCTGTCAATACGTATAGAATACAATGTTGGTGATGTTTTCTCTTTATTACTAAGTTGAAGAGTTCAAGTAAGCATTTTGTTTCTTATGTTATTAAACAAAAAAGAAAGTTTTGGCCTCCGAAACCACAAAATTAGAATAGGTACTTAAATAGTATCGCAATAATTAAAGCTCTTGAACAATGCGCTTGGCGGCTAACAGCAAGTATTTGGCTTATACATAATATAATTTTTCAAACAACTTGAATTAGCATAATACCCGTATTTACTATATAATTTAGCTGTTAACGCTTTCAGTTCCTAACTTTCACCATCCCACAAAGCACTCACATCGTGCTCTAGCAAACGTCTCGCGAGTCCCAGTTATTATGACGATTGTTGTAATTACACGAATAACATGCACCAAGTACGAGGGCGTGTGAATTACACGAATTATGCGTGCAATTGTAAGAATTTTGAGTTCAATTCTACGAATTATCGCTTCATCTTGGTTGGATAATATGAGTTTTGCTTTAAGTTGCACTAAATGAATATAAAGCTGATGTTTGTAGTAAAATATAAGATGAAGTGAGAGTCCCAGTCGTTATAACGATTGTTATAGATAATTATATGAATAACATGCAACGAAAATACTTGCACGAATTTATGGCTTGACCTTGGTTCAATCATGCCAATTCTGATTAAAATTTCAGTAAATGGATACAAAAATAATGCGATATACATGTTTCTTGGTAGTAAGTAAATAGAAAAAGCAAATCTTGATAGCAAATAGATACCTACATACTTATTGCAAGTTATTATATTATATTAATTTATTTCTTCATTTGGGTTAAAACTAAACTTAGTTTTGCACACTTATGAATGTCAAATCTAGTACATAATAAATGATGCCAAAGGCATACTATAAAAAATACATTTAAATTATAAAAACAAATTCAATTAGAATAATAAATAAAATAAAAATTATCTTAACTACTACACCAAAATAAATTTAATACAATATAACAACAATTACAACCTTTCAACCGGCTTCATTTATTCAATGCAGCCGTGTCAATATACAGATTATGCCATGTCTTTTTGTCTTTCAAAAAGTCTCCCGTTGAATAATATGCTTTTTCAATTAAAAGTTTTTTTACTATTTTTTTAAAGTTTCTGTCATTCATTTCCGTTATACAATTTGGAAGAACGTTATAAAATTTGATAGCATTAATTTTATATGATTTACCAGTCTTTGTTAGTCTGGTGTGGGGTAATGCGTACCTGTCTGTATTACGTGTGAATGTAATATTGCGTTCTGTGTAGTTCGGTAATTGAGTTCTAGCATACAAAATACAGGCAAGTATATATTGACAAGGCATTGTCAAAATATTTGATGTTTTAAAGCGCTCCCTCAGAGATTCTCTGGTTCCCAGTCCATAAATGCCTCTGAATGCCCTCTTTTGCATTACAAAAACGTGTTTTATGTCTGCCGCATGGCCCCACAACAAAATTCCATAGGACATAACAGAATGAAAGTAGCTGAAATAAACTATTTTCGCGGTTTGTACATTCGAGCACTGTCGTATTTTTCTGACAGCATACGCTGCTGAACTTAACTTGTTACTCAATTTTTCGATATGTGGTCCCCATTGCAATTTTGAGTCCAAAGTAAGGCCTAAAAATTTAGTTTCTTTAGCAAATGATAAGGCTGTATTATCGATTTGAATGGAATTCATTCGTCTATTATTGACAAGTGTAAAATTAAGACAGTTTGTCTTTTGGGTATTAAGAGCAAGATTATTTGTGCTAAACCACTTTGAAATATAACTCAAAGCCAGGTTTATATGATCAGAGTCAACTTGAGTACGATTTAAATTAAAAAGTAAAGACGTGTCGTCAGCGAAAAGGATTATTTCAGCATATTTTTGAGCTAAATATGGTAGGTCATTAATATACACCAGAAACAAAAATGGACCCAGAATTGAGCCCTGAGGGACGCCTACACCCACATTCACTACATTAGATCGTGCACCATTTATATCAACTTGCATAGACCGATCAGATAGATAGGACTTCAGGATAGCGAGTGAAACACCCCTGACGCCGTAATGGCTAAGTTTATCGAGTAAAATATTATGCTGGACACAGTCAAATGCTTTGGATAAGTCGCAAAAAATACCTATGCAATCCTGCGACTTTTCCCATGTTTCATAAATTATATCAACAAATGACGTCACGGCATCAGTGGTAGATCTTCCCCGCGTTTCATTTTATTATAAAGACTAGTGGGTGCTCGTGACTTCGCTCGCATTAAGAAGTAAAACTTGCATCCCCTAAGACCCCTTTAGAAGTGGCATTTCCAAAAATCCTTTCTTAGCGGATGCCTACGTCATAACATCTACCTGCATTCCAAATTTCAGCCTATTTCGTCCAGTGGTTTAGGCTGTGCGTTGATAGATCACTATATCAGTCAGTCAGTCAGTCAGTCACCTTTGAGTTTTATATATTTAGATTGTTGTTATAAACATAAACATAAACATAAACATAAACATAAACATAAACATAAACATAAACATAAACATAAACATAAACATAAACATAAACATAAACATAAACATAAACATAAACATAAACATAAACATAAACATAAACATAAACATAAACATAAACATAAACATAAACATAAACATAAACATAAACATAAACATAAACATAAACATAAACATAAACATAAACATAAACATAAACATAAACATAAACATAAACATAAACATAAACATAAACATAAACATAAACATAAACATAAACATAAACATAAACATAAACATAAACATAAACATAAACATAAACATAAACATAAACATAAACATAAACATAAACATAAACATAAACATAAACATAAACATAAACATAAACATAAACATAAACATAAACATAAACATAAACATAAACATAAACATAAACATAAACATAAACATAAACATAAACATAAACATAAACATAAACATAAACATAAACATAAACATAAACATAAACATAAACATAAACATAAACATAAACATAAACATAAACATAAACATAAACATAAACATAAACATAAACATAAACATAAACATAAACATAAACATAAACATAAACATAAACATAAACATAAACATAAACATAAACATAAACATAAACATAAACATAAACATAAACATAAACATAAACATAAACATAAACATAAACATAAACATAAACATAAACATAAACATAAACATAAACATAAACATAAACATATTTATTGCAAAAACTTTACATTGTACATAAAATTTAGGCTCTGCCTTCTGCTTTAGTTAACAACTGTGTTGCAGAAGGCAAGGTCTTCCAGTGGAACATTACTTAGATGTTTTACAATATATATGTACTTTGCTATTAATATATTGTAAATAACCTTAAAAAAAGTTAAAACAACATTCAAAAGTTTAGTATTTTTCAAGGTTTGTATATTGTTATGACATGAACCATGAGTACAAATTGTGCGTATGACGTTTCGATCATAGTTACATTTCGTAAATTCTAATTCTGTTTAAAATTGCACACGCAAACTATAAACAAAATTGTGAGGATAAAATGGCTCGTTTTGCAATTCATAATTTGCTTATTTTTAATTATTTTTCTTAGCTTTAGCGCAGGTTCAATGTTCAACAAAATGTATTTTTGTTTATGTGTATGTTTTGATTGGTGGTTGGCATGACAAGATATAAGCTTATATCTTATAAGCATAAGCAGTGGGAAAAAAACCGTCTGATGATGATGATGATGTTTTGTTTGCTTGTGTTCGTACAATGAGCATACCTTCTCAAAATTATTTTGTACTTAAAAGCAACATATAGAAGATTATTTTCTAGTCTCTTTGATGAACATATAAATGAAGAGATTATATAAAAATAAATATCACATAAATAATTTATTTATTACATTACGTCCATTTTACCCCAAGCTCTGACCGATTGAAAGCAACTGACTGGCCGCTGTCATGGCTCATTAATAAAACCAGTCGGCCACGCTCCGCTGACGTATTGGACATGTACAGTGTACACAGATTGCGGATGTATACCTCCTATTATATAGAACATAGAACAGGGACAAGGATATTAATAAATGAATTTAATTTATTAAAATAAAGTGATTTATGTTGAAACAATAAATTAGGTACGAACACAGTTAACATATTATGGAAAGCAAACATTTTGCACATACAAAAAAAGTTCTTGTCACAAGCCGGCATCTACTCAGCATGTGCTGACTGCCACAGCCAGCGCTGGTCTTCCGTTGAGACCGACGGGGACGCCTATTAAGAACGGGACTAAGAAGAACAATAACTGAAAACACATACAAATATTAATATATGTTTATTGCTTTTCCATCTATGATAACTACATACTAATTGATGTTAAAAATAGGATTATGTCTCCTTATATTACTTACGAGCAATTTGCGTTGAATCTCGCGGTAATTATTCAAAGCACACACGATAGACGACACGCGTCGCCGTCTGGCTCTTTCTAGGATACAGATAATAATCTTAGGACAAATATTTTCTTGAAACCCGTTCTTGGTAAACATACAAACAGTCCGTCCTACTAGTAACAAGATAGTTATCGTAGTTCATCTATTCAAATAAAATAATAATACACGTCAACGTAATCAGATGGCGGGCGGGCATGAGTTTCATCAATCAGTTCTATTGGGGTGTCTAGATTTTCAATAGTGAAGAATAACACACACAATAATATGTGTGCGTGTGGGTGTGTGTGTGTGTGTGTGTGTGTGTGTATGCGTAAGAGAGAGAGAGAGAGAGAGAGGAGAGAGAGAACACGTAAGTGAATTTGATTCTTATTTATTTCTTTTTTTATTTAATAACAATCAAAACGGCCGAAGCCAATTACATTAATTAAAATCTAAATAAAAAAAAACTAAATCTAAAATCTTTCTTTAAATCTACTAACTAAAACTAGATTATACAACTTCGTGTACTGATAAGACATATACATTGTTATCTCAGGCATGAATAGTTAAGTCGTCAAGTTATGCACAAGCACGCTCGCAGCACCTAAGAGACATGTTAGACTAGCTACCTCACTCGGCATTACTCGCGATTTTTTTAAGATTGTTTTATCTCGGCTAATAAACATTAATATGATAAAATTGTCACTTAATTTTGGTATTTGGAGATCAGAAATAGCTTCATATTATCGCGTGCAAATTTTATTACATTACATTCACATCTTATAAACGAATTTGAATTTGAATCTATTGCGCCAACACAAAAGAGGGACGTAGATATCAGAACTATGTGTCCATTTCGATGATTTTCACATCAACCAAAACCATCGAGTGTCACAAGCGAACGACATATTGATATGCCTAGACGAGATCACTCAAGGTGATAAAGCTGCCCTGTTGTACAAACATTTATAGTATAAGTCCTTTTGTTACGTTTATTTATTTTTGGTGAGCAATAAAGTCAGTAAGTATTATATTGATTCACTAAGAAGACATTATAAATAAAACAATATAAACCAAAAAAAGACAAACACAAACACTCTTATATCAGCAGCGTGTTAAAGTCGCGTTATAATTGATCGGTTAGCGCAGTCTGGGACGGGGCCACACTTGATCCGCTTACAGAGATGTGTCGAGAACGAGGGGATTATGAAAGAGATCGATTAACTTATCAACCGCCATTGGAGCTCCTGACATGGCTTAGCGAATGATGTGCTATGGCAAACCGATGGGGCCGCTTCTGTCAAAGGAATCAGTAAACTTCTGTAAGCTACCAACTAATAAATAAATAATATTCCGGAACATTTCCTACCGCGCCAACTAGCCATACATATATATTATCTAAACATTTGAGACGCCTGACTAACAATTTATAAGAATAAAATAAAAATAAAAACCATTTATTGAAACATGAAACCAAACAAACACAAAAAATCAAAAATATATAAATACATTTAACGTTCTTCATCATTCATCTGAACCAAGAAACGTAATTTTTGGTGATGAATTCAATCGCAATCCTTAACTATATTGGTTAAATCTCATGCCAATACCTCCACTAGCCAGCTTTCTACCAAAGGTATCAACTCTTATCACTGGAGTTTGCCACTTTCGTAAGAAAAGAAAAAGATTTACTAATGATCTTTGCTCTTCTGAATGAAGATATCGTGAGGGGTTAGAAAAATTAACTGCCTGCTGTCAAAGTGCCTACAGCTGAACGTATACGGTTTTGTATTAATCAGTTTTTTTTTAACTATAACGGGTTTGCACTTGGCCATAGTTTACTTTATAGCAAGCAAAGGCTATGGCCTAAGATGGAGCGTGCTTACCCGATAAGAACCGATTCACTCTCGCTTTGAAGATCGCTGGATTATAGTGCGTGGGGAACAGAGAGTCAGGCAGGGAGTTCCACAACCTTGCGGTACGAACAATAAATGAAGAAGCGTACCGTTTCGTGCGGGTCTTAGGAATTTCTACCATAAACCGGTGTCGTCCTGCCGTACCTCTACTCGTCCGGTGATAGAAGGGCGCGGGCGGAATTAGTTCGTCGAGTGCAATTCCGCGGCACACTCTCCGAAATGCAACCGATAGAAAACCGACAAACTGGCAACTGTTTATGTATTGATTTGCAATATATTACTGGTAAGTGTCTTTATTTAACTCACTCGAGGGTTATAGAGTCTAATTATATTTAATGCCGTCCATGAAAGCACCTAGACACAGCCTTAAATATATCATCCCATGAAAATTATTTGTAACAATAGACAATTAATATCCGAAAGCATTTTTTAATATTCTTCTCCCACTCACATCTGTTTCAAAGCCTACGTAAATCTGTTTTACGCTTTGAAGTAACAACCGAAAATAGAGTAACAAATTAAAGATTTTATTTCTAACCGCTCTGTGTAAACCGAGGTTAATAAGGTTAATATTGTTTTTAATTTTGCTGAGTGCTTTGCAATATTGCGGGATTGGGTAAAAAACGACATTTCACGTTCATTTAAGTAAGAGTATAGGGTAGGATCAGTTCGGATGATTTTGATGGAGGGGTAGGATTAACGTCGGTTTTATTGGCGTCGTATAAAGATGAATGTTCTATTCATACAATATACACGTTTCTCTCTCTGTGTGAGTCGTATTTCCTCAAGACTGAGGGTCGTGACTCCCCCGCAAAAATAATTCATTAGGGGCTTCCACGGAAGACTCAATATCTCCTCGGATATTGTGGTCTTCAAACATGTCAGTGTCCTCACGATGATTTCCTTCACCGCTAAGCGAGTACAAATCCACATAAAACAGGTCAAAGTCATTGGTGTAGGGCCGGATTCGAACCAGGGTGCGTCTGGATGAAAAGCAGACACTGGAACCGCTATTATATAAAGCCTTACTTGCTCATACACGATTATTTGAATGTAATTAAGTGCATCAGCACAGAGATTCACAGTAAGTCGGGAATTCGAAACATTTTCTCTCGGAAACTTCGATAAGTTACTTGTAACTTATAGGTTTACATACAGAAAAATAACTTAGAGCCAAGCCATGTCAAAACTATGACACCAGAGTAAGCCACTCTAATTATAACTTACTAAATTAAATAGAACTTTTTACCAACACCACGAGCATTTTATTCTTAATCAAATTGTATCAGCAAACATGATTGTATCTAAAGCTTAGACTCAATAAGGCTGAATTGAATTTCGGAATTGAGCCAACAACTGGCGGAGGAAGAAATAATAACTTTTTATTTGCATTGCAAGTCTGTAGCAGGGCTTTAATGCAGGAAAATGTTTAGTTTGGATGCGGCAAAGATCAAAATGTTCTTTTTTCGCAGTTCTTAGTAAACCTACGACACTTTAGCTTCTCCTTTTACCTTTCGTAGCATTACTAATACATAAGGCCGCCATGTGGCATTAGATTTAAATTTTATCTTTTTTGTATTATGTTTTATTTTTATTTGAGTGTCCAATAAAGCATTAATTTATCTATCTAACTAGCGGTACATGGTAATGGATAATCTATACTATACTAATATTATAAAGCTCAAGAGTTTGTTTGTTTGTTTGAACGCGCTTACCTCAGGAACTAATGGGCCGAATTGAAAAATTATTTTTGTGTTGAATAGACCATTTATCGAGGAAGGCTTTAGGCTATATAACATCACACTGCAACTAATAAGAGCAAAAAACAATGGAAAATGTGGGAAAAACGGGGAAAATTATTCATCTTTGAGGGCCCCCGTTGCGTGCGCTGCGAAAACGGTTCAAGTCGTGGGTAACAGCTATACCTATATTTTATAAAGCTGAAGATGTTGTTTTCAAAAATAAATATGATGGCTAAAATAACTATTCCACGCGGACGCAGTCACGAGCACAGCTAGTATAGTATAATCCCAGTTTCCAGTAATCCTACTAATCTTATTAAGGTGAAAATTTGTGTTCACGCGAGCGCTAGTGTGTGTGTGTGAATGTGTGTGTATGTATATTGGTACTTCTTCGCGCTGATTTGGATGTTTTTAGTGTCAAGAAGACCTTGAATTAACACATAGACTACTTCTCATCCCAGATTAAGGCAGTAAAGGCGTGTGACGTCGGCTTTTTACATAATAAAAAATAATTTATTAAGCCAAAAGATAGTGCGTACAAATATTTCTTAGTGTCTAGATGTTTACTTACTATTTCAGTTTTGTACATGAGTCTGTGACCGTGCCACGCGCTAGGTCCCTCAGTGGGCCTGTATTTATCGATGGACACTTTCAGCACGAAAACCACTGCTTTAATTATTTTTTTAATATGGAATACCACATCCAAATAGTATTTCCCCACTTCCTCGACACTTGCACGGCAGCAGACGCAGCTCACATAATTAGATCGCACTCACTCAGTGCCCGAGGTGTAAAGAAAATGGCATATTTTATAACTATAACATAGATAAAGGTGGTAAAGAGAGGTTTTACTTTGGAAAGTGTTCCTAAGCTATTTTCATTTACAGTCATTACATTTTATAACAGTAAATGTGCCAGTTTATATCCAATATTTTACAGAGAAGTTGTTCATTATTAAATTTACCAGTAAATTGAAAATTAATATCCCAAGATTGTTGTCGTATAAGTGGTGTTTTAGTTTTGTTTCAACAGTCAATTAGAAGGCCATAGGTATCACCAATAATAAATTCAGCTAAGTGAGGTGAACAAAAATCAATGACATTTATTATGTTAAGTATCACACGAATAAGTGGAATACGTAGAAAATGTTACCTAGATCCATATACCATGTGATTTTAACAAAATTTGTCATAAATATTGTATTAAAACTACAAGTCCAACATAATTAATTCAAGAACACGTATCCCATACACTCTCTATCAGTAAAAAGTCTAACCAGGCATCTCTACTACATTTCTGAGAAGATGGTTTATGTGGGGCGTAAAAATAAAAGATTTGAGGTCAGGACGAGAGTGCCAACTTGAGTGGAAAAAGTGGCTATTTGGCTATTTTTAGAAGTAGCGTTTCTTTACACTTTCTCTATCTTTGAGTGAGAAAGTGGTAAACTTTGATGTTGAGTGATTTCTACTTAATTTCCATCTATAATTTTTGACCAATAAATTCGGATTTTTCTATCTATATGAGAGAAAGTGATTGGTGAGAAGGTGGAGAAAACTTAGATGTTGAGTGATTTTCACATAAGTTTCATTCATAACTTTTTGAGCATCGGTGTAATTTTACCGATAAAATTCACATCTATTTATTGAGAAGAAGTGAAAAGTACTTAACAGGGACAGTTGGCGTAAGAGGGATAAGATAAAATAAAAAGATAAAAATAATTTTATTTGAACTAAAATATGTTGTCATTTTTACAGTTACAAAAGTACAAAATTATCTAGATTATAATTAGGATCTATTATTAAATAGGAACTAGTTTTTTTAATAACAATTAAAAACAATTTTGCTTTTGGGGATGTCTACTGCTGAGTTGCAGCAGACAGGGTTCTTCCAGTGTTCTACATATTTATATGATTCAAACTCGGTGTATGCAATATTTATGAAAACATTAAACAAGTGTACATACATAACATTTTTTCTGAAATATATTTGGTGCAAAAGCGAAATTTAAATATTTTATACATAGTTTATAACCTTTTTTTTTTCTTATGGATGAGGCTTATGTCCTGCAGAGGGATGATTACTCAGGTACTCATGCTACTTCCAATAGTTCCAATAGTAGGTATTTTAAACTAATGAGTTATTTTATAACTTCCGTGAAATAGCAAAGACATATGATTTCTTATGATAAGATTCCACAAGTAAAAGCTTCTTTCATCCCCAAACACGAGCAGCCCCAGGCACCAACTAGTATATAACATAACATTACATATTAATATATCAAATCTTGTCTATTTCTGCACATGATGTAACAACGAAGATGCGTAATTGTGTTGACTGAGGGCCTCTTGTTTGCAGGACTCCTTATTTGTGTTTATGTTACCGCTTGTCTAAGAAACACATGAAATATTCCTTGTGGAGTCGTTATAGAGGGGAATTTATTGATGTATTTCTTACAAAACATAAGTTAATTTATAATAAAATTTAACTAATGCACGAGGGTTTGTATACACTCAAAAATCGAGTTTCCTAATCTTTATATTATCTTACAATTTCAACTACAACCGAAGCGCCCGTAGGCAATCGCATACGATTACCAATGTTAAGCAAAGATCGACGTGGTCAGTTCTTGGATGGGTGACCGAAACGTGGCATTCCGTTTTTAGGCGCTTCCGTGGGTTGGATGACACGTTAAATTATAGGTCCCGGCTGTTTGTCTAGTACGGAAGTCAGAGGCCCTTAGGGCGGCTTGATAAACTCTCGACACCACAGTTGGCCACCCTAATTCAATTGAAAGAAGAACTACAACACAATCGTTCGATTACATTCTAATTGAGTAGAATACCTAAGTTTATTAAAAAAAATGCATTTTGCACTTTGAAATATGCCATCATAGTGATATTAGGTGTAAAAGTTTACGGCTACCATTTATGTTTGTACATTGTTCATCTTTACATTTCACAAACTTATGTAAATATGATTTAAATATTCAATCCGGCCACAGCTTATTTTTAAGCCTCGTGGCCACACGAGGCGTAAAAATAAATTAGCTCCCAGAAGAAATAGAGAAACAAAAAGGCTTGTCCCGGAACAGGCGTCGGTCATAAAACTTAGTCCCGGGTGACATACAGGCTGGCTTGACGGATCGACGGCTTATCCGGGCTACGATACGGGAGAGAATATGTAACAAATTTGAATGTTAGAAAATTGTGTACGCCTATAGATGATATGTTTTTTTATCTCACTGATGTTCAAAATCAATTAATGAGGACAAAAAAATAAATGATAGAGCTTGACGCATTAATTATATTATTATTTAAATGCTGAGGGGGTCAACTGCTGTGAGGAGGAGTTGGATGTAAGGAGGAAATGGGACAAACATAATTATATAAGTGTCAATATCAAACTGTCTTGATAAAAAAATTACAAAATTAAATCCTAATGAACCACAATTTACCAGAATATAAGACAACATCTATCGTAGACAGTATTTACCGTAGATAGCATTTACCGTAGATTCCTATCATTCCCGTAGATAGCATCATAGATAGTTCTGACACATGTCGGATTATTACTTTCACCGGATACAGCGGTAGCAGCGGTCCGGTTATTACACCTGTTTTCGGCACCAGGCAGATTAGTGCTGATAAATTCGTTTCTTAAATAGATACCTTTTTAAATAAGACCTAAAAATCTGCAAGTGAAATAAAAATGAAGGGGAGTCACCCTCATTGCAGAGATATACGACACAATGAGAAGGAAGGACTATTAGTATATTGTAGTTCTAAGTGTCAACCAGTTATCTCGGCATAATTATCAAACAATTAACCACGATCTACCATACGATAGCATTACCGTAGATAACATTTACCGTAGATGCCTATCATTCCCGTAGATAGCATTAACCGTAGATAGTTCCGACGCATGCCGGATCATCGCTCTAACCGGATGCAGCGGTAGTAGCGGTCCGGATATTACGCCCGTCTCCGGTACAAGCTAGATTAGTGCTGATAAAATATGAACACGTTGTATAAAGCACGTGGTTGGTCTAGTAGTACTAAACTCGGGCACTAATAAATTACTGAATAAAAACATAATTGATTTTGTAGCTAAGCCATGTCAGAGGCCTTTAGGACGGCTTGATAAACTCTCGACACCAGAGATGGCCACTCTCATTCGATAAGAAGAAGATTGATTAATTTACATAGCCTGAAGTACATTGCATACTTACATATGTAAATCTTACTTACTATATGGCTCACTTGCACAACGATCTAAAACGGACAAAATTACGCACTAAAAATGGTTTAATGTGAAGTTAATTTTAATTCTCAAATGAGTCGTTTTGACTGATGAATCAAAACTATTTTGTTTCGATTCGATAATGTAAATGAGTGACTACTTAATTACTCGTAACTGATTCGCGGTTATATTGGTACATTAAAATTAATGACCACTCACAGCACAAAAAAGAGGTGTTATTTTTTAACGTGTTGTTATAAAGAAGCCACAATAAACGTGTTATTTTATTTATGTGGGCACTTCCGTAGGTCAGATGACAAATGTATGTAAATGTTAATACTAGTACCTACGAAAGCCAATAAACAACGAGATTTTTACAAAACCCTGTCGTAGTTTATACATTTCATAACACAAAAACTCATCCCTCTTATACGAACTTAGCTAAACATTTTCAACTCCCCTGTGTTTTCAACGTACAATGTCTTTGGAAATATGTTGTTTTATGTGTCCCGCTAGTTCAGTTTATATGTGAGTGGGCAACCCTTTGGCTTGCTCGTAAATAGGGCATTTGCACACTGGGGTCAATATGCTTACTTATATGTACCTATACCGTACAGGGATCTAAGCCACATACAAAATAAATGTGATATGTTTTTGTTACATCAAATGAAAAGATAATCATAACTATGCCTCTCAAAATACAATTCAAAATAACCAATCACACTTTGTATAAAATTGTACCATAAAAAAACTTACATACTCGTATAAAGGGAGCCACAAAAATTGTTCCGACTCGGAGCGGCGGCGTTATGCTCATTCCATACTCGTATTGTCGGAATTACTATCAATTTTGTAACAAAAATGAGCACAGTCATTTAAGTTTTATTATTTTTTTCTTACTTCTTTAAAAAAATCTATAGTTATTACTTGTGTTGAGTCTGGCCGTTTCTATGTATATTAAGCTTATTAATTATTTATATTAAGGTATGTAGTTAGAAAAAAATATATAAATATAATTAATATCCATTATCTAGTACCCATGATACAAGCGTAAGCTTAGTATGGGGCTAATTGTGTGATGTGTTCCAAAATATTTATTTTTATTTACATAAATAGGTTGTTTATCATTAGTCCTGTATAAAAATGCCTAGTTTGTTTGTGGTATCGTCCGTTCAATACAGAAACTTGTTTTTAGCAACCGTGGGTGGCGAAAAAGGTTTTATTTATTTCTACAAGATTAATAGTTTTATTTTTGCCCATCGATTGGTTACTATTTTAGGTTGTCGCAAACCAATGACGCAAATAGCTAATTGAAATAAATTTGTTGTAATTTTATTTGGTAATGTTCGTTCATAAATTGTTATGTTTTGTTTAGTATTATAGTCCGTAAGGCGGCTTGATATACTCTCTACACCAGAGTTGGCCACTCTCGTTCGATAAGAAGAAGAAGAAGAATTATGATGTTAGACCCAATTAGAACGAACGAGTAACAACGAATTGAATCAACTACATTCCTAATGAATGAAAATAAATGCTTTCATATACGGCCTTCAGAGTGGTTTAAAAACCTTAACTCTAGAATTAGCCCAATCTCATACGAACTTACTAAGTTTGATATTGATAGGATTAGAGTATATTTGGAGTGTCACGGTTATTTTGTCTATGGTTAGACTAAAAGGTTGAGAAGGAGCATGATAAGGCAGAAAGTACCTTATCTACGGTATCCTCAATGGAAGAGTTTTTGCTACTAATTGTGTTTTTACAAAGACCCTGACGAAAATACGAGAAAAGTTTTAGGGTACAATTTCGATGTACATACGTCGAGTTTAGTAACTGGAGTGAAGGAGTGAAGCGAGCGATGGATATTGTCCAATGACTTAACTATTTTTTTAATTCAATGCGTATCATTCAATAAAATTATAGTAAGTTTTGACTGACTTCTATAAAAATAAGATTATCGTTTGGGTCTGTGTATCTCAGAATTGAATTGAATTTGAGTGTAATAATAAATTGTTTCGGCTTGTTTACGTGTATATTTTTCGTGAGCAAATTTACGTATGCTGTTACTATATCTGACATAAATATTGACACGTTTCTATTATATTAAAATTAGACTTATTTCGTCTAATGGCGAAATGTCAATTATATCAAATCTATTATTTACTTGTTGAGATGCGATTACATATCAGGCCACTTGTTACGAGTATGCAGCGGGCTTACAAAATAAAGTGCGCGTTTGTGAGGTTTACCGTTCGCAGAATAGCTACTTAGTTGTAGAAGTAATTGGTCTCATTTTTATGTCACCCGAGTTAAAGAGGTCTTAAAGTAAATATGACTTATTCAGGTCTTACCCGGGAAACTTATTTTACTTCGTGTGTGAAACTTTGTAACTTTTTTTTAGCCTCACCTTTTAAGTTGGTAAGTATACTTCAATACAAGTTAATTAAACTTACATTTAAAAATAAGTACGTAAATATATAGGAATGGCACATTAAAGCGTTGACAGTTTTCTAATGACCTGATAAAATAACTTCTATTGAGTCGTTTTTCCTCATGACTGAGGGTCGTAACTCCCCCGCAGAATTAATTCGTTAGAGTTCGGAGATGAAACATGTCAGTTCCTTATAATATTTTTTTTTCACCGCTAAGCGAGTGCAAATGCACACATAAAATCCTTTCTTAGCAGATGCCCACGTCATTACATCTACCTGCATGCCAAATTTCAGCCTGATCCTTCCAGTGGTTTGGGCTGTGCGTTGATAGATCACTATGTCAGTCAGTCACCTTTGAGTTTCATATATTATATTATGTAGATAGATATGTAGTCATCATACTTTATAAACTCATAGTCTGCCCTTCTGAACCCTTGAACCAGTTGAGTCATGTCTCTAATTTCCACATTATAATCTTGTTAGTACACATTTAATCACGGTAATGATAATGAATTGACTCGCGTCGTGTAAACAGTATCCAATTTGGCAGAAAGTCTTTCTTGTTTTAGATCATAGTTATTTATAGGATATGTCGGAGTGATATAGTGTTACTTTTAGTTAGGTATAAGCATTTTTTTTATTACGTAGAAACCAGTGGCTTTGCATGCCTTGGCGGGGCCCCGTATAAAAATTTGTTTGGGGGCCCTTAGGAAGGGTAAAGACTTCTTACAAAAGAAAAAAAAATGTTTGTATAAAAATTACAAGGAATATTTATTCATCATAATTATCCATGTCACCTTTTCCAAACAATTCAAATTAAATATACACTTTCCTTGGCTTTTCTTGTGCAAACTGATTTATTATAGCTATATTTGATTTTTGTTATTAATTTTTGCTTACGCACGTTGGGGGCCCCCGTGGTTCGGGGGCCCCGTATAAATGATACGGCAGATACGGCGTTAGCTACGCCCCTGGTAGAAACCCAGAAGTTATGTTCTATGGGTCTTATTGCAAAACGGGATTTAACTATTAGTTCAGAACTTTGGAAATACCGAGTCCGTTTAAGTTGTTTAAAAATTTGTCTGTCTCCTGTCATAATAATTTAAACTGTCAAATTGTTACCAATGATAAAATCAACTTTCCTATTTGTAGTTGACATTTTGATTGTTTATGTTATGTTTCAACAACAAGAACTGACTTTTTATTTTCGAAATTCAATATATTCTATCTATATATTTAAGCTACGTTTTGTAATAAGACGATATATAAGTTTAAAACAATCACGAAAGAAATAGTTTTCCAAATACCTTTATCTGACAGTCATGTCATTTTACTCTTTACGTCATACTATTAATTATTATAATTTTGCGATGAAAATAACAAGCTTACACATTTAAAATCATATTTACAGCCAACTACATTTTGTAATTATTATCTCCTTAACAACTCTCTCTAAGGCAATTTCATCATTGCACTCATAAACAGGGCCTGTACCAGTATCTCAAGTCATCTTTAAGTGCAGAGTTTTATGCGGGTTCTTCTAAAACCTGTTGAATAATAAAACTCATTCAAATACTATGCAAGATAAATTTGAAATCTTACTAAAGGTGATAATAATGAATAGGTTTTTTTAACTAAATTAAAAAAGGAGGTTTTTCAAGTCTCCTGAAAGTTTTTTTTTTTGGGAACGTGACGCGATGCCTTTGTTATTTATGAACAATTTTCAATAATTATTTTTCTATTCGATGTGGATTGTTTCCGAAATGGGCCAATTTTTTTTTTCGTTTCTTTCGGTTCAGTAGGTATTTTTTAAGAAAAATAAGTAATCCATCAAATTGATAAGGTTTATGCTAACCAATTTTACTAATATTCCCAAAACTAAATAAATTTCAAGTGACAGTAGACGTGAAGCCGGTTATGTTTTTTTTAGGATTTTATATTTCATAACCTATCGTGTCCTTTTCGCTCACTCCTGGACAAAGGTCTCTTCAAACTCCCTCCATGCAGCCCGGTCAACAGCTTCCGAACCGAACTTATTTGGCAATTTTTTTAAAGTTTATAATAAGTATATTATTCTTCAGCGTTGCATCAATGTTCAATAGTACATCACCAGCGTCGTGGGAACTTTAACAAGTTCCAACAACTCATTACTAGCTTACACGTGTCGATATAGAAGTTATGGAACTACTTTTAACTTGAGAGTAGTTAAAATTATACTTTATCTACTTCGGGTTCGGAAAGTTAGAACCACACGCACACGCTAAGTGATCTACCTTTTATATGAGTAGGATCGCAAGTAGTTTTGTTAACTGACCTCCGAACTTCAATTATGAAGATGGAACTTGATAATGATGGTGATATGAGAAGGTAGATCAAATTACTATTTCAAATAGTACTGAGATGGTGATATTAGTTTAAACGTCTTTAAACAATAAAAACGTCAGCCAGGGCATTAATTTTAATATACGTTTTTATAAGTCTCTCGCTATTTTATTAAAGTATTAAATTATTTTTTTTGGTCTCGTTTCGTTTCCAAACCACCCTAAGGAACTTTCGACAGCTGTACTATTAAAAGTAGCCGGGACCTACAATTTAACGTTTCCTACGACCCGACCCATGGCAATGCCCAAATATCTCCACGAAATTGAGGAGACACTATTATATATTTTTTATGTTGTTCTTTAAAGAATCCATATTACGAATGCCACTGATCATGGTAAACTAACTGACAAATCTAAAAGTTATTTGACCTTATAAACAGGCTTTACTTAAAACTAAGTCAATTCCGGTGTAAGAGTATTCAAAGCATCCTAGGAACTTTTGACATGGCTTAACTTAACTTTGCTAACCACGTACCAATATTTCACCAACCTGAGCTGCAGGCGGTTGCAAATTAGTATAATTATACCTCACACAACTTCAAAACTTTAGAGATTCCTATAACTTGGCAAGTAATTACAAACAGATATTCTGCATTTGTGCCTCAATACGAGAGGAGTTTATTGAGTTCATTACCATTCTGCTATGGCAACAGATGTTACCGGGAGATTGGTGTATGTTCTGCTATATAAGATAATATAAGATATTTCTTTAATGCACACCAAAAAATTACATAATGAAAGGAATACCCTACGCTAATGCAATGCTTAATGTGAGCTGCAGTCAAACGCAAACCTGTACCATATGTAACTATAAATACAACCCTAGCTTCGAGCGCGGGTGTTTATCAGAAAGATGCAGGTTTGAATCCTGCAGGTTGTGATTATTTTCACTCATTTTCAAATAAGTCCTAATACTGGAGTACTTCATATATATAGGATATTTGTTACCACTAGAGAGTCAGATTTATTTCGGTACATTACAGTGTCGCTTTTGTGAATGCCTCTTCAGGTTACCTGATAGTCTATATAAACTGACTAGCTGTGCCAGCGACTTCGTCCGCGTGGAAATCATATTTTATTTTAGCAAACAACCTCTTCAGCTTTATAAATTATAGCTGTTACCCACGATGAATAATTTACTCCGTTTTTTGTCATTTTCCATTGTTTCTTCGCTCCTATTAGTTGCAGCGTGATGTTATATAGCCTAAAGCCTTCCTCAATACATAGTCTATTCAACACAAAAAGATTGTTTCAATTCGCACCAGTAGTTCCTGAGATTAGCGCGTTCAAACAAACAAACTCTTCAGCTTTATAATGTTAAGAATAGATTAAAACAAACATTGAGAGCTATTTCTATTCTTCTTATCGAATGAGAGTGGCCAACTCTGGCGTCGAAAGTTTTCAAACCGCATTAAACGCCTCTGGCATGTCTTAACAACTGCCGTACTAAAAGTAATTTCTATTATAATAGTTTTATAATATTTTACGTAAGAGGCTTCAATTTTTTTCCCATTTTGTCACAATACACTACAAAATCACGAACAAAGTGACAATAACTACAAACCACTTACCGCTCGAAGCCGTAACAATGAACGTATCAATTGACAACAATGTTACCCACAAACATTTCCACATCGACCGTCTATTCTCATCTCGACGAAAATACATTTTCTCAAAGCATTATTAAATAAGAGCCTCCAAAGTAACCATCTTGTTTCCACTTTTCCGAAGCTGTCAAATATAGGAAATGTAGAATTTCCCCCATTTTGTCGATATAAAATAAAAAGGCGAGCATTCGGGACAGGAAATAGGTTTTAGAATGACACGGCTTTGAGAAGACCGCCCTTCGTGTCACGCTGGTAAGACAAGTTCGGGGCTGGGATCCATTGTATTGGTATAATCGGACGAACATGTACATATATACAAGAATGTAGCATGAAGATATATAAGTATGACTATAAACACGTCTTCTGTGGAAGAACCTGGGCGACCACCACGATGTATCTGCCCAAGAGAACTCCCCTAGCGAGTTAATTCTACGGGGAGTCCCGACCCTCAGTCATGAAGAAATACGACTCAATAGAGAGAAACGTAATAGTTTTATACGGAAAAAAATACATTTATATTGTGGGCGACCACTGAGGTACTCAGACTTTTACCAACCTAAAATGCCTAAGTTGCTAATAACACACTTTGGCACTATCAAATTTTCAAAAGCAATAGCTTCATCATCGTTTTATGAACATTTCGTTTGTTCGTTGACTCGTTTTCTAAATGAACGTCTATACTCTACGAAAAACAAGTAATACTTCGTACTACAACACAAAGGTGCGTAAAATTCCGTTTTTATTAGGCATCGCATACAAACTCCTTTTTATGCGAATCTTCTTAAACTAAAGATTTATTTCACTCCTTACTTGCCTCAATAACAATGGACACCTACCTCAGCACCTGCTGGCTCCAGGAAATTGGATGTGATTGTATCTGGAGCGTGTTAAGTGAACGGACTTGTGTCCTTTACTACACGTACTTAATACTATTGTTAAAGAGCTTTTTTTGTAAATAAGGGGTATTCAGCTATATTTAATTGTGATAATCCAGAGTACATAAATTTCTTATAAATAGGGAAGCGTGCTACATATAAGACTACACTGCTTAATACTGGCTGTTTGTGTAGTACGACAGTCGTAAAGCCATACCAGAGGCCCTTAGGGCGAGTCGATAAACTCTCTCCACCAGAGTTCACCACTCTCATTCGATAAGAAGAAAAAGTTTACATAAAGCAGGCTGTGCTCAAACGTAAGCCAATTCTGGTGAGAAAAAACTGTTAGTTCTGATGATATCGAAAGTTTTCCACGTAAGATACTTCAATCCGATATTAAAAACTAGTCAAATCATGGGACGTCGCATAAGGCTAAAGAATGTTGACAGTCTGTACATATAGAAGATAGTGTTTAATCTATGTACAGGCACAGTTTGTAGAGTTTAATATTAAAATGATTTAGAATCCAACTGAAAACAGAACACTCTGCAATAGTTCTAAATTTTTGCCTGTACTCGTATATATAATCATTTATTAGTGTACACATCACGTAAAAAACAGCTTAACAGATCATCAGGCTATTTGCTAAAGAGGTAGTATAAATTCTTGGAAGTGATGTACGCTACTTTTTATTTAAAAATAGGCATAGCCTTTCGCTCACCATCAGGTAAACTATATGCCAAGTGCAAACCCGTTATAGTTTAGGGTTCTACTCGCGTAAAATATGTGTTTCGACATCACAGCTGACATCAAACATCAGTTGTCGGTACATCTCTACAGTCATGGCGGCTCGGAATATGAGATCACAGGTACTACTCTACAGTTGATAACAGTAGTGGAAGTTGAGCATTACAAGGATATACGAGTAGTTTATTGCATGAAATTGGTATATTGTAAGTATTACTTACCAGCTAAAATAAATAGTGAAAAACTAAAATTAAAAATCTATAATTATTATCTCAAAAAACAATTGAGAGTATATTATTATTTGATAGAACATTCTTGTATTGAAATTTATCGGGAATACCGTACACAAACAAAAATTGGTATATGTAGATCATTGCATTAGTGGCATAGATGGAAGTAAATAGTATGGAAGCTAAAATACTCATTTATAACTCCTTGTTGTAATGTTTTTATTCAGATAATAAGTATGTTTTTACAAAAGAAATATATATAAGTATTATATCCGTTATCTAGTACTTACCTACGACACAAGCGCTTGCTTAGTGTAGGGCTAGATGGCGCGGTGTGATATTATGTCCTGAAATATTTCTTTATTTATTTATTATTTATAGTTCACCTATTGTGGAATAAATTGGATCTCTATAAATTATACAGGAAATCTAAGAATTCATAGATATCGATAATATTTTATATCATAATTATTTTCATAGAGAGAAACATAAATCACTGTAGTGTATTGTAAGAACAGCGTGGCTTTGGGGGGAACCTCAGAATTATGTATCAGTTGAAGAAACGACACTGCTTACTAGCAGGCAGGATTGCAGGTACAGAAACAGTCAAGCGTGAGGCAAACACAAGTACCAAGGATTCCGTACAAATCAAATCTAAAATATGTATTTGTAAATATGCAAAAGGTATTTTGTTCCATATTTTGTAAGGCGTATTTTATGAAATCGGCAGTAAAATAAACCATTATAATATACGGCTATGTTTACTGACTATTAATTATCCTCGCAAATTAATTGAGATTTTATAGTACAGAGCCATAAAAATACCAAGGACATATTTTTGCTAATAACCGACACGCGATAGTAGTAAATTAAATTTTTTATGTAAGACACTATACCTACTATATAGTTTTCTAAATTAATGATGAATGTGTTGGTTTTGTGACATAAACATACTCTTTTGTAAATAAAGACATTGAACTGAAGAGTCTATACCAATACTTAGTTGACAGTTCTCGCGATTCCGTTGTCACGTTACATCCGAACCCCCAAAAATACATTATTTATAGTTGAAGCCGCAAGATTCTATTAATGCGATCAGGAGACGTGTGAACGAGGTCGGAGTGACTTGTGTTGCAAAATGCATGCGGAAATGGTATACTGATAGAAATGTCCGTACAAGAAGGGCAAGATGATTCTGGGTGGGTGAAATTGGAACTAAAAAGTTGAAGCACCTGTGGTTTTACTGTTAGCGATGATCACTTGTATGTGATTATTATCAACAGTAAGCAATGTTCATAGAATTCTTTACTTACTTATGTACATTCATTAAAAACATTCAAGTTTTTTTTTGTTCACAAGAAATGGGTTTGCACTTGACCGTAATTCACCTGATGGTATGCAATCATTACGGTCTAAGATGGAACGTGCTTACCCAGTAAGAACCGATTAACTCACGCTTTGAAAAAGGCAAGGTTGTATTCTGAGTAAGTACATAGTCTTAAGTGTTTCCGATAGTTGATAACAAAATTGTATTTTTTCTAATAAATGTAAGATGGGATTCGTTAGTTACTACAATCGGTCAATCTCAAACATACTTAATTACAGGGTAACAGTCTAAAGGGTACAAGTGCTGCCATCTAGCTATCTGTGTAGGTAATCCCAAATGCATAGATGACAGGTATTTGATTCATAAAATTTTTGTACGATGTCAATACCAAAATTTTACTTGTAGCCGAAAGGTTAGCAGTTTATTTTTAGCTGAAAGGTTATTTGGGGAAGATCTCCAGTATCTGACACACAAGCTTAAGCTTAGTTCGGGGCTGAAGGTCAACCTCTGGGATGGATCCACTGATTCATGAACATATTATTTTTTGTATCACCTGCACATTGTTTTATGTAATTTTAAAGAAATAAAGATTTTTGTATTTGTTTGTATTGTTGTACTATAATACTAGATAAGGGTTTTAAGATAGGTGTGATTGTATTTGCAATTCAATTATAGTATTTTATATTTAACGACAACAAATGAAATGTAAGAGAAGTAGGTACTTATTTTTCAGTTTACATGGGAAAAGTCAATCAAGTTAGAACCAATTAATTTAAGACACTGGTGGTTTGGCTCAAACTAATATTTAATTTTCGTTAAAATGGCCGTCGATATAATTAAGGCTGCGGTTGTGACCTTTGGTTGAATGCATCGAAATCATTTCAGGACTGGTTTTGCGGGAATTTACGTGATTTTTTATTATATTTTATGTTAAGTATTATTTGTGCATCGAATTTTAACATTTTCACAAACTTTTGCAGTGAATTTTCACCGTGTGGCATTTCTGTAAATGTTTTTTACGATAATGATACTATTAATGAAAGGACAAACTGGATCAAAATGAAAATTATAAAGACTTGCTTTATACACACAACACTACTCGTACCTTTTTTTTTTTTTACGAATTAAGCACAAATTTTATGGTGGATAACAAAAAATGTGTAACTATGAATAAAAACTCTGCCCTCTTTCAAATCGGTAATAATGAAATAATCCAAATACTTATATAAAACTCAAAGGAGACTGACTGGCTTATTGACTGACTGACTGATATAGTGATCTATCAACGCACAGACCAAACCACTGGACGGATTGGGCTGAAATTTGGAATGAAGGTAGATGTTATGACGTAAGCATCCGCTAAGAAAGGATTTTTGAAAATGCCACTTTTAAAGGGGTGAAAAAGGGGATGCAAGTATTACATCTTAATGCGAGCGAAGCCGCGAGCACCCACTAGTATCGTATATATCTTTGTTAATTCTACTTAACAATGAGATAATATAGAAACAGGTTCTTTTATGTTTTGTACCTAGTAAAGTTTTTTTCTATCCGAAAACCTTCGCAAAAAATATTTTAAAATCTACCATAAAAACACACAAAATTAGTCTTTACCTGTAATAATAACTGTAACAAAGTTAACAACGTGAAACCTACAGTACATACCCTCCTCCATATTTCACTGCCGTAAAATAGCAGCGGACAGCTTTTGTAGTTTAATTCTATACCTCCCTAGAGATAGCAGTTAGTTCTATTGTGTGCTACATACGTGAGGGAAATTATATTTAGGATAGTTTTTTGTGGTGTTTTTTTTATAACTTGAGTTTTTTATATTTATTGTTGTAATAGTAGGTTGTAAAGGTACATCAGTGAAGTTAATATTAACACATTTTGTTAGTTATTTAGTGTTTTAGGTTTGTCTGTTGCAAGTGTTGGTTTTTTATTCACGGCTTTTCCACAAATGACTGTTTTGATTTTGGGTTTAAATATCAATCAAGAATCAGATCAAGTGAGACTCGGGTCACATATTTCCCTAAATCCCATTCACTAATCACTTTCTATGAGCCAAACAGTACCTTCTTTTACATTCAATACAAATAAATATTTAAAAAAAAACATAACTCTAAACTAATATTACTTTTTTTTTTTATCAAATACCAAGTAAAATATACCCACAAAGTTGCTAGCACCTCAAAATTATACCACCAGAATTTTAAACTAATTTGTTTCAACAACTCCATAATTTATTCAAATGCCCAGTTTACATACTTCATACATTCCCACTAGTCCCTGTCATCGAGCTTATTTAATTTAAAAACATCACCACTGTCGGTTTAGCCGGAGTGGGAAATGGAGGTGGCATGTGTTTAGTTTTAAATTAATATTATTATGCAGTGGTATATACATTGATAAATAAAAACAAATTGTAATAATATTGTATTACCTTCTTAGAACCTCAGTTATCTTTAAAGATTATTTTAATTCTTAATAAAACATTTGACCATACTCTTAATAGTTTCAATGTTATTTTTTTTAGAAATACACAAATATATGTAAAAGAGACTGTGTCCACATAGAGAAGAAATGAAAATGTTTTTATATATTGCTGTATCATATTAAATTTGACCCGTGCACCAATCCCTCCTTTAATTTTCCACCATTATAAAGTGAATATAAATGGAAAATTTTTGAAACTTAACCCAGTTATTTTATTTAGTTAATGCACAGCTATCGAGCAGGGATATTTGACAAATACTAGTTAATACTCCGCAATATAGCTAATTGGAAAGATATACATTTTGAAATCATAAACAAGTTTGTTAACAATAGTCTGATGAATAATCTAATGCATTACGGGTATTTGATATTTAATCAATAATATGGGACCAAACATTAAAAATGAATGAATGAATGAATGAATGAATGAATGAATGAATGAACGAAAAAATGAATGAATAAATGAATGAATGAATGACATAATGAATTAATGAATGAATGAAACAATGAATGAATGCATTTATTGTCCGAAAACTGATTAATTAATTCTATTGTGATGTTGATAAAACTTTATATTGAAGAAGCGCCTGTAGATTAGCTAGCGCTGGTAATCACACGCCAATGCCAATGCTAAAACCAATGCTAAGCAATTGTTGACGCGATCAGTCCTTGGATGGGTGACCAAAAAAAATCGTTTTACAAATATGACCATAATTCTATTAACTTTTTTCAACCGGGTAAGTAAATAACAATGAACAGTAAGTCAAAGCTTTCTAAGTGCTTAAGATAGCCCTACAGTAGGTTCAAGACCTGTTTTGGGTGCTTCCGTGGGTCGGATGACACTGTTTGTCATAGTGAGGTCAGAAGCCTTTAGGCGGTTTGACAAACTTTTGACCGAGTTGTCCATTCTCATTCGATATAAATAAAATTTAAGATAGTTGCAATAGTGTGTATTACAGTTATAGAGATCAAAAACAAGTAAAAGTAAGAGAGTGGTGAAGACTGATATCAAATGGCTACATATAGGACAATTGTAGAACTTGTGTACATAATAATTTTGGCAGTCAACTGTCTTATATTAATTTATTTTTAATTATCAAAATGTACAAACAGCTAACCCATTGGTCAGGTCAAACTACACAAATTACCATTCAACCTACTCCATCCCCAAAAAAATCTAAACCACAAATCACAAAAGCAAACAAAGTCAACCTCCTTCACTCGAACCTTAACACGCGTAACCTAACGTAAACCTCTTTCAAGAATTGTGTGTCATCCTTCGAAGGTAAACCTCGCAAAATAAACACAATATCGATGTGTCGAGCGGTGCGCCGCATTTGCGTAAACAATATAAAGTAGAGTAGTGCGAATAGTAGACCATGTTTTATTATTTACTGAAATATAGAACCCTATGAAAAATAATTTATTCTACAGTGGAGTTGTCTTGGGCAGATACATCGTGGTGGGCGCCCAGGTCCTTCCATCGAAATCACATATACTCAGATGTTACGCTCATCAAACATCTCGATTTCCTCACGATGTTTTCCTTCACCGCTAAGCGAGTCCAAATCCACACATAACTTGAAAATACAAGTCATTCAAGGCTAGATTCGACCCAGGGTGCGTCTGGATGAAAAGCAGACACTGGAACCGCCAAATCACTATCGCTTTCTAAGTTACCTATCATGAAAAAAACATAATTTTGTATTCTCACCAAATGTTAAACATACATAACATTATGTACTCTTATGTACTCTTATGTACTCTTATGTACTCAACATCACACAAAGTGGTATTTCCACTTTAGCCCCTCATTTGACAAAATGAAAATGTGAAGTTTGACAAAACTTGTCAATGTTGCCTTGCAATAAAATAATTGCAAAAAAACAGCTGACAGGACTCGCTTGCTTCACTCGCTCAGCCTACAATATCGGCAGATCGTGCGTGAAATAGCGTGTCACGCTGGCTTGTCACGTAAGCTGCTGTCACGGACTGTCATGGCACTGGATATGGAAATAGCCTTTGTTTTACGGTGACGATAGTTATGATAGGTTCATCATTGTGGGTTCATTCATTAAATGAAATAAGTGATATTGATTTGAGAGTCTATGGTTTGTCAATTATCGATGTATTTTTTTTTCTTAATCGAATGAATTCCTACAAAATGACAATGATCAAACAGCTTTTAGAGAAGGTTTTTTATGAAGTGTTATTTTTCTATCTTACTCGTAAGTTTTGACGAGATAAAAATATGCAAAACATAGAATGACAAATATATCTAAACTGTTTTTTAATCTTAATAGTGATTTTTTATACATGGCAATTTAACTTTTCCCACCAATTTACACAAACTTTTCCAGGCAACATAAATGAAACCTCATTTAGCTAAGCTTGTTAAAACCGAATTATTCCACGTCCACGTCACGAAATTGAGTTAAAAATTAACCATTGTTTGTAAACAGTTTACGATTAAGAGTTTCAAAAGAAACAGAAAACACTCGGCATGTTTTTAACGAGAGTTTCCTTGATTGTTTCCTTCTTTAACACAATTCATATTGTTTTTTCATCACAGACACCCTCGGGGTTGATTTATAAAAAATAGACGGCAGACATTACTACGAAACAATTTGTCTTAAGATTTGAATATACAACAACACTAGAGAGATGTTATGAGAGAAGTAAGCAGCTTATTGGCAAAGTACTGAAAAAGATCGAATTATTTTCCTGGAAAATGGGACTACTTTTTTTTCTGAGTTACTTATTTAGGCGTATTTCGGCGGTGATAGTTGGAAGCGGTTCTCTCTTTTAATAGGCCTAGATGGGTTAAGAACACTCTTGTAAAAAAAAAACATTCAGAAGCCTTGATAACCTACTTTTTTAAAGTCGGTTAAAAAACTAGAAAAAAATATTGTTAGTATTAAAAGATTAACGTGGAAGCTTATATGTACAATCAAAAGTCTTTAGTGACCTACTTATCCGCAACCGCTATCACAAAGCATCCAAGCGCCCGCTTCAGTTTGCACTGCGTTTATAAAATAACAAATTTACTCGAATTCGCCGTTGATAAAGTACTGTTAAAGCGAGAATAATTCAAGACAAACTGAATTAATTGCCCGAGATAAGACTGGGAGATAAATATTAGAACATTCCCTCTCAAAATGGACTTCATAAAAGAACAAAAAGAGTGAGGAGTATAACCTCTTTTGTGCGTCGAGTTATTGTCGTTTGAATCATGGTTTTGTACATCAGGTTCATGACTAAATCTGGGGTCAGAATTAATCAATTTTAACACTATATAAAACAAAAACATACCCGGATTTTGACTAAAGTTGAAACGAAATTTAATTATTGGTAGTTATTTACTTAATTTAGGACTTGATATTTAACTGACTTGTTTTTTTTTTCATTATGAGTAAAATTTTTGATATTAAGGTGTTCATATTATTAATAAGGAAGCAAAAATTTCAATTAAAACGTAATGTGTAAAAGGAATAATTTTAATGATTATTTAAAAGGAAAATATTGTGTGTAACAATCGGTGATCTTAATACATTTCTCCGGTTTTAATAAGTTGTATAAAGTAGACAACCACTTCCACTACTTACATAGGAACAAATTACTACCTACCTACATACATATTATAATGTACATACATACATAGTAACTGCTACACAGATTAGTTAGCAGAACCTGCGGTTAGTTTGAACTCTTGCCAAAGCAGATAATGTATCGGATAGTGCTTTTTAGGTGTTCATTACAAAAAGAAGCAAATAGTCCACGGGTTTATTGGGTGTCGTTTGTTGCTGTGGATCTGAAATGTATTTTATATCAAGTATTTTATGGGTTTGATAGTGTAGCAAAAACAAAATCAAATGAACACGCAGCACATTTTTTCTACAGTAATTACACAAATAATGATTATGTACAAGAAAATAAAGTAATAGTTATTCTTTCGCTACAATTTTTGCAGTGAAAACTAAAACCAATTGTATCATAATCACATGCAAAAATATTATAATCACATTACATGAACAATTTGCCGTTTGTTATGTTATGTAACAATAGTTAACTGTAATCGAGATTCGTACATAATCACTAGATATGCGAAATGATATTTGCTATCACAAATCTAAATACCATTTTTAGATGAATTTAAGTCGGTGTAAGTTGGTGAAAATATGAAATTAATACGATTTTACGTGTACATATAATTATAACCAACTAGAAGCCTATTCCGAGTTAAAAAAAAGTAGTGAACAGACGATATGTAATCGGAAATCTTATTCCACTCGTTCAGTCCAAGTCGGTAATAGCAGAGGCACGTCTGCCAAACTCCGTAAAGCGTAAAGTATAGAATAGATATCGAACTCGATCTCGCTTGTTAGTTATCATCATCTTCAGTGGCGAGATGCCAGCAACCGGTATGAATAGATATGGCCGACAAATTGACTCGTCTTGAGAGTTAGGAAAAGTGGGTCTGCAATTTTAGATAATTGAAACAATATTTTTAAGTAAATTATAATAGATATATGATCTAGCGTTGGTATTAGTGTTGTTTGTTAGATAAATTGCCATCAATATGCTCTAGCTTTGACCATAATGTTGTTTGTGAGTCTAATAAATGTCTGCTATATTTGACAGTATGGTATAAGGATTAATTACATGGTTTTTATTATGACTAAAAACAATATTCTGCAGAATTTAGGCGGGACATAATGGAATAAAGTAAGTAAATAATTTCCAGTCAAATTAAATTTTCAGCCTTTTAGTTTGTGTTAATACGTTTTTTCCAAAAGTCAATAAATTAATGATTAATTTAATTAATTAAAATTTGATGTTGTACACTGAACTTTTATATCGAAAAAAATAATCATTCATCACTTTTAACAGCGTAAAACATATAATGTCCATATACACACATTATAAAATACAGTTATTTTATTAGTAGTGTGGTGCGACCAAAAATTTTCACATATTGAAACATTTTTCGAACAAAACAAGGGAAAATAATAAAAACCCCAAAAAACGGAAACTCAAATAACAAAATTACAGACCCCATTCAAACGTCCATCCAAAAATTTGTAAGTAAAATTGAGCATTGATATTTTTTAATAAAATCTTCTTCTGCGCCGGCTCTTGAATAAAAATGCAAATCCGACCGGCATTTATCAATCAGATGAATTGCGCATAAATTTGGGCTTATAATAAATTCGTCACGGGCTTAAATCACGGGGATTCTGGGCAGGGCCTTGCCAGCTATTCATTAAATGGCCGTGTGACTGTGTGCTTGATGTATGGGCCACGGGCGATCTGGGTGATGCGGTGCAAGTGTGAATCGAGAGAAAACATGTTATTACAGTTCATGGTTGTAATGAGACCTTTCTCGTACATGGGTTTTAATAAAATAGAATAGAATAGAAAAAGTTATTTATTTCGGAATTACATCCATAAACAATATAAAAGTTACGATTTTTTTCGTAATGGATAATAAGCGGTCCGTTAGTCAGCACGCTTGTTTCCATTTTATCCTCTTATACAACTTATAAAAACAACGCGGAAAATTTCACATTCTGGTAGTCAAAGAAAATGTAAAAAAATTAAATAACTTAAAAATATGAAAGAAAAATATGATGATTTTTTTACCTTTACATACTCCTTTTTCGACGAGAGGCATACATTCACAAAAAAGCAGTCAAGATTCGGTTCTTACTGCGTATAAACTTACCGTCATAGTTAACAATGATTGCTTGCGATGAAAACGCTTTCACCACTAAAATATCTTGTCAAAAATAATATCTTATAACTTGCACCAAACATTATGATAGTGATTTGTAGTTGGAAGCGCGTTGTGATCACTTGATTCACTATCTGCTGTTAATTATTAAAACCAATTCGGCCGAACTTCGACGGATTGCCCTTATTATTAATGAGGTGCTGATTTTCATTACTTAATTGGATCGATTGCAGTGGATTGTAGTGATAAAGGGATTTGAGGTAGTATTGTTCGTGGTATAAGTATATATTGTTGAATGGTATAAGTATACATATATGGAATTGTATGGTTTATCTAAATATATAAAACTCAAAGGTGACTGTTTGACTGATATAGTGATCTATCAACGCACAGCCCAAAACACTGAACGGATCGGGCTGAAGTTTGGCATGCAGGTAGATGTTATGACGTAGACATCCGCTAAGAAAGGATTTTTGGAAAAGCCGCTTTTTAAGGGGTGAAATAGGGGATGCAAGTTTTACTTCTTAATGCGTGCGAAGCCGCGAGCATCCACTAGTTTATTATATTGTACTAGCTGTGCCTGCGACAAACAACCTCTTCAGCTTTATAAATTATAGATGTTACCCACGTCTTGAACCGTTTCCGCAGCGCACGCAACGGAAGCCCCCAAAGATGATTAATTTTCCTCGTTTTTTTCACATTTTCATTGTTTCTTCGCTCCTATTAGTTGCAGCGTGATGTTATACAGCCTAAAGCCTTTCTCGATAAATGATCTATTCAACACAAAAATATTTTTTTAATTCACAACAGTAGTTCCTGAGATTAGCGCGTTCAAAAAAAAAAAACAAACTCTTCTGCATTATAATATTAGTATAGATTGGGGCTTTGAAAAATGACCCGATATTTTTTTTTCATAATTGGTTTTCCTATACCTTTAACATTCAGAAAAACTAGCCAAAATTTATATCATTACTATTTTGTGTATGATCTAATATAAGCAAACACCACTGATGTCTAAGACGTAGCACGCGAGCCTAGAAGAAACCTATTCGTTCTAACTTTTACTGTGCGGTTTGTCAAAGTATTAGAACCTGTTACCTATAATATGTCAATAGTTAGAAAAAATTACATAAAATTAAATTAGATTCTTTGCAGTTATTGCCATTACTGTCAAGTAAAGATATGAAGGCATAACATTGAAATATAATCTTGTTGTTGAAATGACTTTCACTCAGAAGAGCAAAAGTTCAGTTAACATATGAATTTCATATTTCTCTGCTTCATTATATGCAAAAGTTAACACCCCTACAAATACTACGTTAAAACAGCTAATCCAGTATTTATTCAAGCACCTGACGAAATCAGCTTACTAACCGCAAGCAGAATAGGTGTAAGGGAAGTCGCTCCCTTGGGTGCTCTAACGTTATTCCTTCTCTGAAACTAATCTACATTCTAAAGGGAGAAGCTGTAGTGATGAGAAGCATTGTCATGTAATATAAAAAGAATTATAAAAACAAGACCAAGACAAAAAACAAAAGCAAGACTTTTATGTATGAGCCATATTTTATAGCCATTAAATCAATTCGTTAAGCAAAGCTTAAGGCTAGTTTCATTTAATAGTACGATGCTCATAATGTTGATGAAACATTCTCTTAAGTGTATTTCTTCAATATATTTTCGTATCTTTGTCCCTAATAATTTATATTTTTTTATAGAAATTATGAACATTATAGGTATGCTTCTTATCGATAATGCTTTCCAAACCGATTTCGGCTACGGCGAACGTATTTCTTACGGTTACTGATGCGTCCTCACATGACTAATATAACCTATTTTAGCGGTGAATGTTCTACGACAGTTGCTAGATATTCAATTTTTTAATTTCAAAGAGTCTTTATTTAACATATAAGAAAAATATTTATTTACAATAATAAAATATAAAAACAAGTGAAGGAAAACTAAACATACTACTTCTAACTACTACAAAAAGGGGCACTTAGAAAATCTTTAGAAAAGCCTAAAGATAATCTAAGTGCTCCAGCCCACTACCAGAGGGCAGCGTACCCAGCATGCTGGCCGCATTACCACGCTGGATGGCAATGCTGATACGTTGAGCCAGAAAAAGGCCAGCATTACATATAAGTAATTAACAATAAAATATGCTAGTGTATGAAGATATGAAGAAGCTATGTAAGATGATAGGAAGCGCCAGTTATGCACTTTACAAGTTGCGGCCTCTGTTAGACAAGTCGGCTATGTTGTCTGTATACTACGCACACATTCATTCCCGCCTAAGGTATGCTATCACAGTCTGGGGTAATGGGGCTGATATACAGAGGGTACTCAGAGCACAAAAACGAGCGTTAAGAAACATGTTCGGGCTGAAAAAGCGAGCATCAGTAAGGGAACATTTTAAGGAAAATAAAATTATGACAGTAATATCGATGTATGTATATAATTGTCTTCTAGAAATTCATGATGAAAGAGAAGTATGGAGAAAACAAAAGAATTACACATTGAGGAAACCTGCCAATTTAAAGAAACCTTATAATAGATTAGTCAAAACAAAGAAACAGGGTATATTATATTTCACAAGATTTGCATGTATAACAAATTGCCACACAGTATCGCAAACCTACCATATAATGCTTTTAAGAGGAGGTTAAAACATTTTTTTGAGATACAACCTTTTTACAAACTCAACGAATTTATGACTAGTGCCTTAACATAATCTTCATTTTTGATAAAAAAATATTAATCTTTGTTTGATATACCTACCTAGTTTTATTTTGTATAATTTAATTTAATCTAAGAAATGAAATTATTTGTAAATTGACTTGCCCTGTACGGTGCGATGCCGTGAGGTGAATAAAAATATGATTTATGATTTATGTGTACATTAAGTAGTGCTAGATATTGTGAGGATGCCGTTCACATAATCGATGTGATAGTTAACTAAGTTACAAATAAAAACTTTGTTGTCGACACTAAATATATTTATTTTAATAGAAAGACTATTCTGTTATTTTTGTTAAGTAGTAAATTGTTTAACTTTAATTAAGTATCCTTAGTTTTAAACTAGGTATGCCTAGATACAGGCTTACACCTGGTTGGGCATTTACTAAAAAAATTAAGTACTTAGTTTACGTTTCTCTCTGGGAATAGATGTAAAAAAAACATTTCAAGACTAGAAACACAAGACATCACTAGCAGCGTTCCGTTCGCCGAGTTTCGAATACATTTGCCGTGCAGTGTGGATTGGAATGACAATACGATAACATTCTTGTTCAATGGCATATGTATAGATAGCAAATTTAATACATCTAGAGAATACCTAAACGCAGATGCATTTACATTCATATAAACATACTAAAATCAAAGCATCAAAGCCTTTTTTACAGTGGCATATAAAATTGCTCAAAATAAAAACTACGTTACTTATTCGATATTTTGACGACATGACAAATTTAAAAAATTAAGGAAAATTAGAAGCTCGAAGAGGAAGAGGAAGGCCGAGAAGGTCATATATGGACCAAGTAAAAGAAAAGGTGGGTGTCATCGTATAAAGAGGTCAAGGAATTGGCAGACGTTTGGGAAGGATGGCGCATGCTCCACATACAAGGGCCCTTAAATTTGTGATGATGATGATGATTCGATATTTACGTTTCTAAGTATATTTTTAGGATAAGTTATGTGATTTTTGATAAAGGCAAATTTTCATATTTGCTTTAAATTGATATCGATGTATATATTGACTTGACCTTGACGAATGACCTTGAACGAAGAGCCCAAAATACGATAGTTTAGAAACCTCTCTGTCTAATTTATTTACGCTGAGTTCTAAATGTTTACAAATATTTTAAACCTGACGCATGACCAAAATGCTGGCCTTTTTCTGGCTCAACGTATCAGCATTGCCATCCAGCGTGGTAATGCGGCCAGTATGCTGGGCACGCTGCCCTCTGGTATTGGGCTGGAGCAATTAGATTATCTTTAGGCTTTTCCAAAGATTTTCTAATTGCCCCTTTTTTGTAGTAGTTAGAAGTAGTATGTTTAGTTTTTCATCCCTTGTTTTTGTATTTTATTATTATAAATAAAGTTTTCAAGGTTTCTTGCAATTGTATAAATTAAAGCCTGATAAATTTTCAAATATAATCTTTGTCTTATATTCTATCACCTATTTTATTACTCAAGAAACTTAACTATAAAAAAACACATAAACCAATAGGAAAACATAGATACATAGCAAAATGAGATCCCACCGACCTCCCTTAAGCTTGGCATAAAATTTTAATACAAGCTTGTAACCAATACATATCAAGTTTCGGGTGTCCCTTCGTGAAATTATGCCCTAAGGTTGGATAAACTCAATTTATTTTAGGAAATCTTTAATCGCACAACTAAAACAATAATCGCATATCTAAATAATATATATTTTTTCTGCCAATCTCTATTATTATTTTGCATACCTATTGTTATGAATATCAAACTATACAAAAGAAATACGCAGCTTCGAATCCTGCCGGTCGTGATTATTTTCGCTCATTTTCCAATAAAAGTTTAATTTAAAACAACCATAGTGCAGGTTAGCACTTAATAAATTAACTCATAATTAAAACGCGAAAGGCCCATTTCTCGTCATATCAGGTGTCCATAGTACATCGATATGAGTGCTTGTTAGACATATTCTGACAGCACAAGTGGCGCCATCAGCCGTTCAGTCTGAAGTGTATGGAAATGAGTGTGGATTTTCGCGCCTGGCAGTTAGTAGACCGTAGCCTAGTGGTTAAGGCGTTCTGACGGTAGCAGAAATACGCAGGTTCGAATCCTGCCGGTCGTGATTATTTTCGCTCATTTTCCAATAAAAGTTTAATTTAAAACAACCATAGTGCAGGGTAGCACTTAATAAATTAACTCATAATATCAAACTATGTTGTTACCGGTCATAGTTCATTTTGATTTAAATTAATTATATGTATGCCTGTTGAATTAATAGATTAAAACGACAGTACGAGAATAACTTGGATATTTTTAGATTAAAAGTTGTTGTCGTGAGTTAAATTCTGCGACTATGTAAGTATATGCATTTAGTATTTTTGGTGATCAAGAATCTAAAATGGTATTTTAAGTATATTTATGAGCAACTATATTGACAGACATTTTTATTTGTTGTTGTTTTGAAAAGAAATGATTAAATGTTATGTACTTCAGTATTTCTACCTTGATACTGTACAGATTTCAAACAATACCATTATCATGTCCTGGATATTTTAAAACACAACACTTGGCTTACATTTGCTCACACTAAAATTTTATTCGTACCCATCAACATATCTGATGGGCGATTAAATACTTCCCATTTATTTTTAGTGTAACCGATATCTATAGATTCAGTAATTTTGCGACATAGAAGGCAAAATTTATGCGCCATGCCCTACCGATCGGAATTCCAATGTCAATGAATGGAACTGAATTTGTTGATGTTGAAATACCTAATGTTTTTGTATAATTTAGCGATTTGGCAAATTGACTGCAGTTAGCTATTGTTCAGTGGACTATAAAATGTTTTGCTTAGTTCGGATATTTCAATATGTATACAATTGAATTTAAATTGAGTTGTCCACATGAATGGAGATTAGATATTGTTATTGGTTGGTAATGTGACCTTTGTGAGAAAGTGAGTAGGTTTATTCATTTAATTGGAAACTTTAGTTAGTAATTTAGCTAAAATAAATTGGGTTTTTACTTGTAAGGCTAATATATTTAAATAAGACGCTAGCTTAGCTACTTATCAGGGTTCCGTACCTCAAAAGGAAAAAACGGAACCCTTATAGGATCACTTTGTTGTCCGTCTGTCCGTCCGTCCGTCCGTCTGTCAAGACCCTTTTTCTCAGGAACGCGTAGAGGTATGAAGCTGAAATTTATATCAATTACTCAGGTCTACTGTCCCTTGAAGCTGTGAAAAATCAAACTTCTAAGCCAACGCAATCAAAAGATACAGCCATTTATGCCGCAAATTTTCGACACTTGCAAGGGAATCAAAACCTACAGGGTGCTTCCCGTGAACTCAGAATCTTGAAATTTGGTACGAAGCAACGTCTTATAGCATAGATAAAGGAAAAATTATGAAAACCATAAATTTTACGGAACCCTCGGTGCGCGAGTCCGACTCGCACTTGGCCGGTTTTTTATTATATACATTTGATTCCCAAAGCTGAACAACTGTTGACGCATCCAGTCCTTGGATGGGTGATCAAAACGTGATATTTCAATTAAGTTTACACTTACGTGGATTTAAATAAATACATATTACATAAATATCGACTGTTTGTCACACAACGGCAGCCGTCAAACCTGAAGATCCATATTTTTAAAATACTCCTGACACTAGAGTTAGCCGGTCTCACATGAATTTTCTTTGTGTAAGTTTTTCAATAGTTTAAAGTAAAAAACAGCAGCCTGCGTAATGTGATACCTGTAATGAGCTCAAACACGCGAAACGAAGTTTTACCACTATCTCATTTTAACGATTTATTTTGATTTTTAGATTAAGTTGTATTATGAATTAGACAATAAAATAGCATTTAAAAAAAGATTCTCCTTTTTCAAATTGAAATCAGTTAATTTTTGTAACTAAATCGTTTTTAAAAGGCTTGAAATAAATCATGTATTATTTTAATTATAACCAAACTCTGGTGTCGAGAGTTCATCAAGCCCCCCTAAGGGCCTCTGACATGGCCTAACAACTGTCGTACTAGACAAACAGCCGAAATATGAAAGCAAACAAAACAAACTGATAAGGTGCATATATGAGTTATGATTTAAAAAATATATTATTGTACAATACCTCAGTACCGCAGCGTCTGTCGCAATATCTTCTTCTTCTTATCGAATCAGAGTGGTCAACTCTGGTGTCTAGAGTTTATCAAGCTGCAATATGAAAACTTCCAACACTAAAGCAAACTCTCTTTTTACACATACTCGTAACAACTAACACTGTCAGTCTCTATATTGTACTAACGATTTGATAGTACGGCATTACGTCATACATAAGCTTTCCCAATCAAAAATAGTTCATTACAAATTTGAACCCAATGTTAAAGCAATAGAGACCAAACTAGCCTAACTTACTTGTTGTAACTTAAGTTGACAGGTTGCACCATACCTTCGTTAAAAGTTCCGAAACTTTCAGTCGCATTTAATGAAGGTTAGTTTAAAGTTTTTAATGCGCTTACGGTTGTTGCTGTGAAGGTATATTTGGTTAAGCAAGTAAAGAAAAGTCAAGTTGAATGGAAAGGATTTGTGTTCTGGAAAAAAATAAATATAGTTTGCGACATCATAATGATATTAAGTACCTATATTTGTAAAAATTGGCTGTTTTTTTTCAATTTGAATAAAATATGATATAATATTAATATTGATTAGTCATTCATCAAATCTAGAGTTAATAAGGTATCTTCTAGGTAAACGTGTTACACCCTAGGCTGCAGCAATGCTTAACATAAGGCAGGCTGTAGCCAAACGTAAACCTATCCCACGTAAAAAAAATACTAAAATCTATACAAAATAATACTATTAAGAAATGAGATCGATTTGACGGCTATATAGTCGAACACAATCTTATCCAGGAAAGAGATTTAAAAAAAATGTTAATAGATCACTTAGGTGATAAATAGAGTGGCTTTTCCATCAGTTAAAATACCTTAACTTGTTTCTGAAGAAAATATCAAAACACATATTACGCACAAAACCATGAGTACTTCTGTCAGATCTGTTTTCAGTTTAGTTGCTACTACAATCCAAGAGTCTTCAAATTTAGAGTTACAAGAATAAGAACGTTAGCCTACATTAAAAAAAAAAACAGAAAAAAACAACCCTCTATCATCGTCAAAGAAGATAATTTGCCATATAAAGCCAGATCGTCTCACGGGTCGATAGAAAAGAACACAAACACACTAACAAAGTTGCACACATGAGAAGATTCTCTCAATTCCGATTCAATTTAGATATTTTCTTGCCTTTCCGGGTTCGGGTGACACAGGCGGCTGCGACATTTTTGTTTGCACTTATTTTATATTATATTTTTGTAGAATCCTCCCTGAGGGCATTGGGCTTATTTTTGTTTTGGGACATGGTTGAATTTTGGTTTTATTTTCGAACATATTTAGGTAAGAATTTAAAATTAACATTAAATTGTATAAAAAAAACAGTTATACTGCAAATAACTTTGCAGTCACATTGAAATATTTTTTGCATATAACTTTTATAATATTCGGTAGATAGATTAACGCTTTATTGGACACACAAATAAAATAGAACACAACACAAACAAGAGAAAATGTAAATCTTATGCCACAAATGGCGGCCTTATCGCTTCAAGTGATCTCCGCCAGGCAACCGAAGGATGGATTGGAAATCATTAAGAATAATAGACGGTAGGTAGGTGTCAAAACAAGACTTATATAGAGCTAGAATCAAAAAGAAGTTATAGTTTACCTTTATTTGTTTAGAAGTTTTGTATGTACACATTTTTTAAGAAGAGATGGTATGAATAGTAAATAATCTTTTTATTTTTAATACCATTAGTTTTGATATCATCCGATAACAGATATGCATCGCAACCACTAAAATCCATTTGATATAATTCATATTTCCTGCACAAAGATAACCCGCAGGAATTACGCAAACCTCCTCAATCCAGTGATTAAAGGGAATTTCGTACCAGAGGAACAATATTAATAAAATTAATTAATTTAATTAGCCTTAGCAATGCCCGGGGATGTTTAACTTTAATCTCTCAAAAGCACGCAATGAAGTGATTATAATTTAATTAATAATTAAAAACGGTTACTTTTGTAGCAGCCTGTATGGAGACTGTCTCGGGAGATAGGTACAGTATTGTCACCTTTAGAATGAGCCAAAATTGAAGGCACAGAGAAATTGGCTGGCAGAAAGCTAAGTGTAGGTATTATTCTAAGGAGTAAATTAGTATAAGTAAAATTGAAGTAATATTTTTACCATATCATAACATTAAAGTATTATTTAGTAAAAGTCGCATGATTCGTTACTTCGTTTGTCTAGTACGGCAGTCGTTAAGCCATGACAAAGGCCCTTAGGGCGGCTTGATTAACTCTCGACACCAGAGTAGTCCACTCTCATTCGATAATAAGAAGAATATTAGATAAATTATAGTGTTTTTGTTAGTAAGGTAAAATTCTAGTCATGTTTTTAAATGGCGGATATGATACTTATATCCTTTTTATGTAAAAACATACATGATCATACAGAGAAACGACCAGACTTGATACATTATACATACTATACTTATATTATGTATTATTTTTTAACATTCATAATGACTTGTGTCATACGGGAATCGAACCCAAAAAGATTTGACAAAGATGCGGGGAGTAAAAGATTCCTTTGAATGGTTACTACAAATTTATAACATCTTACATATATTAAAATCAGAATAAAATTCTCGATATCCTAAAAAAACCGTCTAATAACTGAATCGTGTATTAACAAAATGGTAATTAGCAAATCAGCTCAATTTTCTCAACTGCACATAAGGCGGAGCGAACGAACGGCAAAATGAATGAACGAAAATGATCTTTTAAAGACGCGACTCAATTCATTCCTATACGTATAATTATTATAGACCTTAATTACTTCAAGATAGGATTCAATTTACCTTGCCATGTGTGTGTCTAATGTGCAAAGTGAAATTTCTAAAAGTAATTGAAGAAGACTGGAACGTTATTGAAACAGTTTTCAACTGAGTTAGGGCTTTTAGAATATTATTTTCTTGTTGGAAGGTATATACCTATACACCTACGTACATATGTATGTCATACCTACATAGGTATGGAGTTGTTTCATTGGTGATTATAGAATATTGATTTTATAAAGTATTTTAGACAGAAAGTTGAATTGAGTTTGATTTTGTCTATGGTTTATTAGTTATATTGCGAGTATTAAAGTAAAATCGATGTATTTTTTTCTGCTTAAAGTATTTTTTTTAACTAACCTAAAACAGGTTCTCAATTATTTTTTTACTCCGATAACTATAAACTGATTTTGGTAATTCTGCTTCTTGATAGTTTTTTTTAAAATGACGTATTGTTGTTTTAAAAAGCTTGTCTAGTTGGTCACAATCAATTTCTTTATAGTGCTATTTCTGTTATCAAAGAACAAACATAATGTCTTTTCTTCTTATGTAATGAAAATAATACGGCGTACTTTTAAACAATTTCCGTTCATTTGTTCACTATTGATTCTTCTTATTCTTCCTTCTATATATTATGACCTACCATTATTTCAATCTTCAAATACTCTCAAAAATATTATGTTTATTCTTCCACCAAATCGGCAGCAAAACCTCATTTTGCTTCCCAATGTGGTCACGTGTCCTCCTGCATCCGCTTTAATTTCCGAGCGAGATTTCACAGCCATTTGAGACTCGCCTCGGGGAATTATAACCTCATTATTGGATGGACCGAGATGGAATAGATAGATGTAGGTTTTTAAAAGATTTATTGGTTAACTAGTTAGCAATGGTTTTAATCACGTAATTTATAAATAAAAAAAATTAAATGCGCTTTTAAATCAGCGAATATAACAAGCGGGTGATAGCGGCTTCGCTCGCATTAAGAAGTAAAACTTGCATTCCCCTATTAAATATATAAAAGCTTTTAAAAGAGGCATTTTCAAAAATCCTTTCTTAGCGGATGCCTACATCATAACATCTATCTGCATGCCTAATTTCAGCCCGATTCGTCCAGTAGTTTAGGCTGTGCGTTGCTAGATCAATATATCACTCAGTCAGTCACCTTTGAGTTTTATATTATTTAGATTGTAATTGGACAATATGATAAGGAATATATACCTTATTATAGGTGTATTTATATAAAAATATGTATGTAAGGGCTACGTATAGAAGGGCCTGGACACTCGCCACAATTTTATTTCGCCAAAATAACCCTTCTGATGAATAGAATATCCAGAAAAGCCATGACAGAAATCGCTATTACCGATAAGGCCGCCAGTTGTGGCACTATTTTTTTAGTCTTTTGTGTTTCAGTATGTCTTTTTTTTCAATGTGTGTTACAATAAAGAGTTTATCTATCTAAAAGCCAAGCCAGTTACTGAAAAATACAACTCAAAGATGATGCCTTCGTAACTATATTAAATACAAATTTCTGTGTTTTGAATCGCGTAATCCAGGTCACCGAAGAATTAATCAGTTTTCAGTTTTCAAACAACTTTATTTCACTATAAAATATTTACAATTGGGTAACTATGCTAGTGTACATCTAAGAAATCCTAGCAGAGCACATCATTAGTATTACTTACGTGTTGTTTTGGAGTATTCAACTCTAATAAAACACTTTCAGCTATCTAAATGTAAACAAATCAAATTAACTTTGATATTGAGGGTAGAAACTCATCATCTAATAATTTTATGCAAGCTTTAGAAACAGCTTATACATTTCACAAAATACATTTGAAAAGAAATAACCGGGATACATATTACATACCGGTGTAGTGATAATGAAGCAAGTAGGCATTGCGCGCGATGCGCTTCCACAACAAGCAATCGTGTAGGTACTCGCGCGATGGCCGCGCGACCGACCGGCACCGCAACGCGCAAGCCAATTTGACCCGATACACCTTTGTAATACGAGTAATATTAATTTACGCGTCGGGTCGTCCGATCGGGGCACGCGGGCGAAGCGTGAGTGACGTAGCCAGCCTATTCATTGCAATCCGAGAAAGTAGTGATGGGGTAACTTGTAAGTTTTATAAGTATCGATGAATGGGAGATTATTTTTTCGAGTTATGCAAAGGTTTTGTATTAATTTATTTTTGATAAGTGGATTTTTATTAGTGTGAAGATAGAATTTTTCTGCCAATTTGTAGATATAAATATCAATTGTAGGGAAGTGAATTTGAAGGTGTAATTTTTTTAGATTAGTTAAGAAGGGTGTATTGAATGCTGATTTTATAGCTTTGTTCTGAATTATCTGCAGCTTGTTTAGGTTGGAGCGACAAGTACTACTCCACACGGGACAAGCGTAGGTGAAGCAGGGTCGAACTAAGGTGCGATAAACTCGTAGCTTAGTATAGCTACTTAATTTAGCTTTTCGATTTAGTATAGGAGCTAATACGTTCAATGCTTTATGCCCTTTGAGGAGCAATTTTGATGTATTATCAGTCCAGTTAAGTTTTCTATCAAGTACCGTACCCAGGTACTTAACAGAGCGACTCCATGTTATAGGTATGTTATCAACTTTAAGTTTACGTGTTGGGAGAGTACGTTTTCTGCTAAACATGATAGCCTCTGTTTTGGAAGCATTTATTTTTAGCTTCCACTCATTGAAATATTCGAACAGTAGGTCTATAGCTAGTTGCAGTCTGCCGATTATAATATCTTCATCATGAGAGGATGTATAGCACGTGGTATCATCGGCGAAACAGGCCAAGTTTGTGCGCGTCTGAGTCGGGATGTCATTTAAGAAGATAAGGAAAAGGTACGGTCCTAGAATAGATCCCTGTAGAACTCCTGCGGGGATCGGTACAGATGAAGATGAATTATTTTTAACATGGACTTGAAACATTCGACTCGATAGGTATGACTGTATTATTTTTGTGATTGACAGGGGCACTCCCAGTGTCATCAGCTTGTGCAGCAGCGCCTGATGCCAAACGCCGTCGAATGCTTTTTCTATATCTAAAAGGAACATTCCAGTGGATTGTTTCAGGTTTAGAGCAGTCGACACCGCCTCGGCGACCCTAGCAAGCTGCTGGACAGTGGAATGACCCTGTCTGAATCCGAACTGCTCATCAATAAGCTGATCGTATGACGCTAGTCGCAGTCTATGGTATATAACCTTTTCAAAAAGATTTCCAATACTTGGTAAAAGGCTAATAGGACGATACGAGATAGGATCAGACGGATCTTTTCCTGTTTTATGAATGGGAATGACCTTTGCTATTTTCCAAGTGGTTGGAAGAATTAATAGATCACCACATAAACGTGTATATTCTTTTGTTACCTTGTTCTGGAAATTAAATAATATTTACGCCAACCAGAACATACCTTGACTTTTTAATAAGCAACACACGTCATAAATCCTAGTTTCCACTGAAAGTTAAGTAAATCTAGATTAGGGTAAAAATGCAGTGTTGTATGTAAGCTTTAGGCGTTAGTGGGGAATTATGACGGATGTAGGAGTCGCGTGCCCGGACACGGGCGCGGGCCAAAACGCCTACGTGCTTTGCAGGGTTGCCAGGAGGTGAAAATATTTTTACTAATATATTTATAAGTGTTTCTAAGTGCCACTTTTTTGTAGTAAGTAGAAGTACTAAGTATGTTTTCTTCCCTTGTTTTTATGTTTTATTATTGTAAATAGAGAATCATTTTTACTAGGTGATCTGTTAGCCTATTCGTATTGTTGGAAGGACGTCGTGGATTTTCAAGAACTGTAAGTTGGCTATGGCACAATATCGGCTTTGGCAGCGCCAAATGAGTAAGTTTTTTTTTGGGAAAATTTAGTAAAATAATTGATACCCTTTTATTGCTAAAAAACGACTTAAAAGTGTAGTCAAATCATGTATTATCCATTTCTCACTCCAAAATACCTATTTGAGTTTAATTTATAAATTTCGATACTCAATTATTTGAAATGATAATTGTTTATTTTGAAACAAGAAATTAAGTCCGAACACATATTAAGGAAAGTAAAAAGAAAGATTTACTATCCTGCTTTTTTATTATTTATAAATAAATAAATATTACGGGACATTGCACACAGCGCCATCTAGCCCCACATTAAGCAAATGCTTGTGTCGCGGGTACTAGATAACGGATATAATACTTATATACTTTTTTTTGTAAATACATACTTAATAATACCTACATAGAAACGACCAGACTCAACACAAGTAATTATAAATTTTTAAAGTTCATAAATACTTGTGTCATGCGGGAATAGATAGATCAGAAGGCAGAGCCACTACCAACTAAGCTAACAGGCAAGTTTATGTTATAGGGAAGCAGGAATAATGTATGTATGAATACTATTACATATTTTTTCTCAATATTGTCGGAGCACCAATCCAGTAACATTCACTTTAAATATATTTCAGAAAAAAATAATGATCAATTCAACAAAATACTAAACAAATAACAGTATTCTATTGACACATCTTTGTTTTGTCCAAAACGTTAAGCAATAAGGAATCAATTTGTATAAAACTCATTAAAATTGGAGCCTATTCAAACATTGTTCCAATAATGACTTCCACTAAACATTAAAACCCAAACAAAAACAATAAAACATCTATCGTTCCCAATCGGAGCCGGCAATTTAGCCCGTATTAAGAAATTTAAGGTTATATCCTAATTAATCGAGAATATTTAACAAATAAATTTGCATACTGGTAGATGGTACTACTATGTAGGTTGACACTACTGCATATTTCTTTGTTTGATGTTTTTAATTTTCTTAATGTTTTGCAAAGAAGTTCTTTAAACTAGTATGCAATAAATAAGTATTTAACTAAGTGTTCAAATAAATTTAGTATGGAAAATGTTTGATTGACAACAGAAATATACAAAAAAAATTGAGCAAAAATAAACCATAACCCTCATTTTTTACCTGAAAATAGAATTTATAAAACTGAGATTTAAAAAAAAAAAAAAAAACTCACTAAAGAGAAAAGTAAATAACGATGTTTTACCTGAAATAAAACATATATTAAATACTTACCTTATTTAAAACTTAATAAATTGAGAGTGGCAACCGTGTTTTCCGCTTCCTTTTTCCCTCTCTTTCAATCTTTGTGCACTTTTATCGTTCTGTCTCGCTCGCACACCCCCACCAACAGGCGACCGAACCATGAAGGCGAAGATGGTCCGACCTCTTTTCATTGAGTCGAAATTTACACCAGGCAGAAATAAAATGTAAGTTTTAAATAAGGTAAGTATTTAATATATGTTTTATTTCAGGTAAAACATCGTTATTAAATAACTTGACCGTTATTTAAAACTTAATAAATTGAGACGTGTCTGTTATCGCCTGGTGGGTAAAAGACGCCAATGTGAACATGTACAGAAGTAATAGATACTTAAGTACTGGGAAGGTATATGTACATAGGTAAAGGGTAAGGTAGGTGTACCTTAGATACATACATAAAATCAACCAATGTGCGAGAGACAGAAAGTGATGTAATCACATTTTATTCAGAGCTAATATAACTACTTTTGTTGAAGTAACTAAGTAATCAAAAGTACTAGCAGTACTAGACAGACTAGAAATAACAGCTTATATCGGGTTGACTGTAAGAGAACTGAGGCTATTATTATAAAATAATAATAATTTATCAGTTAAATAATATAATCACAGAAGTATTATTTTAAATGTTTACTTTGGGATGGAGACCAATCAACCCTGACCAGGCTTTAATCAGAAGTAATTTGTCAGACCTACTTGAATACTACTACTTCCGACGGTATGAATTTGAACCTGATATAACATCTCTCCAGAAAGCTGCTCTTATTGATTTGTGAAATCAATAAATAGATTTGGTCATAATACTAATATGAGTCATAATACTATGGCTTACATGAAGAAAAGTTATGCTTTACACAAAAACAGTGATGAAGCTAAGTAGTAGGATTTTAAGACAATTCTCGTCCTGATTGTCTATAGCTACTTAGTTGTGTCAGTTTTTACTACGACTAGTATGGACACAACAGTTATTCTTGGATTAAATGTTAAGAGTACTCAGCTATCAAGGCTAACTCTTGCGACTCGAGCAAAGTAATAAATGCAATGATTTTGTGATGAATTTAATGTCGAAAATATTTTAAAAACCAATACCAAGTCATGGAGGTTTTTAAGATAAGATAAATTTATTGTAAATAGACAATATGTTACATTTTACAAATTGCACTGCCATTAGTAAAAAACTGTGTCGTAGAGAGCTTATATTATAATGCGATAGTTGGATGTATTGGGTATGATGACATACTGGCACATAAGCTCAATTTCTATGGGCCTACGACACGGTAATATCGTGCCTACGATGTTACATGAATACATTAGTCCATATAGGTACCACGGATTTATAACCAAATGTAGCATGTAATTTGAATAAATCTGTTATTAAAGTAATAAGCCTGCCAATTTTGGTACAAATGGAAAAATGTTATTATCATCAGCTCATATTAAATACCTCGTGCCATTTTACGCCAGGGTTTTTCCAGTTGTGATTTTGTCTAATCAACTTAAAATTTTGCCAAGCTAGCGTTATATTCTGTATTCTGACAGGTAGATAGTAACTAGTATTTAGGCTCTAAGTTGAGATGTTGTCGGTTGAAACATTTTCGTAACTACAAAAGGGTGACGGATATACCCACACCAGGGTTGATATATGTACATTCGCGTCCGCAAGAATGTTCAAATCAAATCAATGTTACCCAAATGGTATCAATATCAAATCGATCTAGTCCGGTGACATAAAGATGATCACTATTTAGACTGAGCATTAGATCTCTTTAGTCCTTATAGGTGCTATCAGGATAATGATTATGATGACCTAGCTAGTTATAGGTGTTCTGTATGGCACTGTTGTGTTTCCATGGGATGAATTACACTGTCAAGTTTAATCAATTGAATACAAATGAATCAAAAGCCTGTATGCTTATTTGCATTAAGACAGCAATTTACAAGCACTGTTCAGATACATAAACTTTGACGATGATCGTGCCTATGGATACGGTTTATCGTCCATTTCTATTGTTCGCGGTGAAGACACCGTGACTCGTGTCCAGACTGATAATACGTTTGAGTCGAGGACCAAAGTCAAAATCGACACCTCTGAGGACAAATAATGCGACAGGGAAGGATTACGAAAAGAAGAACATCAGTGACAAATGTGAAAATGCAGAAAGATATTTCTTGTAAACAGTATTGAGAACAAGAGTGTTTATCAGGAGTTTCATTTACTGAGTCTAGACTAAGACTAAGCTTAACAGGTAGTTAAGAAACTCTTTGAACAAGTATATCACCATAAGGCAGAGAACATTAATTTTGAATATTCATATTCTACGGGTTATTCCCAGAAATACAAGACAACGCAGGAGGAAGAAACTTGAATACGAAATTAGATTTTCCTCGCTTGCCACACCTGACGTTCATGGTGTCTATTATATATATTTATGGTATGTAATACTATGTATTACTCGTATAAGGCGTATATCCAGATCACAAATATTAATTTACTTACCTACTTGCCATTTAATTTTACGGATATAAGTATTAAGTTCTATTTCATAGTGATGTCACATCTTTGAAAATCAGGTTGCGAGCAAAACGGAAGGCAGCTTTGCGAGATTTAGTTATTAGCTAAATTAGCCTTAGAAACCGTCTGTTAGATCTTTGTAACTGTCAGGTAGGTAAAGACAGTACCTACACGTATACATTTATCAGTATGTTTCATGTATCAGTTTTTATCAGTTTTGTGACGACAAAACTATTCTGCGATATTGTTTAAATCGTTTGGTCGGCATAGGCCTTGGGGTTTTGAAACAATGTCATATTTTAGCACTAGGTTAAGCGTATGCTTCCACTTCATGCTATCTGCTGACAAGATATTTAAGCTGGCCTGCAAAGATATTGTCATAATATATCTTTATACTTAACCAGCAGTTTGTCATGTATTGAAATAATAGGTAATTAACGTTGCTGGAAGTTTAGCTCTGCGCTGAATATAGATAATAGATATGATTAGAAATGCGAATAACTTTGAGTTGTTACCAGATCCCTGCGAGGGATGGCTCTGCATAGGGGTCGTTATGACCACAGCCCTGCGAGGGCTTGGTCCAGACCACAGCATGTCTTCAAAATACCCTACGAGGGTCCGGTATGATTAGCTTGTCTTTGTTAGAGGCTACGTACCCTGCGAGGGTTCTACATAATGAGCCTCCCTTTGTGAGGGCTTACGAATAGATTTACAGTGCATCACAGCACAATGTGTTACACAAGATCCCTGCGTGGGAAAGCTTTGTATAGGGCCGTTATGACCACAGCCCTGCGAGGGCTGGGTACAGACCACAGCATGTCTTTAGAGTACCCTGCGAGGGTCCTACATAATGAGCCCCTGAGGGCTTACGATTAGAGCCCCTGAGGGCTTACGAACAGAGCCCCTGAGGGCTTACGAATAGCTTTACAGTGCATCACCGCACAATATGTTATACAAGATCCCTGGCTGGGAAAGCTTTGTATAGGGGCCGTTATAACCACAGCCCTGCGAGGGCTGGGTACAGACCACAGCATGCCTTTAGAGTACCCTGCGAGGGTCCTACATAATGAGCCCCTGAGGGCTTACGAATAGATTTACAGTGCATCACAGCACAATATGTTATACAAGATCCCTGGCTGGGAAAGCTTTGTATAGGGGCCGTTATGACCACAGCCCTGCGAGGGCTGGGTACAGACCACAGCATGTCTTTAGAGTACCCTGCGAGGGTCCTACATAATGAGCCCCTGAGGGCTTACGAATAGATTTACAGTGCATCACAGCACAATATGTTATACAAGATCCCTGGCTGGGAAAGCTTTGTATAGGGGCCGTTATGACCACAGCCCTGCGAGGGCTGGGTACAGACCACAGCATGCCTTTAGAGTACCCTGCGAGGGTCCTACATAATGAGCCCCTGAGGGCTTACGAATAGATTTACAGTGCATCACAGCACAATATGTTATACAAGATCCCTGGCTGGGAAAGCTTTGTATAGGGGCCGTTATGACCACAGCCCTGCGAGGGCTGGGTACAGACCACAGCATGCCTTTAGAATACCCTGCGAGGGTCCTACATAATGAGCCCCTGAGGGCTTACGAATAGATTTACAGTGCATCACAGCACAATATGTTATACAAGATCCCTGGCTGGGAAAGCTTTGTATAGGGGCCGTTATGACCACAGCCCTGCGAGGGCTGGGTACAGACCACAGCATGTCTTTAGAGTACCCTGCGAGGGTTCTACATAATGAGCCCCTGAGGGCTTACGAATAGATTTACAGTGCATCACAGCACAATATGTTATACAAGATCCCTGGCTGGGAAAGCTTTGTATAGGGGCCGTTATGACCACAGCCCTGCGAGGGCTGGGTACAGACCACAGCATGTCTTTATGTACGCATGTCCCGCTATATAAATTCCTGGTGTTTTCCAGAGTCACGGACTCTGAAGTATTGGGTGTCACGGACACAACCACCGCGCACGGCGCGAGTTTCGCTACTCCCGGGTCTGCGACGCGCAGTCTCCTACGTCAATTCCGGCGGGGAATCGAACCCCGGTCTCCCGCGTGACAGGCGGGGATACTTACCACTATACTACCGAAGAATTAATTAAATCGAACATAAGAATCGAACAAAAAATAAGTTCCATTTTTATCCGTATTCACGGTTCTTAGCTATATTATCACATAATATATGTATTTTGTAATGTTACAAATTTAACTCGTATCTATCACAGATTCTTAAATTATGGACTCAATAAAATTATTGAATTGTAAGCAAAGTAAATTAACACTATTAAATTTAGATGTTAAAAAAAAAGACATGTCGGTTACTCTATTGTATTAGAACATCATTTATCTGCATTAGAAAAATACTGCGTGAACCTGCGAGGTTCATATCTTGTGAAGTTATCTAGCAGATCGTTTTTAACAATGATGCATACTCGCCCCCCCTTTTTTTTACCTCAGCGACGGCGCATATTCGTGATTCATCGAATTGAAATTCTAGTTTGATCACTCGTGAATATCATTTTACTTGTAAAACACAGTATTAGCTACGTCCTATGTACGGGGTACATATACAATACACATACAAGTATTAAAATTACTGAAATGCAATCCACAAATAATTTTGAACATTACGTTAAAAATTATTGATTAAATATATTCTGAGGGTAGATATTAAAGAAAAATTGTATAATTCAGTTTTCAAGTACACAATATTTAAAGTCAAGCAAATCATGCAAGAAAATTGAGGGTAATAAAATTATTTATAATAAAAGGAAACAAGTCAAATGGTAAAGTCGAACGGTAACACCGTTAAAAATCACTTTACCAATAAAATAAAGTCAAGTGGAATTAAACTTACTGCTTTCCATTGGAAAAGGCACACTTACAAATTGAAATTTAGAATTTCAATAAAAAATTAATATTCCACTTTTGCTCCAAGACTAGCGACTTGTCGCAGCGGAAAACTCGACGCCAATGAAAAGAGGTCGGACCATCTTCGCCTTCATGGTTCGGTCGCCTGTTGGTGGGGGTGTGCGAGCGAGACAGAACGATAAAAGTGCACAAAGATTGAAAGAGAGGGAAAAAGGAAGCGGAAAACACGGTTGCCACTCTCAATTTATTAAGTTTTAAATAACGGTCAAGTTATTTAATTACTCATTATGTCTTACATACAACGGGAGTAACAAAATGTTGCCACTTGTATGACGATAACATTAAGTACAGAGTGTCATTTGATTGTGCCAGGGGATTAAGTACTCGTATGTGACAACCCTAGAGTCGGAAGAAATAAATTATAGTACCATTATATTAATTACGGGAACAACTGTGCTAACCTGAAAATTACGACCGCTAAGTAGAATTAATTTACATTACAGAAAAGCCTTTCTAAATGCAAATATTGGACAAATTGTTAAATTGTGTGGTGTGCCATTTTGTTAGTTGAATTATATTGTTGTGTTGTGGTTTTATAGAAAATATATCATTACAAGTTAGTCGTTTATATAAAACTATAAACATTATACGTTATTGGCTAAAACGAATATTATTTAATTGGATTTTGTTGTCATATAGTTGGTTTTAAGTATCTTATTTAAATAATATTGTGGAATATCGAAATAAACTATTTAGTTGGCTCAACATATACTAAAAACATTTGAAAAATAGGTTCATTTACAGCTACTATTTTATATATTAAATTTTCTTCTCAATAGTGCATGAGTAATATTAAATATTACTAAGCTTCATTTAATAACGGTTTAGTTAAGACTCTCTCTTCATTCCTATTACAAATATATTAGTTTGGATGGCTATTCGATTTATTAGACCTAATACAAATCAACCTTCATAGCCTAGACGGTCACTAGGCTTAAAGTTGCTCGGTTAATTCTGTCTAATTTAACATAGATGTAATAAATAACTGGAATTATTATAAGTAAAATGTGTGTCTTAATATAATTATGTTTAACTAATTTATAAATAAGAACTTACTTTATGTTAATACTATGTTATGGTATCACATTAACTGATGAGTGAACAATTAATGTTTATAGTGTACTGCTCCCTTAGACAAGAGGCGTATTTTAGTGAGCGTACTGTCGCTCGCTTATAGAATAGATAGGACAATGAATGGGATTGACATCGTGACGATTGGCATGCCTCGTCACTCCCATACATTGGTATTTCTATTTTATAAGCGAGCGACAGTACGCTCACTAAAATACGCCTCTTGTCTAAGGGGGCTATAGTCAATAATAATACCAAATTAATAATCGATCGAATTCTAAAATACTTAAGATGTAAAAGTCTGTTGTCAGAACATCAAAACAAATGATTAGAACCATATTATTATAGCTGATTGCTTTTATCAAAACGTTATTGTTAAAAATATCGTTCATTATGAATAAAAATGTAGTTAATTCTTTCCTTTTCCAAGGAATATCTTCTACCACTCTTCCTTCACTGTAAAAGCTGTCCTTCTTTGGAATGACTTGCCACTTCACATCCGGCAAGCTAAATCTCTGTCAGTGTTTCAGGGTTTGGTATATAATAACTTTTTATCCAAGGTATGATTTGCTATCCTTTATTTAATTGGTTGATATATTTATTCTTTTGTATGAGACAATGTATATATTTTCCCTTTGCTTACATTTTAGTTGTTTTTTTTGTGCTTTCCTAGCAATAATTTAGTGTTTGGTATGTTTGTTTGTTAAGGTATCTGTTATGTTGTTTTTTGTACGCCACCGAATTTTACATGTTTCTTTCCTAGCGATCTTTACTAAGGTTGCCTGGAAGATATCGCTTTACGCGATAAGGCCGCCCAATGTACCTAGGTTAAGTAATTTAACTGTAAATTGTTTTGTAATTTGTTTTCTGGTGCACAATAAAACTATATTGATTGATTGATTGATTGAAAAAAAAACACAACGCACAGACAGATTTCTCGAAGTATATGCATGTTTTTATTTTAGTTTTTTGTTAAAAGTGTTTGCAAACATTCTCATTCTAAGTAAAATAAATGACAAATTAAACGTCTAGGATATTCACGCACGGCTGATCCAAATCTCATAATACCTGTCTAGATTAAATAACTTAGTTATTTCGAGTAATTTATTGGACATCGAGAGGTAGAGATAAATCAAGTATATTTGATTTATTTCAATTCTAGATAAATACTGTAATTTGGAGTTTAAAATAAATCAGATTGACCGTTACTGATTTGAATCAAAAGTTTGTATTATCAATAAAAATCAAAGGCTTTAGTTGTTCATAAATGAATGTTTTTATAAATAAAACCAAAACCATTTTTTTAACATTTTATTTGATTTGAAATCTGTATTCTGTACCAGCACATTAAAATAACTTAAAAATAACATTAGTTAGAAAAACTTGAATGCTATTCGTAACTTAAATATCTATACAGAATGTTTTTTATAAAAAATACATGTACACATGTAATCATTTCCATTTTATCTCGGCTTTTTGTCTAGCTTGGCAGTCGTAAATCCATGTCAGAGGCCCTTCGAGCGGCTTGATAAACTCTCGACACCAAAGTTGGCCACTCTCATTCGATAAGAATAAGAAGTTTATATTGTCCTTAAATGTTAAAGTCTACGCACGTAGTCTAGAACGAAGTGCCAGCGCAAATATTGTGTAAAAGAGAGAGTGTAATACACGGTGACAGCACAACGATTCTAAGTTGAGTGGCTAAGGAACTTTGTGGAGAAATCTATTGTTAAGTTGTGGATTAAATCTATACTAATATTATAAAGCTGAAGAGTTTGTTTGTTTGTTTGTTTGAACGCGCTAATCTTCGGAACTACTGGTGCGAATTGAAAATTATTTTTGTGTTGAATAGACCATTTATCGAGGAAGGTTTTAGGCTATATTACATCACGCTGCAACTACTAGGAGCGAAGAAACAATGGAAAATCTGGAATAAACGAGGAAAATTATTCATTTTTGAGGGCTTTCGTTGCGTGCTCTGCAAAAATGGTTCAAGATATCAAAATAATTTTACGTATGAAAGAATTAATGCCCAAAATAACTATTTCACGCGGACGAACTCGATAGCATAGCTAGTTATAAATAATTTATTTATTAAATATATATTATAGGTAAAAAGTATAGAAATTGTAAAATTAAACGAGTCAGTATAATAACTTAATATATGTTAGTATCAAAAAGTGCCATGGCAATTTCATTTGTATATAGGTACATAGCACGAATTGATACTTATGCTGAAGTGGTAAATAACCATTATATACCTACGTCTTTCTCGTTTATCATTCAATTGACCAAATCAAATGTCATTTTAAACACTTAAATCTTCTGTTATTTGGAATTCGAAAGAAATAATAGATCAGCTAGCAATATTAGTACAATGACTGTTATTTTTCTTTTATTGACCTTCAAACTTACAAACCCTTAAAATGACAGAATATTCGATGTACTTTCAGCCTCTAAAATTATATATTCGCTCCACTCAGCCAATAAAAGAGTCAGGCTATGAAAAGAAGATGAACTTAAAATAATTTACAAAAGTATTTTATTTGCTACAGAATGACTCGTTAAAGCAAAAACTGCTACGAATGTCTACAAAGTGCTACGCTGCTACGGAATATCGTAGACAATTTGTAGACGCTCTACGAGATTGGATTACTAATTTTATTGATAGAGAATGGTCATATTGATTATGACCATTAACATATTAAATAAATTATTTGAAGTTGTACTATTAAAAAGTAAAAAAAAAAAATAAGTTATTGTATTGTGATAATAGGCGTAGTAGAGATTTTTGTTGTATATTAAGATAATGTTTGTTTTTTTTATATTTGCTCAATGTATAATTAAACTGTCAAGTTACTATTCAACAAATTTTTTCACAAAATCAGCTTAAAATTTTATTCATTTCAGTTGTTCTACTAGTGAATAGATTAGCATTGACGTATAATTTTAAGTGTATTTTAGCTTTATATAACATACCTATAGTTTTATAAAAGAAAATAACTATACACATAATCAGTCAATAAAACTTAAATATTCAGTTGCCGAGAACGTTAGTTTGCTTCACAAAAGATTGTCGACAAAGAATAAAATGTTCGTATACAGTAGAGTTAGTAAGTGAGTGCTGTTCTAAGCGAACTGGCTATAAAAGTCGGCGTATAAGTTCCAATTTTCATAAAAACTTATCTCTTAAAGAAATCAAATTTTTCATACGTAAATATTACGTTAAAAAATATGTTTTTTGTATTCATTTAAAATTCTAACATAAGAAAGCTTTGAAAGAAGACAGGTCCAAACTAAAATCAGACATATCTATACTATATTTTTGCAAGAAAATAGGATGATGCTCATAAACAAATACACCAAGAGACTCACTATCACTTTTTTTCTATACTTTTAAAATAGATACTAAACAGCTTCTAACATAAACCAGCTATCACAAAGGTGACATAGGAGACAAGGAGACCCTTATCCCGCACATGGCTTCATTCACACAGACATATGCGATCTTTTGTGTTGTGACACGGATAAAATTGTATAAGGCCGGCTCTACAGTTGTCACAAATTCAATTGAATTATGTTTTTTGGGTCAAACCTAAACTTTCAAACTAAAATGTGATAGTTTTTTTCTCGGTACTCCATGATTATGTAGACATTTTTGTTTTTTGAATAAGAAAATCATCAAAAACTCTTCAGTTATAAAATCATGAAAATTTAATTATCATGATTTTATAACTGAAAAGATATCATAAAACCTCATATCGAACAGAAGGTATAAATAACAATAACAAAAATAACAGATATTATTACCAACAGCTTGGTTGATCAAAATGTGTTTTATATGACAATGATTTGTCAAATGGTAAGTAAAGTCTATTCTATTGCATTAGCAAATCTCACCAGATAGTAACTTTAGCAGAAGTTGCATTATAAATATTCATATAAAATAAATAAATAAAGCCATTTATTCCCAGTAACTTAATTAACATTTTGTGGTTATGGGGTTTACGTTAGTAACACAATTTTCATTTTAAATTAAGTTTAGTTTAGATTTTTATTGGGCACCCAAATTAGGGTGAAGGCCTCCTCCAAGCGCTGCCAGTTTCGACGGTCTTGCGCCAGCCTTGTCCAGGTACTGCCCGCTGCCTGCTCGATGTCGTCTCGCCACCGCCTTCGTGGTCGACCTCTGGATCTGGGATCTTCTGCTGGGTTCCAATGCAGTATTCGTTCACTCCATCGACCGTCTGTAGATCGAGCGACGTGACCCGCCCATTTCCACTTCAGTCGACAGAGCGACTCTACCGCGTCCGTTAGTCCAGCCCTCTTTCTAATCCCCTCATTGCGGACTCTGTCTCTCAATTTAATGTTAAGGAGAGAGCGTTCGGTGGCTCTTTGAAAGATGGCGATTTTGTCCACTACTCGCTTTGTCAAGGGCCAGCATTGACATACATAAAGTAAAGATGGTAATATGGTGTTGTCCATCAGTTTCTTTTTTAGCCGCATCGGGAGCTTACTTTTGAATACGTCTTTGTTCATCCAGTATTTTTTCCAAGATATGGCAATTCGTCTGTCTATTTCCTTCAGAGTTGCATTTTGGAAAGAAATAGTCTGACCCAGATATACATACTCTTCAACATATTGGATGTCTCCGCTTGAAACAATAGGCTTTGGCTCCCCATTTGTCATTATTTTGGTTTTGGACATGTTCATTTGGAGACCAATTTCTCGGCTCGCACTTTCCAGCATAGTTATCATTGATTGTAGAGACTCATGGTTTTCGGCTAGGAGAACGATGTCGTCTGCGAAACGCAGGTGTGACAGTCGCTCTCCATTAATATTGTCCGTAGCTCTCCCAATCTAGAGTGCGGAACATTGTCTCTATAATAGCTGTAAAAAGCTTCGGCGAGACTGGATCCCCTTGTTTAACGCCTCTTCTTACAGGAAATTTAGGTCCGAGGGATTCCAATTTCAGTTTAGCTGATGCTCTACTGTATATAGTTCGTAATATATTTATGTATTTATTTTCTATTCCTTGTTGTTCTAGGCTTCTCCATAAATGCACGTGTGATATGGAATCAAAGGCTTTAATATAATCGACGAAAGCCAGGTAGAGCTCTTTTCTGTGCTCGTTGCATCTTTCAATGCACTGTGTGAGCGTGAATATATGGTCCGTAGTTGAAAACCCTCTTCTAAATCCGGCCTGCTCTCGGGGTTGTTGTTCATCCAGTGTTTTTGTTATTCGCGTCAGGATAACGGAAGAGAATAATTTATAAATGGTTGGTAATAAATATTCATATACTAAGTAATTTTGTCTGATAGTGGCGAACTCTGAAGTCGAAAATTCCAAGCGCCTTAAGGGCTTCTGATCTTCATTATTGACAACTTCAAAACTATGAAAAACAGTTGTAGTAAGAAATAAATACACTTTTAACCCAAGAAAACTCAACAAAGTCGATTTGCCTCGTTTCTCTCAACCACAAAGTTGAAAGCGTGCGCAAGTCCATCTAGGAAAAGGAAATTGATATTTTCTATTTCGCCCGTAAGTACATTTTCTCGAGTCGCTTGACGCGATAACTGAAGGAAATCAAACTGTCTGTTTTTACTCAGATGTATGGTTTATTTTAGATTAGACATCTAATAAAACTATACTTTTATAAAGAGACTAGCTGGTGCCTGCGACTTCGTCCGCGTGGAATAGTTATTACCATAAAAACAGTTCTAGTGAAATAATCTTATAAGATAGACATATACTAGTGCAGACATTTTGTTAGATCATTTTAAGAAAAATAATTCTTTTATACATAGTTTTTTGATATCTTGAACCGTTTTCGCAGCGCATGCAACGGAAGCCCTCAAAGATGAATAATTTTCCCCGTTTTTTCCACATTTTCCATTGTTTCTTCGCTCATTTTAGATGCAGCGTGATGCTATATAGGCTAAAACCTCCCTCGATAAATGGTCTATTCAACACAAAAAAGAATTTTTCAATTCGCACCAGTAGTTCTTGAGATTAGCGCGTTCAAACAAACAAACTAACTCTTCAGCCTTATAATATTTGTATAGATATAGATGAAAAGGTTAAACAAGTTAATGTTGAACTATTAATTTTATTTATTGGTATCTTCAGCGTGCTAGATCTAAGACTACAACAATGCTTAAAGTCAGGTGACTTGTGATCAACTGGCCATGTAGCGTGTGAGTTTATCATGCATGAATAGGTAGAAAGATTTTATAACAGTAGGTATTTATAATCAAAGGGCTCTGGACTAATTTAAATCTCTATACACGATTACCGATTCTTGTAATCGGTTTCTTCTAGGCAAGCGTGCTAGATCGTAGATTACAACGTTGCTTAACATCAGGCAAGTTGTAGTCAAGCGTGAGCCTATCTAATATAAAAAAAAATATCTCACCACTTTCATAAATACTCAAAATGAATTAGTGCGTTGAAAATCTGAAAGCCACATCTAGAAAGCTAATATTTCCGGGATAACTAAAAAGAGCACCACTTTATTCCATCCACTGTTGCTTTCAATCTAACAAGTGATTGTTGTTTCGTATACATCTCTTTCTTTTGAAATTGATCGTGAGAAATTGTTAATACAAAGTGAAATTATTTTGAACAAATGTGTTTATAAATCTTGTTATTAACTACGATTATAAACACAAAACTCTGAAACAACATACTTATTTACTTGATTATTTATACTATATAACCAAAAATTCGGATTTAATAATATGTGGTTTTTTATGACCAAAACAATATGCATACCTTTACGCAAATTATACACATATTACTTACCTTCCAATGGCTACATGCTTGTAAGTACTTATAACTAAAATCTTGTATTATTTAAAACTTACTGCCACCATCTAAATTTCCCTTTTTTCGGTCACCAAAAATTGGTCGCAGTAACAAAAATAAAACCAACTTAACCTAAAAACTTCCACCTACTCACGCGGCCAAAAAACCTATTCCATTATTCCGTGCAACGTTTCAAAACAACCAACTAATATTCTAGACACGTAGAGACCAAATCAACGCGTTGGTTGGGAGAAAACGTATTGCTGGCCTTTCACTAGCGCGTGGACAAAAAAATTATGAAAATTAATATAAGATAAGATTATTAAGATAACTTTATTGATCAAAAACTTAGATTCTAATACAATTTTGATCGCTACACTCCACACTAGGATGTAATCTACCTGTATTGTGGAGTGTTGGCTCTTCCTGCAATAAAATATGCCGTAACGGTTATTTTTCTTTTTTTTTACAAATTTTATTTCTGGCTTTTTATGGACTTTCACTGAAGTTAAGTAGAGAAAAACTAAGAAAAAAAAATGTGTCGTGATAATATTTTTCAAATTTCCTTGACTAAGTTGACCAATAGGTACTTTTAGTTTCAATATTTGTATTTGATTATTATTAATTTTTTGACTTTGACATATAATAAAGACAATAAAATTACTCAATGTTTCATATATCAATGTAAAGCTCTTTTTTACTATAATAATAAATTTCCTAAGAAATGATTTACAGTTCTGATAAAATGCAACTGTACTTCTTATGTATGACGAAGCCCGAAAAATTTTGCACCGTTAATATGCAAAAAAATTTATGCGTAGTATACTGACAATTTATTTTAAACATCCAAGCTAAACAGCACATTTTAAAGCAGTTCCACCCGACTCACTTCGCTAACTGGACCGGAAACTATGACTGAAAGTAAACGAGTTGGTGTGACGGTCTTATGTGGCAAGTAAGGGTTGAATGCTGTTTTAACCATATGCTAGAGTTTAGTGGTGGTTTGTACTGGTATTTTGAAGGTTAAAACTGTTGGTATTACAAAAAAAAATTTGCTGTTAGAACCACACTTTACTGGTATTTTGACGATGACTAGTTATTATTACGGAGAATCAAGAAATATAATTTGTAAAATTTACAGAAAACTATTAATGATGCCGTTTACAATTTATCTGTGAGTGGTTCTTTAATTTTTATTTTAAATCACAAAACGTAGGTAATTACAAATCATAAACTATGTATAAAGGAAAGAAAAACAATTTGTTTTGTAAACAAGTACAAAATAGCGTATAGAACTATAAATGGAATTCAAAGATATTCATGTTTTATGATAAAAAAAATGTGATCAATTATGAATACCGATATACTCAATTTCATACAAGCTTAGAACAAATATCATACATAAAAATTCAGAGACAAACACAATAAATTTTATCTCCTAACCCTTAAAATATCTTATCTTACCTTACCTGTCTAACCCGAAACAGCAACACAACAAAGATAACGGTTAAATCTCGGAGGCCACATATTATGCGGATTTGTCAAGGGCAAAATGGCGGCCACAGAAAATATTAATAACTTGCCACAGATGTGCTTCTTTTGTATGGAATATGTGATGAACAAAGGAACACATTACTTATACGAGAAGGCTAGTAATATGAAATCGGGTGTTATAACACCTAAAATCATCAGAAATTAGTTTTTTTTTGATCGATCGTGAAATATTTTTTTATCATTTTACAACCTGTCTAGACTGAGTTGTTACTGCGTCTTTAAATAAATATATTAACACAATAGCCTTTGACTATGATAGTCTATTGTTAGCAATCATTATAGTCTAGGAACAACATACTTTGCCAGTAAAAAAGATTCCTTCTCACTTTGAAGACTGCTAAATAGTAGTTCACGAAAAACAGACCGTCAATCTATACATAATAATAAACCTGAAGAGGGTCAAAAATCTGAAAATGAAGATTTTAGAAAAATAAATGTTTGGGTATACTCTGAATCCATAACATGAATCGTTTCAGCAGTTTTTGGAATTATGTCTATTTATCTGTATTTAAACGCTTATTATGCCAAAACGGCTGAAGGGATCATCATATTTTTTGGTATGTAGGTAGTACGAGGTCTTAGAAGTGTCATAGGCAATTTTTTTTTAAATAATGCAAGCGAAGCCGCGGGCGTCCGCTAGTAATAATCTAAAGGCTATAGTTTCATCCCACTGCCAGTACTGCTTCATGTCCTGTGTTTCTTCAATCCTTTAAGACGGTCATGGCACAAGAATTGATATATTTCGCGAGGTCAGAGGATATCCTTTGTAAGGACAGATTTGTGCCACATTTATTGGGTTTTATTGTTATACCATGCTTAAAGTATCATAAGTTGGAATTTGGTGATGCTATTGTTTTACTAGATAGTTAAATTTGGTTTTTAACTAACTTTAAAAAAAGGAGACTATCAAGTCTTCTGATAGTTTTTTTTGTGTATATGTTACGCGATTACTCCGTTATTTATGAACCGACTTCAATTTTTTTTTTTCGACGGGAATAATTTCGGAATGGTCCCAAATTTTTTTTTATTATGTATAGTATTTTCTGAGAATAAAACCAATAAACCAACAAATTGATAAGGTTTACGCAAACTAAGTTTACCTATATTTCCAAAACTACTAGTCAGATTTACAGTTTTATAGTTTTCTGTGATGCGTTGAGATTAAATATTATCGTTACATACTTTTTCTACTCACTTGAAATTCCGTGTAAGTTGATGATGAAAGAGATGTTTGTTAAGACAATTCATTTAAGTTTTACTTTTGGAATTATTGCTTAAAGATAGCTGTTTAAACCAGTTGCCTGGCAGTAATTTTAATAGAAGCTGATTTAAATTTAAAGAAAAGGGTACCAGTATATATGTTACGGTAAATGTAGATAATCGGGAATTATGCATAATTACCAACGCACACGGTAAATGTAGAGAATTATCCACATTTACCGGTAATTACATACAACTAGCTGTGCCAGTGACTTCGTCCGCGTGTAATAGTTATTTTAGGCAATATTTTTTGCATTTTGAAGCGTTTTCACAGCGCACGCAATGGAAGCCCTCAAAGATGAATAAATTTGCCCGTTTTTTTCCACATTATCCATTGTTTCTTCGCTTCTATTACTTGCAGCGTGATGTTATATAGCTTAATGCCTTCCTCGATGAATGTTCTATTCAACACAAAAATATTTTTACAATTCGCACCAGTAGTTCCTGAGATTAGCGCGTTCAAACAAACTCTTCAGCTTTATAATATTAGTATAGAAGTATAGATAACCATACCCCTTTGGTAGAATATAATAAAATCAAACAGCAGAATCAAAATGTTTATTAAAATAAATTGCACGAGTAGAGGTTCGGCAAGGAGGCACCGTTATACATTAGAGGTTCCAAAGACTCCCTCTGAATTAAAATTAGTCGGTCTCCAAGTCGAGAGTAAAACGGTTCCTTCTAGCGAGCGCGCTAGATCGTAAATTATAACTTGCTTAACATCAGGCAAGTTGTAGTCAAGCGTGAGCCTGTGATTACCGGTAAATGTGATTAATTCGAAAGTTTTTCCCACTTTTACCGAGAGCACTGGTAATTATGCATAATTCCCGGGAATTATGCATAATTCCCGCATTATCCACATTTACCGTAACATATACATTGGTAATAATGACAGACTTATGAATTAATATTAATTATTGTTAATGTAGGCATTTTACATGTGTTTAGGTTTTTAATTGTTCTATTTGTCAAAATATATTATTAAGTTGTATTAGTTTTAGTAGGTACGCCAGCTTCACTGTTTTCCTATCGTTGTTTTCCAAACTAAGTTGTCTGGAAGAGATCACTCTAAGTGATAAGGTCGCCCTCTGTCCCAATATGTGCTATGGTCTAAATGTCTTTATGCTTGTGTTTCCTTTGTTATTGGTGTACAATGAAGAATTTTTGATTGATTGACTTATTAGGATTTAATATGTTGATACAATTCGCACGTTTTAGTAACGTTTTATGATACGAGTACTATCAGTTAATAAAAACACAGGCGCGAATTTTTATACCTAAGCCTGTATACTAGTAACTATTATTTAAACGCTACAAAATGCTTGATTCATGCTTAATTTTGCCACCAACTGATCTCTCGACAAATTGATTGATCAATAACAACAATTAACACGGTAACGATTGTAGTGCTGGGGTTGTTGATCACTATTCTACTCAGGATTCGCTTGCTACCTACCGTCTTTCTTGAAAAATAATTATTCAAGATAAGAAGATATGAGAAAAAAATGTTTGGGTATAGGTACTTTAAACCGATACCAAAACACCTCTCAGCTTTTTTTCGATTTTTTTGTCTGTTTGTCTGTTTATATAATCGCTCATCGTGCCAGTGAAGTTGCGGGCGTACACTAGTAGACAATATATATTGCAAAATATATACACAAAAAAAGTATTAAATGTTCGAGTTTGCATTCGTAGTATGTTCAGTTATATTTTTTAAGTATACCACAATTTAGCCACTCCCACTGCAAAAAAAATCCATGACAGCTCAACATAATGAGCGTAGACCCTAACGCGATAACGATTGTGGTATAACTTTCCCAATATCGATAACGAGTCCAAATTGCAATTAGTATCGAATTGTTTTCTACAACTAACGAGAAACTGTAGATCGGTGTTTACGAGGTATTTAATATCAACCGTTTTGGTAATTTGTGGAATTGGGATTGGGAGGCCTATCAATTTGTATCCGAATTTCTAAGGTATTACAATTCTTTCATTTATTGTTCTCTGGAATATTTTAAACTTTGTACAGCTTGAACGGGTAATTTTTAAATGATTGTTCGTCTATACTTCATCCGACAATGGCTGTCAGAGACATTGCTAGACTAAACATAATATTATTTACGCAGTTTACTAAGTTTATTCGTCTGATCGGTAAATAAGGACACATTTTTTTATGAGTTAATTTACAACATTTTTTGAACATTTTTTTGTTTGTTTTGAAAAATAGGTAAGTGCTTAAACCGTACTAAAGTTTTATTTCTGCCGGCATGTTTTATTTAATTTAAAATAAAATAAAATAAAATAAAATAAAATTTGTTTATTTTTGCATAATTTAGTTTCACAAAAAGATATTGGAATCCAAAGCCTCCCGAACTAGTTTACACTGTGTCTCGGGAGCCGATGGCTTCAATTTAAACTTATATTTTGGTTTCATTATTTTAATTTTAATCATGAGTTTATTGTTTAAATATACTTGGTGCTTTGTACACCAGCACACTTTTTGTACACTAAAAATGTTGTTTACATTCATACGATAAGAAAAAGATTCACATTGATATTAATATTCCACATTGATTTATAAAATACGTCATAACAAGAAGTAGCTTAGGATTATTTCTTCTTAATTTTTTTGGCGGCAGAATAGCTGTCAGTGAAGTGAAGTGCAATATATCAATATTATAATAAAACAGGAGGGTCGAAAATCTGAACATTGAACATTATTAAAAAAATGTTTGGAGATATTTTATTAATAATATTCATTACAGAACACGTGCCAACAATTTCTGGAAATTTTGTCTGTTTATCTGTTTCTCAGTTCTTGTCTCTGTATGCTAATCACGTAAAAAAGGGCTGAACAGATCATCGTAGTTTTTGGTAATAGGCTACTTTTATACCTAAAATAATGCGAGTGATGCCGCGGGCGCCCACTAGTTTTATAACAAAGCCTTGGTTTTGTACAAAATTAAAATAAAAATTACTTATATCATGTTACTTGAGACTCAATTATACTTCAAATAAAAGTTTGAGCGTAGGCTCTTCGTAGGTGGAAGACATTTTAACTTAACGCTTGAGTTATTTATAGAACATGATGGAAATTATATTCATAAAAGGAAAATTAAACGAAAACAAGTGAAGAGATTGAATTACTTTATTTATAGTTTAAAATACATATTTGCAGTGTTTATACTTTGTCATTTTTATAAAACACGGATTAGTCATTCCTTTGGTGCTACGCAGTTTAGTTTTATAGATTTTTTTTTTTACATTAGATAGGCTCATGCTTGACTACAACTTGCCTGATGTTAAGCAACGTTATAATCTACGATCTAGCACGCTTGCCTTGAAGAAACCGGTTTATTACCGTTTTTATATTTATTCATTTGATCAATTTCATCTCAAACTCAAATAAAGTGATTAATAAAATTATTCATTTTACGGATTTTCAAAATTATTTGTCGATTTTCAATTTAAACATCTGTAAAATATCTAAACATTTAAAACTCCAAGGTGACTGACTGACTGACTAATGTAGAGATCTATCAACGCACAGCCCAAACCACTGGACGGATCGGGCTGAAATTTGGCATGCAGGTAGATGTTATGACGTAGGCACCCGCTAAGAAAGGATTTTTAGAAACGCCGCGTCGCATTTAAAGGGGTGAAATAGGGGATGCAAGTTTTGCTTCTTAATGCGAGCCAAGCCGCGAGCACCCACTAGTTGTTTTATAAAGATAGTTACTTAAATTATTCCCAGATTTAGCAAATTAAAGCGAATTTCAGCATAATAATATACCAGTGTAAATTTCCTTACAAAAATAGAGATATTAAGGCTAAAACTAATCCATGTCGTAAGTTTTTATATTGTAGACAAAACATACACAGTGTAATGTTGGTATTAGCGGAAACTACTAATTTCGCAGTAACCAAACTTAACACACAACACATAACAAAAATAAAAAAATAAAAAAACCTAAACAGGCTCACACCTGACAAAAGTTTGCCTGATGGTAAGCAATCCCTGCAGCATAAGATGGAGCGTGTTTATGTTTAACCAACGCAGGGAGTTCTATAACTTTAGGATGCTGATAGATACCTAATTTTGTTTCTTAAAATAAGAAAATGATTATATTTTTGCAAAATAATTAAATAAAAACATATTTGAGATGCTTGTTATTCTAAAAATTTCATACTTGATTGAGTTAGATTAAACACAAAAAAACGATTTTACGTAATATTTTGTTCTTCTTTTTCTGATCGAATGAGGGTGACCAACTCTGGTGTCGAGAGTTAATGAAACCACCCTAAGGGCCTCTGACATGGCTTAACGTCTGATGTACTATGACGAACAGTCGAACAGTCGGTAATTTATTATCACACTAATATTAAATACCTTTTTCTTATCAAACCTTAGATACTGGTAACCATTCTCCACGTGCTTACAGCTCGCATGTCCGAGGCAATGCGAACATTGACCTAATTCCACGCCAAATTGAGATGGAGGCTTTTTATTTCTTTTTATTCCTCTTCCGTATAGGTTGAAACGTTTATCGCATAGGTAATATTATTTAGATATATGTAATTATATGCCAAACTACAATATAAATAGTTCACTGTGCATAAAGCATATCAATTATCATTTTTCAAACCAATCAGGCTTTGATCACCTGCCCAGACGATACTATGGTAGAAGACCTTTCAGACAAACTTATTAAACACAGGTTTCCGTCAAACTTGTTTTTAAATAAATCTTCCCGAAATGAACTCAACTAGAATACATCAATGCTTATACTTTTAGTTGGCAAAAGATTTTATAATAATATAAAAGACTTTAGTTTCACCACATATTTATGTAACTATTAATGATTACGGTGTTAAATTATATTTGCTATATACCAATTATTACTTTTTGAGCATAATATTATGATGTAAGTGATGTTTTTGTTACCATATATACCACATGAAATTTGCACTTAATAAATTTTTCATTTCAGTTTTTAATAATTTTTCGATATAGGATGGAAAGCAATTGCAAGATGAAACCTTGCCGCGGTTGGTTTAATAAAACAATGTGTAAACAGATATAGAAATGAATAATTTTGATGAATAATGAGATGTCTATTATATAACGTTGCCAATGGTTTACCGCTATTATGTTAGCATGGTTGTAATGGGAAATTGTTGGTTGTTGCCATGTTCTTGTAACTTAAAGGTTTTATGTTAATTTTGAAAGTTTAATTGATCAGATCTGTTGTTTTATGTATTTTATCTACACTAATGTTGTAACATTCTACTTATGTTTCCAATACTTGACTTATAATTACTACTGTTATAGCACAGACAACAAAACACTCTATTTAAGCAATTTCACATGATGCTATAATATTCACATCGATATCGTAATAGCTCATTATAACATCGGTAAAGCGCCACCAACCTGATTGCAGGGCCAATCAGGTTGGTCGCGCTTTAGAGATAGTTAGATTTTAATGGCGGCAAAATTACTGTGACAATACACGTACGCGTGAATTTAATGTTTCGCAATGTGTTTTGTTTTTTAAATACAAATTAAAAGTTAAAAATGGATAGCGACGATGATATTTGTTTGCCTCCGGATATTCTAGAATTGGCAACAAAAGTAAATCTAGAAAATTATATGAAAAATTAACTATTGTCAGCTTTTACTTTTGTTGTTTGATCAATTGCAATAGTGAAGATAAAGTAGTGTATGCAACTGCATATAACACGGATATTAAAACACTCGTTACTATTAATCTCGTGTTTTAATACCCTTCATTATATGACAGTTGCATAAACTACTATTATATTCAACAAAATAAAAAAATTTGATCAATAATATGTTTGTAATAATGATATTGCATTATAATTTAAATATTTAATGTGGCAAGGTTAGTTTGATCGTTCATCTATACTTTCTTTACTAATACTAATATTATAAAGCTGAAGAATTTGTTTGTTTGAACGCTCTAATCTCAGAAACTACTGGTTCGAATTGAAAAAATCTTTTTGTGTTTAGACCATTTATCGAGAAAGGTTTTAGGCTATATAACATCACACTGCAACTAATAGGAGCTAAGAAACAATAGAAAATGTGGAAATAACGGGGAAAATTATTCATCTTTAAAGGCTTCCGTTGCGTGCGCTGCGAAAACGGTTCAAGTCGTGGGTAACAGCTATAATTTATAAAACTGAAGAGGGCGTTGTTTGCAAAATTTAATATGATGTCTAAAATAAACTATTCTACGCGGACGAAGTCGCGAGCGCAGCTAGTTTATTCATAAAAGTAACGAGCGACTTAAATTTTCTATCATGTTGATAAAATTTATGTGAGACTGCCATGACAATACAACGCCTAGAGGCGTTGTATTGATTAAGTTACCTCTATGAAAAAAATAAAATAAAATATTTAAGTTTATTTTAACATCATAGTACTTATTTACATATGTATGTATGTAGTACTACTGTATAAACCTATAACAGGTAACTCCCCTATACAAATGCTACTAATTTCGTTCCGGTTGAAAGCACGCTGCCGTTACATTATCCTTTAACGCCCTGCGGTGTGGCCACAGATGTGCAACTCAATAGATGGCGTTTTATATTTTACACTAAAAATGTTTGGTATTTTCAAAGGTAAAAATAGCTGTCTTGTTTTTTCGAGAAAGTGAAATAAACAAAACCACTAATCTACAACTAAAATAAAAATAAATTTAATTGTTTTCCACGTAACACTATTACTATGCTTAGTATACAGTAAGTTGTTTTGCCTAATTGACCCAAATTTGATGTTTTTCTCTCAATCTTAAATGTTTTATCTACTATATGACAATAAGTCTGGTTTTCATTCCTGACGCTATAATTCCAGAACGCACGAACCGGTTTCAACGGCTTTGCATTCGTTGGAAAGGTCTCGGGCTCCGTGAGGTTTATAAAAAAATGAAGCCATCTGGTGGCGAAACGGAGTTCGCCGGGTTTGCTAGTAAGATATAATAAAACAAGGCGAACATTTACCATTCATTTTACTCAAAAACAAACAAAAGCGCCATCTACACATCAGAACATCACAGAGTAACGCGCGCGGTGGTATCACATTTGTCAAACAATACTTAATCATTGTTTCAGCTGTGATTACATTCATTTGTTGCGGTGATCAAACGCGGCGCGCGGTCAGAGGCCATTAGTTTACATTAAAAGGAGTTTATTTGTTTCATTCGGCGACATATAATGGAAAAGACAAGGTAAATATGGATAAACCTTAGTGTATGTGTTATCTGTGGAAGGAACTTGGCACCCATCACGATGTATCCGCATGAGTAAAATAGGGTATGTAGGTCAGTTGAGTACTTGTAGTATGTTTCTTTTTCTTTATATTTTTGGCAATAGACGTACTATTTTATTTTTAAAACTATCAAGAGACATTCTTATCAACATGGAACTTTTACGGATACGGCGAATCGTGTAAGCAAAATACGCAAAACTGGATGTGAGTAAAAACCATAACAGACAAATATTGAATTGAAGTACTATCACATAAAAATATATACCTCTGTGGAAGAATATTTTAAATGAAGCCTTTTTTCATTCAATTGAAATTGAGGGGCTTTAAACTAAACATTTATGCCAGCTCCATCAAATGAAGCCTTTTATGTTTTTATTTTAAGCCCCGTAACGGCAATCAGATGACAAAATGTGAACATGTTAATAGTAGCAGTTTAGTATATTACAAAAATAACACCAACCACATTTTGTATACCTTAAAACTATGAAAACCTAAAATGATTGAGAAAAAATACACTAAACAAGTAATTCTCCCACCATTAGGCTTCGAAATCTGTTTGGTATCTGAGAACAAACTGCAGACAACAATGCATCTCATCCCAACTGCCACTAAACTGTGTCTGTGGAGTGCAGCTTGCATAGATTACACTGCTTAGATACATTATATTCAGATATATTCATAAGTAGTTTGATATATTCATAACTAGTAGTGGACGCTCGTGGCTTCGCTCGCATTATTTCAGGATAAAAGCCAATGACACTTCTAAGACCACATACTACCTACATACTGATTTATCTATGATTGATAATTGGTGTCAAAACAACCAAATGTTTCTGAATATCAAAAAATGTTGTATTATTTCTTTCACTACCAAACATAATAAAATTATCTATGATTATAAACTCAATAACCATATATTAGAACGCAAATCAGTTGTAAAAGACTTGGGTGTATACTTTGACGAAAAATTAACTTTCCGTGAACATTATGATTACATTATAGATAGAGGTAACAAACTTTTGGGTTTTATCTCCAGAACATCAAAAAGCTTTAAAAATCCGTACTGTTTATTAACATTATATTTTTCACTTGTTCGAAGCGTTCTAGAATACAACTCAGTCATTTGGTCACCCTATTACAAGGTGCACATAAACCGCATTGAACGTGTTCAGTCTAAATGTTTAAATATGCTCTTTTTCAGACTAGGCTGGAATCGACAAGTCCGGTCCTATGTCAATAGATTAAAACGAATTAAATTAATGTCTCTTGAAGATCGCCGCAAATACTCCGATTACATATATTTATTTAAAATTATTCATGCCCAAATTGACTCACCCTCACTCCTGTCTTGTATCAACATTAATATAAACCCTAATTCGCGCAGGCCCCAAAATATATTCTCTCTCAGTGTTTATAAAAATAATACATCTCTATACAACCCATTAGTTAGAATGTGTCGCCAATACAATAGTATCCTAGCGAACCACCATCAGTCACTGGATGTATTTAATTCTGTGTTATCCACATTCAAGCGTAATGTTTTAGCTATTTTAATGCAAAGCTATGCATGATCACTAATTGTAAGATAAAATTTAGTCTGTAATTATGTTGTCCTTGTTTATCGTTGTTGTTTGTTAGACAGAGAATACAGTACCAGTTAGGTACTGTATTCTCTGTCTAACACAGGTTTTTGAAAATAATAATCAAATTCATATTGTTCAAGCTGTGTACACTCACCTGAGGAATTTGTTCTGGTTCAAAACCAATTTTGAATGTGTATTTGGCTTATATATGAACTCATTCTGTTATGTGTACCGTTATAAATAAATAAATAAATAAATACCAAAAATCATGAGAATCCGTTCAGCTGTTTTTGCGTTATGTTTGTTTAAATAAACAGAGACAGATAAACAGACAAAAAATCTATTATTTGTAGCAACCTGTTCGTAAAAACAAGTAAGTATCTAGCATTTTTTTTTAATATATTCCGTGACTATTTTCTTCAGCGCCCTCTAGTCTCAAAATGAGTAAAATGTTATAATTTTATCTGCAGCAGGGTAACCTCATCATGTATATGTAACATGCAAATGCGAGGCGACCAAGTACACTAGGTATGTAACGTCCGAAATTCCAAATACCGTCCCAAACACTGTTGACCGTTGTTTGCTGCTCTGATCATGGGCGAATTGTGTATTCTATTTGTTGGTTTTTGGAGGAAAGGGAATAATTGTTACACGGCAGTACCTATGTAAGTACGCCTCACTTAATAAAACAATTGTTTAGGTTCTTCATTGTTCATCTTCACTCATAAATTCATTTATATGGGTGTCAGTAAACCGAAATAAATTATTTTATATATATATTATATATATTTTATAATGTGGTTCATCTTCATGAAAGCAAGTTTGGTTCAGCGGCTCCAGTGCCTGCTTTTAAACTAGACGCACCCTGGTTCGACTCCAGCCCTACACCAATGACTTGTATTTGGAAGAAAAGTATGGATTTGCACTCGTTAAAAGATGAAGGAAAATATCGTGAGGAAACCGACATGTTCGAGGACCACAATATCCGAGCACATGACGTGTCTTCCGTGAACGATATTAAAAAATATACGTCCTTTTAACCTGATAAAAGATAAACATTTTATTGATAATTTGAGGAACTAAGAGTCTAGAAACATGGACAATTACAATTCTATGAAATAATCACTATACACTTATAATATTACAAGAATGTCTGATGTCAAGTTATTTATTTTTTACATACTAAAACCGCTCCGTTCTAAAATCGCAGGTGTATTCCTCCAGGTACATAGTACACACAAACAGAATTGCATCCGACAATTCACCGCCCGAACCATCCTACTCGAGTATTCAGTGGAGGGATTTGCATACTGTTTGTAAGATATTATGACCATTGTACCGACAAACCGAGCAAGAAACACAATAGATGGGTGAATCGTAAGCAAAGACAAAGGGATTTTATGGTGTCAACCATGTTGACCGTGATGATGAAGCTAGTGCAATGCAATTGACTGGCCTGTTAGCTTAGTTGGTAGTGGTTCTGACTTCTCATCTAGGGGTTGGGGGTTCGATTCCCACGTGACACAAATTTTAAAAATTTGGTGTTGAGTCTGGTCGTTTGTATGTATAATAAGTATGTATTTACAAAAAAAGTATTAAGTATTATATCCGTTATCTAGTACCTACGAAACAAGCGTTTGCTTAGTGTGGGGCTAGATGGCGCTGTGTGCAATGTCCCGGAATATTTATTTATTTATTTAATTATTACACAATAAGAAACCAAAATTTAAACACACAAGGCCTAATTTAGAAATTTAAATAAGTATGTCGTTAAATAGACAGTCAGACATTAAAGAAAGTAAATTCGTATGAGAGTGACCAACTCTGGTGTCAGAGTTTTCAAACGTCTTAATGGCCTCTGCCATTTAACGACTGCTTAAATATGTATGACAAACAGCCGGGACCTACAATTTAATTGACATCCGATCCACGGATATGGAAATGTCCAAATTGGAATGCCAGTTTTTGATCAGCTTTCCAAGAACTAGAAAGTAGATTTGATTCTGGACTAACAATAATGCTACTTATTAGCTCGAATTCTCCTAGTTTTTTTTTTATTTGAAGGAACCTCATTGTGTATTATAATTCACATGATTCTGTCTATTTTTGGAACTGCCTTGCAAAAGACAGGTTCCTCCAAGTAGTTTAGATGGTTAACAAATAGGTACATAATACATCATCATCATCATTTGTGGAGACCGCGGCTCGGCAAGCGTAGTGTAGGGCACCCTGCCACTAGGTGGAGCGAGGACATCATGAAGGTAGCAGGGAACAGGTGGAGACGAGAAACACAAAGTCGGGCTGAGTGGCATGCCTTGGGAGAGGCCTATGTCCAGAAGTGGACGACCGTGGGCTGAGACATAATAAATGTTAAGAAAATAATAATAGTAGAATGTGCTATAATATATAGCATATATCTGTATGTATGTACAGTAACGAATACGTATACAATATTTACAATATTAATGTCAAATAAGTTACAAATACCTATAGCCATCAAATCTTCTAGGTTCCCTGGAAGAGATCACTTTAGTGATAAGGTTGCCCAATGTCCCTGATTACCTTCCACCATTATGTTAATTATGTTCTTTTTTTGGTGTACAAAAAAGTAAGTATATTTGATTTGATATTCACTTTCTTCCATCAATATAACGATAAACTTAGAAAGTATGATATATACCATCATAACATAATATCCATTACAACGCATCGGAAATTAAACTGCCTCCGGCTTCGAAGGAGTGTTTCCACGCACGTCTATATATGTACCTATCCATGTATATGTTGGCTCACGTGTAGATATAATTTATTGCTTTGGGCGGGACACGCGTATATTCCATATCAATATTATAATAGCTAGAAGAAACATCACAATTTTTTCTCTTGTAAAAGTTAATAACATTGAAAGCTAAACAATAAGCTCCTAACAGAGGGTTTTAAGGTTTTACATGTTTTACTAGTGGGTTTTCGCAGGTTCACTCGCATTAAAAGAAAAACTTGCATCCCCTATTTTACCCGTTTAAAAGTGGCATTCCCAAAAAAACTTTCTTAGCGGATGTCTACATCATAACATCTACCTACCTACCTACCTACATGCCAAATTTCAGCCCGATCTGTCTAGTGGTTTGGGCTGTGCGTTGATAGATCACTATGTGAGTCAGTTAGTCAGTCACCTATAAGTTTTATATATTGAGATATGACTGTGCTCAATATGCTACATTTTGCTTGATATAAAACAACAATAAAGCATACCTTCTAGCTTTAAGCCCGCTACGAATGGTCTAGTTTATTTAGCAATCATAATTATTGTACGTGCATTTCCCACGCATTCCAGAATAGCCGTATTTCGAGCCATTTCAGACCAGACTCAATTAATGTCCGTTTGTGAATACACGGTGCAAATGATAACTGTTTTACCTTGTCCATACGTCTGGCAAAATAGAGGTTGACACTTGATCCATAAATACAATAAGGTCATGAAAAAATCTGTACATAAAATATATTTAGGGTTGGTATCTAAGAATGATATACAAAAATTATAAATAAGTAAATGATTTCTTTTTTATTTTAATTTGCAAAGAAATGGTTTAAGTTTACATAAAATCTGTGACAGAACAAACATTTTCTTACTAAAACGTAAAGTCAATTTGAGTTTTATTGCTATTGTATAAAGTTCACTGTTGTCTAAACAATGTAGGTGTGTTCCTTACGTCAATGAATGAATTTTTTTTACAAATCTTTATGGCAGGACGAAGTCTGTCAGATCCGCTGGTATTAAATAAATATTCTTCGTAGCGAATGAGAGTGGCCAACTCTGGAATCGAGAGTTCATTAAACCTCCTTTCACCAAATGGTTCTCTGACATGGCTTAACGTCTGCTGTACAAGACAAACAGCTGGGACCTGCAATTTAACGTGTCATCCGATCCACGGAAGCGCTCAAAATGGAATGCCACTTTTCCATCTCCCATCCAAGGATTGACCGTGCCAACCTTTGCTTAACATTGGTAATCACATGCGCTTGCCTCCGTCAGCTGAGCCACGGGCGCTTTATATATAGTACTTTTATTTAATAATCCTCAAGCTACACTGGTGGTTCTAGCAAATTACATGCAGTAGCTCCAATTGGCATACCTAAACCCCAACCGCGATATTTAAATTTTAATATGATGGAATATTTTACCTTAATCGCTCGCTGAGTTGCAGTTATGCTGTGAAACTGTGAACGGCCATTTGGTTGGGAAATTTATGTTATACGAATATATATTTTATGTTCATTATAAAAAATAATAATAAATACCCCGGGACATTGCAAACAGCGCCATCTAGCTACTGTACACTAAGCAAACGCTTGTTTAGTGGGTACTAGAAAACGGATGAGATACTTATTATACATACAAACGACCAGACTCAACACAAGGAATTATAATTTTTAAAATTCATACATACTTGTGTCACGCAGGAATCGAACCCGCAACCCCATTTTTTTGACCCAGCAAAACCTTTTACAGGTACCATCCAACTCCGGGGAGGGCGGATGGTTATGTGGGAGTCTCCGCCCCACTCCAAAGAGCGGCATACCCACTAAAAACCTGGGGTATTCCACCTCCGCGTCGTTGGTCCAGGGCCGCGAGAGCGCGGTGCATTCATCCGCAGCCCTGGCGATGCTGGCCCGGTAACGGGCCCCGCCTCGGGGAGTTTCAGCTCGACCTTCAATGGACGACGTGTCAGAACACGGGACACGTCGTGCATCCTGTGGGGACTCATTCTAGGGCAACAGGTTCCCCGACCTGCCACCCAGAGCCCCCAGGAGTCAGGCGGACGCACGCCAAAGTGGCCGCTCTCCTCCAATGCGCCCTCTGCGCACGGAGTTCGGTTCACCGTGTCGCCGCTACTCGGCCGGTACACCGAACTCCTCTTGCCTCTGGGCGACCACCTCGGGTGCTCTTAAAGAGCACCCAGCTCCATCTACACCGCGAGGTGCGGCGAGCTCCACGCCTCGGGCCCTACAACCAGCCCTCTCGAAGGGGAGGTGTAGGCGAGGGCCCCCACTCGATCGAACGTTTGGACACAGGCTAGCAAGATCCACCGGACTGTGGAAGTTACTAACCTGTGGACAGGGTGCACCAGGTTTCTCCAACTAACCCGAAATCCCCATATGGACAGATGAAATTAGTTGGGCTTACCCAACGTGAAGGTAGTCCGATCATCGCACCCCAACCTGCAACCCCTAGATTAGAAGGCAGAGCCACTACCAACTAAGCTAACAGACCAGTGTTCAAGGTTTAGAGTTTAGTTTCACTTTAAGATTCAAATTTGAGTCTTTGGAGTTACATTCAAATGGAATGAAAGGCTATACACAAAGACTATCTATTATAAGGATAGGGGATAAAAATTTCAGTGCTTGTAGCAAATATTTCATATTGGCTTGATTAGCGCTAATGGCATTAAGAAATAAAATAAAAGATAAAAAACTTATCTAAAGCTCAGAATATGAGAACTTATCTAAAACTTAAATCACTCACATACAATTTTCGGTATATTATCAAGGTGAAGATTTGAAATGTTTTTTGTCATCGAGATATTGTCACTCATATAATGCTAGTTTTATCACCGTTTATCTACAAACTTACTCTCTTTGAGTCGTATTTCCTCATTACTGAGGGTCGTGACTCCTCCGCAGAATTAATTCGTTGGGGAAGTTGTGTTAGTCTCTTGAGCAGAAACAGCGTGGTGGGCTTAGGGTCTTCCACGAAGGACATCATGTCCTTGGATTTTGTAAACCGCAAACATGTCAGTTTCTTCACGATGTTTTCCTTCACCGATAAGCCAGTGCAAAATAACACATAAAATAAAAAAATAAGTAATTTGTGTAGGTCCGGAATTAAACCAGGGTACGTCAGGATGTTAAGCAGACGTTTAAACCACGGAGCCACAGTCGCTTATTTACATAGTACTAGAAATTCACATATGTATAAATGAGGTGGGCTAATATTTGTGTACATTGTAATGCCAATACATTGCATGTTAGACCAACATTACCGCTGTTACATGCGTTGTGATAAGTATACTTCATTTAGGGTGATACGGTACGGGGGTCGTGGATACTAGAATAAATGTGCACAGCTTCTTTTTGAAAACTCAAACATATTATGTAGGTATATGCAATGTGCACGAAATACAGTGAAATGTTAATGTTCAATGTTTCCTCAATGGTGTAAAAACATGTTTAGTTTATTTTAATTTTTATTAAAAATACAAAATCAATCTTAAAGTCTTCATTACGAAAACAAGTATATAACGTGACAAAATTACACTAATGTCAAATAGTTGCTTGTGTGCAACTTGCTATATGGCTAAAGGCAGTATTAAGTCACATTTTGACCACCAGAACACCATCGGTCTCCTGAACAAATGTAACTGACATCTACCTAATTCTGCGCCACAATCATTCAGCAATTTGTTTCTTTACGCAGATACTCGGATACTCTAGCACCAAATCAGGATTTTAATAGATGTTTTTCTATTGTGTCTATCATCATCTTCATCAGCCTAATGAGACCTACTGCAGTGTATAAGCCTCCTCCCTCTTACACCAAGTCTTGCGCTGTTCTTGTCCAGATGTTTCCTTCTCACTTTCTAATATTATCCAGTGACTATACGCTTGACAAAATGTTCTAATGGAAAAAAACAACATTTGCTAGTATCCTCTACAAATGTAACAGACATCTAACTAATACTGCGGTACATTCACACTGTACCCATTTGTCATCCATTTAAGTCGGTGCTGGGTTTCAGCTGTCATTTGTTTTTCGTATCCCACGCCTAGTCTGTGTTGTGTCGAATCAAGTAAGGAGACTGGGTTAGTACTAGGGAATTGCTATCATGGATTACATTTGAATTTAGAATGTCGATTAAATATGAGATTATGACGGTAATATTCTGAGTAACACAAGGGCATTTTGCATGAGTTACTTTTGATTTAAGAATGATAGTTAGATAATGAGATTATCACAATGATGTTTTATGGCAAGCGTGCTGCATGTTAGGCTTTAGTGGTTCTTTGCCACTTCAGTGGTTGTTAGTTTTGTGCCCTAAAAATATCACACAAATTAGTTGTATGTTCAAATCCAACCAGCATTATGCTGAGTTGGGGAAGTGCTGTGGTAGATTTTTTTATGTATTTTTTTTTTACTTAATTGAGTTAAGAGCTGTTGAATCTGACATGATAATTATGTTTCTTTCTTTCTTTCTTTAACATGAACGGTACATTTTGAATAATACGCAGGTTTTAGATTTTTTCTTAAAAGAAAATAGAATTAAAATATTTGTTATAGCACAAAAATATTAAACTAACGAAAAAATTCTCTTATTTATTAGTAGGTATTAATATACCAAAATCAACACACGACAATAGTTAAAAAATAATTTAATGTACGTAACAAAGCAAATCATTAACAAGTTTTAAAAAGCAGTGCCTAGAACACAGCACAGTAAAGTACCCGTGTAAACCCTTTTGTTCCCGTATCCCAAATGCAGGAGCGTTTTCAGGAGTATTCTGGTGCACGGATGCACGGATGCTGTGACTTTGTATGTTTTAGACAACTAATTAATAAAAATAAAATAAACTACATAAAATAACTGTATGTAATCTCTCATAACATTTTTTTTTTCATCAACATAGTATTGCTGAGTAAAACACTACTTTCTTGCAATATTAGCTGCACTTACTTTTAGATAATTACCTAATTGATTTGATTGTCTTGTAATTTGATATAATTTCACTAACTACTTAAACATTATACATATGAAAATTAAAAAAAAAATATTTCACTTATACTCCCCTACGAACCAATTAGTCCAGTCAATAAAGCCCAAAACCCCCAACAAATTAGTTACTCAGCCAAACTTTGAGAATTTGTTCAGAAGGGTAAAATAAGTGACCGTGTGAGTTTGCACCCTTGTGTGGTGCACGGAAAGGGTTGAAAAGGGGTGAAAAGTGTTTTTTATCAATAACATTGCCAAAAAAATTAGTTACTTTGTGCAAATTTGGAATTAAGTTCTTGTTACCGTTTTCTAACATGTATCAAATTTGCACACTTTTGCAACATACGGAACATTGTTTATTATTAAAAAACAATAATTATTGTTATAACACGAGTGAAAAAATTAGTTACTCGCTGCAAATTTAGAATTATGATCTTTCTTTGGTTTTCTAGCATGTGTTAAATTTGCACACTTTTGCAACTTACGAAACATTGTTTATTAATAAAAAAAACATGATATTAGCTGATAACAGGGATAAAAATATTATTTAGGTGTCCGCGCCTTCGCTTGACCCACTTATTGAGATAACATCTTGGATTTTACGTGTGGCAACACTCAAAATTTTTATTTTTAATTTCCGTTTGATAGTCACTGATTTTTTACAACTTCGAGACATTTCGAATATATTTTTCATCATCATCATCATCTACAGCCCTTAACAGTAGGACACGAGTTTTTTTACATATATACGACCGAGTTTGATGATAGTTTGCGTTTCTAAATCCATATGAAGATTAAGTTGCATACGACTACCAAGATCATTCAAAGTCACAGTTTATCTAACATCATCATCATCCTCAGTCCACTTTTAACCGCATTTTATCTGTTTACCCTATTTCTAGCGCCAATTTTTTTTTGATACAGTACTAATACATTTACTATTTCTTATACAAAAAATAACAAGTCCCAAGTCCTAAAAACACGCAGGGCCGCGTCCACGGCCCAAAAATACTGTAAATAAATAAATACATTAATAAATTAATTATGATTTATATCCAATATAAATAATAATTATTATTGTTCATTCCTCGCTCCTACATAAATACATTACTTTTATTAATTATGATTTATATACAAAATAAATTCATGTTTAAAAATTTATAAATTCAACTCTACTACTTAAAAATTACATTTATGTTCAGTAATTAGTTTCCGACTCTTTCAGTATTCAAGTAATTATACCTGGGTTCTACCTAAGTGCTAGTAATATGCAGATCGTGCTACCTGTTTGAAGTTGTTAATTGATAACAATTTGATTGTCGTACCCAATTATTTATCAAAACCAATTATTTGTTTAAGTTCAATGATAATACATATAATTTACATGCATATTTGGCTCAATTATATAATCTTACCTATACATACATATGACTCATATGACTATGGCTAAGGTATTATTATGTTAGATATGATAATAATTCCCATAAGTTTATGTTCACTTACTGAAAAAATGAAAATGTATTTATTACCGAAATAGGTTTACATATTAAAGATCTATCGATTGCTTCACTAGGCTAGAAGCCTTTACCGAAGCAACCAGCTACCGGTTAACAAAAAATATTTATTTACGCCATACAAGACAGATACTTACTCGTATGGAGATTGTACACAAGCCATGTACAAAACATATACAGTCGTTGTCAACTAATTAGGGACATGCAAGATAGTGAAGAACAATAACCGGTTATGTACATACAAATATAAAACCCTATTGATTTCTCAGTAACTATTATTTGCATAATTTGGTCCGATTATTATGCTTTAAATGGCTGTAAATAAAAGAATAAATAAATAGAAAAAGTATTTAATATCAAAGGTTGAATATGTATTCAATTTTAAGGTATAATTCTGTAGCTGGACATTTAATTAAGGACAGTAAACTATAATGAAAAATAAAGTTAAACAAAACTAATAATCTGCAGTATTATAATATCTTTAACAGCTCCATTTTATTACGTGTAAAATCAGTACCCAGTAGCAAAACCTTTGTTAGTAATTACCGCTTGACACCGATGTGGCATAGACATTATCAGTTTTTGGCATGTTTCGACAGGAATGTTTGCCCATGCCTCACAAAAAGCTTCATTAAGTTCATCTAAAGTTGTGGTACGATAAGTGGCTACTTTTTTCTTGATTTCGTGCCAAAGGTGCTCGATTGGGTTAAGGTCCGGGCTATTTGCTGGCCAATCTAGCACCGATACTGACTGACTGGTAAGAAACGACTTGACTGAACGGGCGGTATGTTTTGGGTCGTTATCATGCTGAAACGTCCATATAATAGGGAGATGCTCCTCAGCATAGGGAAGCATCGTTTCCTCCAATATTGCCTTGTATTGATGTTGGTCTAAGTTACCCTGAACTTTCCTCACAGGTCCCACTCCACGTCCAGAAAATGAACCCCACATTTTAATGTTTTCACCTGCTTTTTTGTGAATCTTGGATTCATTTCCGCTTTTACTGGACGCCGTACGTATTGCCTTCCATCTGAAGAAATCAAATTAACCTTGGTCTCGTCAGAGAATAATACATATTACCATTGGGCGTAGGTCCAATGTCCATATTTACGTGCAAACGCCAAACGAGCATTTCTATGTTCTTTGTTCAACAACGGTACTTTGCGAGCCACTCTTCCGAACAACCCTGCTTCTACCAGACGTCGTCGAACGGTCCTCGCTGAGACACCAGCTCTTTCGTCTGTCCCAAACACTTCGTGTTTAATTAAAATAGAGCCTAAAAACGGATCTCTCTTAGCTAACCTGGTTATCATTCTATCTTCTTGCGGAGTTGTTTTTCTCGATCTTTTTGTTCTGGGCACATTTAAATCTGTGTTATTGCGTCTGACATGTTGCACTGCATTGTATACCATAGTATACCCCGGTCAGGGTATCCTTGCACGCCGCGTCCTTTAGATTATGCATAACGTTTATAATTTTTCTTATCCTACCCGACAATACATGAATATGAGCTTTAAAATTTAAATTTATTTATTATTACTAACATTCCAAATTACTTTATAGGTTTAATTCAGGAATGTTCGTCACAGCATTTAAGCGCACCTGGCTCTATTCCAAACAGTACGTCTCGCAAGCGCAGCGCCAGCAGAAAATAAACACTTCTCAATAAGTGGGTCAAGCAAAGGCTCGGACACCTAAATAGCAACGTATAAATAAAAGTATATTTAAGTTCCAGCCGGAGTTTGACCCACTAAGATTTAACAATCTTATTTTTATATTATTTTATTTATTGTTACAAGTCCACTAAACTAAAAATGTACTAATACGGACGTACATTTCCTTCTAACAGTGAACCTAACATACATATTAAATCTAGCAAACAAAAATACCCTAATTTCTAAGCATGCAATACAAATTCAAATAAAAATTATATTATCTAACATGAGAAACAAACATTATAAGTACATAGTATTTTGCTGGCTTGAGAGTACTGAGGAAGTTAGTCCGCACGGCGCTGCGCGAGCGATGTGCGGGAGGGGGGAGCCGATCGACACCGAGTCGAGCCGACATGACTCGACGCATGGAGGGGCGCCATAGAGCAAAATAGTGTTGCCACACGTAAAATCCAACATGTTATCTCAATAAGAGGGTCAAGCGAAGGCGCGGACACCTAAATAATATTTTTATCCCTGTTATCAGCTAATATCATGTTTTTTTTATTAATAAACAATGTTCCGTAAGTAGCAAAATTGTGCAAATTTAACACATGCTAGAAAACCAAAGAAAGATCATAATTCTAAATTTGCAGCGAGTAACTAATTTTTTCACTCGTGTTAAAACAATAATTATTGTTTTTTAATAATAAACAATGTTCCGTATGTTGCAAAAGTGTGCAAATTTGATACATGTTAGAAAACGGTAACAAGAACTTAATTCCAAATTTGCACAAAGTAACTAATTTTTTTGGCAATGTTATTGATAAAAAACACTTTTCACCCCTTTTTAACCCTTTCCGTACACCCCACAAGGGTGCAAACTCACACGGTCACTTATTTTACCCTTCTGAACAAATTCTCAAAGTTTGGCTGAGTAACTAATTTGTTGGGGGTTTTGGTCTTTATTGACTGGACTAAATGGATTGTTGTGATTTTTGGTAAAGACTTTGGTCAGAGTCCAGATTATAGACTAATTTTAGTCCGAAAAAGGTATACATTTAAGATAAACGATTAATTTGTCATAAGATATTGAACTAGACGTTATTTTGCGGAATTTCATAGTTAATTATGTTATGATAAATTTATAAACAATATGGTAAATTTTGTCAAATATTGCTCGTCTATGAATTATCATGTCGTTGCAGGGTCGCTTTAAACACGGTGCACGGCGCTCGCCGAAAAATTTCGCAGCAACTCTGGAACTTTACCTACAGTTTACCGTACAGATCCGAGGTGGGCACCGTGGAAGGATCTAGACAGTATTGTATAATATCTAGCTTGTTTGACTTTGGCGTATTATAATAATGATAGTGATGCAGTGTTATTGTGTACTTTTGGAAATATGGGAGGCCAAGCTTAAATACTCATAATTTAATTTAATGACATTAATTTTATATGTTGATAATTATATTTATATATAAATTTATCTTTGATAAACACATATGCAAATTTGCATCTAGATTAAACGCATGTAAGGCATCTTTTACAAATGTTTTTTGCCTATATTTTGAAAAAAAAAGGAAAGTATTTTAGCTTAGTTAAAAATTGCATTACCTAATATTTACCCAGACCAGCTTGAAGTATCACGAATATAATAATTAATCAAATACATTCAAAATTCTTAAAAACATACTTAAAATATTATAAATTATCTTTATGTACTTAGTTTCAAACGCTACGCAATGAACCTGGCTGTTTGTTTGTCTAACATTGCTTTATTCTTCTTCTTATCGAATGAGAGTGGCCCAATCTGGTATCGAGAGTTTATCAAGCCACCCTGAGGGCCTCTGACATAGCTTACCGAAATCTATTTAAATAAACTAAATTAAATCTTACATTGTAATTACTTGTGTTGAGTCTGGTCGTTTCTATGTATAATAAGTATGTATTTACAAAAGAAAAGTATATATGTATTATATCCGTTATCTAGTACCCATGATACAAGCGTAAGCTTAGTATGGGGCTAGATGGCGCTGTGTGATATGTCCTGAAATATTTATTTATTTATTTATTGCTTAGTTAAAGCTATTTAACTGTTTTCCACAACTTAAGGACCAAATGCACTTCCCGGGTAGCCTTTTTTCGATCCAGCATTGTTTGAACAGACACAGTTCGAGCAAGAATGTTGTTTCTTGCCGTTTCGTGCCGTGTACGAACATTTCACTTTATGCAGATTTTTAGACCATTGTTATATGTTGAATGGACATTTTTGTGACGTTTATTGTATTGTATTCAAACTTCAGAAACTTTAAGAAGCGAGCTGCTGTTACTATGAAATTTGGGCGTAAATTTTAAAAGTAGCTACACCTACTTTGAACTCAATAAACTCTAACAATGCTACGGTGGTATCACGCGTATTGTATAAGTTGTTTTGGTAACAGAAAGAAAAGAAACGAATTCCATTTGATACTCGTTTTTGGTACTGAACAGAATACGTCTCAAACACTATGAAAACTTATCGTTTCATTGAAGGAAGAAAAATAGATAAATTCAATAAGTATATTTTTACTGTTTAGTATGAATATATAAGAATTTCTTTAATTGGCAGTTGAGAACTTCACTATCAGCTACACAGCACAAGTGACACTGTGATACCAAATTAAAATATACCTACAACCATATACTGCAATTAAACTGCCTCATATAAATAAAGCTGCTGAATTTATACCCTAAGTTACTTGGTTATGTTTTGAAGGTAACATAATATATGTTTTTGAATATATTGTTTGTATTTGTATGTCCACGTCCAAAATTTAACTAAAATATATGTTTCTAGTAGGTGCTCGCGGCTTCGCTCGCATTAAGAAGTAAAACTTGCATCCCCTATTTTACCCCTTTAAAATCGGCATTTCCGAAAATCCTTTCTTAGCGGATGCATACGTCATAACATCTACCATCATTCCAAATTTCAGCCCAATCCGTCCAGTGGTTTGGGCTGTGCGTTGATAGATCACTATATCAGTCAGTCAGTCACCTTGATTTTTATATATTTAGATGTTGGGTCTAAAGTTAAATCTTAATTCACATCCCTGATGGAAAACCAACATTTGTCAAACATATCGAATTTCGCAACACTTGTACCATTTTGTGTCGAGAGTTCAACATACAGACATTCCGTAGGCGGAACATTAAGTAATTAAAGTGCTTGTTTCGGGTCACATTACACAAAATAGTTATGTTTAGATTTAACTTTCAGAGTACGCGCGGGAAATTCAACTAATAGGTACGCAACTTTGCTCAGTTTTGGAATGTTAGTGAGGAAAGTTTGTGTCTATTTGCAGAGACACATTCAAACCGTGGGTGTTATAACATTTTAGTAAACCGTTTCTGGGAAAAGAACAACAAAATTTGTGTAATGGAGGAAGTGGATTCTGTCGCTGCTCTAGGCTTAATTTGCTTTTCATTTGGTAAAGAAATGTGTCGTAATTAATTCTGACACAAGGATATTCTTTAAACTAACAAAGCGACTATGATTTATCTACGCTAATATAATAAAGCTGAAAAGTTTGTTTATTAGTTTGTTTGTTTGATCACGCTAATCTCAGGAACTACTGGTGCGAATTGAAAAAAAAATTGTTGAATAGACAATTTATCGAGAAAGGCTTTAGGCTATATAACATCACGCTGCAACTAATAGGAGCGAAGAAACAATGGAAAATGTGGAAAAAAAATTGGGAAAATTATTCATCTTTGAGGGCTTCCGTTGCGTGCGCTGCGAAAACGGTATAGGTAACAGCTATAATTTCTAAAGCTGAAGAGGTTGTTTGCATATATAAATATGATACCCAAAATAACTATTCCACGCGAAGTGAAGAAATGAAGTCGCTGGCTCAGCAGGTATCTTATAACTGTCACCTTTTTGCTGGCAATGCTTCTTTCTATCGAATGAGAGTAGCCAACTCTGATGTCGAGAGTATGTCATACCGCCCTAAGGGCCATGACATGGTTTAATGACTGCCGTACTAGACAAACAGCCGGGACCTACAATTTTACGTGTGCTGGCAGTGCTAAACTTTGACTACAACAAAACTTTCTCTGGATCTGCTTCAAATTTTTGACTGTTTGGCCTTTAAGTTTCAGAATATACTCCATCGCATGCCATAATCATGACGTGGGGTTACTTTTATGACTTCTTAACATATTGTATAAATTTCGAATGTCAGTAATTAGAAATACAAATCGTGGATAAGGAAGCAGTTAGAATTAATAAGCAACACCAAACCAACCAACCAAGATCAAAGAGGTAAGTCTGATATCAGTTAACTGGGGTTACTATTAACACCCGTCAGTAGGACCTGAGTTTCAAATAGTTGCTTCAGCCCACAAATTTTGCTATTCGCTTGAGACTTGTTTTAAAGGCGACGCACGGGTGATGATTGCAGGAAGCTTATTGTGGTTACTAATTATCTAAAGATAGATTGATTGGATTTGGTGGTTTGACAAATCTTTGAGAGGTGGTGGAAAACAAAATGTATATTATTACAAAATGTATCTTATAAATGCCTTTGAATTTGAAAATCCCGCGAATTCCGTTTCGCCAGTTTGTAGTACATGCTATGTATCAGAGGTGACGCTGTATGGGAAAAATGATTTTCCGTTTTTTCCTGCTGAATTGTTTCCTGAATTTTCTTTGCTATAAGCCTTACGAAGCTTGAGACCTTTCCAAGGAATGCAAAACCGTCGAAATCGGTTCGTGCGTTCTGGAGTTATAGCGTCAGGAAGGAAAACCCGTCTATTTTTATTTAGTAAATAAGATTAAATTTGAACTGAATAATTTATTTATAGGAAATAATTGTCTTATTACTGGTCAAAATTGAGTAACATTTGCGCATAATGAATACGAATTAAGTGCTGATCAATTTTTGGAGAATAATATCAATCAATAGTTTACTGTATCGGGTTTCCTTATACATATTATATTATGTTGTTAATATTTCTGGATTGGCATTTATTATACCTAAATATATTATGTTCCAATGTTAACCGACCAGCTATCACAACTGATTTGAAATACTCTAATGCCTGATAAACGGCCAGGTGGAAAGATAAACGGCGAAGTTTTATTAAAATACTCTTTGACTTGATATAATAAAATACAAATTATTTTAAAAAGCAAACCTTAAATAAAAAATAACTATTGTAAAATTTATAAATGAAGCTTTTTTTTAGTTGATATAGGCTTACGCTTGATCACAACTTGCCTGATGTTTAGCAACGTAATAATCTACGATCTAGCGCGCTTGCCTAGAAGAAACCGGTAAGAAACCTAGCTCGCGCTATTACCTTCCCTTGAATCCCCAAAGTTCCAAGACACTCCAAGTTACCGAATGCAGTTTCCTCGAAGTTGGCAACTCGATAAATAACTGTATTACGGCGCGCTTAGTGAGGCAAATTCAGAGTTAGATGGCCTGGGACAGAGGGACTTATGTACGTACTTTGCTGGCTAATTTCTAACATTTCATGTGCATGCTCAATATTAATACGATTGTATAAATTATTTATTGACAATAGTTTTTAGTAACATTTCCAACTTTCTGACGGGTATAAATGGTAACACCGGTAAACTGATATCAGACTTACCTCTTTGCTCTTGGCTGGTTTTGGTTGGTTGGTTTGGTGTTGCCAGTTGACTTATTATGAATAACAATTAAGTTCTTTCATATTACATAAAAGAATCGGCGAAATTTATTTAATTATTTTTTCTGGAGGCATTATAAGCCCAAAAACAAGCCTTACCCTAATAAGCCTTACGCTAGCTATGGACACATTTTATAGATCAAAATTTACAAAAAAATATCACTAACTTATGTATTTAAAAAAATGTGACAACGTCCAGAAGTGTCATAATGCGATACGTAAACGTCTAGTCATAAGAGAATTATATAAATGGTAACATTGTTTTGTTCGAAGACACACAAACTCACGCCAAATACTTTTTCAATCTCCGTTTCGACTTAAGTTAAAAAAATCTACCTGCACTGCAACCGGGCAGTAGAAAACCTTGTAGTTAAAGAATTTCCTATAAGAATCCCATGAAAAATATATTTTTAATACAATTTAAGAATTCACGATGTAATTTCAAGCCTTCGAGATCAAAGGCTATAAGCAAATGTTATATCTCGCGTACTTTGAGTCAAAGTAAATAAAACCAGATTTCTCATTCCCTTTTTTGAGATTGAGTCTTTGTTGTCATATGAGGAAGTATTTTACCTCTTATATATTGCTTGAGCGAAAAAAAGCTCTTTGTGCATGTTTTTTTTTTGTAAAAAAGTCGGGTATTTTTAGATGTTTATGTCTAAGGGGAAAGTGAAATTTGTAAAGGCTAGAGATGTTTTACTAGGTTTCTAAAGTGTTTTTTACAGGTATTGAATTGCTCAACTTGATTGTTAGAACAGTTATTTGTGTTTAGGCACCAAAGTGTTTTTTTTTCTTCTATTTTACAAATTTAATGTTTTTTTATCCTTGTGTCTTACAATAATAAAAAGTTTTGTAAGACACAAAGAAGGAAAGGGAAGGGAAATATATAATACACTTTTAAAAGTTTCACCTCGAAAGATACCAGAAGATAATAGATTAGTTGATAAGGATTCTAACAAATGCAGTAAACTATACTTGCCAAACAGATAAAAAAAAATTGGTACCATTTTCTCAGATCCATTTCGCAAAGAATACTTCAATACTCCCACAAATCGCTGGAACAAAATGAAAGTCATTCTTTATTTCAACAGTAACACATGTCTCGCCAAAACATAGACAAAAAACTCAGAGACACCTTATTACTTTCTGTTTTTTAACCATAGTGCCATGAACCAATCCGTATGCGCATTTATCACTCTTCCATGACGAAGTTCTAATCTAAATCTTCTACGTGATTAATGAGGAACAGGCAAACATCAAAATATTCAAATTAAAGTTGCTGCAAATAAATTATGTACTTGTAATAACTTGAAGTGGGATTGGGCTGGACACGTCTGCCGCATGCCCGACGACCTTTGGGTTAAGACAACGACGCAATGGTCACCAACACATAAAAGACGTCGCGGCAGACCCAGAAGGCGATGGAGGGATGACCTGGATAAACACCAACCAGATTGGAACGCAATAGCACTAGACAGAGGAAAGAGGGTAGGGAGGCCTTTGCCCAACAATGGGACACTTTCGGCTCTTAATAATAATAATAATAACTTGTTATAGTGTTTGTTTCATTGAAATCCGACAAGGATTACGAGTTACAGCGTTGCAATTTTTTTAACTTTTTTGTTGTTGTGAAGCCAGAAATATTATTCATCTACTTGCAACACCTAGTGGTGTAACTTAAGTCTCTTCGGGATAAAAATAGCATGTCTTGGGAGTCTTTTGGGTATGTTGTCATCTCGCTAAAAACTGCAATAAAACATGTTCAATACGCTTCGTCCGACTAAAGCGGTTTTAGAGAATAGGAAATTCAACAAAATTGATATTAAATCTTGTAGACTAAAGCTGGTGTGATGTTACACCGATATGCTCTAATTTAAACCTCGACATAAAAAGGAGAAGTTGTAACTTTGACGTATCTATTTTTTTAACTAGGACGGTTTTGCTCTTGGCCATAGTTTGCCTGATGGTAGGCAAAGGCTAAGGCCTAAGATGGAGCGTGCTTACCCGATAAGAATCGATTCACTCTCGCTTTGAAGATCGCTGGATTATAGTGATCTATATGTTTACTAGAAAATTTTTCTGACAGGTGACGTTGTGAAAAGTGGTCTAATAATTCAGCACAATTTTAGTTTATTTGTTTTACATGTAGGCAGGATATACGAGTAGATTTACCTACATTATATGAAACAAACATAGAGAAATGGGCGTAATAATAGAAAAACGCAATCAGCCAATTTCCAATGTCAACTTAGCTTGCATTTGTTCAATGGTAAATCATTTATATAAATTTTCAATATGGTAAAATTCAATCTGACTTGCATAATTGATACTATTTTAAAATGATGTCAATCGATATTTATCTAACAAATAAAAAAAGTTTCATAGCTTATTATCACATTATTCAAAATTAATAAATAAATAAATATTACATACAGGACATATCACACAGCGCCATCTAGCCTCATACTAAGCTTAGGCTTGTATCGTGGGTACTATATAACGGATATAATACATATATACTTTTCTTGCGTAAATACATACTTATTATACATACATAGAAACGACCAGACTCTACACAAAATAATTACGAATTTTGAAATTCATAATTACTTGTGTTATGCAGGAATCGAACCCGCAACCTTCAAGTCAGATCAATTACTCTCACTGTTTATCAATTAAACATAAATTATTTGCTAAGGAGTTGTAAAATGTCGATACTTCAAGAGTCCTATATAGTATACCTAAAACCAATCTTATCAAGAGAAACTAAATTTCCATTCTTATATAGAAAACTAATTTACTACCTATTCGATGTAAATGCAGGCTTGGACAGGGAATAAAGGAATCCCACATATTATTACCGTTATAACTTTCTGACTACACTTTATCAAGGATTCTTACATTAAGGCAATGTATTAAATGGGAATTGTTCCCAAGAGCTGATGGTGTAATAACATGTAGGGCAAATAGGTTTTGTGATTTTATGAAATCTATTTATATTGGCCTGTAAGCGATCTTATATTTTATAACAACAATGAAATTATTTGTAAGGGTCAGTTAAAAAAAAATCTTTATTTACAATAATAAAACATTAAAACAAGGAAAGAAAAACTAAATAAATATAGATTTTTAAATTTGAATATTTTTCAAAGCATATCTGTTTGTTGCAGTTTCTTTTGGTATTTTTGCATCACGACCAAAGCTTTGAACCGTAATTTTCCTGCGAAAATAATTCACAATATGTTCTTTGGACCTTGTTAACGAAATGTCTATTTATTAAAAAGATTTTCTATTATGTTTATTTAACATTTTTTAATATTTTAGTATTTTGGACTGATGATTTAATAATCAAATTGTATATTATAGAACTCCCATCTAAAACACGTTTACTTACTTTGATCAAGTTTATAACCAAGGGGTTTGAAAACTTTGACACCACACACCAGCCGGGACCAACCATTTAAAGTGATATCCGATCCACGTAAGCGTCCCAAACGGAATGCACCCTATTGGTCACCCATCCAAAGACTGACCGCGGCGCCAGTTGCTTAACTTTGCTAATCGCATGCGATTACCCCCGCTAGCTGAACTACGGGCGCTTGGTTTAATTAACTTAACACTTGTCCCTGATCGAAACTTGAGTCGAATCCAAATACTCTGTTAAATTAATATCAATTTGATTACTTACAGTCGCGTTGTTTTACAAGGTTATGTTTTACCTCTTAATTATTCTTATGTTTGACTCGCTTTTGATAATAGAAATAACAATTAATAAAATAAAGTTGGTGGTTAGTAACTTTATCATTTTTAAAATATATAAATAAAATAAATAAAAATAAATATTTCGGGACATTGCACACAGCGCCATCTAGCCCCACACTAAGCAAACGCTTGTGTCGTGGGTACTAGATAACGGATATAATACTTATATACTTTTCTTTTGTAAATACATACTTATTATACATACAAACAACCAGACTCAACACAAGAAATTATACATTTTTTAAAATGCATAAATACTTGTGTCAGGCGGGAATCGAATAATATGTACAGGTATTTATATATTTTGGATTCTTGCGTAAAAGAAATGTGTTAAGTGATGTTACAAATTCCACCATATTGTTACCTGTTATTTTGCAAATAAATATTTTGAATTTGAATTTGAAAAGTGCTCTTGTCTAATGCCAGTGATCACGTACCCAACACGCTGGCTGCATTACCACGTTGGATGGTAATATTGATGTGTTGAACCAGAAATAAGAATTATTTCCCATATTTCATCTTCAGTATGTTTTGTGTGTGATTCTGCATCAAATATAATCAATTTAACTATTAACACACATAAAAACTAACCTAGCAAGAATAACCGTGCGATTGATACCTTCTAATTCTAATTCTAATTCTAAGGTGGGGGCGATGAGTGTTGCACTGACATCCCGCTTGGGGCGTTTTGTATTGATTGATATTGATACCTTAATGTATATGTGTATATCTACATCAAATATGATTATTATTTTCACACATACAAAACATAATTTTACAAAAATATAGGTAGTAAAACTGTTACCTTTATAGGTATCACATACACACTAACATATCATTGTCTTAGTGTGTATGTGCATCTAATGTGTTCAATTCACACACACACACATTCACACATAGAAGCAGGCTGCAATAAGCTCGTACATTAGAGAGGTATCGCAAGCAGCCGGAATCAAACATTTCAAAGCAGCGAATGCCTTTCCAAGCGCCCGTGTTTGAACGTGTTTGCATTTACACCGATTTTAGCGTCGTCAAGTAGCTTTTTTATGATAAATACGTCATTTATATTAGAAAAAGGATACTCCAATATAAAAAGAGCATTTCTAGCTGTCGCAAGGGCTTATGACATGTTTAAAATACTTTGTACAGAAACGATTGATTTTTATGGAAGACAAAACTTACTTGGTCGCTGCAAGCAAATAAACAAATCAGTAATGTAAAATTATTATTCGTATTTTACAGTAATTACAAAAAAAACTTGTGTATGCTGTAAGCGTTTCTTTCCTGTGATTTATGAATAATTTGGAAATATTTTCAATCATTTTTATTTCAATGCCCTTACCTTATCAACGGTATTTGTATTTTATCGTATTGTTAAAAGACGAATTTATCAATAGTACGATTACATTAAATAATTTGTCTATTTACAACTACATAATGTAAGTTGTATACTCACATAATATTATGTAGTTGTAAATACCATTAACATAAAATATGCATAATAAATATAATATAGCACTTAACTTCTTTACAACATTACATAAAATCCACTACAAAATCCTGCCCCGGACTTTCCTCTAAAAATGTTTAACGGTCTAACAGAGTAAATAAAAAATATGTCACGTACTTCAGGAGCTTTTAAAATTCAAAGCGGAGATATGAACAAACTATTGCGCGGCGCGATAAGAGAGTTGGGAACAAATGGGACACAGAAGGTAAGTAAGACAGTAAGACCATCTAACCATCACACTAATCAACCATTTAATATGAATATGCTAATGAAGTAATTTAAGACTCAAAAAACGTTGCGTCTTTGAAGCATTGTATAGGATAAGATAATTAATAAATATTAACGAAATAAAATGATTTATTATTATTAATGACGAGTGGCGTACAAGAAGAAAGGCCTATGCTCAGCAGTGGGCGATAGCAGGCTTATGATGATGATGATAATGATTAAATAAAATTATAAAATACTTACTAAAAAAAAAACTATATTTTTGGTGACTAATACAGTCTTTTAGGACTAAATAAACTTTATATTAGTTGCAGCGTAGTTTTTTATTTCAGTGTTTCTTGTAATGTTATAAATTATCAATTGTGTGATACTTGATAGAATATTTTTGAAGCAATAACAATTAAATAAAATAAAAAATGTAATTATTTTACTAACAATGTGCGAATGTTTTTTTTAACTAACTAAAATTTACAACTTTGATTAGAAAGGTTTTACATTTTCATAGATTTTTAAAAAGGAATATAAATACTGCATTATTTTTTCTGTGACATTACAAAACAAGTGCACAGAGATATGGCAGATGAATTCATTAATAGGTGCTATTCAAATGTTAACTACTGAATTACTATTCAGTATTTAACACGTTTTGTACATAGTTAAATACACAGGTACTTGACAAAACATTTTACTGGTAGATTGTGTTTTGTTGTGTTATCAGTGTTTTTATGGAATGGCTAATTACTACGTCACCATTATCTACTTTTAGGTTAGGTTCTTTGTTTCTAAGATGGAGTAAAATTCTAGGGTTCAACTAGGGTCACAGTGTCACTTGCTGGAATGTCACTTCAGGTGACCTAAAGGTGAAATGTCTGAATATCGTGTATTAAAATAATTGTGAATTATCGTGGTTTCATCTTAATCTACATTCTATACTATTATTTTCTTGTAAAGCTATGTTAAAATAGGGTATATTAAGAGCAGCTAAACAAACTTGAGCGTCTCCAAAATTTTTGCATACAGTTCATATTTGGTTTGCGGAAATATGATCGTATTTCAGAGTCACGCAAGAAGCTCAAATGGTTACCGATTCGCTTTCGCCGCAATGCTCATGTTCTTTCCTTTCTCTACAAAATTCTCTTCCATCCTGTCACCCCTCATTACTTGAAAGAATATTTCAGTTTTGTGACTCCCACACATTCTGTCTCCTTACGTCCTAGTCGATCTCTCCTCTTTCATTTCCATCATCTTCCTCTACTCAGGCTAATATGTACTTTCATAAGTCGTTTGCAGTACATGCTGTAGCCTTATGGAATGCTTTGCCTCTTTTTATACGTAAGTCCCTATTTCTTTATCCCTATTAATTTTTCAAAATCAAATTTTCCACCATTTTTTGACTTTGGCAAATTTGTTATTAATTATTTTGTATGTAAGTAGTGTATGTGTTATAATTACTTAACTTATTTTTCATATTTTTTTTTATTTCCTTGATTGTGCAGGTATTTGTTGTTGTTGTTGTATACTTAGTGTCTAAAATCTTCAGAAACGCGCGAACATATACCTAAATCTAAATAATAATTCTGTTTTGGGCCACCGAGATACAGGCCTGGCCTAGTTCGGGGCCCGTTGGAAGCGCACATAATCTAGTTCTGTTTTTATAATACTGTGCTGATCTAATTATATAAATGTGTTACCATGTATAACTGTACTGTAAATAAATTTATATTTGATTTGATTTGAGTTAGGTTTTTTTTTGTATGTATTTATAAATTCCTTATATTTGTTTTAGTACACCTCTGACCCTTTTCTTCTCAGCTAATCGTGTCCATCCAAAGGTTGCCTGGAAGAAATCGCTTAAGGCGATAAGGCCGCCCATAATATGTAGGTCATCATAAATTTATCCTTTCATGTATTTCTTTCATGTTGGTGTGCAATAAAGACATTATTATTATTATATTAGCAAATCATCAACACAAACTTATGTATTCAACTATACTTTAAACTTTTATCAACCCAATGCTGAGTATACCTATTCTGGAGAAATACATTAGTAAGGACATGTGCCCCTTTGAGTCCTTAACTTGATGTCACAAATTAACTAAATGTGTTATTATTACTTCCGTCGGTCGGATGACTCGTTATGTTGTATGTTTTGGCTGATGGTCTAGTACGGCAGTCGGTAAATCATGTCAGAGGCCCTTAGGTCGGCTTGATAAACTCTCGACATCAGAGTTGGCCACTCTCATTCGTTAAGAAGAAGAAGATCTAAATGTATGTCTCAGTTCAAAATGTTTATTAACAACACTCAAATGTATTTTAACTGCTCATTTGACGTTGAGTATGAAACAACAATGCATTGTAAAGTTTTTGCAATAGGAAATTATAAACTGCAAGTGGTAGAAAACATGCGAGAAGTGTTATTAATTTGTTATTTCCTGATTTGTGAATGTGTTTTAGTTGTGGAGCTTAGTTTTTTACAATTGACAATTAATATAATGGTTTCATGCTTCAGTTATTTTAGAAATTTTGTGATAAAAAAAAATTACGGTTGGCTAACTGTCTACGTGGTAAGTCCTTGGATGGGAGACCAAAAATGAAATTGGAGCAGATGAAACGTCAAAAAGTTCAAGATTCATCTTAGTAAAAAGCAATTGTTGCATATTGCGGAGTAAGCTGTTGCTTAAACTGCTGAAATAAGTTACATTTCTTAGTATGTATAAAACATAACTTGTTGGTATTAATGTAAGCGTTAAAGGTAAACGTACCACGTACACGAACATAGTATGTAAAATACAACTCCTCCAACTTTTTTTTTTTTATTCATAATTATATTTATTGGGGCTTTGGCCGACATTGGCATGTCAGTCCCATCATACCTTAACCAATATCATACATCACATCTTAAAAATTTTAAAGATTTATAAACTCTAAATCAAATAAGTAAGAACACAAATAATAATAACACAATTATAGTAAGTACAAACAAATGGACGCGATCAAAAAGTCATAGACAGTTCTTGGTAAAAATCATGTAATTTGATATAGAACAATTTTAACACTAACATTCTTGGAAAATTATAAGAATATCATGTTTGATATGAAGTCGTTTAATCGTTAGATACTTGATCATAACATGGTCCCTGTAACATAATAATAATATGTTACACTAGTTAGTACTCACGGCTTTGCTCGCATTAAAAAGTAAAACTTGCATAAATCACCTATTTGAAAGAAGCATTTCAAAAATCTTTTCTTAGCGCGGATGCCTACGTCATATTATCATCTACTTGCATGCCAAATGTCAGCCCGATCCATCTATTGGTTAGGACTGTGCGTTGATAGATCACTATATCAGTCAGTCAGTCCTTTGAGTTTTATATTATATAGATTATTAAGGAGAGTTGTTTGAGCAGAAAGTTTATCGTAAATATATTTTTACACGATGTTACAAACACATTACAAATCGGTGTGAATGCGTTCCCTACATGATTGGCGCGATCAAATGTTTGATACCGAATGGAATCTGTAATCAGGCGCCGACGGTAATTGGATGTCTAGTTAACGATGTTCGCGAGACGTGATTGAGTTAGTTAAATGTTAATGTTACACTTTGATGGAAATGAGGAGCGATGCTTGTTCGATCTGGTATCGGTTTGATTGGGTAATTGATCGATTTGTTGTTAGATTGATTAATGGAAATTTTTACTCTAACTGGTATATACGATTTAGTAAAACTGTTTTTTGACATGGAATAGCTTTACTTTTGACTACAACGCGCCCAAGATTTACATTAAAAGTTTAGTATGTTTGTGCTTCACATTCAGGGACATTGCACACAGCGCCATCTAGCCCCACACTAAGCAAACGCTTGTGTCGTTAGTACTAGATAACGATACACAATTAAAATAGTATAATATTATGTTACAGACTACTTTGTGCATTTTCTATAATTAATTAGTACTAAACTAGGTTATCCAAAAAAGTCATCTACATAACCTGTGAATGTTTTGTTCTCCTATAATATAAGAAAATCTGATTTTTAAAAAGACTCAAGATATTATGTCTGGCCTGTAGAATTATTAGCTGTACTTCATAATTTCTAGTGATACTATATGACCTCTGAAGCATATCCACTTAGCTAATATTGATTAAAAATATAATAATCTTGTAGTGAAATTAAGATGACTGGTAATTTAATGATATATCATATACTTTTATGTGAAACGTTTTCTGCTGTGTTTAACTCGAGTAACTAAAAGAACTAACTAAAAACAAGTATAATTAAAGTAAAACTGTGTCCTTCTATATAAGCAGCGGTGACAGGCACACAGAACAGCAAAATGCATTTGCATAAAATTTCCGCTCAAAATTTTACATTCAACTTTTAATACAAACACGAAGCGACAAAAATTAAAACCCTAATAGGATAATACTGTCATAATTCTTTATTACCGCACCATTTATGAGAGAATAGGCTGTACCATGACCTCTTTATCATATTTTTTGAAAAATATGCTTTACTAATTTGAACCGTATTAGAAGGTAACAGAGTTTACAATAATATCAATCCGGATTTTATGTCTAAGCCGTAATGACTTAGAATACATTCTAGTAAAACCCAAATCTGGAGCATTTGAACTTTGAACCCTTGGATGTTCTATTTTTTTCATTCCAACTAAAGGTGAATAAAAGTTGGCTTTACTGTTCAGTTCTCTCTCCATTTTCTTTGAGGTACTCGTAGATAGTTTGACATGTGTTTTATTGGTAATTAGTTAAAATGCTGTTAAAGATAAAAATATAAATGCGGATAAAATTGATATATACTCGTGGGTAGAATAAAATGAATAAATAAATTAACCCGAATGAAGGCTGTACATCATCAAATATTTATATCATAATATATGAATATTATAATATTTCATGAATAATTTTAACCGTTATTATCATTTCTTAGTGTATATAGTAATAAAAGTTAGAAAAATGCATTGAGTAAGTTTAAACGAAAAGATGAATCAGTTATTTTTAGCTATGTAGCGCAGGTATATGTTTTGTGTTTGAGGGAATGTAAAACAGAGTTTAAGTTAATTTTAAGTTTCTTGTTAGTACTACTCATTACTCGACTATGCAGTCAATAGTACAGCCCACAGGTGATATTGATCGTTCCTATTTCCTTTTTGCATTTTGTTTATGACTGCGACGAAACTCGTAAAGTGAGGATATCGTGAACCGTAAAGCTCGTGCGAGTTTACGTTACGTTCACGTTACGTTCGCGTTACGTCTCGTAAAATTGATAGGTTTGAACCAGAGGCTTTTGAATTTATTGATTGCTTGCTTTTTGACAGGTTCTTGGAAACTGGAGTTAATTTTTTTATACATGAAATGTATTTTTTTTATTCTTATGAATAAAAAAAATTATATCACTTGTCAAGAATAGGTTTGCACTTGACCGTAATTTGCCTGATGGTACGCAATTTTTATATAATAATACCTAAATTTTTGCTATATAAAGTTATCTTTATCATAACCAGATAATATCTAACCTTATAGTTACTACTACTTTTTGAGGCTCACGCTTGACTACAGCTTACTTGTCGTTAAGCATTACAGTAGTCTATGATCTAGCGCGCTTGCCTGGAAGAAATTGAAAGCTATTAAAAACCAATTCCAACTAATACATTTCCTTTGCTAACAACGAAAGCTTATAAATCTATGTTTTTTTTATCAATCTACGGCTGTCGGAAAAGTTTTTCTATGTACAGAGTCGTATAGGAAGGTATTTGATATGCATCGTGCTTTGGCATAACGTTGTTCAATTACATTGATCAAGTTTTTGAATGGATGTGGCTTGTAAAAACAACACAAAAATCTCTTTACAAGGCATACAATAGCGTTAAATTGTAGGTCCCGGCTGTTTGTCATAGTACGGCAGTCGTAAAGGCATGTCAGAGGCCCTTAGGTCGGCTTGATAAACTTTTGACACCAGAATTGGCCACTTGCATTCGATAAGAAGAAGAATTATCGTTTGTTTTTGCAATTCTGTGAATTAGCCTGCACAATTCACATACCAAAATCTTGTTTTTGCGCTAGGTTCTTAAACATGTCATGAGATATTATCTATGATGATTATGATGAATAAACTTTTACTAATTATGTAAAGGTACATTGAAATAGTGTAGAATTCACTCAAATGGAATTTTATTGCAGTAAACCGGAAATATTAAGTAAATGTAGTTTGCAAAGTACGTTAAGTTAACTTATATTTGTTTTATTTTCAAAACCTATGTTACTATTTTTTAAACCTATACTATTTTATAGGAAAAGATGTGACAGTTAACGTTTGATGTTACTAATAAATGATTTTGTATTCGTGTAGACCCAACAGTCACTTCCATCCATTTACTGTCCAAGTTTGATATACCGTTGTTCTATGCTGTGTCGTGATGAGAATGTCGTGTGTTTGTGACGTTTTGACAGTTATGGCATAGATGGAATGATGGAAAGCTTGCTGTAGTGGGTTAGGAGTTCGAAACTGTACAATATTGGGATTATCTCTCTCTCTTTGTGTCCTATTTCCTCATGACTGAGGGTCGTGACTCCCCCGCAGAACTAATTCGTTAGGAGAGTTTTCTTGGGCAGATACATCATGGTGGGCGCCCAGGTCCTTCCACGGAAGACACATGTCCTCAGATATTGTAGTCCTCAAAAATGTCGGTTTCCTCACGATGTTTTCCTTCACCGCTAAGCGAGTGCAAATCCACACAATACATACTGGGTGTATAATGAAAGTTATTAATAGTATGTAATGGATAGTAGTTTAATAATGGTGCAATTTAATAAGATTCGTATTTAATTCATCTTCACCAATTTCAAACGAACCAACCGTCCATCATAGAGATAAAAGAAATAAAAAAATAAGAAATAAAAGATTGAATTTCAACTATCAAAAACCTATTTTACTTATCACCTAAAAACCAGTTAAAAAGTTCTTTAATAACAGTGGTAATTAAACAATAATTTAAATAATAATTACATTTAGGTCACAAAATAGCTCTTTATTCTCTATAATTACCCGAAGTTAATTAGAAACCATCTTGAAATGCTTAAATCGAAATCTATAGCAATGAAACTTGATTACGAAAGATGTATAGACCAAGTTTCCAACAGATTTTTATTAAGTTAAATGACTTACTAATTAAGCTTTCTAATTGAGTAAGAAAATAAGTTAGAATTGGAAAAGAATTCTGATAATGTACTAAAAAAATATGTAACGGAATACCTTTCTTAAATAAAAGATTCATGATTAGGTACTCTCTATTATGCAGTCGTAAATCTATGTCAGAGGCCCTTAGTGCGACTTGATAAATTCTTGACACCAGGGTTAGCCACTCTTTTGATAAAAGAAAACTATCCCGTTTTACCTATTTTTCTTAATATAATTATAATAGCTAAAGTTTGTTCCATATAATTACAAAACATATTCATTATAGTAAAATTTTATTAATTTCTGATGTATCACACACATACGAGTCTAGTAACTTAAAAAGTATGTACACGTTCTGTGTAGCAGATGTCCTAACTGTACGAATTCAGATAAACTTGAACTAAAGTTTATCGAATTACCTGAACCATGTTAAAATATGCAACAATTTACCTTGAACTCGTAACAAACAACAAAAACCCAACAAGAAAGCTTTTAAGGACCGTCAAGGCAAATGTCCAAAAGACAACAACTTGAAAATGGACTTGAAAATCGAGACAAAACTCCATTATGTTGTGTTTATTTAGGACAAAGTCGTCTTTTATCCAGTTTGTATAAAGGAATCTACTGAATTCGTATATTCCTAACACAAATTGTATTTGCAGTTTGCAAGCTGGATACAATGACGAGAAGGTACCGAGGAAGTGTTACATTTTACTTAGCGTGTAGAAGAACTTATTATTCGTATATAATAAACTCAATGGTAAATTTTCGCATGACAATGATATCAAATAGTATGTCTTATGTGCCTCTATAGTAAAAAGTTTTAAAAATAACAGAACAAATTAAAAAAAAATCCATATTTTCTTAACAGAGAAAGTTTCAAAAAAATCGATTCAGTAGTTTTTAAGATATAGACATCTTCACTTTTTGGGAGCAGACATATATATTATGTACATTGTATATACTCGTAAGTACATACGTACACTAAAGGACGGCACTCAAGTGGTTTTGGGCAGGAGATATCGCGAGTCAGAAGGATGGTAGGTGGAACAAAACATTAATGGATTGGAAACCCGTGACTGGCCATAGAAACAGAGGTCACTCACCAATGCGGTGGGATGACGACATTATGAAAAACAGCAGGGAGCAGTTCGATTCAATCTGCGCAGGAACGGAACTAGGGGTACTAAAAGAGAGTCCTATGCGCAGCAGTAGGCGACAACGAGCTGATGATGATGATGATGAACCAAACGCTTATTGGCCGATGAAATTCAGTTACGGGTCTCAAATGGACCAAACTAGACCCTAAATAAACATCTCAGAGTCGGGTCCTTGCAAACGACTATAATAAAGTAATTACAAGTTGTAACTATGGTTTACTATCTCTTAAACTATGAGGTCAAACTGAAATTGGGTTACTGAGATGAAAACTTAAACAATCTGTTAGCAATTTGTATTGTATGTTTTTAAATAAGTACTTTGTTTATTTTATATTTTTTTATATCTACTGGCTTTCTAATGTAAGTAACTGTTCATAATCTATTGAGGTTTGCATTATAATTAAAAATTAGTAACTTTACAAATGACAGAAAGCTAGCAACTTGGACGCTGCCGTGGATTGTATGATACTTAAACTGTGGGTCTCGGAAGTTAGTTGCTAGGCAACCGTTAAACGAATATTTGTATTTCCTTTTAAATATTTCCATCGTGCTACATACATACCATTTACCACCCCACTAACCATTCTATGAAAACTTAATGTATAATTTAAAAAGTCTTCACTTACACTTATTTTCGGGAAGATTGACAAAAAAATGAGTAAATAGATAGCAAACAAAGTAGGTAAATAACAAACTTTGAAATATCTACCGAAGAGTGAATCGGGCTGAACGAATAGGTTCTCTCTTTTGCCTTCAATTTATTTGTAACCTTTTAATGAAATTTAAAAACATGAGGAATTTTTTTTTAAAAGACGTTTTGCGTGCGCCTATCATGATGTATCTGTCTAAGCCAAGGCAAGATAATTTCCAAGAGTCTTAGAACAAAAGTTGTTGCTCTTGATGCGAACTAATGTAAAATCTATATTTTCTTTACTATATATATATTTATATATTTTATATATCATATATCTATACTATTATTAATATTATAAAGCTGAAGAGTTTGTTTGTTTGTTTGAACGCGCTAATCTCAGGAACTACTGGTGCAAATTGAGAAATTCTTTTTGTGTTGAATAGACCATTTATCAAGGAAGGCTTTAGGTTGTTGATCTCTTTCTTTAGCTTTTACGCCAGAACACTATAATACTATCGTGATTTTTGGTGTAATGATACTCTTAAACAGAATGTGACATAGCCTAATTGAGCTAATTTATCTTAAAACAATGCATTCGAATGCGCAGACATCCTTTTCTTTATAATAAAAATTATACAAGTTAGGTAGGTACATACTATTATTTGCGGGTTTAAAAAGAAGAGACCCATAGAAACTTTGTCAATATAGTCTATTGCGTTTATTTCTCAGAGGAGGGACCGGTTCGGTTCCTTTTGTCGAAGTTTTAACTGTACAAGCAATTTTCTGGACCTTTCTCGTGATTGCTTTATATAAGTTTTTAGGCGGAATTTTGGAAGGGGACCATGCAAATTTTGATTTGTATGAAAGGGAGGTGTTTGGGGCGAATTATGCATTTTCTCTATAGTCAAGATAAATATTAAAGACAGCAATATTGTAGAATTAGCTTACGATGAACACTGAATAGTCTATTACAAATTTTTGTAATAAAAGAATATCATAAACACAAAGAAATATATCTTTGTGTGGCGAAAATGTAGTACGACCTTGCCACAAATAAGGAAATCATGCGTTTTCAGCACTACCACTTTGTTTAAACCCAAATAAAAATCCAAATTAATCAATATGTAACTAAAACGGTGATCACTTACGTATCACGTATGTTGTTTAAAAGTTTCGGGTGTCATAACACCCATCGAACTTACTTTCTTGGACCGTGGCAGCACGCAGACGAAGACAGACCAAATGAATCACTTTAATGGGGAGTAACGACCCTCAGTTATGAGGAATACGGTACAAATACGAAATTTTGTTGTACCTAGTTATAGTAGCAAGAAATATTAAATTATGTTATAATCTCCTGTCTTAAAAGTAAGAACCTGACGTTCAATTTAAAATGAAGCTTAACGTTGTGAATAAATTCAATAGAAACTATTCCCAATTGTTATGTTAAGCTCGTTGAACAAAATGTACCGCTTGGAGTGATCCAAAAGAAAACTTGAAGATGGCATGTAGTACGATAGGGTCATGAAAATGTAAAAATATAATAGTTTTATTTTTTTAATAACAATTCACATACGTACGTTAGTATGTATTTAAGTAGCATTAATATAAGGCAATATTTAGAACCGATTCAGTATGAAACTCGATATAAAGTAACGTTGCACTAAAAAAATTTGACTTAATAAAAAGAACCGCAATTGACTTAATTATTTAAAAAAGTGTATGACATCATTTTCAAAAAAAAACAAATAATTGTTTTCATGATTTTTTCATAAGACTTGAAATGCTATAATTTCTTTACTGGAGCAGCCAGACAATCAATTTGAACGAAACTGATTACAATTACAATAGGTACCTTCTTTATTAATAGCACATAGGTATTTTGTAACAGGTCATTCTAGATTCTAAATTTGTATTCGTTTACTTCGAAAAAGGAACGTATTACATGCCAACCTAAAGTCTGTGAAGTGAGTTCTCGTTTGCATTTAAATTCAAGTCAATTGTGATGCAAATGATAATCATACAAACGTCTGCACAAGCAACTTGTTTATGTTTTCAATAAACATGAATTTTAACTCGACACAAAAATGAGTTCTTAATTAAATGCGCCGAAGTGTTTTAGTTTTGGAGTGTTATTTGTTTGGGGTTTTATGAGATCTTTACTAGATATTTGCATCTTTATTATCACTTGGAAAATTTCAATTTCAATTTCAGAGTGCTACATAATCTTCTTTTTATTTACTTGATCGTTATCTTTATAGGTATGTACCTTGTTTGTGTGTATAAAATTATAAGATGATGTATGTACTTACATACAAAAATTGTCTTTAGATATATGCATATTATTGTGAACTAATAACTTTTGTTCCTTATAAACATAATTTACGAGGTATTTCTGTGAATAAAATCGCAGTTGCATATATTTAAATGTCATTACATGATTTTGATATTCATCTTTTTTTTCATGTTGATCCACAAACATCGGTTCTTAAACGTAAATTAAAATGTGCATATGACGCTGTTATGTACACACCTAAAAAATCAACTGTAAAAAACTTCTCCAGTTTTCTCCAAAACAACATTCAAAACAATAAATAAACATTCTAGAAAACTTCAAACAGCGCCATCTATATTTTATAACCTTAACTATCAAACATTTCCCCCACACTAGGCGTACATTTACAATACAACATTCAGTTTAGCTCCACCGACACCCAGTTAGTATTTACATGAGAAACACGCTTGTTGAATAAACCATGCTCCATCTACGATTTAATGTACGTTCCGATCGGAAACGATACAGCCTAGCGTGAATTTGATTGATTCTGCTTTGCTGTTTGATGGAGCTTTTATAATGTTATAGATGAAGCTTTTTGTAGCGAGAGTGAACTGGATTTTTCTAAGCAAACGCGTTTGATCGTAGGTTGCAGCGTTGCTGAGTTGTAGTCTGTAGTGAACCTATAGGAGTTCATATTCATGGCTTTTAAACGCGTTTTCTATCGTTTTATTTCATTTCGTTACACGAGGAACGATTGAAAAAAATCTTTCGCAAAAATACATTTTTTTGGTCGTTTACCTTATTACTGAGGGTTGTGACTTCCCCTCCGAATCTAGTCTTTGGGGAAGTTCTCTTGAACAAATACATCCGGCAGTGATCTTGGTGGGCGCTCGCCTAGGTCCTCCCACGGAATGATTTGCACACTACGTATTTTTCTACAAATTTCAATAGATGTCTTCACATTGCGACCAGTTTACAAACACTCAAAGCCGATAAATATTATTGTTTTAAGACACAAAACCTTGTCTACATCTCAATTGTGAAAACTCAACACCACTTTAATAGTCCGTCATGCATCTGTGATCCCGATGTTCAAGAAAGTGCCCTGCATGTTATCACTGAGTGCCCAGTCTTTGGTAGGCTGAGATTCGACACCGAAATGAAACTAGATGAAGATATAAAGATAGATAATACTGTAACATAGTAAATGATAAATACAAAAGACCTAAATTTCTAGAATATTGTAAAAAAGTAGATATAATTTGTAAATAATAGAAATAAGTAAACAACGGATACACACTTCTATTTAATTAAGTTTATATTATGTAAATAGTCAGTAAATTAAATAAATAGGTGGTAAGAAAGCGTAGATTAGGTTCCCCCATAAACCACCTGGGGAGTTAGAAGTATTCACACAAAAAAAACACCACTTTATGTTAGCCGCTCACAAAGATACATAATATTTTTTTTTGTTCTTCTAAAGTCTGAAATATGAAAGTGAGAGATTAACAGTAGACGCCATCAGCGGACGAGAGACGCCTTTCGAGAGGATTTAGCTCCGACGTGGCTCTTGACGTCCCGGTGACGTAATCGTCAAGTGCGGGTGGGTCTACTGATGGGTACAAGTTTACAAGTATACCAGTATTATATTGACTTCTATAAAACACATACGAGAATGTATATTGTATTTTGTTTTTACGAAACAGGTTCGAGCCCAACGGATTACAAAACATTTTTTTTCTCAATGATGCTGCCAAGAATATTTTGCGTCAGATTTGACGTAAAATGTGATGATGATGATGTCATCCCAGTCGTATCCGACGATGGCGACCCTGGCTATGTCTTTCTGGCGTGTGCTCTCAAGTGGCTGGCAAACCCGAATTTCGTCTTGAAGACCCGGTCACATGATGCGCAGAAATACTATCTTGGAAGAAGTCACTATAGTTTTCGGTACATGGGTTGCCAAATAAGGAGTGACGTAAAATGTATAAAGATGACAGCTGTCAAAACATCATCGACATCGTTTGCAGTTGTTTTGTTTGTGAGCCAGGATCCGTCTTGGCAGTCTTTTATTCGGTTTGTTTTCCAACTCCAAGATGTGGACATGATGTTATGTGTGTGTGATTAATTATCCTGACAGTGTGACTTCGAAAACAGCTTTCTATCACACTCTTTAATAGTTGGAGTGGTTATTGAGACAATTATGGCCAATCACCCATTTGCCTAAGCGGTCTGAGTACCTACTTACTATATTTCCAAAAATATGACAAATCAAATAAAAATCTAGCTTGATAACTAATTGTTAATAAACTAGATCATGTGCAAATAAAAAAAATCGTATCAACCAAAAACTGCTTGTATTTTTTGTGAAGCCATCCTCTAAGCTGCTCGTGTATCGTATAGCATGCAAATGAGTGTCTGCAAGTTTGAGTGGCTTTGTCACAAGTTTCTATAATGAAAGGATTGATACTTACAGTTTCTGCTTATAACGCTTGCGGTAAGTACATTTTGTGATTAAAAAGTTGGTTAAGCACTTTGCTAGGAGAATCTAGCACTTTCTTACTGACTTATAACTGACTTAAAAAAGAGTTCTGTTCGATTTCTTTGCTAGCTACAAATTCATTTTAATTCTATTTAAATATGCTAATAGCCATATAAGCCTTATTATAAATGCTACTGAAAAACGCCCTGCCTTTTTTAGTCTTGTTATACCTACAAAAGTTTGAAAGAAATTTGATAAATATTTCTTAGTTAAATAGCTGACGTAAGTAGAAGGGTAGTTTATCTGTTTGATACACTGACCACGTGCATGTATTATTTGATTAGGTAAGTATTTACTAGTAATTTTATTAGATGAGATTTGTATTTGACCACGTTTTTCTGACATAATTAGCGTTAATTTGAACTATACCTATCGAAGTGTAGAAAGACCTGTGCAACGGTGGCTGGATGATATCAGAAAGTTAGAAGGAAACATCTGGGCAAGAACAGCGCAAGACAAGTATTGGCGCAAGAGGGCGGAGCCCTATGCCCTGGGTCCCATTAGGCTGATGATGATGATGATGAACTATACTTTATTGTTGGTAAAACGATGCGTTCAAATCAAACAAATCACAACTTTCAGTTAAATGTGTTTAGTCTGAAATGTCTACAACCCAATTCACTAGAAATTGTACCTCCAGTATTAGTTTTTATCTACCTATTCATAGTGAAGCACATGTATCGAAGCGATTTAGGTATTTAGAATATGCAGCGCTAATGAGACTGCTTTGAATCCGGCGCTCAAAGCGATCCGATTACTCTCTCTGCATGACAACGAGCCTAGTGAACTACTCTTAAATATAAAAAATAATAATAATAAAAAAAACTATGCTAATAGTCACTTATTTAGATGCTAGAAGTGCTCGAGCTCTCTCTTGAGTCGTATTTCCTCAAGACTGAGGGTCGTGACTCCTGCTAGTGTCTCTCTTTGAGTCGTATTTCCTTATAACTGAGTGTCCTGACTCCCCTGCAGAATTTATTCGTTAGGGGAGTTTTCTTGGGCAGATACTTCGTGGTGGGCGCCCAGGTCCTTCAATGAAAAACACATTATATTATGTCCTCTAGTGCTAGGGTAAAAATCCAAAAACTGATCTCGTTTTTTTTGAACTGACAATTGGCAAGGCACAGAACTCTAACTGATAAGTCGTTTTAAGAGTCTTTATGATTGGAAAATTTATAACAAGCGACAAAGAGTAGAAGATCGCAAACTCAAACCACATTATTAAACTGTCACTCACACTCTTAGCACTTAGATTATAAAAAAAAAACATTTGATGATTTATAAAGTGCAGCATAAAGGGCAGACGTGACGCATTTTATGGGTATGTAAAACTAAAATCAAAACAATTATAATGCAGAAACACATGCGAGTTTTTTGAAAGTTGTATGCTAACTGCACATGAAAAAGTGCGTTAGAAATAGTCTTTTTACGCCGCATCTCCACAAAATCACATAATATGATCGTGAGCGCAATCGGTACATTGTAGCTATACGTTATCATAACACACTCACACTTCCACTACAAACTTTCTATACTCCATCCATCTCCCATAATCATACAATTAACTTTCAGACATTCAACAACACAATAAAAGTAACAGCATTCTAGGTTAAAGCAATTCTTAGTTTAATAAAATCTAAAGCCAATACTGTAAACTAAAACTAATATTTACCATTGAACTATGTATATTACTACATAGTAATATCTCAATGTATGTAACACTTAAATCCGAATTATATTTGTTTTTACTACGGTTAATTTCAACAAGCATCTGGTAACACAAATGTGAAGTTACAATAAGCTAAGGCTAAGTATGGTGCCAGAAAAAAAAAGTTTTGCACGTAACCTTTATCTTTGGTACCTATGTACCTAATAATTAAATTATTCTCCAAAACAAAGTTTAATAATCTTATAGTGTGTTACTTTTGTGAATTTCGTGATATACCTATCTAATGATAAAATGTCTCAAAGATTCCTGTCGCAGCACAACACAGGTCGCCACAGACTTAGTGTGCTGCGCAGTCCTCTGAAGATGTACTACCTAAAGTAAGTTTATGTAAGATTCATTGTATTTTGATGTACATACATTGTATATTTAGCATAATAAACGATTATTATTATTATTATTATTATTATTATATTATCTTAGTTTCGATGCTGATTAATAAACGTATCCATGTTGACAAGTTAATAAGAACAGTTTTTTTTTAATATAGGTATATAAAGTCTAAACTATTTAGAAGTTTTAAAGTTATTTGGTCCATGCTCGCTCTACATCAGGATTTTATGCTTAAATTGCTGTCGAGTTTGTTTATTTTATCGACAAGCTTCATCGCTGTTTTAAACGTTGAGAAGGTAATTTGAAATTAAATTTCATTCATTGGTGTCTAATGTTTTAATATTGAAAGTTCAAGAGTTCAATTAACAGCGCTGTTGATATCTTATTTCTGTAACTTTTTTTTAAATTGTATTTATTATTTATTTATTACAAAAGGTAGAGACACAAAATGCAGGCTAAAATATTACAAACAATTAACAATACGACGCATAAAACTAAACCTACAATTTAATTAAGTCCGCACTCAACACTCATGTTGAATTCTGAGAGTTTTACGTATTTTTTTTTATAAAAAATACCATATACTCGCAAAAAAAATAATTGCACTTCTGCTTGGCACCATGATAAAAAAAATCCGACTATCTGATTGACGGACATAGTTCACTCCAGTGATTAGCAATTTTTATTTTTACTAATAAAAATAATTAGCTTATTTTTATTTTGGTTTGAAGACTTTGATCGGCATTTTGTTTCCGAGTGAAAACTTTTCAAATTTGAACGAATTGAAGATTTGAATTTCAAACCTTACTAGTATTAGTGTTTTCAAATTGATCCAGGTATAAAATACATAATTCTTCTTCTTCTTATCGATGATAGTGGCCAACTCTGGTGTAGAGAGATTTCAAACATGGATTCTGACATGGCTTAACGACTACCGTACTAGACAAACAACCGGGACCTACAATTTAACGTGTCATCCGACCCGCGGAAGCGCCCAAATTCGAATGCCGCTTATCGGTCACCCATCCATGGACTGACCGCGTCTACCTTAAATAAATACATAGGTAATGTTTCATAAGTTAAACGTTAAAACACTTTAACACAAGCAACTAAACACAACACAAACACATAAAAACGATCCGTCCGCGTTTACAAACTACTCGATCATACAGAAGTTGTTCCGACATATTTTCCGTCCATTTACACACACGGAGAAGTTTGAGAGAACATCGATCGTGCTGACCGCACGTTGCTGTACAAACAAGAGAATCCGCCGGCCGAGCTAGTTTAGCAAACCTCTGTGTTGGAGGAAAGTTGGACTGTAGGTATAGTAGAAAGAGATTTTTTTAAAGTGAGTTTCTTTTATCCATAGAAGTAATTATATATATTGTAATACCAAATAAAAAAACGGGATATTTTTTTGCTCTTATTAGAGTTAAGTAGCGGAAATAAATTTTAAATTGTTGTGTAAATCCAACATTTATTGTTAAAAATTTAAGCTCAACAAATATATTTCGACCAAAAGAATATTTTTTTTTTTCATTAGATAGACTCACGCTTGACTACAACTTGCCTGATGTTATGCAACGTTGTAATCTACGATCAAGCGCGCTTGCCTAGAAGAAACCGGTTTACTCTCGACTTGAAGACCGACAAATTATAGTTCAAGGGGAATAGAGATTCGGGCAAGGAGTTCCACAGTTTGGCTGTTCGCACGATGAAAGTCGAAGCAAACCGCTTGGTGCGAGTCTTTGGAACCTCAACTGTATAACGGTGCCTTCTTGTCGTACCTCTACTCGTACGATGGTGAAATGGGGCTGCAGGAATTAAATTATGCAATTCCTCCGCACACTCTCCAAAATGCAACCTGTAAAAAACCGAAAGACTGGCCACCTTACGGCGGTGCTCAAGGCTTTGTAATTTTGAGCTACAGAGTGAGTCTTTCGCGATGAGCTTTTTAGCCCGCTTCTCAATTAACTCCAACGCCTCAAGCTGGCAACGCTTTTATGCATCGTTTCAACAATAAACAGTGACGATAACATGAGTTTGTACTATATATACCCTATGTTAAATCAGCCTTACTGTGAAGACCTTGTGAATGTTGGAATAAATGCTTTTTATGTTTAACATAATTTTGTCGAAATTATTTTAACACTGATTTAGAAATGAGAACATTTTTTTTTAGCCATAGATTAGGCCTAATATTTTGCCAGCTTTTTATACGAGTATGTCTGATTGGAGGTGGTTTATACGATCCTCGGAAACTCTGGTTTTGCAAATTATATAACCTTTTATTCGCTCTTTTGCCGGCAATACATACTAGGTAATAAAATAATTGTTCGGACTTTTACCATTGAAGGTTTAACATGAAAATCTGAAGATATACCACAGTTTCGGTTTTAACTATATCATAGCGTTTAATTAACTCTAATCATGTACAAGTCATTCCAAAAGGTTTTCTTCAAAAATAATGCAATAAAGGTTATTTGTAAGTCACAAATTTCACCTTAACAACTTACAGATAAATACAGCAGTTGAAAATACGCCTGTTTGTTTGTATAAATCGCGTCATGCCACAGTAAGCTTTAAAATTAATGTTATAGGCTATTAGCATAGTCAAACTGCATACAGTATTTTATCTTCATTGTTATTTTATCTTTATTAAAATGCTATTTTTTTTCATTTATAGGTTAATGCTTCAATACAGTTTGTTTACTTCTTAATGCGATAGACATTTGATTAAAAATAAAAAAAGATTTCTTGTAAAAGTTTTAAAACTGAAACATGAATCTGGCCACGTAACACAGTCTCATAACTATCACGTGATAATCGGATTCATGATATTATTACGCTCAGGAAAATTATTGTAAAATTTATTTCGTTTAATTAGTTATATTTGAAAGTAAATAGTCTTAAACATTCCTATATTGAATAGCAATTCGATCGAGTTTTTAAGCATGTACATACAATCCATGTAACTTAATAGCAGAACACCTTAGAGATAGTTATAAATAACTTTTTGATAGACTAATTTTATAACAGCTCTAAAAATGGACATGAAGTTAAAATACTATTTCCAATACATTTGCTGTGACATTAGTGCTTAAAATCGAAATGGTAATTTGGCATAAAATATAATAACTGTGGCTCAAATAACTTTATTGGTGAATTAAGGTAATATTTGGTACTATCGCACTAATATTATACAACCAAAGGCTTACGTGGTCGCGATTGGTCGGTATTTTTTTACAATTAAATGGTTTGGGTGTTGGTTTAAATTTCGATTGATAACAATGTGTAGGATTAATAATGTATCAAGTGAAGCAAAGTGCGCTTTACAAATGATTAGTACATATATTGATGATAATAAAGATTTATTTAATTCTGAAGCTAGTGTGGCTCAGCGTTTTCAGCGTCTGCTTTTCATCCAGACGCACCCTGGTTCGAATCCAGCCCTACACCAATGACTTGTATTTTCAAGTTAAGTGTAGATTTGCACTCGCTTAGCGGTGAAGGAAAACATCGTTGGAAAACCATCATGTTCAAGGAACTCAATTTCCGAGAACATGTGTCTTCCGTGGAAGGACTTGGGTGCCCACCACGATGTATCTGACAAAGAGAACTGCCCCAACAAATTAGTTCTACGGGGGAGTCACGACCCTCAATCATGAGGAAACACGACTCAAGTGAGAGATTTAATTTTGGGCACCTATGGTTCAGTTGACAAATCATTACATAGATAGTTATTTCGTATGATAGATGCCAACCTTGGAGTCGCGTTTTTCACAAGCCCTAAGGGCCTTCAATATAGCTTAACAACTGGCTGTATTATAACAAACAGTTGGGACCTACAATCTAACGTGTTATGCAGTCCACGGAAGTGCCTAATTATTAATTATAAATGTTTCTGTGACTAATAAATTAACGGAATGCAAATTTTTGCGCACCCATCCAAAGACAGACCGCGTCGGCAGTAGCATAGCGGGTGCTCCAAATGGAATACTTCCTTAACTTCCCTTTATTAGTAATCACATGTGATTACGTCAAGGCTACTTACTTGAAGCTACTCCTTCTTATCGAATGAGAGTGGCCATCTCTGGAGTCGACTGCCGCACTAGACAAGCAGCCGGGACTGACGTTGTCGTTTGACCCACAAAAAATGATACAGAAAATTTGCAGATAAGTCAATTATTTTCCGACTAATTGATGTATCTGCTAATTTACTAATCCGTCCATATTTACCCTTTTGTCTGGAAGATTCTACAAGCCTATTGTTAACCCCGTTGTATACCCTAATATTTGAGATCCAAAACTTGGGCGTTTTGTTCGTAGCAAAGTTTTAATGAAGGTTTAAGTGTTAGGATTATCTTTCCAGACTTGGGAACTGAGATAGGGGCTTTTAGTTCTATTATTTGGGAAATTTATAGAAGGCTTCCCTAATACGCTTGTGTTATAATAACTCGAGCAACTTCATGTTTACTGAAATAACTTGTAGATGTTGGCAAGGTTTGAGAAATGTTTTTGTAGAATCATCTTGCCATCAAGCAAAAGCAAAATTTATTTCTGAGAAACGGGTCAGGACAAATTTTGTTTGTTGGCATTCTTAAGAATATAACATATGAAACTTGATGCGATGCGTGACCAAAATGCATTGCCATCCAGCGTGGTAATGCGGCCAGTATGCTGGGCACGCTGCCCTCCGGCAATGGGCAGGAGCACTTAGACTATCTTTAGGCTTTTCTAAAGATTTTCCCCCCCCTTTTTATTTTGTAGTTAGATGTAGTATATTTCGTTTTTATTTCGTTGTTTTTATGTATTACTATTATATAAAGATTTTTTATTGAAAATTTGCAATATGTCATTCGAAACTACAATAATTTATGCAAATGCAAACGTGTTATGCAAACAATCAAATATCTTAATATTAACTGCAAACAGTTTTATGTGTCACTTGACAGAACAGCGTTGTAAGTGCTCTCAAAATTTCGTTGTAAATGTTCAAAAATAATAGCACATTTTATGACAGCCCGAAAATTTATGAATACGTTACGTATATTTATTCCGGCTACAATTTTTAGATGTGCTTTACGAAACTACAATCGTAAAAACACCGTAAAATATATTTATATCAAATGATACAAATAACTATTGGTCTTAAACGGGTTACGACTTTTTTGTAGATAGGTATTTTATTGTAAAGGGATGATTGTTGAATGATTGCTCTGTAAGCTTAATTGGTAGTGGCTCTGCCCTCTTATCCAGGAGTGCGAGTTCAATTCCCGCATGACACAAATAATTATGAATTAAAAAAAATATTCAATTACTTGTGTTGAGTCTGGTCGTTTACAAAAGAAAAGTATATATGTATCTATTATGTCCGTTATCTAGTACCCATGATACAAGCGCAAAGTTTAGTATGGGGCTGGATGGCATTGATATATCCTGGAATAATTATTAATTTATAATATTTATTTGTTGTACGTTTGGTCACTGTATTTTTTCAGTCACTATTAACAAACTCCAAATACTAAACTGACTGATAAAATACTCATCAACTATTCATATGTTTGTCAACTACTGGACATAGGCCTCTATATATATATTTATCCCGCAAACAAATGTAACGCAAACTGATATATGGCAGAATATCATATGATTATAATTATGTGCCAACTTATATATTCTTATAGCAGAAGGCTAGAAAATGTGTCAAATCATTTGCATTATACATTTTAAGAAGTCGCAGATGATTACAATATTACTATTCTTAAGCAATTGCTAAAACTTTGTAATTTGTAAACCCTAAACACTATGGTTAACTCATTTCTAAGGAATTTACTTACTTTAACCCTTTGTCTCAAATGCTAATACAAAATTGTGACCCGAAGCAACACGCCACAAAAAGGTCCATGAAACCTAAATGAAAAACGTATAAAACTGTATGAAAAAAATGTAAAAAATACGGCACAATGTTTACTAAAGTATCGCGGTTTTATGATCGATTGAACTCTTATGCAAGACTTATGGCATAGAGTTTGGAGTTACAAGTACATACACTTCTTGAAATGAGTTAATTGTAAAAAAGTAATACCAAATGAGTGATTCTGAAATTATTAATTTAATATAGCGCTATGATTTGATGAAATAGTCATTTTTCATTCAAAGCCAAATCCCCAATCAGAAATGACTAAAATTTACCACATCAATAATTACTGATGATAGTAAAATATTATACATTGCGAGTGATAGATTTTAAGAATCGTTTAAAAATGTTTGTTTACATTATCCGTTTATTTATAGCGTAATCATTAATTCGGTCATTAAAATTTCTAATTTTTCAAGAATGCAACAGACTTATAGGCCAATCTTGTTCAGTCCAAGTCACGGCTTCCATCACATTTCTAACTCCACGGTCTAAATATAGCCCATGGGGGCTTGAAGGCATAAAGCACCGTACTTCGGTATACGGCTTAGACGAACATAATCTCGTTTGCCATGCCGCAACGAGACATGTGGTATCCATATTCAAGGACAAAGATTACATATATTGTACAGATAGATTCAAATATAAAATACACATATAAAATATATTTATTGATGTAATCATTTTACACCATTATCTGGGGGCACGGCAGTGCCCCGCCAAGTCGAGCGCGGAGCAAACACTGCCGTACCACCCTTTACTGGAATCATTTCGCCGTATTTTCCTTCATTTTCAATAACGAAATCACGTCGAAATCAAGTAACGAACCTTAGACTTGGCACGACCTTGTCTAGATTTAATACCTTTTTAGAGATAAACAAGCCGCTCCATCGAGACTTGGCTAGTTTTTTACAGAATGTTTTTGGTGGCATATTTTGTGAATCCCCTGGATTTGTGCTAGTCGTGAGACTATGTTTAAGGATCCGATTTTTTTTTGCACTTTTGACTTTACTTTTTTTTTTACTTACCTACTTTGCGCCTACTCATATGTGATTATGTGTCGGTGACTGTTTTGAATAAAAAAGAAAAATATATCAGGATACAGGAATACGACAAAAATTATTTTGTTTACACTGAGAGAATGAATGAACAATTCTTATTTTCCAAATATTATTATAATCTTTTATTCATTCGGTTTAACGAAGCAATGTGTTAAATTAATTAAAAAGTGGAATATATTACACGTTTATGTACAAAATTTTCTTTCGCAAGCCGATTTCAACCCAGCATAATATATTAACTGCTTGCAGTCAACTGTATTTTTTTATTCTGTATCGGATCACATTTTTTTAAAAAACAATATTTATTCTCAAAAACCTCTTTAAGCTGGCAAAGCTCTGCAACACTTCTGGCGCTGCAATTTGACTATATGTGACGGTGAAAAGCGAGAGTGGCTCAGCGGTTCCTGTGTCTGCTATTCATACAGACGCACCCCGGTTCGAATCCGGTCCTACATCAATGAATTGTATTTTCAAGTTATGTGTGGATTTGTGTTTATTCTAGGCAAGCACGCTAGATCGTAGATAACAAACGTTGCTTAACATCAAGCAAGTTGTAGTCAAGCGTGAGCCTATCTTACGTAAAAAAATGCACTCGTTTAACGGTGAAGGAAAACATCGTGAGGAAACCGACATGTTTGAGGATCATAATATCTGAGGATAAGTGTCTTCCGTGGAAGGACCTGGGCACCCACCACGATGTATGTATCTGCCCAAGAGAACTCCCCTAATGAATTAGTTCTGCGGGGGAGTCACGACCCTCAGTCATGAGGAAATACGGCTCACAGAGAGATATGGTGATAGCTTACCATCAGGCAGGCCGCCTGCCTTTTTGTCAGTTTTTTATAAAATAAATAAGTACTTAGATAGTGCACATCTTAACAGTCTGTTCTCTTCCCACGTTCTTATATTCTTTGCCCGAAGTTTTCCATGCCATCTCGTGGTCCTGACTTATTGTGTGTGATGTACTGAGGTTGTAGGCCGGAACTCAGCGTATTTACATCTGGCCACAGCTGTCCAAGAGAATTCTATTTATTATGCATTTTTTTTTTTTGTTCAACTATAAATTTTGACTTAAATTTTATAAATAAATATAAGAACTAATAAAATTTAGCGCTTAATAATCTATTTTAGATCCATGATTCCTGTTTTGCTACTATTTTTTGGGATGAAGATGTAAAATTTGACATTGTTTTCTTTTTATTTAATCAACTTATATACTGGTACGTAAAATACTAAAATTAGAGTGGTACTGATTTGACACCGATGAAACTGATTAATTTATTTAAATTAGGGACTTTATAATTATAATAATTTAAACATATATACTTAGTACATATTTATGTTCAGACATACCTAATTTAAGTAAAAATTTAAATAATTACATATTATTTGTAAGAAACTTTTAACAATATTATTATTTGAATTAAAGAAAATATTTTCTTAGTTTTAATTTCTTTCTATTTATCTATATATCGATTAAAATTAATCGCATAATCGAATAGACACTATCCAGCCTTTTCCACTAGCTTTACCGTTACCATTGCTACTAGGTCGATTAAATAAAAAAATAAATATAATAAATAATTATTCCGGGACATTGCGCACATCGCCATCTAGCCCCACACTAAGCAAACGCCTGTGTCGTGGGTACTAGACAACGGATATAAAACTTTTATATTTTTTTTGTAAATACATACCTATTTTACAAAGAAACGACCAGACTCAACGCACGTATTTTATAAATTTTAAATATCATAAATACTTGTGTCGTGCTGGAATCGAACCCTCAAACCTCCAGATTAGAAGGCAGAGCCACTACCAACTAAGCTAACGGCTAATTATAGGTAAATAATTATTACCCCCAAAATTGGTAACTAATTTAAACACATTGACTCAGAATTCACTGTGATTATGTAACTAATATCAAACACAGTTCTTGCTTGCTAAGTTAACAATCAGTTAGCAATTTGCCTAGCGTTAGATAATTAGCAAACAGAATAGAGAAGTGTACACAAGTAGCTTCGTCCTATTGTACTACGTATTTTTTTACATGAGATAGTCTCACGCTCGACTACAGCTTGCCTGATGTTAAGCAACGTTATAATCTACGATCTTTTCTTATTAGTTTAACAGTTTAAAATGTATTAAATATAAAATATTATAACTGAGTCCTTAAATATGCAAGGCTTCAACTATGAAGTACATTTAGTTCAAATTAAGTTATATTTTGGCAAAGCATTTTGTTACAACTCTTGTGATGAAAAATAAATGATTTTTAAAAACAAATATTGAGTATTTTTATTTATTTTGATGACACGATTAATAAATAGGTCCCGGCTGCTTGTCTAGTACGGCATTCGTTAAACCATGTCAGAGGCCCTTATGGCGGCTTGATAAACTCTTGGCACCAGAGTTAGCCACCCTCATTCGATAAGAAGAAGAAAAAGAAGTATCTCTGTGTATAATATGATGATAAAACTATTACTTATTTGCTAAAAGTTAGCTTTGCTTTGCTTACAATTAGTGAAATACATCGCTTGGAATGGAGCCAGAGAGAAATTTATCTATGCAACTTAATATGGCAGCACAATAAACCCTTATTGATGCTTAAGATTAGAACCTTTTTAGTTCCGAATATATCCGCAAGTCAAGTTGCCGTGCTAAATCTGTTGTTGCTGTTGTGTTCATATTTTTTTCGTTTATATTTATAACTAGTGGGTGCTCGCGGCTTCACTCGCATTAAAAAATAAAACTTGAATCCCCTATTTCACCCCTTTAAAAGTGACATTTCCAAAAATCCTTTCTCAGCGGATGCCTACATCTTAAAATCTACCTTCATTCCAAATTTCAGCCCAATCCGTCCAGCGGTTTGGGCTGTACGTTGATTGATCACTATATCAGTCAGTCAGTCAATCAGTCAGTCAGTCACCTTTGAGTTTTATATATATAGATTTATTTATAGTCAAAAAGACGCCAGAATAGAATTTGGGCAATATTTTTTTATAATAAATCTTATTACATAACCTGGCCACGATAGCACAATAAAAAGATAAATATTTCAACTTTTAACACACAGCGCCATCTGTTTTAATGTTTAATGTAAAGAACCTTCTTAAACTAATGTGATTGCTTCACACACTATATAGCGTGGTATACTAGTTTTGTTTTACTAAAATGATTATATATTATTATCAAAAATGCTCACATTTCTTTGTTGTATTGGGTAATAACCGGCGTACGTTAAAATATAATTAATAAATGGTAAACAGTGAGTGACAATAAGTTTGTATTGTGTTCTTTCACTTATTTATTTATTTTACGCATTCTTGTATACCGCCTATTCAAGATTCTAAATCCTGCCCATCCAAAGGTTGCCTGGAAGAAATCGCCTAAGGCGATAAGGCCGCCCAATGTGCATTGAATTAGTTTTTAAATTTCTTTCATTACCTTTGTAATTTCTTTGGTGTGCATTAAAGACATATCTTAAACAAAAATTTGATTTAATACAGAAGGATAATTTTCATTAGACTAAAATTTCACTAATATATTGTTCTGATACCTAAAATTCACCTTGTATTAGGGAAGCCCCGCTGCAAAGCCATTAGTCTAAGTGGCCTAGTAAATCACTAACAAAAAACTATCAATCATGGATATTCAAAGAAACACGTATTTTTCTCTATACGTAACTTATACATAATTATAATCTACTATGAATGTTGTGTACTTATTATACTGGGTTTGTAGTAAATAATAGATAGATAGATAAATAAATACTTTATTAAAACACCACAAATGAAACAATACAAAAAAAAAATACAAATTAGAATCAGCGTCTTAATTGGCGGCCTTATCGCTAAGAGCGATCTCTTCCAAATAATGCATAATCTTTAAGTTTAAGTTGAGTTTGTTATAAGCAACAACTATGTTAGGACTATTGGAAATTCACAAAAAAACTAAATAATTATGTATACTTATAGCTTTTGTCAGTGTATAATGTATACATATTATGAGTGCAACAACAATTTTCTCGAATTTTCGAAAATGTCGTAATATAAGATTAATCGTTTTTAAGTTATTAAAAACACTCTTAAAAGTTTACGCGTTGGTTGCTAGTAATTCTGTAGGTACAGAAATTACGCTTGCAATTTTTAAGCAATGTAAGGAGTCGTTTTTATTCCTACTTCAATGTAGAGACATATTAATGTAATTCTTGGTATGGTGGTTAGCTTACGTAAGTTAAAGTTTAAGTTTCAAAAGCAACGAAAAAACATTTAATAGCAAAGCAATTAAATAAAAACAATTGTGAGTATAATTTATAGTTTTTTTTTACGTGGGATAGGTTTACGATACTGATGTTAAGCATTGCTGCAGCCTAGGGTGTTACACGCTTACCTAGAAGATACCTTTCAACTCTAGATTTGAAGACCCCTGGATTGTAGTTCGCAGGAAACACAGCTTCTGGTGGTTCTGGTAGTTCTCAAAAACAGAACATTTTTGGAAGCTTGAAGAAATTATAATTTTCTTCGAATTTCCTAATACCTGATACTACTACAAATACAAAGGTAAAACATAGGAAAAAAACTAAACATACTTATTTACTAACTAATGTGGCGCTGCGACCCAAAGTGGATCCTGGCCTCCGACACAAAGAGACGCTACTCCTCTCGGTTCTGCGCCATCTCCTGCCACTCGGTAGCATGGAGTTGTTGCAAATCCTCCTCTATCTGGTCCTTCTTTCCTCCTTCAGATACAAACTTCTTCTAATAACTACAAAATAATAAAATAGTGGACATGGAAAATTTTACTTAAAGGCCTATGTATGGAAGACTGGAAGCTTATGATGATGATGATAAATATAATATACATATAATTATGAAAAATCTATTAATTTAGCTCACGTTTTAAGAAGCTTAAAGAGAGCAATCATACTCAAATTAACAAATTCCTGATAAAAAGTAAAGTAAAGTAAAAATATGTTTTATTAACTATTTGAAAAACTTAACGTATATAAAGTACTTTTTTAAAGATCAAATTAATAACTTCCTTTTTTAAAAGATGGTTGAAAATAGCCTTGTAGATTTCCTTGTGCATAAATAGTTCTTTATCGAATGTATGTGATATTTTATCTTTGAAGAGGGTGCTTGGCGAGCGCATCAAATCTATGTACTTATAATTCTATATGTTTATGTATGTATGTATACAAGATAATTCCGTGTTGTTTATCAAACAGTCAAGTGTATCGATCCACTTTGAAAGGATTTATTATATAAATGGTGGTCTAACTTTAAACTATAAAAAAAAAACATTAAATATTACGGGACATAATACACAGCGCCATCTAGCCCTATACAAGGCTTACGCTTGTATCATGAATACTTGGTAACGGATTTAAAACATATATATATATATATTACTATAATTCAAAAGTATATGTAAGTATATACTTTTCTTCCGTAAATACATACTTATTATACATAGGACCGACCAAACTCAACACAAGTAATTGTTTTTTCTTGTCTTGAATTGAGTTTGGTGATGGTTTAAAAAAAATGGTTATGGTTTGTGTTATGCGGAAATCGACCCTGCAACCACTAAATTAGAAAGCAGTGCAGTGCCACTGCTACCAACCAACTAAGCTGGCAGACCAGTGAAACTATTAAGTAATGAAAAATATATAACTATTATATCTGTTTCAAATACCCATCTAAAAAAAATCCATCCAAATCAAGCATCATGGGATCGCAGATTTAAATAATAAATAATTTTAAAGAAAAGAAAGAAAGAAAACATTTATTGTGGCAGATTTAAACAGAAAAACAAACACTAGTAAGTACATAATAAACAAACGAACATAAAATCTGCCACAACACATCCCTAACCTGCGCTGGTCTTCCATTGGTCTTCCATTTACGTTGGATAGGTTTACGTTTTACTACAGCCTGCCTGATGTTAATGATGATGATGACACAAGCGTAGTCGAACCAGATGGCGCTGCGTAAAATGTTCCAGGAATATTTATTTACTGTAGCACCCTCTATATACGGCAATGTTGTCCTTATATAAATGTTATCAAAGCTGCAGTAAACCTCAGTCAGGTGGTAATGAGTAAAGAACAACATGGCCAAGCCTTGGATCATAGCCGTCTTCGTTCTCTTCTTCATAGGCATCTTTGCAACAGGTATGTCTTTGATAATATTACTAACAAGTGGATGCTCGCGGCTTCGCTCGTAGTAAGAAGTAAAACTTGCATCTCTTATTTCACCTCATTAAATGTGTAATTTCTAAAAATTCTTTGGCGGATGTCTACGCCATAACATCTACCTGCATGCAAAATTTCAGCCCGATCCGTCCAGTGGTTTGGGCTATGCGTTGATAGATCACTATATCAGTCAGTTAGTCACCTTTGAGTTTTATATATTAAGATTATTATTAATTTAATAAACTAGTAGACCCGCGGCTACGATTACATATTTTTGGAATAAAAAGTAGTACCTATCTTGTAAGACGTTTTACTATCTACTTACCAAAAAATCATGATGATCCGTTCAGCCGTTTTAGCGTGATGCGCGTTTAAATAAACAGACAAAAATTCCAATAACTGCTGAAACGTTGTCATCCAATTAAAGGTTACACAACTTTTTTTAAAATAATATCTGCTGTACATTTTTTGACTCGATTTATAATATCATTGTGCAAAGAAGAGGGAACTCCAGTGTTTCTTTTACAAAGTGTTTCTTTTTCTTTCATAATAAAATTATAGGCTAGTGTATACAGAAAAATAAAAAAAAAACATAAGGAAAAAAGACGATCCTAGTTAGATATTGGATACATGCGTTTTGTTACTCAAATTGTTAATAAAAGAGTAGATGGAAAATCATAAATATGACAAAACGGTTAAAAATAAATAAAAAAATATGCGATATAATGTGTATTCCTATTAAGAATCCTAACTGTATTATATTAATATATTGTTTCAGTTAATTCTTTGCAATGTTACGAGTGCCAAGATTGTCCAAGCATATTGAACGAAACCTACTTGGTGACATGTGGGGAAACCGTTACACCTGATCCTCCCGATAACGGGAACACTACCAACCCTGATAACCCAAACAACGGAACTATCACCGACCCTAACAATCCTGACACTGGTACTGACACTGGCACTGATACTGGTACTGACACCGGTACTGACACCGGCACTGACACTGGTACTGACACCGGTACTGACACTGGTACTGACACTGGTACTGACACTGGTACTGACACTGGTACTGACACTGGTACTGACACTGGGACTGACACTGGTACTGACACTGGCACTGACACTGGTACTGATACTGGTACTGACACTGGTACTGACACTGGCACTGACACTGGCACTGACACCGGTACTGACACTGGTACTGACACTGGTACTAACACGGACACTAGCAAAAACCAAAAACAAGTGCTTCGGGTAAGGAGATCGGTTGAGTTGGACATCGATGCCAATAAAGCCTGCTTATGCTACGTATGTATATTTTTTAGTTATAGACATATAGTTAAATAGAAAACGCTTGTTAAATGTATCGCTCATTTTGATTTGGTATTGAGTTAGTTGTTTTAGGCAAGTTGTACTCGTATGAAAAGAAAATAAAGATAGAAAAAAGACAATCACATAATTTACAGAGATTCAAAAGTCAGTACGAAGTCTCTTGAACTTTGAATTGCCATTCTTCATGAATGACCAGTGGGTGCTCGCAGTTTGAAGTAAAAATAGCATCCCCATAATTTTCTCCTTAAAAGTGGCATTTCCAAATCTTTTCTAAGCGTCATAACATCTACGTGCATGCCAAATTTCAGCCCGATCCATTTAGTGGTTTAGGCTGTGCGTTGATAGAACACTATGTGAGCCAGTCAGTCGGTCACTTTTGAGTTTTATATATTTAGAAGATTTTTTGTTTCAGGGATTGTCATGTCCATGCGATAGAGAAGGAGCGGTTCCGTTGGCAGTAACCTATGCAAATACAACTTGGGTCTGTGGCAGTGCTACGATTAAGCGTAAGTAAAATACATACAATCATCCCGCTCTGGATCGTTTCTGGTGCAACGGCTAGCTATTGCCATTCAGCGCAGTAAAGCAGCGATTAAGGGTAATTAAGTTAATTTGTTATTTCTCTCTCTCTCTCTCTTGAGTCGTATTTCTTCATGACTGAGGGTCGTGACTCCCCCGCAGAATTAATTCGTTAGGGGAGTTCTCTAGGACAGATACATTGTGGTGGGCGCCCAGGTCCTTCCACGGGAGACACATGTCCTCACGATGTTTTCCTTCACCGTGAAGCGAGTGCGAATCCACACATAACTTGAAAATACAAGTCATTGGTGTAGGGCCGGATTCGAACCAGGGTGCGTCTGGATGAAAAGCAGACACTGCAACCGCTGAGCCACAGTCTCTTTATTTGACATTTGGTTTCGTTTTATTTAATTATGTATTAATTGTGTGTAACATTTACATATTTATATTACATTATGTGTTTACTTTAGTAATATTTAATCGCCATAATAATAAGCCTATTTATAAAGATTTTCGAAAAGAGATAATAAATAAATAAATTCCATTAGAATCTGCATGTTTCGACTTAGGAGACACTTCAAATTTCATAGAAATCGGATAAGCAGGTTTTGAGATATAGCCAGCAACGCTATGCAGTACCATTCGTTTTTAGTATAGACTTTTATGATAAAAGGTAAGAGTAGGTAGTAACTTTTTTTTAATACTGGCCGCATTATCATGCTGAATGGCATTGCAATTTTAATTGTAATAACATTGTGTGGTTTATATATATATATATATATATTATCTATTTTTACAGATAACGGAACAGATATGAAGTACAAGGGCTGTGTACCGGAGAAAATTGATAACCTAGAATTTTGCACCTATTTCAAGAACGCATCTGAAGTGATATTACCAGCATTGGGAGATAATACAACAGAATTAATCGATTGCAAAACTTGTAACACAGATAAGTGCAATGGGGCTGATGATGATGATGATGATAATGGAGCTACTTCTCTTAACTTCTCAGTTTGGGTCGCCATGGTAACAGCGGTTACGATACTTTCTGTATCAAGTTAATTTAAGAAAATTATAACATTAGTTCCTTTAACACATGAAATCTTGGTCATTGACCGTTTGATGTCTATCTTTGTCTTTGTCAAAAGTGATATTTTCATCTCGCTTGTTCAAGTCGTTGTCATAACAGTCATGTCCTTGTTTTACACTTGAAAAAAGAGATAGGCATCCAAAGTTTCCATCACCCGAGAATCTATTGTCATCATTGTGATATATTATTTTGGTAATTTTGTTAGTCAATTTCATAGTCACAAATACGTTACGGAATGATAAAATAACTTAAAATAAGCTACCTAAATCATGTGTTGGTTATGAAATAAATTGGTTTTGATAAAACAAGTCATGAGTGTTAATTTTGCTGTTGCATTGTTGGTATTGAAAAACCTTTTCGCTAAAAAAACCTAACCTTATCTTTAACATTTTGTACGGCCGATATTTTGTTCTCAAATTTAAAAAAAATGTTTTTTTTTTTACATTATATAGGCTCACGCTTGACTACAACTTGCCTGATGTTAAACAACGTTGTAATCTACGATCTAGCGCGTTTGCCTAGAAGAAACCGGTTTACTCTCGACTTGAAGTCCGACAAATTATAGTTCAAGGGGAATAGGGTTGTTAAACAAAAGTATGTTTTCATGTAATAGACCTTTATCTACACTAATGTTGTAACACTCTATAATGTTTCCAATACTTGACTTATAATTACTATTGTTATAGCACAGACAACAAAACACTCAATTTAAGCAATTTCACATGATGGTATAATATCCACATCGATATCGTAATAGCTCATAATAACATCGATAAAGCGCGACCAACCTGATTGCAAGGCCTGATTCAGGTAGGTCGCGCTTTATTGATGCGCGCAGCTGCGCTCTCTTTGGTTAGATTTTAATGGCGGCAACTATTGTCAGCTTTTACTCTTGTTGTTTGATTAATTGCATTAGTGAAGATAAAGTAGTGTATGCAACTGCATATAACACGGGTATTAAAACACGAGTGTGAGTTTATGAAACGAGCGCAGCGAGTTTCATAATAGTAACGAGTGTTCTTCATTATATGACAGTTGCATAAACTACTATTATTAAACTCCACTGGCTCAGTATTTAACTTTAGTATCAATATATCTAAGCACTTAAGATTGCACTGACATTGCTCAAGATAACGATTAATTGAGTTTGTATTTGCAACATACCGGGAATCACCGTTACGATTGTTTTAATTGAATCATTGATAACACAATGTGATTATTTATAAGTGCCTCGTGTTTCATGTCGTATAGATATATTATAATACAAGTAGACGCGCGTGGTTCCACTTGCGTCGGGATAAAAATAACCTATGACATTCCTGAGACTCCATACTACTTACATGGCAAAAATTATAATGATAACTTCAGCCGTTTTTGAGTTATAAGCGTTTTAATACACAGACAAACAGATAAACAGACAATCATTCTAAAAACTGCTGTAACGTGTTCTGTTATATAAAGTATACTGAATCATTATTTTTTCTGATATCTTGTATGTTCAGATTATTGACCCGCTTCAGCTTTATTATCTATACATATGTATATGTACTCGTAGATATATACATATATATATATAGGTATGTATTATTATGCTTCTCTGTCTATAACTATAATATATTATATATTGTTGTTTTTGTTAAATTTAGTTTTTTTTCGACTCAACTATTTTTTTCTTTCCTTCTTTCAACGATTATGTAAGACCCGAGATACTGCGTCTTGACTTGATTCATGGTCGTGTGTTAATTTTATCCAAATCACATTAATAAAATCATTGTGTTAACGGTAAAACACAAAAAAAAAATTCTAAGCCCTAGAGTAAATCTTGATATCACGTTAGTTAAATATGTAAACTGTACACCATAATATACCTACCATAATATATTGAAAGGAGTCTAGTGTAACCCTTGGCGTACAACACTTATTACAGAAATACTGACGTACAAAGAAATGTGCGCACACATTTATAGGAGAAATGTATAAAGTTTTTTGTATTTGTTTGTATTAACGTGGATTAACACCAAACAAGCGAATGCTCGTTTAACCCCCACCACGTCAAATTATTTTAGTGTAAACTCAGGCATAGAGCATCCTTCTCAGATGAAAGAATGTTCTTAATTATATTTTCTTTCTTTCTTATTTCTTCTTTCTTCTTTCTTTCTTTCTTGTTCTAGATCCAGCTATTTGTTTGTTTGGTTTAAACGCTGAATACGAGTTTTTATTTACACTAAAAGATCACGAAAGAATGCTTTTGTTCTAGCGTTTTGTTCGCTTGATGTAAATCCATCTTCGTAGAATCGCTAAATTTGTATGTCTAAGTACGGTCACTACAAACCCGCCTGCCCGTTTTACCTGAAACAACCGGTGCACTAAAACAGCTTAAACCAAATAGCCCAATTTTCGGATTCACGGGGCAAAACATTCGCCATCTAAGCTATACAGGGTAAGTGAGGAAGATAGTTTGTATGTTTTTTTTATAAATTTAAAATGGTATTTGACCAACACGGTTATAATAACGTCAAAGTATGGCAATGAAGCGTTTACAAGCAAAATTATGGTCACCATTTTTCTTGTTTAGAACAGCTGAGGTTTTTTTTCTACTTTAATGAAAAAGTGGTTATTCTTCTAATTAATTGACAGTAGCCAACGCAAGTTTACTAAATAATGTTTTTAGTTGTTTGATCTTATTTATAATGAGCCATCATAAAATATAATATTGATCTAGTTATAGGATCTTAGTAATTATATTGATATATCTACTGAAGTAATAAAATTGAGTATGGCTCCGCGGTTTCAGTGTCTGCTTTTCATCCAAACGCACTCCTTTGAATCCGGCCCTACACCAATGACTTGTATTTTCAAGATACATGTGTGTGCATTTGCTCGCTTAGCGGTGAAGAAAAACATCGTGACAAAACCGACATGTTTGAGGACCACAATATCCAATAACATGTGTCTTCCGTGGAAGGACCTGGGCGCCCACCACGATCAAGACAGATCAGTCAGTCAGTTTAGTAAGATCAATTTAGTAAAGTAACCCTGTATAGACAGCACACAGACTTCTATAGGAAAAATACAAAACAATTCGCTCTAATCCTTTCACCACTCCGTCCATCCGAAACTCATTTTTCAGTTCTTTTGTGCTGAAAATCGATACTGCTAAAAGTTCTGGGAACTGTAGACATTGGCTATACAAGTTGGCTGCAGAAAGATTTCAGACAAAAACGGTACTATGATTATGAGTGAAAAATTTTCATTGCAATTTTAATGTGAATTATCTAAAGAGTCTTTCAATATTCACAAGTAAGCATCTGATTTGTGAGATTTGGAGAAAACTAAAAGTTTATTGACATTTGGTTATCGGTGTCTATTGTCTATGCAATAAAGTCGTTACACATTTAAGTAATCATGGATATATCATATGAATTATGATTCCATGATTACATATGTGCTTCATGAAATCAATTTCACACAAAGGTTGATAAATAATGAATGTATTAACAAAAACAGTTTTTTTTCAAAAAGCCGTGCGTTTTTATGTCAAATAGACACAAGATGATACATAAACGTGTCACTCACTTTGCTCGCTCGCACAAAAAAGCGAACAGTCAAAATGGCGAGTCCATATCTTTAGCTAAAAGCGTTCACAAGTGGCAGGAAGACTTTGACTAAGTTGGGAGTGTGTAGCGTTTTTGTGCTTTTTAGAATGATGTAAAAAACGCCCACTTTCCCGGTCCATTAGTCCGGGATGTTGAGTGCCTAACGTGCTGGAAAGGTCGCGAGTTAAAGATCATCGAGCTCGTAACTAGGCGACGGAGATTAAGTTAGTTCTAGAAAGCACGTAAATAATAACGTAGGAATGGACCAAAAACTTAAAGCAAGGTAAATTATTAGTATTTAAATAGGTTTTGACGTAAAAAAGAAGCGAGTCACATTGATTGACAAAATATAAAAAAAATAATTGAAAATTAACTTAAATTATTTAGTCGTCGTAAATGGCAACAAATGTAATTTATTTCGATTTATTACTATGAATGTTCTGTATATTTTATATTATTCTGTGTTTGACATTTATCATTTGTTAATTTTGTAGTTGGTTTTAGTTGAAAATTAAAATAAACTATAATATAAGGGATTAGTTAGCTCTAAGTATCTAATCTAAGTTATTCTGGGGTAGTTTTTTGTTTAATCACCGACACGATGAAGAACATATCTAGTCTATATTACAAGCTTGCGGCGTTTCCTACGTTGCCATTGGTTGTTTCAGAATGAAAATTACATTAATACTAGTTTTTTCCTCCATGTGACTTCATATGTGTCATATCATGTAAATTTTTATCTGTTTTTTAAATACATCAATCAGATTTTTATTGAACAAATTGACATTACAATATGTATATGTCAAATAAAACATAACTTTATGTCGAATTAACTAATTAACCCGCCTTTAATCGTTCCTGGTGCAAATGTGTTCATTAAGCTCGCTGCGTTTCCGCGCTGAATGGCAATAGCTGGTTATCTATATTTAAAATTTCACCAAATTTGTTTAAAGTTTAAATTTAAAGTTTAGCTAAGTGAGCTTGAAGTCCAAACAAACATACATAATCACACTACCACTCGCATAAACGTTTACCTTTGTAATAGGGTAAGCAAGTCGTATTAGAGTGCACAACTCTAGTTTCAAAGTTTTCAAACCGCCCAAAGAGCCTCTGACTTAAAAAAACATCAGAGTCGGTAGTGTTTCTCTGGAAATTATTTATTCTATGGTAGGTATAAAAGTTAGGCTTATGATGATGGCATGTCGTGTAGGCTAAGAAGGTTCTCCGACTTTTTATGACCTGTCACTTCAGTATGAGGAAGATGTTTTTAAGACAATAAATTATTATGTATAAGAAGATGCCCGCGGCTTTGCTTGCGTTTTTTCTTTATGATAAGTAAATTATGTAACATTCAAGATACAATGCTACCAACATACTTAGAATTAAGCTGATCCGTCGCTCTGCTTAAACACGTAAAAGAGGATCAAATATACCAACAAATAAAATGGACTAGTTTAATATAACTATTAATTTGGTTCAACGTTTCAGCATGAAGCATAATTTAATTTACATACCTGAGGTTTTAGTGAATTTATAGACATACGCCATTGGTTACTTATTACTTTATTTATATTTGCTACAAAATATTAATAAAAATCTTTATGTTTTACATAATTATTATTAAACGAATTATTTGACGAAACTGTACCTGTACATACCAATAATAATGAACATACTTATAAAATAGAATTGTTATATAATGTGCTATTTTTAGATAATGAATTTATAGGTATATTACCGACGAGATTTTATAATGTGATACATACTGTACTAGGCATTTTGATGTATTCATTTTATAACATTAATAAATATCTTTATTTTTACATAAAAATTAATCGTTCAGTTACAAAGTTTGTTAGTCCATTGAAATGTTACAATTTTAGGTCCGAATATTGCATTTGTTAGAGGACGCAATTTTATTTTTGGCCATGTTTGGTGGGACAATAGAAACTTAACTTCAAGTTTGTGGGGTCGCCGCTCTAACTTGTCCCCCGGCCGCCATCTTGAAAAAAGGGGCGGAAACACTTTTTGCGCGAAATCTCGAAAACTATGCGTCTTACAAAATAATTGTTAAGCCATAATTTGTAGCAAATTATTTTGCCTACAAGTATGTTTATATAACTTTTTGCCCTAAATTAAAAATTGAAGAAGTTATAGGCAAAAAAAGATAAATTAAAATACGTTCGAGAACAAGGTCCAAAATGCTTTTTTTTTTGGAAATCGATGACGTACTTTATATATTTCCCTCTTTATTTTCGAGTTTTGTGTGGTGAAATTTTCGTTTAGTTATAAAAATTGCGACTTAATAAATGAAAAGCTCGTAACATTTCAATGGACTATGTTCTCAATTCAGCCCTCTCAAAATGCCTATTTAATTAATCCAGCGACCCAAATACCGTGATCCGTTTAGAAGGAATCGATTTCTAATCCCGTAAAAAACGTCGATTGAAAAATTAATAGAATTACACGGGACGGAGGTTAAAGGTCAGAAATGACGAATACAAAAAAAATAGGTATCGCTAGTGTATCATGATGATATTTTTTAACTATAAAGTTTATAAGAAGTTTTTTTTTATGTTTTTTAGAAGTTTTGAGAAGAGGTATCGTTAGTATCATGATGATTTTTTTTAACTATAAAGTTTATAGGAAGCTTTTTTTTAGGTTTTTTAAGAAGTTTGGCCAACTGACCTCTGAACTTCAATATGAAGATAGCACCCGATGATGATGATAAAGTTTTTGTAAGTCACTTATCCTAGGTCCCTAATTCGCATGCTTTATTTCTGAGGATCGTGATGATCTAAATGTTTTTGGGGGAGTCACACACAATTACTCACGTATGATTATTTTAATAAGAATACATTGGGATGGAAATGGGAAGAGCATGGGAATAAAATAAACATCGCATACGTCGAGTTATTATAATATAGTACCTACACACATGAGCTGAACTGATATTTCTTTTGTCTGATTCACTTTGACGCGTTTATATTTTTGTTTAACTTACGATTATTTTATCAATAAACTATACTTACTAATATTATAAAGCTGAAGAGTTTGTTTGTTTGAAAGCGCTAATCTCAGGAACTGCTGGTGCGAATTGAAAACATCTTCTTGTGTTTAATAGACCATCATATTTGAGGGCTTTCGTTGCGAGCGCTGCGAAAACGGTTCAAGTCGTGGGTAACAGCTATTATTTATAAAGCTGAATAGGTGCTTTGCAAAAATAAATATGATGCCTAAAATAACTATTCCACGCGGACAAAGTCGCTGGCACAGCTAGTGTGAAAATATTTGCGGTAATCAAAATGTACGGAAGCAAAATGAGATTTTATCTCTCCTATTAAAAATTCCGAGCTAACTCTGGAGGTCTGCTAAATGAATTGTCTGTACAGGGCCACAACTGTTGCAAGAAAAATATATGGACACAGACAGCGTTGACTTTCATGTTTTAATTTAAACTTCAAACAAGGTTATTTTAACCACCGTACATATCGATATTTCACATAAAATTTCTCAGTTTGATGGCCTATCTTCCCACTTGACATTGGCAGAATTGGGAACTCATATATTCGCAAAAGCCATAACAAAAAAAAAAAGGTTATTTTACCCTGGAGCAAGCGAAAACAATGGAAATGGGTTTTGACGTATTTGTCGTACATAGTAGGGTTGCTAATATGTATGTGTTGGAAGTTATGAATCAGATGTAGGTTTTTCTGTTACATTGTAGTTTATTTGGCATTTCTATTATTATAAACTGACTGTAGGAATCAATAACCTTCAAAGCGACATTGAAACTATAGTGAGGATAAGCACGCTCCATCTTGAACCAAAACTACTACTTACCATCAGGCAACTTATGGACAAGATCAAATCTGCTTTAATAAAACCGGCCAAGTACGAGTCGGACTCGCGCACAAGGAGTTCCGTACTATAATCTTTAATTGAAAATCACGTTTTTATATACTATAAAATTTAGTTCTGTCATCGCGGCGCGGCGCTCGCACCGCGTTTAGATGCACGGATTATTTCAATATACGGAGTTTTTATGTATTAGATTAGGTATTTATTTTTATAGTTAATGTATTTCTAAATATTTACTTAAAAATATTCGTTCTATGATGATAATGATGCTGAAAATAATTAGAAGAAGATCCGCATTATGATATCCGCAGATATACAATGTAACCGTACTATATCCATAACTAATTAGTAAGGTGCAGACACTGTATGGAACATATTTGTTTGATCTCTCGGGAGAAAAGTTCGCGGAAATTGCAAACTGTGCTAGTATTTTGAAGTAATGAAGTCGAAAATAGGCGTCAGAAAAAAATGGTATGGTGAAATTTTTGTGTCTGAAAATATGATGGTTTGTTGTTGTGTCAAAGAAATTAAAGAAAAAAGTAAAAACATACTGCTACGAATTTATGCAAAAATAACAGAAGACGTCATATAGGTATGTATGTAATTAACACACTGAAAAAGTTGTTCGATGACATAGTTTGAATGTACATTTCATATCTGTTTGTTGCCTATTGTATGAAATTCTGTAACTATTGGATAAAATAACATGAAAAGGCATAAAGCCGAATAGCATACGTACATCATCATCCTGGGATCCCTGCCGCACAGCGACAACATGGACGATGTGCTGATTTTTTTATAAGGTTTTCGGTATGTTTAAGTCGTTTTAGTACTATACTTGATTTTTATTGTTAAAAAAAAATAGCATACCAATAAGTAAGAATGTAAGAATCTTATAAAATAGAAGATTCACATTCGTTTTGAAGGTGGTTAGATCGTAAGTAATGTCCAAATCTTAAATCAATGAGAGCAGTTCCAGTTATTAAGTAACTCATATCGGTGAAAGATATTCATTTTTTCTAGAGTTAATAGGTATCTTCTAGGTAAACGTGTTACTACACCCTAGGCTGCAGCGATACTTAACATCAGGCAGGCTGTAATCATACGTAAACCTATCACACGTAAAAAAAATGTTTTTCTTTTAAATGATTTAAAACGTATGTTTTTCCTTTTATATGCAATGTTACATATGTAATAACTATAATGGATTGCTTGCTCAAGTAAATGATTAAGTATTAATAGTTCCATATATTAGGTATATTAGGGTTGACATTATACTTAAGTAGTACTCAAAAAGTTTTTGCTGACTCTCAACTCAAGTCAAGTTCAAAGTATGTAAATATTAAACTGCAACAAATATTTTGAAGCTTAAGCGCGCTTACCTAGAAGAAACTAATTTATTCTGGATTCAAAGACAACTGGATTGTAAATACTGAGAAAACGGTAGAAAGAGAATCCTGAAGTTTCTTCGTTTTTACTATAAAGAATATCATGTGATTACAAACATAAAAAAACGTACCTATTTAAAAGCTGTTTACTTTATCTGGAAATCTCTTTTTAAAGGACTTGAAAAACAAAGAGGTTTTTTTTCTGAAAGTTTTTGTTATCTTTGAATTCAGTTAATAATAAATCATTTCTCATTTCTGAAGCTCCAATAACCCATGTTAAATTAGAAAATTCTCTACAGATTATTCTACGAGATATTCTTTAAAATATGGCCTCTATATTTGAAGATACTCTCTCATTTTAATAAGGCAGTGGCGGCCCTATTGAAGGTTGCACACGTTGCGACGCTAAGGGCCATTCAACTGGACACAGATTCAATAAGGACAGAAACCAAATTTCACCTTTAGATTTCTTAAAGTTATGAAAGTATAGTAGTTCGGGGTAAAATATTAAAAGATGTTCTATCTCTAATTTTTTTTAAGTTATGACTAACTTTAGAGTCGAGTCTCACGATTGTTTTTGATATCGTACATACTTGCTTCTATTGTTATAACTGAAAATAAATTAAACCTGGGAAAACAAGAGAAAGATTACACAAATAGAATAAAAAGGAAGTAAATACTCTGTTTTTCTCTACTCCGCAGCTGAGTGTCTCGTAATTCGGGTCAGCGGATGCATAAGTTTCCGTCTGGCGAATTTTTAATTTGATTAGACTTTAGTACGAGGGGCTCTCGGATGCCAGTTTTCGAGGTTTCTGTGTTGAGATGCGGGGATGAAATATTTTTGAGCAATATTTTTGTTGCTGAGGAAAAAAGTAAAATTACTACTTCATAATAAAAAGGGGCACTATGAAAATTTTCAGAAAACCCTACTGGACGCATTACCACGCTGATACAAAGAGCCAGAAAAAGGCCAGCATTTTGGTCACGCGTCGCGTCAAACAAGCACTCCGAGAGGTATACATATATGCATGTAGGTTTTTTTTTTTTTTTTTTTTTCTTTCCTTGTTCCCTGGACGTTATCCAAGGTCTTGTCTAGCTTGATCCATTAAATGAAACATATATATGCATGTAGGTTTAGTATTAAACGTTACATTAAAAGCTGTGTAAACATTATATAACATTAATTTAGGTGTCACTTTAGTTTCTTTTACTCTAGTTTTGTAGAGTTTAAAGATTATATTATGTATGTGTTTCAATACTACAAAAAATACATAAATACAATACAAAAACATAAAAACTAAACATTCTATAAAAAATACTTCACATCTATTTATATTTGTAAAGTCTTTTTTCACTTCTATGTGTAAGTACTTGTAATAATCTAGAAGAGAGTGTAAACACGATTTCACAGCCTAACCTCCTATTCCCGTAACCAAAAGTCTCTCCGAGCCATATTTTCCACCTCCTCGAAACTAAATCGCCAGTGTGCCAATAAAAAGCAAGGAACCGGAAGAAAAACCCCGTAAAGTAGGTGCAATATTTCACGAGTCCCATATAAAAACTCAACGGTGAAGGAAAAATATTCCCTAACATGAAAAAGATTCGAAAGATAACTTTGTCAAAGGTGTTTCGCTGAGAAACACTGAGGTCCTTTCGAAGAATACTTTCTTATTACACGCAAATGCATAGCAATATCAACTTTATTGCGCAAACTTTAGAGTATAATTTTAAAGTGATTTGCTAGAGTGCTTTTTAAAGATCTTTTTACAAGCGAAACGAAAGTAGGTGTATGAAATGACCCTTCTTTTATGGTTTGGTTTAGTTTAGTTGGTAAGTGAGACTGGTTTATTCGGTCATCAAAAATATTATGTCGTTGGTTTTATATCTGACCCCTAGTTCTAGTCGGAAAGTTTTACCATAACGTAATACTAAAATCCGAGGGGAATGAGCTACTTGGGTGGTCGTGGATTGCATGCGATGGACAATCTACACATTTACAACTTAATATTATACTCGTACATAAATATGAATAGACACTTACCTATATTAAAAACAAAATATTATAAGTAATGTTTTCTTATAGATTGAAACGAGTGTGGCTCAGTGGTTCCAGTCTCTGCTTTACATGCAGACGCAACCTAGTCCATATCCAGCCCATCACCAATGACTTGTATATTCGAGTTATGTGTGGATTTGAACTCGCTTAGCGGCGAAGGAAAACATCGTGAGAAATCCGACATGTTTGAATACCACATTATTCGAGGACATGTCTCTTCTGTGGAAGGCCGGAAATACGACTCAAGAGAGAAAGTTTGACAGAAGACAAAGCTGTGTCGAAAGTGTTTAAACAACCTTTTAGGCTTTTAGCTTAATTGGACCTATCTTAGGAAAATTATAAAATAAAAAATATTTCCAATTTTCACGAATTTTATTCTGTCTTATTTTCCATGATACTTGTCATAAGATTTCGTAGTAACGGATAGATAAATGTATATCTTATAAACAATTGTTTTTTTAATTATGCTGTTAATAGTTTTTACACTAAACAAAAAAATACTATTTACAATGTTAGTCTTCCTATATGCAGACGTTATATTAATTTTAATAATATTAAATACCTAATAAATGATAGGAAATTATTAATGAAAAAACATATTGTACAATTAAATAAAAAAGTCACATTTTAAAATATGTAGGGCAATTTTTCATATTTTGTGTGTCTGTAGTGTTAGACGTCATATTTGTGATCAAATTCCTGATTGCTATAAGTAAAAAACGACAAATTTTGTTATCGATTCCAGTATTTTTAAATACAATTAGAAAAAAATTTACTACTACATTTCAAAACACAATTTCACTATACAAGTTCATAACATATTTAAAAATTAATATGAAATCTTTATAAAATGTCTAACAAATACATAAATTAACATAAATTTCATCTAACATTAGTATACAGTCTTTAAGATTCTAAGATATTAACAAAATTCTGTCATTTTAAATGACTATACTAACTTACTGATGGAATAGTAAATTAGTTAATTATAATTTCATATTTGAACTAATAACATTAAATGGTTATGTTTTATCTTTGAAAAAGAATAAATTATGATTCATAATAAAAAAATCATAATATGATTCATAAATAATTCATAGAAGTGGCACCGTTCTATTGTGATAAATTTGTAACACACTTTAGTATTTGTTCTAAAAATATCCATAAGTACTTACAAGGTGAATTACCTCCTGTTTTTGAAGAAGTCAGATAAAAAATTAATTCATAATTAAAGGAAAATACATGGCAAAATATCTGACTGAAGATATTTACGAGCAACATTAGTTTCTCCAATATTGTTATTTACTTGCCTCTTGGTTTTCAGACCTTACCATTTAAAATGGAAACTACCTACATAATGAAATTCACTATCATAATATTTACATGTAACAAATTGCTTTCCACTGAAACCAAATTTACTTTTTGACTGGTTGTACAGTGAGTTGTATGTCATAATAAACAAAAAAGTGATTAAACATAAATTAATCACTCACACATAAATATTTATAAGTCATTCACTCACAATCTATCATAATTTCCAGAGACAATAATGCTGGCCTAAAACTGCCATTGCAATTATTATTTTGCTACATTTTGACAAAAGTAACATAAAAACTAATAAGTAACACTGTTAACCAATTTTACTTAAACTCACCCACATATCTTAATAATATTCCATACCAATTCATTATTCTCTAATAACGTTGATATTTACACAAATCCTCACGATATTTACAACTATGAGAAGGCGCTCTGTGCCGATGTCCATTGCCACACGTCACTTTACACATAATTGTAAATATCGTCCATATCTCATACGTTCATTTCCGACATGGCCGCTTGAGGTACTCGCGATTTCTGGTAATTGTGAGTTGGAGGGGACGAAGGGACGTTACCGTTGCCCGGCCCTTGAGACTGTCCGGTTTGCGCTTGCACGTCCGGCAAGTTGCTAGCACTGCTCATGAATGTCGCGTTCTTTGGCAGTGTCATGCAGTTTACGTTCGGCGCACACATTTGGTTCTGCTGCTGATAAGCGAAACCCACCTTCCGGGGTAGGGTCGTGTGACCCCTATTCGTAGGAGGACTACTTTTCTGAGACAAACTCGACATCTGTATCCCCGTGTGACACACATTCGGACAGTTAGAAGTCGCAAAATGCGGAACACGATTCGTCATCGCAATAATCGCGTTCTTGTCCTGATGATCGATATCCACGATCGTGCTCGAGCTCTGCGAGTGTCCGACGAAATAATGCGGATGTTTCGACGACACGCTGTCAAAAGTCGAATTGTGGTTTCGCTTCTGTTGCTGTTGTAGCGCTTTGACTTGCAACCTAGTTTTGTCCCTCTGATAGTACACGCCGGCGAAAATGAGGACGTTCAGAATGAGCAGAGAGCATCCAATAGCGATGGTGACGCTCAGCGCTGTCGAGTACGCTGTGTAGCCGGCGACTTCTAAATTGGAGACGTCCTGTGCTGGAGTATTATTCTGCTGGTTCTGAGTGACGGCCGAGCCGGGTCGGGCGGACATCACACTGATACAGGTAGTGACGTAAGTGTCGATGGTCGTGGATGGAATGTCGAGCGTGACGTTGTACACAGGCTTGCGGTATAGCTCGAGCGTGGGGTCAAAGTAGTTGGCGCGGGTCAGGGGGTCGGGGCGGACCAGGCCGTCATATAGCTCGGGGTCGTTGTGGTTTCTGAAAAGGTTGTGCTTAGCCACGACGTCCTTCATCCCCGCCCGGTGTATCTCGGGTATTAGCCGCAGCCACACTGACAGCTGATGGGCTCGGTAATGGTTTTTCATCCGCGGCTTCATGCCTGCAAAGGAATTCCTTATTGTGAAACGGCCAGGGAATTTTGCCCTAAATTGTGTTGAGGGAAAAAGGTCCAGTAATTAACTTTGTAATTGATATTGCTCGGGATAAGGTGAGCGAGATTAAATTTTGGTCTTGATTAAATTACAGTTTCCCTTTTGTCCTTCCGCATACTGGAAACCCTATGATGTCGTAAGTTATATTTTGAAGGATTCCAACATCGGTGAGTAAACATGGGCGTAAATAAACGTGACACGAGAATAATCGTTATAATTTTGGAAGTATTTTTACTAAGACAATGAAGACGCCATATATTATGTACATACATATAATTAAAACGTTATACGGAACGTTTTAATAAAAAAATATGAAAAAAGAAACATGTGAAATCAGCATTAAATGCATAAAGAAGCGAAGTGTCTCTTTTTCCATAGTTATATACTTACCAATTTCCAAATACTTCTGATGCAGTGTGTCGTATTCGTCCCAAACAATACTCTTGTATTTGTTCCTCTCTCTCGATATTGGTAGAACTGACTCTTGACGCTGGGCTTCGTTGGGGTTCCTAAACAAACAGAGAGCTTGCCATTAGAAATAATAAATATTTTGGGGTAAGGTATTATCTGGGGTACGTATTGATATTATATGAGGGATGTAGCCAGATTTTCATTTTTGAAAAAAATATATTAAACATAAGCAAGCAAAACATATTTTAATTATACTACAAATGTTTACTTTTCAAACGTCAATGGAATAAATGGCAGTTTTTTTTTGGGATATTGAAATAGCTGAAAATGTACGTGTATGTTTTGAAACCATACAATGAAATCTCCCAAAAATCATAATAATAAATGCAAACATATTAATTGTATTGGTTGTTGTAAATTTTTGCATAATTTTTCGTATTTTTATGCGTTGTTCATGTTTACTCAATATTGCTTTTTTTAATGGCATTTGTATTCATTCACCGTAAATAAACAGTTTGATTGATTTATTGTTTGACGCAAAACAATGTAACATTGTTCCTATATTGTTATATTGTGTGAAAATTGCATGCTAACGATAATTCTATTTGGTTTTCCGAAGTAAAAAAGGTTGAAATTTTGTGATATATTACCTTTATTTTGGTTTTATGGTGATTTAAAAAAAGATATTAGCTTTTGTATCCTTGTAACCGTCATTTTATAAATTTCAAACAAACGAGCCTTTAAAAACAGTGTTTAGTATTAGCCACTTTTACTATCAATTTAACGAATTAATTCTGTGGGGGAGTCACGACCCTCAGTCATGATTAAATATGACTCAAAGAGAGAGACTATTAATTTAAGAATGATTAACATATTACTGATAAATTTGACTTTTTATTCGGAACTACTATTGTTAAATTCCAAGATGATACTTTTAATTGTAAATTGAATGTATCTTACCGTTTACTACCCAATTCAAGCATATACAAGAATAAAGCACCATCAAAGAGAAATCGTCAAATTGAACGTACAAGATAAGAGTGAAACATTTGTTTTGTTACACGAAATTAGATTTACCGCACCAACTTTCAGTGTAGAAATCTGCCGGAACATTTGGTGAAACTTATTGAAATAAATTGGCGATGATATTATTGGTCAGCAATATTTCAGTACAATTAAAAATAAATTATGAGCAGTTTTGATATTGGAAAATATATTATGTAGTTACATTCGTAAATGTAAGCGACATTTTAAAATCATCTCTTTCGTTACTGGTCGTGATTCATGTGTGTGGATTTAAAAAAATACTTCTAATTTAATATTTAAATAAAATTATATTTCCAGTTTTGTGTCGTGTACAAACAAAAAAGATAAAGAATAAAATAACAATTTGTCTGATTTTTTTATTCTGCATAAATTTAGTTATGTGACTGTTTCAAACATTTCACAAATATTGTCAAATCTCATTCTATACCATAAACATAAAAACAGCTTACCAATAAATCAACACCGAAAATAAATTACGTCAAAATTGAAAGCTCCATGTAACACGAAACAAAGTTTCCCGTTGAGAACAATAATTTTCCATTCTCAGTAACAAAGCAAGGAAAACTGAAACCGTGTGTTAAGTGGAATTTGTTCGCTGATGAATGGTGAATGTGGCGTGTAAGGTTCTTCATAACTTTTCTTTGATAACTTCTAGATGTTTTTTTTTTTTTTTTACGTGTGATAGGTTTACGTTTGACTACAGCCTGCCTGATGTTAAGCATTGCTGCAGCAAATATGTACATATGTGGTTTTATTTGCGTTGCTAAAGGAATTACGATAAATTACGCAAGATTCTTGATTCTCTTTACTTCTTCCTGTTATCGAATGAGAGTGGCCAACTCTGGTGTCGAGAGTTTTCGAACCGCCTTACAGGTCTCTGACATGGCTAGACGATTGCCATACAAGACAAACAGCCGGGACCTACAATTTGACATGTCCTCTGACTCACGGGAGCGCAAAAATGGAATGCCACTTTTCGGTCACCCATCCAAGGACTGACCGCGTCGACTTTTGCTTAACATTACACGTTAAGATTCTCTTTAACAAATGACACGTTAAATTGTAGGTAAGAGTTGGCCACTCACATTCGATAGAAGAAGAAGAATGGCTTACATGAGTTGAATTTTATAACCATCTTATTTGATAGCTATTAGATATTATTTAGAACTGATAAAAGGTAAATGTAGTAGGTACATCAATCTAAGTTTTGGAGTTATGAAAACCTACGTAAAACAGGGAACGTATGTTATTTTTATTTTTCGTTATAATTTTAAAATGCTACATCTAAATCGCTAAGTCCGCGTTGAACCAGCGTTCATTTTCGCATTCAACGAATCACAAAAAAATAATGACACAGTTTTCCCCATTGTGTTTTATTGTTCCCAAGTTCCGAATGCGGCCGCCGAATTTAATTAAAATCCAGTTTATTTTCGCTGAAATTATGAATGCGTTTTCATTCGTTTGTGTTCTTTTCAGTGTTATTAATTTTGAAAAGGGCCTGAATCTGGGTGATATATTTGACTAATGTAATAATAAATGACTTTACATAGACTACTTTCACTTAACTTATATTATTTATTGATGTCGCGTACTTACAACTATACCAAGATGGAATTAAAAGTTTAGATGTGCTTGAATTTATTTTAAATATAAAGTTTTATTATTATTAACGTTTCAGCATTATAATGTATCTATCATAAAGTAATCAAACTTAATTATTAGTTCGGTGTTTAAGTTTGCGGTACTGTAAAAACAGCTACTAATATCTACAGAAAACCATTAGTTGGTTTTTTCCTATTTTTATTAAGGTTTTTATTTTAAACAAGTGGATGCTCGCGGCTTTGCTCGCATTAAGAAATAAAACTTTCATCCCCAATTTCACATTTTTAAGAGTGGCATACCCAAAAATCCTTTATTAGCAGATATCTAGGTCATAACAACTAACTGTATGCCAACTTTCAGCCCGATCCCTCGAGTAGTTTGAGTTGTGCGTTGATAGATCACTATATCAGTTAGTCAGTCACCTTTGAGCTTTATATATATATATATATATATATGTATATATATATATATATAGATATATATATATATATGTATATATATATATATATATATATAGATATAGATATATACAAATTCCATCCTAGATCGTAATGATTGCTTACCATCAGGCGAATTACGGTCAAGTGCAAACCCATTTCATGAAAAAAAAAAACAAAACTCACCCGCTCCTTATAAAATTGGCCATGTACTGTATAAAAGACTCTGACAGCGCCACCTCCGACTTGGTGTAGTTCTTGGGAAAGTGGCCGAGGCCATCCACTAGCGGCGCTCCGAATAAATATGGTAACTCTTCGCCGTGCACCGAACCCATCTTCTGAAACAAGAAGAATAAGGTTAGATATGTATTATCGTCATATCATGAACCAGAAGTGAAACAGTCTTTGTCGATATTTTTGGTTTATCTGTAATTTTGTATGATAAAGTAAGACAAAATATTATTTTACGGACCTATAAGAAGCCGACTAATAAACTATTACAAACGTTACAAAGTTAGAAATCATTTATGTTGTCTCGAAATTTTACTGAGTAGGTATTTTTTTAACATAGGTGACATAATAACCACAGTACATAACAGTAAGGTACAGTTTTAATATTAAAACTTTCGTGAGATAGGTACAAAATTTTCATTATTTTATTAATAAATCTAGACATATGTAACTTCTAAAATTTTATAAAAGTTAAATGTTATAAATTCAATTTGACGAGATATTGTAATTTGTGTAGCATATTCTGTGATATTAGTACTTATACCTATGTATGTTACAATTTTACATTATCAATAAAGATTCTTTATCTTTATCTTATCTTTATCTTTACAGGGTTCCGAAGCCAACTACAGGCTACAACAAGCATCTCTATTTAAAAAAAAAACTGTTGCTCTTTCTAGAACTAGAGTTCTAGAGATCCACCACAATTGACTGCGAATGGGCAATTCCAACACTACCGTAGCAAAATCGTAGCAAGTTCTGTAGCAAGTGTCGTAGCAAACATTATCTCTACAATATGGCGTAGCAAAGCGCACTAAAGTTATTGTTCTGCATTTGCACGTACGTTGTACAGAGTAGGTATGTATATTATGTATAAGTATTATGTACAGAGTTCTTATGAAATCATGATTAAAATAATTATGTAAGTATTTTTAGTAAAATTTATTTCAGAACACATTAATCAAGAAAAATCTTGTTGAATGATTTGTTTTAACTTATAATATTTGGTGAAGTATTGATGAAAAAATTTAAAATTTTAGGTAAAATTATATAAAAACCATTTTAGACATAAAACTATATTGAAATGTCTTTTGTTTTATTCATTTATAAAACAACACACCGTAATGTTCATTTAAATAACCAGCTAAATTTATTTATATAAATTCGTTTGTCTGAGCATGTTCTCAAGTTTTCAAGTAACTTAGTATACACCTGCTGTAGGTAAGCTAAGTTAAATCTAAGAAAAATGACTTGCATGTGTTGCAGATATGGGATTTACTGAAGATGTTCTCAATTCAAATTATGTTGTCTTTACAAGTTAGAAAATTGTTGTTTTGGATGTAGAGACACAGATGTACAGAGAAACAGGATATATAGACAAATTTCTAGAAATTACTGGAGCGTGTTCTGCTATCAATTTGAAGTACCTCTATACATTTGTCCAAACTTTCGACTCTACAGTTTTGTTATACCTATGTATAGACAATACTCAAAATTAATAAGAGAAGATGGAGCTTTTTAACCTAAAAAAAATATTTATTTTTAATATTCCTATCCTTACCGGTGGATAATCCCCATCTTTGGTCTGGTAATCGAACACGTAGAAGAAAGCATTCGGTCCCGAGTCTGGTGAACTCTTGGCCACGCTGAGGAAGTCTCCAGTCTGCACCAGTGGCGCCACGTATTGTGCGTCGGAGAGCGCTTGCACTGATGCATCGCGCGTGTTGATTGGATGCTGCGGAAATAGGCTTTATTAGTATTGACATAGATATGAAAACATTTATTCATAACTTATAAAGCATAAAGTAACTGACTAATATTTACAAGTCCTAAACATAATATTAAAATATATAATATACCTAAAATAAAATATGAAGTAAAATAAAACAAACAAAAATTAATCAAAGAGCCCACCCCGGATCGCTCCCGGCGCAAAGGTTCCCATTACGCTCGCCGCGTTGGAGTGGTGACGCTAAAGATTTCGTCAGGGAGTTAGGCCGAAGAATTAATTGAGAAGACGGGAGACACCCGCTCTGGATCATTTTTGGTGCAAAGGTTAGCCATCGCGATTCAACGTGGCAACGCGGCGAGCGTAATGGGAACCTTTGCGCCGGAGCGATCCTGGGTGGGCTCTTTGATTAATTTTTGTTTGTTTTATTTTACTTCATATTTTATTTTAGGTATATTATATATTTTAATATTATGTTTAGGACTTGTAAATATTAGTCAGTTACTTTATGTTTTATTGACATAGATTATATTTTAGGTAACGAATATTATTTTTATTTTCTCTATCTCTCCTAAGTCGTATTTCTTCATGATTAAGGGTAGGGGAGTTCTCTTGGGAAGATACATCGTGGTGGTTGCCCAGGTCGTTCCACGGGAGACACATATCCTCGGATATTCTAGTCCTATGAATTGTCAGTTTTCTCACTATGTTTTCCCTTAATCGCTAAGCGAGTGCAAATCCACACATAACTTAAAAAAGCAGTTAAGGTGCCGGATTTGAACCAGGGTGCGCCTGAATGAAAAGCAGACACTGGAACCGCTGAGCCACACTTGCTATTTTATGTATAAATTGGTAATGGTATTATGAGCTTTGACTTCATTGATCAGATGGATTGTTACATAGGTACGAACGTTTTGAAGTCTTATATTATACGTTTAAGAAGAACTTTTTAATATATGGCATGTTGGGTTAATAAACTTTATTAGTGTGCGTCAAAGTATATATGATTTTAGATTAACTAGGTAACATTTTTGTGATCGTTGATTCATAGGTTAACAATAATTGTTAACCTATTTAATAATTGAATTATTGAAAAAAAATTGAATTATTAAATTATTGTCCAAATTAAATTATAATAATATAATAATAATGTCTTTATTTCAGGCAATAAACCCATATAAAACTAAAATATTACAAAATTTGGACTTAATTTTTAGAGAAAATGAGTACAATTTTGATGCTATTGTTTTGCTAATGAGTTTCTCCTAATTATTGACGACAAATAGAGGTAGAATTGCTGCGTCTCATGTGTTGATTGCGTACTGGATATAGACTTGAAAATTGAGTAGTTACTAGCACATTCCTAGGTAAATTATATTTTTTTTTAATATTAGAGAAAATAATCACAGCAGTCAGGATTAGAATCTCTATATCTTCGAGGTATTTCGTTTTGGTCTCTTTTACTTTAACTTTCAAAGGGATTACTCGTACTAGATTTTGAGAGGTATTATTATTTTATTAAATTGGTTGCCTGAAAGAGATCGCTTTTTCCGATAAGGCTGCCAATTAAGACGCTAATTTTAATTTCTATATTTTTTTGTATTGTTGTTTTTTTTATATATATATTATATTTTTTTTATATGGTGTTTTAATAAAGAATTTATCTTTATATCTATTCTTTTTTATTTTGATACTGTGTTCATTTTGTTAACAAAGTATTAATGACTTTGACTTTTATTAACCAACTATTACATTAAACAGGTCACAGCTCTGAAATCATAAATCCAACATTTCATTTTCAATTCGTTAATTTTGTAACAAAGTTAAGTTCAAGCAACTCATTACGTAGATTTAATACAATTACAGCTTCAAATCTGCTTAGTTTTGAAGTTAAAAGTTACGTTTATATTAATAAACTAAGTTTCCAAGTTGTCTTTTATAATTTTCGTCTTTACTTAATTTCTCAGAGAATTTAGTGAATATCTGTATCAAAGGCAGATAAATTAAACATAAATTTCACATTCATCATGAGAGAGATCTTATTTTATTGATAACAGACAATGCGGTTCTGAATTTTTTATTAAATGGCATACTGGCAGCGTCTCGCGGTGCTGCCCGCGCTAATCAGGGATAAAAAGTTGCCAATGTGTTAAAATATAATCTACCTCCATACCAAATTTTATCAAAATAGGTTTAATCGTTTGAGCCCGAAGACGTAAAAAACATACACACTCACTCACATGTGATCTTTGTTTTATAAATTAAAAAAAATATACGACAAAAATTTAAATTATAAAATAACTGACCCTTTTTTATGTAGGTTCTATTCCTCAACACCAAAGTTAACATTGCCACAGTAAATTAAAACCCGTCATTTCCTAGACCCACGCTACCATAACCTAGTGTAACACATGACATGCTCAACCAAGACACACGGTAATGTTGTAAAAGAAAACTTCTAACTGAGATATAATTATGAACTTTATCACAACGAAATAACAATCTAAATTCCATAACAACATAATTTCAAATGATACATGAAAGGTGTAAAGGAAATTGATCCTACTTTCAAAGCACATAAGGTAAAAAAAGGTTTAAAAGGTATTCCTGGTTTGTTTAGCCATAAGTCCCTATTGCATGATCGCTCAAATCGCTTTGAGGTTACTTACAGAAATACAAAGTAATGGTGCTAGTTTTCTTTGACACTAATAATAGTAATAATAATGTACATATGACGTGATATGAAAATAGCATGTTATTTATAGCAGTAAGTTTATACCATACAGTTTTATGTATGCATGAAGATATTTGATTTTTATTCTGTTTTTTTATTAAAATATTGAAATATTTTTGAGCCCGGATGTTAGCATATCAGATCTCTCATAATTTCAATCATAGGTACCAGATAGAGAAATCAACTTAGAATTTAATTTCATTCATTTAACCGTAGGTTTTGTATTACAAAACAACGATGTTATATAAAACCAAGCCATATAATAAATATTATTTAAAAAAAATAAAAAAACGACTTCATGTGTCACTAAAAGGTTAATAAATAATTTATTTTCATTTTTGCGACTTCAAAATTCAGAATTGGGAGTAAATAATCTATCAAATTATTAAAACTAACAATCCTTTAAGTATTCTTAATGAAATCATTAATATTTGTTATCGGTGCCAGTAATTTAATAAATTCTTTACTCCCAATTCTGAATTTTGAAATCGCAAAAACGAAAATAAATTATTTATTATTTTTTTAGTGACACATGAAGTCGACTTTTGATTTTTTAAAATAAAATTTATTTTATTCTATTTATTTATATACATAACCTCATTTTTTTGGAAGTCGGTTAAATATAGCAATTATACACTAAAAAAATCACCACAAATTAAATTTAACAAACATTCGAAATGTAATATTCGATTTGGATATTCAATTACAAATTCTTATTTGAAACAGGGCTCAAAGAATTTTATAAATGGTTAAAATTTTGCCCTGGTGATAAATCTGATTGTGACATATTTAACAAATAGTCAATGGTTGCTATTTTGTCATTAAACATTTTTGCCAACATTAAAGCATTCTATCTATTTTCGGTTCTGTTTACTGCGTAATTATTTTATAATATGCTTCATACAATTTTTATTGTTAATGGACCAAGTAAAAGAAAAGGCGGGTGTCATGTCTTATAAGGAGGTCAAGGAATTGGCAGAAGATCGGGAAAGAAGGCGCAGAAAAGGTCTTTGCTTAATAGAAAATTAAATATAAATTGTAGATAAGTAATTTGCTAAATCGGAATCTGAATCAAAATTGTCAAGCCAAAACTTAGCACTAAATATGAATGAAAAACTTCTTTAATTACTTCTATACTCTACTAGGTACTAACCTACATATTTAAGATTAATATTATGAAAATGAAACAAAAATAACAAAATGAATATACGCAAGAAATATTTTAGCCTCTAAAATTTTATGCAAACCAAAATGTTGCCACATAAAGGACACGTTTTGCTACAGAAACATGTTGCCAAATAAAGAACATGTTTGCCATAAAAAATCTAGCACACAAATTGCAGTGAACTCATAAAAGCGAGTCAAAACAATGAACTTCGATAAAGCAACTGCGCGATACGGAATGGAAAACTGGCGTGAAAACATCGGGAACTTTATCATTTCCAACTTATCGTATAAAATACATCTGCGAGGCGGCTCGGTTCTGAATACGCAGATAGTTTTGTGATGGTGGTAAGTCAATTTGTGTTTTAGAGTTAGGTGTATTTTGTTTAAGATATTTTTTCATTTAATTTATAAATAATAACAATAGTAGTAGTACTTCGGTTATATTTTTATGTGTTAATGTAAAATTGACTAAAAAATTGCATGAAAGTAAAAAGATAAATTGATTGATATTAAAAACACAAACGTTTAAAACTAAAAAAAACTCCCTTGTTCTACCAATGCGAAGATAGAAATTTTATTGAAAGTAGAACTTTTTGAAAAGTGTTTTTTTTTTAAATCTTGCAAGGATTTTGCATTTTCATATCCATGGCATTTGATAGCAATAAAAAGCATTACAAATCTTTAATTTGGTTTTTAAATAACACATATGAATACGTACAAAAGACTGATTCACTAGTATTAAGTAAAATATAACAAAATATACACGTGTAACCCTAATACAGCCTTATTATTTCACATGAAAACTTCAGCATTATAAACTTCAAGAGCCAACCTTCTGCTATACCCCGGAGTTTAGTCAAAGACTCCAAAACAATAGGAATTTGGCAGCATTCGAGTTAAGAGCGGGTGCCAAATGGGGGCGCCACTCGTCATAGCCGTGTGCTGGAGAGAGCTGGGGGCTAACACGAAACAAACCGGTGTGGGTTTTTTTTATTTTTCTTTCCTCCGACAATAGAAAAAAAACAGTGACATTTGTTATATTAAATATAACAAAGATATATATAAAAAATATTTATTGATACAGTAAAATGAACTTGTTATCAAATATGCTACACAAATTACAATATCTCATCAAATTGAATTTACCTATTATCAGAGGCCCTTAGGGCGGCTTGGTAAACTCTCGACGCCAGAGTTGGCCACTCTCATTCGATAAGAAGAAGAAGAACGTAAGAAAACAAGAATTGTTATAAGTTAGACGTATCTGTGATATTGTTTTAAGCGTTTATCTATATGCATGTGACATCGTAGCTCTTAAATGGATTAAACAAATTCAATATTGTTCTGTTTGTTTAGTGTGGTGAAACAGCTTCCCATTTTTTCTTGTTTTATGAAGTTGTGAAAGAATTAGTGAAAAAGCAAAGTTTTTTTTTTCAATTAAAAATAATGATTTTTATTCTCACCTTTTAAGTATCAAAAACTAGAATCAAAACCGTAATGTTGCTTGTTAATTTCACTAGTAACCTCCTCCAACAAACTTTCAGCTTAGACTTTCAGTGCCTATTGAGATTTTTCATTACGGAGTTGTTGAAGCGACGAACCAGATTCCACGCAATATTTTGTATTAAGAACTTGTGAAGTTCTGCTCTAAGTTTTTATGAGAATTTTAAGGAAGTACAGACCTACATGTATGTAACAAAAGTTTTGTTCCCATTTTTTCTATATACATAAATATAGAATGTGGCTCAGCGGTTCCAGTGTCTGCTTTTCATCCAGACGCACCCTGGTTCGAATCCGCCCTACATCAATGACTTGTATTTTCAAGTTATGTGTGGATTTGCACTCGCTTAACGGTGAAGGAAAACATCGTGAGGAAACCGACATGTTTGAGGACCACAATATCCGAGGACATGTGTCTTCCGTGGAAGGACCTGGGCGCCCACGTCGATGTATCTGCCCAAGAAAACTCCCCTAACGAATTAATTCTGCGGGGGCGTCACGGCCCTCAGTCATGAGGAAATACGACTCAAAGAGAAATATAGAATTGTTAAATATCTTTTTTTCATATATTTTTACCGAAAACATTAACAAACATATTTTTCTAAGATTTGGCCGCGCGAGAAACTGAAGATATTGTTCACGTCAATTTAATTATAAAAAAGTAAAAATTCTAAAATTGATCTGTGGTACTAATAAGATTGTTTATTTTCTTTGTGTTCAATAAGGAGTTTATATTCTATTTGTCGATCTAAGAATTGTCGATCATGAAATACACAAGCCTGTGTACATTTGAAATTCTTTATCAATAGGTATATCAAATAAATATAAAACAAACAACATACCTGAACAGTCCTCTCCCAGTCTGTATATTCATTGACTATAGTAAAAAATATCTCGCTCAAATGATATGTGTAGGCGTTCCTTACGTAGGTCCTGAAAAAAAGAAAATAACATTATATACGACAATGTTATCATGGATACGATATTTATCAGAAATAAGTAGATGTTGCCAACGGCTTGAAACAATCTTTGGGAAAAAAAATTAGTATGTCACTTTTTAGACTATTTTATTTATTTATTTTATTTAGTTTGGTACAGTCACAGACAATTAGATATAAGAATATATACTAAACACTTTTAAGAATAATATTGAACCAAGAGTCCAATTACGACTATACACAGCTTTGTTAAATGATAATAAACACTACATAATATTTGTTATAAACAATTTTAGTATATATACTACTACATAAATCGGAATAAAAATAAGATTTAAGATTTCATTCATATACATCCCCCGAATGCCCTGCAAGCAGCGCCAAATAACTGCTCCATCAATCAAGTAGTCGCTTAATTAATGAAACAATCACGCGACACCACCCACAAAACTCCTGAAAGATGCATATGAATATGAATGAATGAACTATACTATCACTTTAACAAAATTCACACTTATTTTCAGTCATAGGTCACAAACAAACCAACTAACATATTTTATATGATTTTAAAAGAATATTTACGTCCACGGTAAAATTCAAAGCTTCTTTTTGAATCACTAAGGAGATAATAAAATTGAGTTTTTAATATACTGAAAAACATAAAAATTAAAATTACTTTCAAATCTGTACAAAGCAACCCAAATGTTACTCATAGTTAACGACCCTCACAAAATAATTTCAATTACAAAAACCTAAAATATCCCAACAATTTTTCAGAATACTCTTTTATATAGCCTCGGGCCTTTAATTATTTTCTTGGGTTATTATAAAAGCAACATTTTTGACACAAAAGAAAATTCGATTACTCGTGACCTTTTATACCGGATTCGTAGTTTTCTAAAAAAAATATAAATATACCTATCATACATTATAATAATCTTGACTAATTTTACGTTATTTTGAGGGGAAAATGTAAAAGCTTTTGAAATCTGTATCGAAATAAGCAAGAATACTTTTTGTGAGAAAAGCAAGTTATGATGGCAAAAGTTTGGCCTTAGGAGTATTTTCAAAAAAAGCAGGACGAGAGCAATGCTATGCATTTGGGACATAATAATGTCATTTGGAACCAACAAATATCCAAATGTCAATATCAATTTTCAGTCATTACTTAGCTTTAAAAATTGCAAACGAAACCTAAAATCAAAACATTGTACTTATCTTTAACGCCTACTTTTTTGCGCAACAACTTTAAAACGCATTAAGTGACTAAAGTAGGTATCTAGTATCTAGTAAATAATTGCTAGGTATGTTTAAGAGTCCTTGGGTTTATTAACGTGTGCCTACAAAAATCTATAGCTGCTAATCTCACGTTATCGTAGACGACTCACTTCCTAATAGCAATATACTGTCAACGTACTCTCTCTATCCCTATTTCCGCTTTCATTATCTCCTATTCGAATGTAGCTGGCGACCGACCCCGCTCAAACAGCAATTGCTGAATAAACATCACCTCACCTTGCTGTCGCCCCCGGGACTACCGTTTGACACAACTATGGTCTTGACATCTACCTGAATGTCGTATGAGTACATTGTTGAAGCTAGTATTGATTCATAGGTGACGTGTATGTGTTCGTTTTTATTGTGTGAATGAAATAAGTTCCAATTTTATAATGGCACTTTTGTTTGATTGATTAACAAGTGATTTTAAAAAAAAGTAATCGTAAATATGTAACAAAATCAAATTTGAGCGCATATTAAGTTAAATCTAAATGATGTAACAATAACGCCAAGATATTTGATACTCGTTTTTACTGTCAGGTTGCTCACATTTATCTATAGGCGTTATGGTATGGTACGACATAACGTGCCAACGTGGAAAAAAACTATTAAATTAAAAATAAAAAACGCAACGCAACGAAAAATCTTATTAAAACTAGCTTTTGTACATTCCCCAAAATAGATCTGATATTGTGAATATCATCTCAGTTCAAGCAGTAGTGTCAAACTATAACCAACACTCCTAGAAATCCACACGTACCTTATTATCCGATCCCGGCGTTCCCCTTCGAACCCGTTCTGTATATCCTGTGCCGAGAATTTCCACAGCGCTTCACTCGTCACCACCCCGAACAAGAGATCGTACTTATTCTGCCCCCCTCTTATCCCGAACGTTCTATCGCCGCTTCTCTTTTCCCCCTTATAATTATTTACTCCAGACACGCTCGTGAACCCTTGTAGGTCATTGGGGATAAAGTATGTGAGTAACTCTTTAGCGTAATCAGTCTTGACGACTACACCATCGACTGACGGTCCGAATGCTGTCAAGTAGCTTGGAGTACTAATCTCGGCGGCCATGAGTTCTTCTAAGGAGACTTCTCGAAGACAGTCGACGATCAGCTCGTGGTCTTTGACGATGTCTTCGGGCAGGGTGCAGTTGGATTGCTTCGCGAGTTGGACGGAGTAACTGACGGGGTCTTCTACTAGTGCCCAGGAGCTCAGAGCTGAGCCCGAGAGGAGAATTGCGCGGTGGAAAAGACCTGTAACAAATGATAGACTGTTAATTTTCTGCTTCATATTTTTGCTATTGTTGTTAGGTTTTGCATTTATTCTTCAAGAATGTGCCTTACTGACAGTACGACAACTGTTTATAAAAGCCGTCATCACTAGGCAGCATCTCCTGATAGACAATACGAACGCCGGGAAATAGTCCAGAAAAAGAGAAGAAAGGACAAAGTCATGGCGATTGAATCGACAAGAACAAACTTTGGTAGACTATGTGCTAGCAAATTAGGCCCAGACTTATACAATAAATTGTGCAAAGACATAGGCAATTTAGCAGCTCTGTCAACTCACGAATGCACAAGAAAAACCGTAGAATACCTACTTACTCTGAACTACAACAAAACAGAAGAGCTACTGAATGTAATTAAATGAAATTACCCACTAACAAGTGATACCTAGATCAAATTAATGAATAGTAAGTTTTTTTTATTTTTATTTATTTATTTCCTTTTTTGACAATGTCTTATAATATATATACTGTAGTATGTAGTTTCTTAACAAAGTTGAATATAAGTTTGCGTACCTAAATGGACGTAGATGGAGTATCCATCTACTTATGATGTTATTACGTACACTCAGCTTACACAGCTCAACAACAGGTACAAAGGAATCGGTTAATGAAACTAAATGCACACACACACACACACACACACACAAACACAATATTAAAAATCACACAATCATCAAACACTCATCACGGCAAACATATGAACTACACACAATACCTACTCACCCACAATCAGATCACAACTTTTAACACACACACACCACATAGTACCGTGTTCTCAGCCGCAATAAATATGCTAGTATCTAGCAATAGGCTGAAAATTGGCTTAGTTTTTAAAATTTACACTGACGGTCAGTAAATCAGATAATCCATGTACATTCTACGGATTTGTTACCTCAATGCTGGTATCACTGACCAAAAGTTTGTTTACAATTAGTTAATAATTAGCAATACATACATATTTTTGTAATCTTTTTATTTATATTTAGGACAGTATAATTATGTTATAAAATCGTAAAATCAGTGTAAATATAGGCAAAGAAGCCTGCTGCGGCGGGAGGTACTGCAGTCTTGCAATTCAGGACCCTTGAGGTACCTTGTACAAGACTCAGTTAACCATACCAACGTATGACACCGACGTAATTTATGTAAATTAATATTACTCAAAGCTGTACCTACAACACTGTATTTTATGCACAATAAACAAATATTTAGGACAAATATTTTAAGTCAGGATGTCTCTCGTAATTTGTTCGATCTAGTGCGTAAATAAATTTATTAAACATTATTTGCTCACAAACAATGACTTGAATTTCACGAAATGTCACACATGAACCAAATAAACATTTTATATTAAATTTAAACCTAAATAACAAAGACTTCAAATAATATCCTAAAATCTTTTCACAGCGCGCCTTTTATGTCTGTCAAAGTTTAACCCTGCAACGTGAAATGCGAAAATTGGTTCGCAGTTTTAATTGACGGCTTCATAGACCGAGCTCTGTAATTGGAGCCAAATTTTTAATTGAGGGTTGGAAGAAGGTGCGAATGGCAGTAGGATTAATAATAATTCTACTGTCGACATTTTGCTGACTTTTCGGCGAAAAAATAAGTAATTTATTGATGTAGTTATTAGTGAAATTTGGGTCATTTTTTGGTTCATTCATTTGTGTGTGGATTACAAATTGAATCGCTATTTTGCTTGTCTAAAACTAATATGTATGATAATAACATAATATTATATTAGTAGGTATACGTGGTTGACCAAATATTCATTTACCAAACCCGCAGCTGCTTAGTAATTTGCTTTGAATGGACACATACAATAGCCAATGTCACCTTTTGGGTCTTGAACAAGCACCATTGTACCAAAAATGCTATGATAATGTTTTTAGTTGTGGTGTGAAATAGCACCAACCAGACCAAAAAACAAACAAATGTTATGATATACAATTATAATTTAAGCTTTACCTTCATTTTCATATTAATAAAATCTAAACTAATTCAATAACCACATAAACAAACCTGGCATAACAGTAGGCGAGATCATCAAGAAGTTGATACAGGCAGCGCCCGAGCCATGTCCCAGCATGGTGACATTGCCAGCGTCACCGCCGAACAGCGCGATGTTCTGCTGGACCCAGTGCAGGGCGGCTATCTGGTCCATGAGACCGTAGTTCGCTACTCGGGCTTTGAGGTGCGGGATAGGGTTAGCGTTGAGGAAACCTGGGAATGAAAAGGTTTGTTAAAACTTGTATTGTTTTTTTTGTTGTTGAGATAGTGAAGGGTTTGTACTTATGATATGTTAGTTTTAAAATGCGTAAAAATAAAGTAAGTCTAGACTGTGATTAAATTAAATTATTTTTTGAATGTGCTATTTCGCTTAGTAGCCCGGGAACATATTATATGTACATACATAATGTACCTACCCACGGTCTAATTTATTTGATAGATGGCTCATAGATTTCAATTTAATTGATTTGCAAAACGTGGCTGGCTGGTAAAAGATAGTAACATTACTTTTGGTATTTGGTATTATAGGTAGGTAGGTACATACATTTATAATTCAAATACAAAATTCACCCATACTAGAAGAAAATCAATAACATGGTCGCACATAGAAACTGGATTAATTTGCCTTTTTATGCATTTGAATCCTCAAACACATTCATTCAAAAAACAGTTTAATACGCCATACCCGAACCCAAAAAAGAAAATAACTCTCATCCATTCTTCCAGGTATCCCTTTAAGCACGCCAAATTGTCCAAAGAAAGAAAGAAAACAAAGTAAAAGTCTCCGGTTTTATCCATCATAATGAAAGGCCTAAACAAACTGAGGCCTTTGAAAATATCAGCTCTGAGGTAAAAAAGACAATGTAAGGTCCTTGTGATATATACTGACATGCTCAATAATGTATGGAGGCGTTTAAGAAAACCGTTTATATGTAGGTCTGATATTAAACTTGTTTTTATTCAAGCTAGACATTTTGGCTTCCATTTTTGAAGGGAATGAAGTGAGGAATTTTGTGATGAGTTAGTGAAGTTTATTGATGCAGTTACTTGTTTTAAAATGATGAATCAGTTTTCTTGTTACAAAAATCCATGTTTTCTATCAATATTTTATGTAAATGGTTATTATAATATCATATGAGTATATTTTATACACACAAACAGTACTAAGATATCATAAAAATCGTACTCTAATGGATATTGGATGCTGGACAAAAAAACGCAACCTCATTTCCATCCCCAGCATTATTTTAAAACTGAATTTATTGCCATCGAAATTCTGTTTTTGCAGAACACGAGCGATTCGTTAAATACACGCCCGATTACAATTTCAGAATTCTTAACAAAATTATTTTGAAATCCATTTATCAACATGCATCCCTATTCACTTAGCCCATCCGCCTCAAAATAATTTCCATCGAAATTCCACTTAAATTTGTCAGGCAATATTGAACCTAACTTCATCGTTTTTAGGTCGTTTTTGCTTGGCTCTGTTTCGTTGCTTATATTTTATACTGCAAACTTTTGCAAGAAAACGTTTAATTAAGTAGAGTGGCACGTGACGAAAGCATAGTCTAAGAGATGGACGATAATTAGGTTGAGAAACAAAACTAGTTAAACGCTAAAGGTATTTTCAGCGCTTTAGACATTCGGATGCCGTTGTAAGTAGATTTGCGGAGTGCAATCCAATTTATTGGTCGACTGGCGACAATTTTATTTATTTGCCATTTCACAGTTTGCGACGGAATGAGAACTAAGGAAGAAACTCATTACTTATATCCGCTCAACCCACTTCTTGGTTCCTCGGGTAATATAATTAAAGTTTGGAGAGATTTAGTATTTTCGAGTTGACAGTTCGGGTTTCGACACACAACGGGGAAATTGGAGCACTTTTGTTGGCACTATTATTAAAAATGTGATTCTTTTGGAAAATTTTAAACATATTTAAAATCTTTTAACTGACATAAATAATTTTGTAAGACGAGACAATAGAATGACCAACTGTTAATGTTTAGTTTAGTTAACTATTTCTAATAATGAATAAATGATTATCTTATCTTATTTAGAGGTTTTTTGCACTCACTCTCAGCGAGTCGCGTGAGACTATAACCATTTAATGATTGTATAATATAAATGAATTATTCGAAACTGTATTATTGCGTGTGCTGTATAGGTTTAATCCACTTTGAGCTTTTAGAACGAGATTTGAAATTTGGTCATAATTATGTTGAACTTGCAGCCTACTTAAGGGTTCAATCTGGGATAAAAAGTAACCTATATTGTGTTAACACGGAATCTAATCTCATAATATTGAACTCAGCGTGAAGAAGTTACAAACACACACACACATACACAGAACAAAAATATTTGTTAACGCCTTTACATATAGTGTTATGTTTCTCTTACTAATTACAACACAAAATTATGACTTATTAATAATAATAATATTAATAATAAATATTCCGGGACATTGCACACAGCGCCATCTAGCCCCACACTAAGCAAACGCTTGTGTCGTGGGTACTAGGTAACTGATATAATACTTATATACTTTTTTTTTAAATGCATAAATACTTGTGTCACGCGGGAATCGAACTCGCAACTCCTAGATTAGAAGGCAGAGCAACTACCAACTAAACTAACAGGCCAGTCAAACAATACACTTTAAGTTTTTTCCAGTATATGTAGTATTCTCGCTCTGTGTTAAAACCTGTCTCGAGTGGATTTGAATCCAAGAAAATGAGGGCAGAAACCTTGGAACAATTCTTCGGAAGCCACCCTTGACTCGAAACAGTACCTATTATGCTAAACTTTGACAACTGACTGGGTATTTCTGACTACTCCACTATGCTAAGAATAGATTTTCAATTCCAAGAAACTGAATTATATGCTAAGTATTATGGGGTAAGTTTAGTGAAATGTTATTTTCAGGCTATTATTATTGGGTAATATTTCATAGTAATCAACTATTTTCAGAAGAAGCTCGTTGATTTGAGTTTTAAGCTTAGATGATGTTTCTGTAATTTGAAAAAAAATACTTGTTTTTACATTTCTGGTAATAGTTTGATCTCATGCCAATTGTCACATTTAATTACAATCTGCCCTGACTGGTCATATATCAACCCTATAGCATACCTTATTAGCAGTAGATTTGTTTACAATGCAATTTTATCTAAATATATAAAACTCAAAGGTGACTTACTGACTGATATAGTGATCTATCAACACACAGCCCAAACCACTGGACGGATAAGGCTTAAATTTGGCATGCAGGTAGATGTTATGACGTAGGCATACGCTAAGAAAGCATTTTTAGGAAACGTGCTTTTAAAGGGGTGAAATAGGGGGTGCAAGTTTTACTTCTTAATGCGAGCGAAGCCGCGGGCATCCACTAGTATACAATACATTCCTAAAAGTATGAATTTAATCACAGTTTTACACTCAGTTGCTTAAGTTCAATTTCACTAATCCATGTCAATATTTTCAGCATTTTAAATAATTAGTTGAAGCATTATTTACCCAAAATTTCAAGTTTGTAATTGATTATACTATACTCGTTTATATAGACATAGCTTGGGTTATATTTTAAAATACAATGCACTTTGTGTCTTAAAAATGTGCAACTTAGGCTTAATTTTATCTACAACTTCTTTTAGCTACTATCACGATTGATGTTCAATCAATTATCAACTTTATAATATATATTAAGGTATTATTTACCTTACATCCATCAAGTCTATAGTTGATAGAGATGACAACCACTTATAACTTGCTTATACAACTCCATTATGGGCATTGAATGAGTTATAACTTAAAACTTAATGCAATTTGTGTCTTATACATTTTCGACTCAATTTAATTTTACGCACAACAGCCTACAGATTAATGTCAATCAACTTTCAACTTTAACACATAAATAATAAGGTATTATTTACCTAAAATCCCAAGTCTATAGTTGATAGTGATGACCACTACTCCAGCGTAGCTCGCCAATACAGCCCCATCGTAAACATTGCCAGAGTTCCACTCGAACGACTCTCCGTGAATGAACATCACTACGGGATACTTGGCTTGCAGCGTTGGACCGACTAGAACAAAGAGAAATATATGGGATTAGTACATATTTTAGTAGGTAACAAACACACAGTTAAAATATGTATATCAATAGAATACCTACCATATTTGTTAGTGAATTTGAAACACATTGTAGGGAAAATAAGGTTTTGTTGAAACGTTGTTGACGTTTGTGTGTTATTTTATTTATTTCAGTCATGTCATCGTTCGTGTGCCTTTCGGTTGAGAGCGTTTTCGTACTCCTGTCTGTGCTACCTTACGTGTGACTACATGACATGGCGTCTTCTAAGCTCCGTGCTTCGTCTGCCGCCGTGCCTTCCGAAGAACCTAGTGAAGTGCAAGTGTTGGACTCTAATGAGCCACTTGTTCCGAGCTCTTCTTCGGACATTCCTCATGTGCAAGTTTTGGACTCTAGTGAGCCGCTTGTACGCGAGCCTCCGTGTGTGCAAGTGATAGACTCTAATAGTGAGCCACTTGTGCCCGGCATTCCGAGTGGTGGATTGATTCCGTCGCCTTCGAGCCCGATTCATTTGTTGATACATCGGATTCATCGAACTTGAGGTTAGTATACCTACCCACTATTATTTTATTAACTCGTTTATTAATTCCTTAATGTATTATTAATAAATAACAATGGTTTTTTTTATCTTTTTAGTGACTTGCCGCTGTCAGTTGACAGTGGTGATAGTCTGTCTGAAGCTGCCGGACCATCTCAAGGTGCTGGACCATCTCGAGCTGGTGGACCATCTCAGGCTGCGGGACCTTCACAGGCTGCGGGACCTTCAAAGGCTGCGGGACCTTCACAAGCTGTGGGACCTTCACAGCCAGGGGGAACGTCTCGAAGAAGACCTTGTCTAACTTCAGAGGAGTTACGGTTAGTCTAATTCATTTCCAAATAAAAGGCTACATATTTCATTTGAAAATATCTGTTTATAATTTGATAAAAACATGATTTTCTTTTGTTTACAGGACGCAGTGGAACTTTCCCAAAATTTTAAACAAGCTTGGGACTCCAGAAGTCTGTGTTAAATTTGCGGAAGATCGTGGGCTCCTACCAAAAGCAAGAAAATGCAGACATCATAGGACCAATATGGCTTTAAAAACTACTTCCAAAACTGGCCAATTTGGGCTATTTAGGTGTACTAAAGCATCCTGTAAAGTCAAATCAGTGAGCAGAGCCCAAGGGACTTTGTTTGAGTATGGACATTTGACAATAACAAAAATCTTTCAAATCATGTACATGTTTTGTTATCAAGTGTCTTTCGAGATGGCACAAAGGGACCTATGTGGTGTTGATGGAGAAACTGTCTTTTCCCAACAGACAATCGCAGACTGGTACAGCTACTGCCGGGAGACAATCATAATATACTTTATGGAAACGAACAAAGAAGAGCAATCAAAAATCGGTGGCCCTGGAAAAATTGTCCAAATTGACGAATTCAAATTTGGAAAAAGGAAATTCAACAGAGGAAGAGCAATAGAGGGCCACTGGGTTCTTGGGATCATTGAAGATAAGTCAGATGACTTAAGATTGGAGGTGTGGCCCAATAATGACAGATCTGCAGAGATACTGGTGCCACTCATACAAAAGCATGTAGAGGAAGGCAGTATATAATCCATACTGACTATTAGAGAGCTTATAACTGCCTTCCTCAGTATGGATATATACACAAAAAAGTTAACCACAGCGATCGTATACATAAATTTGTGGCACCAGACGGGGTACATACCCAAAGAATTGAAAGTCACTGGCGACACTTAAAAAGTAAATATAAAAAACACCAATTTAAAGGAAAATTTGTCGACTGGTTAGTGGACTATGAATGGAGAAGAATCCAACTAAATAAATTAGATATATACGAAGAACTCCTGTTGGCAATACAGCATGTGTACAAAGTTACATAAATGACTGGCCTGTTAGCTTAGTTGGTAATGGCTCTGCCTTCTAATCTAGAGGTCGCGGGTTCGATTCCCGCATGACACAAGTATTTATGTACTTAAAAAAATATGATTACTTGTGTTGGGTCTGGTCGTTTGTATGTATAATAAGTATATATTTACAAAAAAAATTATATAAGTATTATATCCGTTATCTAGTACCCACGACACAAGCGTTTGCTAAGTGTGGGGCTAGATGGCGCTGTGTGCAATATTTATTTAAAAAAAATATATATATATATATATATATATATAAAAATATGTACTTTGTTTAATTGTTTTTATACCCTAATTAGACATAGGTGAATATATAATAATGATAAAACTTAGGTTAGATTAGAAAATAGTTCTATTCATTACAATCTGTGACAGAAGGTAGATTAGGTTCGTTAGGTTGCTTTCTACCACACACATGCGACGACGAGCGAAGCGAGGAGGAGCCAAGTCCTGTTGTAGTGCTAGTGTTGGACTCGAAGTCACTTGTCTGTGACAGAAGGTAGATTAGGTTCGTTAGGTTGCTTTCTACCACGCACATGCGACGACGAGCGAAGCGAGGAGGAGCCAAGTCCTGTTGTAGTGCTAGTGTTGGACTCGAAGTCGCTTGTCTGTGACAGAAGGTAGATTAGGTTCGTTAGGATGCTTTCTACCACGCACATGCGACGACGAGCGAAGCGAGGAGGAGCCAAGTCCTGTTGTAGTGCTAGTGTTGGACTCGAAGTCACTTGTCTGTGTCAGAAGGTAGATTAGGTTCGTTAGGTTGCTTTCTACCACGCACATGCGACGACGAGCGAAGCGAGGAGGAGCCAAGTCCTGTTGTAGTGCTAGTGTTGGACTCGAAGTCACTTGTCTGTGACAGAAGGTAGATTAGGTTCGTTAGGTTGCTTTCTACCACGCACATGCGACGACGAGCGAAGCGAGGAGGAGCCAAGTCCTGTTGTAGTGCAAGTGGTGGGTTAGGTTAGGTTTAATAGATCTGACACAGAGCACCCGACTCCATCTAGTCTTGTGGTCCTTACTATAGGGATCGTTAGTTATTAAATATAAAAAAATATAATAGGTAGTTAAGTACCCCATAGTGAAATCATAGTACTTAACCTCAAAATACAAAAATGGTCATATCTCGAAAACTATTGATCTCCGTGCCCCCCCCTTTTAGGGGGGGGGGGATAGGGATTTTGCCCTATTAACGGGTGAAAATTATCATCTTAGATATGGCTTAGAGATGCTTTTATTATAATTTAGGGTTTTAGGTTTATTTGGTCATTCGTATAAATAGCATAAAATCTTATTTACGCCCATTTAGGATTTTTTTAGAAACAATTCAGGGTATTTTTAGGGGGAAAATAATATTGAATGTGTCAACTCTGTTATTGTTATGAAAATTCTTCAATTAAGTAGTTAGGTATATAATATACTTATTTAGAAAACAAATAAAAAAGTGATATTATTTTATAAATAAACTGCGAGTTTGAAACACGGTGCTCCATTTTCTTCTAAAAAATCACAATATCTCGTGTATATAAACAAATAAATCTTTCACGTATTTAGGTACTTATTAAGTAGGTATATGTACCTATCTCTAAAAACTTATACCTACCTACTTGTTTTCAATAAAGATTCACACTAAGTAATGAATAATATTCTCTTGAAATGCAGATTGATGTGTGAAGGACTGAAGGAAATTATAGACGCTTAATTGTTGTTTACAAGCATACGGGGATTTACTTGAGAACTGGCACAATACAAAGTTATGGCCAATTAAAAAAATACAAGCATACGTAGTACCGCCAGTTGCCGTTCGATCGTTAGTGGCGCTGCTTTCCATACAAAACCAAGTGCATCACGACAACAGAGCAGACGAGCAACGACCACGGGGTCCGGTTATTGCACGTACCTGTATTCCACGTCCCTATATTGTACGGGAAGTATTCCGATGCCATTTGGCATCCAATTATTGGGGCGTACAATATTGGATGCGCATTATCGTGACGGCAATTATCGCCCCGAACCAAACCGGTACGGGCGATAATGCGCGACACAATATTGCACACCCCGATAATTCGATGCCATGTACATGAAATATTTGCCCGTGCAACACTTGCACTACAACAGGACTTGGCTCCTCCTCGCTTCGCTCGTCGTCGCATGTGCGTGGTAGAAAGCAACCTAACGAACCTAATCTACCTTCTGTCACAGACAAGTGACTTCGAGTCCAACACTTGCACTACAACAGGTTAGGTTTAGCGTCCCGTAAAGTACACCCCAACCCTGTATTTCATGGCCCTGGATTGCACGCCCAAATAAAACGATGCCATGTACACCATTTATCGTGCTGTACAATACGGTGTCGTGCTTTATCGTCCGTACCAAGCTTGTACAGGCCTGTATTTCATGGCCCTGGATTGCACGCCCCAATAAAACGATGCCATGTACACCAATTATTTCCCGTACAATCCAGGACCGCGGAATATCGGGCCGCGCATTATTTGGACGTGCATTATTGCTTCCCCGACCACGCAAAGGCTTACGTACCTAATACGGTTTTATTTTGACGTTTGTCGACCGGTCGCGCGGGTACTGCGCAGCTATCGCTGTCTGCTAATTTTTACGTAATAACCGCGCGGAACATTGAACAACATAAAAAATAGTCATATATTTCAATGGTCAGTGGTGTATGTACAATGATTTAAGATTAGAAATTTTTGACTTACTAGTATATTGCCAAAGAGTTAGATTTGAGTTTGCCAAGATGCCACACAAATAAACAAACAAAATATTTATAGCAATGTCCGTTATTCAAATAACATTATTAATATCTCCATCTACTTATATTTTGCGTTCTCAACAATCTCGCCTACTATTTCCTATATTATATCAAAACGTACTCCTTTCTTTGTGCCCCAGATAAAGACACTGGATGTCGTCCAAATGCTATGAAATTTATGTTATTCCCATTGAAAACATCGGTGTTTTGTATTTTCTTTAAAATTTAACGAAAACGCCGACAATATGTTTTTGGTAGTTTTGAGAAAATGCTGATGCGAAATTTTTATTTGAGAAATATATTTGTTAAAATGTTTTCTGTACGAGTGTCGTAGTAGATTTTTTAAATGAAGTAGTTTTACATATTTATCTAGCTTTTTTTTTTTTTTTTTTTTTTTTTTATATAAAAATTTTATAGCTAACTTGATCATGACATTTGTGTTTACTTAAATTTCGATCGAATGACATTTATTATTATTGTTTTAATGAAAACTTTTAATTAAGGGCAGTATGGTTGTTCCTCTTATTTCAATTAAACTTAAATAGCTAATCATGTTTTACAAACGAATATAAGGTGTCAGGTCTTATTTTCGATCTCGAAACAATTTTATATGATCAATAATTAGTTACATAAACAAAATCTAATACAAAGATTCATTCATTACCACCTTTGGTCATCTTTATAACACATTTTAAGGAAAATATAACTTAATAATACTACTACTCACTGACCTCCAGCGTACTTGTAGTAATGGAGGTCAGTGCTACTACTTCTATTAATAAAAAAAATATCACACTTTGTAAAGCCTAAGGACAATCTAAGTACTCCAGCCCACTACCAAAGAGCGGCTTGCTCGCATATTCAAATTCCATTACCATTTTTTATTGTCTCGACCAATTCTGTAACAGATTAGCGCTATCAAGACAAATCAATCAGCATAACACATAGTTGAATATTGATGGTGGGATTAGTCCGCATAATAGACCCATGCATGCATTATTGTTGATCAGTTGATTACCTACTGTAACTGAACTGAGCTGTGTATTGTGAATGAGCTGTCTATTAATGTACATATAATACTCTTCTTCTTCTTTCGGTCTTTACCTATAATATATGTACATTATAATATATATTACATGTACATTATATATATTATTATTATATTATATGTACATACCTTTACCTATGAAATTGCCGTTTTTTTTACATTTTAATCTGTTTGTAACTTTTACGTACAGCTATATTTTTTTCAAATACAATTTTTATTGTATCAATTGTTGAATTATGTACCTTCTAGATAACAAAAAAATGCATTACTAGTGCATATTACTTATAGAGAAGTCATTGAAAACACCTCTTTCAATGTGACGTCGGTTTCACTACTTTAACTAGGTATATTTTTATCATATACTCTGTTTTTGAGAAATTTATATACGCAGTGCATAGCTTTTTTCCATCTAACTATAGTTATCAATTTAATGTTTGTATGGAAACATCATTTTTCTCAATTTCGTCATACAAATCGTCAATTTCATAGGTAAAGAAAGACCTATTATTAATAACTGTACATATATTATTGTACAATAACGTGTATCTAAACAAAGGTGGGATACTATATATGATGGATAAGTAAGGATAAAGAGACGTTTTCAAACTATAAGCTATTGCTTACCATCAGGCAAACCAAGATCAAATACAAAGTTATCTTAGATGTGCGAAGTTTTTTGTCAATAAAGAATGAAGTCGATAATTCTATGAATTTAAAAAAAAAATATAAACAAACATATTGTTAAAAATACTTAGTTAAAAGATTTATTCAACAAATAATATATTGTTAACTTAACATCAACAATATCACATAAACAAAGAATGAATTGATATAATTGATAAACGTTTTTTGAAAAAATATATTAATATACTTAGTAGTTAATGGCAGTAAATAATCGTGTCCAATGTATTGTAAGTATCTACTACATGTCCTAGGGAGGTCAACAACATGAAAACAGGGGTTTTTTATTATGTTCCTCTTTACTTTTTAATTAATACATATTATCTTATTTTCAAATGTCTTGTACAACAAACACAAAGATGTACAATCTACTCCTTTACTTTTCAATTAGTACATATCTTATTTCCAAATCTCTTGTGTAACAAATGCAAACACAATCTTATTCAAAATTCACATTTGACTTGAAGCAACATTTGAATTCAGTTCGCACCGACACCGACAAACCCGAGTTGAACTCGTATCTATCAAACTAGAACTGTTGAATACAAGTGTATTGTATTAGGTATATCTGTTCTACAAACTCAGATATTCGTTGAATGGGTTCTACTGAAATGATTTTGTTTTGATGCTTGTTTTTAGCATATATTTTATATATTTCATCACACTTTTTATCATAATTTGCCTGATAAGAAGTTATTTTCGACACATACAACCAGACACATAACATATACTACCAGTAAGTACTTACTACCTGTGAGTATTTGCAGCTCACCATACACATTGTGTATAATATATTGTAATGTAACTTACTTATCAAGCAAGTAAGAGCATTAGGATAAAACATCCTTCTTAATTTTATTTTTTCTGGGAGTCATGATACCTGTGCAGAAATTGATTATGTATGAACTTTATGAAGCGCCGGTAGCTCATCTAGCGGAGTTACCTCCGCTCCGCATGCGATTACCAATGTTAATGTTAAGCTAAGGTCGACGCGGCTAGACGTTGGATGGGTGACCGAAAAGTGGCATTCTATTTTGGGCGCTTCCTTGGGTTGACTGACACGTTAAATTGTAGGTCCCGGCTGTTTGTCTAGTACGGCAGTCGTTAAGCCATGTCAGAAGCATTAGGGCGGCTTAATAAACTCTCGACACCAGAGTCGGCCACTCTCATTCGATAAGAATAAAAAAATCTTTATGGAAGTTTTCTTTTTCATATATTTTGATGGGTGCTTTCCATGAATCTTATACTATTTTATTTTATAGGTTGACGGAAAAATAAATATTAGCCTTAGGACTTGAAATTCAACTCTTATCTGTTAAATAGCCTAATCTTAAAGCCTTCATAACATAAGGTCAATTTTTCTACCCCAATCTTAGTAAGCCATTAAACTGGTAACGTTTTTCTGCCAAGCTACATTACCAAAGTCTTTACGAAATACTTCAACTCATAGGAAATAAAACCGCAGCCCTAGAAATACGAAGAAGGGTGAAAGTTATATTTTTATGAATATAATTAGGAAGGGGTATAAAAAACTAATTGATCATAAATCAAGCGAAGGCCTAGCGTGCAATTTGCCCCAAGTACAACCTTAAGTATTTCTATATAATTGCTTTTTAATGAACAGCCTTTATTATGAAGTATTTCTTTTTAAGCAGAAAGTATTTCTGGAATGATTTGTGGAAATCGGTCGTTATTTTTCTTCCTAGAATAGTTCCTAGTATGCCCTATAGAATAATATTTTTTTAATAATACAAATACTTTATATTATTAAAAAAATATTATTTTATGGGGCATACTCAGCAGTAGGTGAACACGGGCTAACATGATGATGATGATGAAAAAAATTAAGCCAATAATCGGTTTCTTCAGTAGTAACACAAGTATATAGCTTATTTTTCTGCACTTATTCTAACATGCTTCTTTTTTGCAAGGTTGCATAGAAATCTATCATTTCTTCCGGAAAATTATAAATATATATATATACCTATATATATTACTCTGAGCTCTGTAGTCTTAATAAATCAATGTTACTTTAAATATCAAATATAAAAGCAATTTAGTCCTACCCAGTATGTATGAGATATTGATTAGAATTTGAAATAATCGAATAATATTACATACTAATAAGACACAACAAAATCATGTTAAAACATTTGTTTATAGTTCAAAAATAATTTACATTCCTATCAAAACAATTTCCAATATCTCACATCTTCAAACACAATGCAAGATAAGATTTCTCCCGACCTCAAAGTCCAATAGAAACAGAGTTTCACGAAAACGTCATTGAAAATACAAAACTCTGCGATGTCTACCGAAATATTTGATAAACATTTGCTCTGTTCTGAACAATACAATGACATTACATATACAAGACCTCTCACTGAGGCATACATATACAAATTGTTAAATGTAATAAAAAAATACACGTTAAATTGTAGGTCTTGGCTGTTCGTCATAAAATGTCAGTCCCTAAGCCATTTCAGTATCCCTTAGAGCGGTTTGAAAACTTACTTACTTTTTATTGAGGTTAACAAGGTTTGTAGGTTTAAAATGTTATTAAACAATGTGATAGATTACTTACAAATGGTACTATGAATTGACCGTCTGTTATTCCCGGATTTCCCGGACAGTTGTAGTTTTGTCAAAAAATAGTTTTTATTCATCTAACTAAACCAAGTGTAATACATTTGAATTTCTGTTAGACTGTTAGGCTTCTCGGGGTATAAATCAAAGATGTCTTCACGGCTACTACGCCGACAACTTTTAGACGACCACAAAGACGCCGAGGAAGCCAAAAGTGAAGACTCAGATTTCACACCAGGGTACGCTAAAGTACAGGAACCGCACGAGCTTTTAAAGCCTTTCCAGTCTGTCTTTACCGCATTTACAAAAATCACTGATGATATCAGATCTGGTTTGGGTAAATGTCATCTTACTGTATTGTCGCTTCTTGATTTCAGCAACGCATTTAATAATGTCGATTTTGATGTTTTGTTAGGAATATTACATACTCTTAACATATCTCCAACGGTGATTGACTGGTTTTATAGCTGTTTGGGCGACGGCAACGGATTCGCATCGATGATGAATTTTCGTCTTGGTGTAATATCTCTGCTGGTGTGCCACAGGGCGGCGTGCTTTCTCCACTCCTCTTTGCTATTTTATGAACTCTATCTCTTCTTAAATTAAACTTTTATTGGAAAATGAGCGAAAATAATCACGACCGGCAGGATTCGAACCTGCGTATTTCTGCTACCGTCAGAACGCCTTAACCACTAGGCTACGGTCTACTAACTGCCAGGCGCGAAAATCCACACTCATTTCCATACACTTCAAACTGAGCGGCTGATGGCGCCACATGTGCTGTCAGAATATGTCTAACAAGCACTCATATCGATGTACTATGGACACCTGATATGACGAGAAATGGGCCTTTCGCGTTTTAATTATGAGTTAATTTATTAAGTGCTAACCTGCACTATATAAACTAAGAGACATAATCAAAACAATTAGAAATCTGAAATGGAACTAGGCTGGCCATGTATATAGGATGAACCATGACCGTTGGACAAGGAAGGTAGTGGAATGGATACCAAGATCGGACAAGCGGAAAAGAGGACGACCACATAGAAGGTGGGAAGACGTATTCTACCAGAGACATGGAATAGACTGGACGAGGTTAGCAAGGAACCGCAAAACATGGATGAAACTGGGGGAGGCCTACGCCAACGAGGCGACAGCTATGACACCATAAATAAAAAGGACAAGAGAAATCGCACAACAACACGACATTTAATTTTAATAATAACATCAAATAAATCTAGTAGGTACTTATAAAAAACCCAAAATGTGTAAATTTATATATCCGAGTGCAAGAATGTTAAATGAATTTAAAATAGCTGAATAAATGGCTTTTTTACTTTACTTTAACCTGCACTATGGTTGTTTTAAATTAAACTTTTATTGGAAAATGAGCAAAAAAAATCACGGCCGGCAGGATTCGAACCTGCGTATTTCTATCTCTTCTTTTCTAACTTCTTCCTATCACCTCTATGCAGACGATTTGCAAATATACACACAGGCTCCTTTGGCGAACTTAAATGATGCTATCTCTACTACTAACTCGGACCTTCAACGGATTCGGGACTGGAGTAGGTCATACCGGCTGATAATAAATCCTGCCAAAACTCAGACTATTATAATTGGAAGCTCCCGTATGATTTCCAAAATAGACTGGTTCCATCTGCCACAAGTGCTATTTGACGGAGTTTCAATTAAAATCAGCGAAACCGTAAAAAATCTTGGTGTTATATTTGACAGACAATTTTCTTGGAACGCTCAGATAGCTGAAGTAAGCCGAAAGATATTTGCTTCATGTGTTTCGATAAGACGTCTCCGTAATTTTTTGCCAATAACTATCGAAACTGTGTTAGTTCAGTCATTTCTTCAACCAATTTTAATTTACGCGGACGCTCGCTATTCGGATATAACCGAAGAACAGTTGGACAAACTAGAGCGACTTCAAAATGTTTGTATTTGGTACATATAGGTATTTGGCTTGCGCAAGTATGACCATAAATCAGTGAGCCTAGAGTGAAGTACTGTGTAGTAAGCGTGTGTGCTTAGTGCTTTAAGTAGTCTCTACGTACGTGTGTGTGTTAACATCGTCAAATTAAAGGCAATAAATAAAGGCATTCTGTTTTTCCTTAAAAACAGCCTCCTATATACATACACGCCCGTTACAGTATATACATACACTGGTACATAAATGCAGTTTCGGCACTAGACAAATGGTAGACACTGTGAGTTTGTAGAGAGGATATTATGTTTATGATTTGGATAAAAAATGGAGATGTCGTTTATTAAGTATCTCGAAATAAATGTAAATATTGTTTTTAAAAGGCAAGATCTGAAAAGATGATTATTGCATAGATTAGTGGCATACATATTAATATGCAAAAAGCACAAGGTCACAAGCTCCTCTTTTTTATATTGACTCAATAATGTTGGTGTCTGCACGTTACGTGGTGTATGCTTCGAATCGACAGTTTTGATATTTTGTTGAGACTTGTTCAAATAGTGATGTGACTTTGTCTTTTAGTCGGCTTTTGGCATGAAATTTCGATTTTCGGGCGGATGGGTTTTAGATTATTGAACTTGGCAAGCTGGCTGGCAACAGTCGGAAAAGTAACTGTTTTCATAAGGGCAGCTTTTATTTTGACTGGGACTGGATGCGTTTTGCATGTATTGGTTTGTACTTATCAAATATCGTTTTTTTATTATAGAATGTAAATTTTGACAATGGCCATCTCCATACATATTACGCCAAATTAGCAGGAAATATATGAAGTAAAGATTCATTATTTTAGTATGGATATATAGAGATTATATCAGCCAATTTATAGATAACTAGTGGTGCCCCACAGTTTAACGAGTGTTTAAACACAGGTTACTTCCTTATCGATGTACACCACATTCTTCTTGTTACTTAATGCTTATCTCTCTCCTGTCAAAGCTTGCCTGGATGAGATTGCTTTCAGCAATAAGACCGACGCTTATGGCACTAGTTTAGATATTTGATTTTGAGAATTTGTTAATGAACTGTTTTTATTTTTATTTGTGTCAAGAATAATATAAAAGTTTATCTATCTACATAATATGTATGCGTGCGTCATAATTAGCGTAGCAGTAGATTTATCGCAGAAAAAAAATCCGGTCTAATCCACCGGAAACCCTCCCTACTAAAATTATTACCGCATGCAAATCCTCATACAAAATGGAAACAATGAGACAGAGATGGAAGTATCGTGCCTGGGTCGCGTGTCTCGTGACTGGCGGAATGATTTTATTCAAGTTTATGACTAGAGGTAATGTAACTGTATTTTACAAAGAGATTTCTACATTTATACATAAAATAAAGCTGAAAAAGGTCGAAAGTCCTGAACATTGAAGAAATTTAATACAAACTGTTTGGAGATACCTCGATATCGACAGTTTTGAGTTTCAAATTTTTTTTGATATTTTGTCTGTTTCTCTCCTTGTCTTATTATTTGTTTATCTCCTTGTCTTTTTATCTGTTTCTCTATTTCTCTGTTTGTTATTTAAACGCTCATCACGCAAAAACGGCTCAACGGATCATAATGATTTTTGATATGTAGGTAGATATTAGAAGTGTTATAGGCAACTTTTTATCCTGAAATAATGCGAGTAAAGCCGTGGATGTCTGCTAGTACAGAATAAATGAAAGAGATTTTCAGACTGTAACTTGCCAATTAGGGGAACTTCTTGCTAAATTATCTGTTTCCCTTGAACGATCATTTTGTAACAAGATGCAAATTATCAAATAACAGCCTATTTTGCATAAAAAATACTTTACATACTTTACAAGAACAGGTAATTTACCTTATTTTGTTCAAAAACCTACGTATTAAAGAGTTTAATAAACAATTTAAAAATTGATAATTATAAGTAAGCTATATATACATCAAAAGTTACAGCGACTCGTATAACGCAATGTTTTTAAACGAGTGTGGCTCAGCAGTTCCAGTATCTGTTTTTCATTCAGAAGCACCCTGGTTCGAATCTGGTCCAACACCAATGACTTGTATTTTCAAGTTACATGTAAGAGGACCACAATAAATACCCGAGGTCATAATATACCTTCCGTGGATGGACCTGGGCGCTCACCACAATGTGTCTGTCCAAATGAATTGATTTTGTGGGGAATGTACAACCCTCAGGCATGAGGATATACGACTCAATAGAGAGATAACGCATTTTTTTTCTAACGATACAATAACTGTCAGATTTGACAACCTATCCACCTTACTAACTAATCTAACAACTAACTAATCAAACTTTATTTCATAAATGACCTAACAGTAACCAAAACCCAAAAACTCGCTTGTTAACCGCGTCATAATCATAAACGAAAAAATATAAACATTTTTATTCGCAAACGTAACTCTTAACTGTTCATAAAGATGTTCATTTTATCAATTTTACAGGCTTCTACTTAAGGCGCTGTAAATGTAGTAAAGTCTTAGATAACGTTGCTTCGGGCTATATTGTGCAGTTTATTGTGCCTTAACTGCTTGAGAAGTGTGTTGCAGCTTTCTCTGGTTACAAATAAAAATACAAAGGTTAATTTTATGATAGTGATTTGATTAAAGTCCTAGATAAACTTTATAATGATTTAATTGTATTTTAATTTTGTTCATTTTCTGTTGTGTAAGATTTTTTCGGCAAATTTAATTAAATTTGCCGAAAACGCTCACACGTTGTCAAATTTGACAACGTGTGAGCGTTTATAATATTACTTTATTCAAATATTTATTTACATTTATCTTTTTGTATACAACGCGTGCAGACATTATTAACCGACTATAATTAACCGACTTCAAAAAAAGGAGGTTATGAAGTCTCCTGAAAGTTTTTTTTGTACTAGTTAGTTTAACTCCCAAACAAAAGTGATATGTGGTCTCTCCACATATCAGTTTTTTTGTTAAAAATAGAAGTTAGTTATTATATTGATAAAGCCAAGCTTTTAAGACAAGTTCCCAATTTATAAGCTCTATTTTAGAAATCATCGAAGCGAGAGTAAACGTATTTTTAATGCGTTCAGGTTTAAGTTTAGTAAACGAATTTTTAATGCGTTTAGGTCATCATAGGTTACCATCTCGCAACTTAAGATCAAGTTATCTGATTTAGTTAAAAAAGGTTATAATTGTTGTTGTCAGAGAGTAGCTTCACCATCAAAGCAACATAACTGCTTAGTTTATGCTTCCCGGCAGCTGGCCGGATGAAATATGAGCGGTCTAGTATCGAAGCTTGCTTTTCAGTCCAGTTTGGACTTTAGTCTATTTTGATATTGGGTTTGATGGCGGATGAAAATATGGTGCCAAGCTATGAATTTTGGTACTTGATTAATAAACGCCTGATAAAAATGTGATGGTTATAATTTTGGCTAATTTTTAATTTTATGCCTTTTGTAAAGGTTTTTTTGCCTATACCTACCTACATTCGTTTGTTTTGTTAAACACAGACAATGTTATAAAAAACTATCTAGCGAGACTTCTAGAAAAAAAATTGTTCACTGCAGTCTGAAACAAACATTGCTATAAATTAAATGTATTAAAAAATAACAAAAAGATTTACAAATTTCATTAGAAGGACATCAAATATAGTAAACAAAATATACAACCTTAATCAAACCATTTATATGCTTTCCCAAATAAACACAGTTACTTATCAGAAGATACTTTCTACTTCAAAAAGGCCCAAGCTTTTACCGATACAAACATCTTGCGTCATGCATAGAATTACCGTAAATTGTGTCTTATGTCGATACGTATAAGATACGATTTCGCTTGTGACATCATTGGTTTATTTAGTTTATTTGGCAAATTGGTATACCACTTCAGCATTGTGTATTTAGTTGGAATTGGAACTGCGTCTTTTAGGCGTAGTTTACAGTATTACGTCATATATGTACGACATATTTTAATACTCTGAAGACTATGATTTGATTTATTTATTTTCTATCAATATCATTACGAGCCAAAAACAATAAATCTGTTTGTTTAATATTGCTTTCAACTTGCCCTACAAAGCGAAAAAGAAACAAACTTCCCAACGGGATTAAGGCTTGAAAAAACAACCTATTAAAAGGTTGAATAACATCACTAGAGACAAGAACGCTGGCTGGTTCCTTGCGCAAAGGATTAAATTATGTGAAAAATTGTTAAAATAAATATAATGAAATGACCATTGTCAATACATAAGATATTGAATCAGGCATTACTTTGCGGAAATCCATTGTTACTGAAACTCTGGAGAAATATGTAGTGTTTTTCCGCTGCGACTGCTCCTTAACCGACTTCAAACAACAAACTTGATGGTTTTTAGGTGTGTTCCTCCATATACCACCGCCACACCTCACCTCCTAACCAACGTGGCCTCCGTGGATCTCAAGATCTTCCCAACACCGCACCTTGTGTCTTGAAGCTTTGTTGTTCTCTTTCGGCAAGACTAGAATATCTTGCCGAAAGAGAACAACAAAGCTTCAAGACAAAGTACAATTATAAAAAATGGCTTAATGTTATCTCATTATTTTCGAAACTAACAAAATAATGACCAACCACAACACGTCACTATGTCCCAACTTTAAAACTCCCTTTAAAAATTCTCACACAAAACGTCCATGTTTTCCGCACGTAGTCTTATAAAACAGCTGACAAATCGACGAAGCGCAGTTGTTTGTTGCGACAAATCCACAACGTAGACGGTTTACGGGTGCTGTCAACCATTTTGTTTCTGAGCCATGGAGTTTGGAGTTGGTTGTGTTTATGTAGAATGGCCGCTTGGTTTACAAGTATGATACATAGACACTTTGAGCAAATGTATGAGCGTTTTTAAGTTTCATTCTTTTGTCAAGTTGCAATTAAATTTATGAAAAATGGAGATAAATAAAAAAAAATGGCAATAGTAAAAACAGCTGAATATAACTAAAACGCACTGTTTTGCGCGACAAACATATCATTTACATTGTACACGGTTTTAGTCAACCAATTTGCTTAAGAATAAAATGCAGTTATGTTTATAGAATGGTCACTTGGTTGCAAGAACATTATGATGACACATAAACATACACTGTTTTATTTGATGGTTAAACGCAAAAAAACTACAAATAATGAAAACTAACTTATAATTATTGTATCAATCTAAAATGATCAAGCTATGTCAAAAATATAAATTTCAAGAAAATTACTTCCTTTAATTACCAATTATTTTTCTTGTAACCAAGCGATGAAAACGTTTTAATATTTGTTACAGATTTGTTTACAAAGCATGCCCATGAATATGCAATTATTCTTTTAGTTTTGAACAATATTCAGCACATGTAGTAAATAAAAGTCCTTTCTACTGCACGTTTTGAATCTATTAATGTATTTACAGGGAGGTCCAGGCGGTGCGAGCTGCGACGGGATTTAAGAAGATAAGGTTTAAAGAATGTGGTCTGTTTTAAGCTGATTATGTTTTAAGTGGATTGAGGAAATACACGGACATTTTGAAATTATTTTTAGTATATTTGTTATTTGGTGTTTCGTTGTGACTTTACAAAAACTTCTTGTTTCAACTGTAAGTAGGTTTAACATTAGATTAAGCTGTCTGATAAACTCTCGACACCAGAGTTGGCCACTCTCATTCGATAAAATGAAGAAGAAGTGAGTGAGTGATTGATTTTGTATATTATTATTTACTATTGTATCAAACATATTTAAATGGGGAGTTAAGGAGCCCGTTAGTTTTTTGTCTTTGTTGAGATAAAAGTACATAACTGTACAAAAATGATGTTATTTTTGAATCCCACTTTATTTGCAGTATTTTCATAACCTCAACCCTGAAGACAAAGCTATATAAGCTTGTCAATTTGATAAAACACCTGCCAAAGATCTCAAGACTCCTTTTGTACGTGACCATTCTATAGAGACATACGTATGAATGTATATCTATCGATTGCTATAAATCTGTGTCATGTTTGCTACCGAAATTCAATATTAATGTAAGGCCATATATTTGCTCTTTGTATTCGAAAGGCGAGTATAGAAGTTCCGGATTTACTATATAGAGTAACCGGTATAAGAGCTTTAAGTTACGCAAAATATAAAGGTCAAGCAATGTGGGTCATTCCATTGAAATTGTGATTTGAAATCTAAATATATAATACTCAAAGTTAACTTACTGACTGACTGACATATGGATCTATCAACGCACAGCCCAAACCACTGGACGGATTGGCCTGAAATTTTTGCATACAGATATGTAGGTGTTATGACGTCGGAAAGGATCTAGCTAAGTAATGATGTTTTAATTATAAATGTGCTTGATTTCCAAACTAAGGTTGTAGCTTATCGTAGAGCCTCTACGACTTGTTACCTTGTAGACGGCTCTACGAGATTTGCTACAGATCATTTATTCATCTCGATCTAAATTCACATAAATTAAAGTTATAGAAGAATAGTTTTACATAAATTATCATCTAGTACCTAAATTGGTAACATGGGACTACAAAAAAAATATTTATTTATCTTTTTTATCCATCTAATTATCTAACGTTAGTTACTCACGTGGATTTAAAACTACTGGGTGGTCACGGCTTCATTCGTACTTAGAAGTGAAACTTGCATCCCCTATTCCACCCATTTAAAAGTGGCATTTTCAAAAATCCTCAGTGGATGCCAAAGTCATAACATCTACCTGCATGCCAGATTTCAGCCCGATTTATCCAGTGGTTTGAGCTATGCGTTGATAGATCGCTATGTCAGTCAGACAGTCACCTTAGATTTTATTTTTTTATTAGCATCACAATAGACGTTCTGATATTTGTACATCTTTAGCCACATAATAATTGGTGCGATGTGTTGTCATCTGATGAAGACAGAGTATATTCGAGGCGATTATGATTGAGAAGTATCTGGCATTGCATACATGGTTATGAGTGAAAAACACATTACTTTCATCTGTGAAAATATAATATAAATAATTATTTACTATATAAAGCATGCCGTCTTAGTAATTAATTAATATGATGTTCTTAAATTAACATTTTGCGATTATTATTTCGGGACAATACCGCGCATAAATTTTATCATCTATTCAAATATTATAAGGCTGAGGAGTTTGTTCGTTTGTTTGAACGCGCTAACCTCAGGAACTACTGGTCCGAATTGAAAAATTATTTTTGTCTTGAATAGACCATTTCTCGTAAAAGGCTTTAGGCTATATAACACCACACTGCAACTAATAGGAACGAAGAAACAAAGGAAAATGTGGAAAAAAAGAGGGGAAATTATTCATGGTGGTTTGCAAAAGTAAATATGATGCCTAAAATAACTATTCTACGCGGACGAAGTCGCGAGCACATCTAGTAATTAATATTTTTCTAAAAGAAAATATAACGCGTTCAGATGTCGATTTCAATGAATTTGAACTAGAAAGTTTCACATAATTATCTTAATCTACAAAACGGAGTTTTAGTACCTTTTATGATTATATCGAAGCCTGTTCATTGAGTTTTGTCCAAACTGGATGAACTTTATAATACAGGTATCCTTGTTTATGATTGCAAATGGAAATTTTTAGAAGAGTCCTATGCCAAGAGCCAGTTTGAGCTGTGAGGCAGAAAATTTTCATTCCGAGTAAAAACTAAAAAAAAAAACATCATATTAATCTAAATATATAAAACTCAAAGATGACTGATTGACTGACTGATATAGTGATCTATCAACGAACAGCGCAAACCACTGGACGGATCGGGCTGAAATTTGGCATCCAGGTAAATGTTATGACGTAGGCATGCGCTAAGAAAGGATTTTTGGAAATGCCACTTTTAAAGGGGTGAAATAGGGGATGCGAGTTTTACTTCTTAATGCGAGCGAAGTCGCGAGCATCCACTAGTTACAAATAAAAGTATTATCAACATTACATTACAGAATGCTGCAAATAGCAAAATATAATAAAAATATTAGTAACAGTAAACCCTGAAGAATTAACAGTATAACCGTCAAGAAATACACCATTGTTTCTCTCACACATGATTGATGGCGTGTACCATAAAAGCCAATAATACAGCCAATTGATCTGATTGAGATGGAATAAGGCATTAAGATACTCGTAGTTTAAACCATGGATTTTTTATTGACTATCTATATCCCAGATTAACGCGAACAAAACTGCGGATGTCAGTCATTCACGTTCTTAAAAGACTCACGCTTGACTACAACTAACCTTGTTACGTTATAAACATGGCTAAACCCCTACTAAACCGCTCGAAATCCATATTCATCTCGAAGTGGTATCTACACAAACATACCCACATATAATGTACATCTATACTAATATTATAAAGCTGAAGAGTTTGTCTGTTTGTTTGAACGCGCTAATCTCAGGAACTACTGGTGCGAATTGAAAAAACTCTCTTTGTGTTGAATAGACCATTTATCGAGGAAGGCTTTAGGTTATATAATATCACGCTGCAAGTAATAGGAGCGAAGAAACAATGGAAAATGTGGAAAAACAAGGAAAATTATTCATCTTTGAGGGCTTCCGTTGCGTTCGCTGCGAAAATGGTTCAAAATTTAAAGAATTAATGCCCAAAATAACTATTCTACGCGGACAAAGTCGCAGGCACAGCTAGTATACCATATACCGAATATCCAATTTCAGTCGGTCTCTGAAACTAAATATTATTGTAGCGATCTCAACAGACACGATAATTATATCAATTGTCGGGTTTGTTGTTTGTATAATTGAATATGGTTCAGTGTTTCAAGTGGTTGATAATTGAGTTGCCACATGAACAATTTGTAGGTAAAATAAGCGTGCTAATAAGTGAATGTATACTAAATTAAATTGTTTAAATGTAAATTGTAAAAAGCAATAAATAAATTGCATTATGACATACTGTAACATTATTAGAATACTGTGTTAATGAAATATGTGTTGAAATAAATGATTTTATTATTATTAAAAATAATTTTGCTGGTTTCCTCTTCTTCGCCATTCCTTGTTACTGAAGAATATTATATAAACGTATTTTTTATTGAGACTATATTTAAGCGGCCGTAGCTCAGCTAGCAGAGACAATCGCATGCGATTACCAATGTTAAGCAAAGGTCGTCGCGGTCAGTCCTTGTATCAGCGACCGAAAAGTTGCATTCCTTTTTGGGCGCTGCCGTGAGTCGGATAACTCGTTAAATTGTAGATTTCGGCTTTTTGTCTAGTACGGCAGTCGTTAAGCCAGTCAAAGGCCCTAAGGGAGGCTTGATAAACTCGTGACACCAGAGTTGGCCACTCTCATTCGATGAGAAGAAGATAAGACCATTTACGTGTTCTATTTTAGGCCATATCTATTGCTTAACTGGGTATCTATGGTCAAGTGCACACCCATATTGGTAAAAAAAACGGATTCCCCTGTGGCTTTCATAGAACAAGCTTCACTTATTCGTGAATAAACACTAGTAACTTCCAGGGTTTTACCTATCACCATAACATATTTCATCCAAATTTGTGTCGCTTTCTGTGTTTAAAAAAAAGGATTATGTCTTTGTCTAGCCTTGTCTATTACTTTTTCTTTATGAAAATTTATCACCAGCTTAAACATAAAACGTGTTCAAAAATCATCTAACTTCAATATGTCCCTCGCAAAAGATCTTTGTGCCCAAACAAAGAAACTATTTCCGAACTTCCTACAAACTATCTTGGGAGATCCATTGTGCCCCATGATTAAAATTTTCGTCCCCAAGATTCTCGATTCTTCTATTGACATGAAATATTAAAATTTAACGGAGCGTGGGCTTCCTTCTTTGAGACTGCAATTGTAATCTTGGGCTTCTTTTTGGGTAAATATTGGTTGGGTTTTTGTTCGTTAAAATTGATTTAATGTTATTTGATCGTGATTTTTGAAAGTTATCTATGAAATCATTGTTTAAATTTATTTTTGTAATATTTTAAACTGTTAAATATATATCATATATAGTATAGTGTAATCTTATTTAATTGGTACTATAGATGTAATTATATATGAAAATATTAAATAAAAACAACTTCAAAATCAACAGTATAAAGATAAAGCAGTACCATATTTTTGAAACTTGAAAATTTTGCTGTACAAAACTTAAAACCAGAAATAAAGTAGATTAAGCTACTCTAATTAAATTTATTTACATTATTTTGCTGAGTACGTAGCTTACACGAGTAAATGCAATGTTCCTCCATGTTCTGTAAAAAACCTCGTTTTTATTAGGTTTCAAAAACATTAATAATATTTTCTTTTATACGTCAGCTCGTAATTAAGCTGCTATATCTCAGAAAGCTAACGTGAAAATAAGCTGTTTCATAAAATGAATTGCATCGACCCCACCGTCTGAGAACTTTAAATTTACACATAGAAATTCTAACCACTAATTGGCAATAAAATGCTTCGGCCCGTGGCATTACTAAAATGGCTTCGGTAGGGCTGGGAAAGAGTCGATGATTTGAATATCGATAGATTGATGAGACGTTTTATAGAATATTTACATACGATACATAATAAGTGAAAAGGATTTCGGGGAAAAATCGTTTCTGTATTAAATTAGTTAATAAACTCTAGTAAATATTGTAAAAATGTTTCCATAAAAGTCCCGGTGCAAATACATAAACTTTTATCTTAGAGAACGACAAATATGGCGGCCAACTACCTGATGAAAAGTAGCCCTCTCTGCATAAAGTCTCGTCTATTAGTTTGTTCCGATTGAAGAAATGTGGTTCCAAATCTATCCTGCTTTGGAGCAGTCCAGGCTAAATAAAGACGCACTACACTTAAACTTCATTCGCTAAACATACCATTACAGTTGCTCTTGCTTGCGCCCAATCTATTGATTCACTGAGTACATCGATACAGTATACCTATCGATAGAACAAACATCACTAGTTTGCGGTCGTCGCGGCCAAATGCTCTGTTTTAGGTCATTGAACAGCTGCCAACTATGTCATGCATGGGTAGGTATTGTCGTAGTTACCATTATACGCTTAGAACACGTTTTATGGCTTGAGGTCTTTGCTTACATATTTTGTAAAGGCTAGAATGCATGTGAGATTTTTTCGAGAACCTACAATTTGACCTGTCTTATGTATTTTGATAACCAATCGAGGATTGACCGCTTTGACAGTTTCTCAAGATTGATGGTTGCATATCTATTTACGGAAACAAAGATAAAAAAAAGTTGTAATTAAATTTAATAAAAGATAAAAAATGCGAAATTCCTATTTGTTCAAATCACATCTGAATGATTTACAACCATTTGTATTGTATGTCGTAAATCATCCATCACAACGCAATGTAATACCAAAACCATAGAATCCTACGAGTACAATATCAAAGGGAATCCGTTTTGACGGAAACAATAAATCCTATATGATCGCACTCAGTTATGCGAGAGAATGTATGCGGCATCATCCGAGGATTACCCAAATAGATACAGCATGCTATCACAGTATTTCATCATCATCATTGTCATTTTTATCTACATACTAGCTGTGTCAGCGACTTCGTCCGCGTGCTATAGTTATTTTGAAGCCCTCAAAGATGAGTAATTATCCCCGTTTTTTTCACATTTTCCATTGTTTCTTCGCCCCTTTTAGTTGCAGCGTGATGTTATATAGCCTAAAGCCTTCCTCGACAAATGGTCTATTTAACACAAAAATAATTTTTCTATTCGCACTAGTAGTTCCTGAGATTAGCGCATTCAAACAAACAAACAAACTCTTCAGCTTTATAATATTAGTATAGATTTCTCAGTGTATACTTACTGCGTAATACACTTGCATTCAATTTACAATTTAACCTTGAATCACTATAAAAAATCTTGCAAAAAAACTTACATACTAATGATAAACTACAGGTCTTTTTTGCTCATAATAAAACAACAAAAAAGCTGCTAGGCACTGCATTTTTATTGCATTTTTAATTATGAGCGCAAAATAAAAGAAAATGGCAGATCATTTAAAAAAAATAGATATGGTGGTGGACCATAAGATATTTGGATTTATTTTATTTATTTAGATATGAGGATAAGAGCTGGGAGCAATAACACTTCAATAGATACGATTTAAAAAATACATTTTATCCATACAGTGTAATCTGTGAGTAAAATCAAAGGGCATTGACCTGGAAATCAGTGACGTCACGCGCGAAGTTAATATCGACAGGTGAGCAAGTTAGTTACGCTTGTACTGATATAAGCTTACTTGTGAGCTTAGTGAACTTATAGCTGCTTGAGTGGCTGCAGTTTTACTGATGTAATAGGAGCAGGAACGTAGCATGAGTTGTAGGGCATCGACTTGATTTTGCTCTTTAGTTACAAAGCTCTTTATTACTAAAACTCAACTCTTTGCCTGTCTGATTGTTTGTCATCAAGCTGTGACACATAAACTGTCAGACACACATTCAAAATTTTATAGATGGTGTATTGCCGATTTCAGTTCATTACTCGTATAAATTACATTACTTAGGCAATTAGATTTATGGGCTACTAGTGGACACTCGCGGTTTTGCACGCATTATGTCAGGATAAAATGTATTGTGTATTGCTATGACACTTCTTAGACCTACGAGCCAAAAATCATGATGATTCGATCACTCGTTTTTGCGTTATAAGCGTTTAAATAAACCGACAAACATATACGTCACTTCATGGGGCAGTGCTTGTGTCACCCATCTAATAAAAGTCGAACGCGCACAAAGGTTGATACTTAAAGTGGCACTTAAAAAACACTATAGACATCCTACTGATGAACTTTACAAAGAGGCAAAACAGCTGAGAGTCAGGCAGCTTTTCATAGTGGCGTGTATACTCAAATTCCATAAATCTGCATCTTCCCACGCTACTCACAGGCGTACACTACGTTGGAACACAACTGACATGACCTCTTCAAAAACTGCCACAGGACGAAGATGCTATGCTATCCTAGGCCCGTTTATGTATAGGAAAATTAACTCCATTCTAAATATTCTGAATTGCTCCAAATATATCTGTAAGAAAAAATTGAGAGAATACTTGACCACGCTTAACTACAAAGAGACGGAAGAAATCCTCCGTCTCACTACGTAAACCACACACACCACTATTCATAACTACAGCTCCGGAGCTACCTATTTCACAAAAAAAACTCTAACACGCCTACACATATAGTATACAGAGCCCTAATCACTGGCCATACATACTCCTTAACCACAACATAGGCGGACCGTAACCCTAAATCACCTGTTAGGAGGTATACAGACCCAACATCACATATACGCTCATACACATACACCAAAGATATACACAATGTCAAATCACACACACAGATATAGGATCAAACCACATACACAGGTGGGCCTGTCACCCCAGCTTAACTGCCTGGAGGTACTCAGACCCACCTTCACATGTAAACACATACAAACACAACACATATTCACAACATATACTATATTCCATAAATTCACTTTTGAAGCCCGAAATATATAGTTCCCAAAATTAAAATTAATTTAGCACGCACACGTCCAGCTCACTTGGATCAAAAATTTTAACTGAAAAAATTACACGAATCCTTATCTCTAGCACCCTGGAAGAGAACTAGTTCTCGCAACACAGGGAATCCTAGTGCGAGAACTAGGGACCTCGGACTTACAAGAATTGTTAAAAAAAAAAAAAGGTTATAAACTATGTACCTATAAAATATTTAAATTTCGCTTTTGCTCCAAATTTATTTGAGAAAAATGTTATGAATGTACACTTGTTTAATGTTTTCATAAATATAGCATACACAGAGTTTGAATCACATAAATATGTAAAACACTGGAAGAACCCTGTCTGCTGCAACTCAGCAGTAGAAATCCCCAAAAGCAAAATTGTTTTTAATTGTTATTAAAAAACTAGTTCCTATTTAATAATAGATCCTAATTATAATCTAGATAATTATGTACTTTGTAACTGTAAAAATGACAACATATTTTAGTTCAAATAAATTATTTTTATCTTTTTTATCTTTTTATCTTTATATATACCAATAAACAGAGAACCAGACAAAAATATAAAACTACTGACATTTTCTTTAATATTGTTTTAAATTATTCCTAAACATTTTTTTTGATACATTATATTCGATATACATACTTTTTACCCGCTTCAGTTCTATTTTAAGTATAGATAGAGAATTCTCTTTTGTAAAAGTGATTATGTACCATGTTTTTAAAACACATACAAAACAAAAAATCTTAATTTAGTATAAGGTTATGTATAAAGTAAAGGTTATGCTACTAAGAGTCCCTTTTTAGATCAAACTTTAAGATTAAGTTTTATAATGTAACATAAAACTACAGTTTTATGTAAAGCTCAAGATTTTTATATATAAGCTCTAAGGTGAGTCTTTCTCACCTCGTCAGTAACATAAAAAAGATATTCTCTAAAAATCTCGTATCAAATATCAAGGAAGCGTACATAATACAAGAAAGGAAGGCGGCGCTGCGTTCAGAGAATATCCGAAATAGACGGCTGAGGTTATGTCATACATAAAATAATCTAGGGACTCCTCACATATGTATATGTACATGTTATATAGTAATAGTGGTAAACCGTGCCAAATAAATACATAAAATAAATAAATGTTCCGGGACATTGCACTCAGTGCCATCTAGCCCCACACTAAGCAAGCGCTTGTATTTGTATCTTTAAAGGTTTCAAAACTATTGATAACTCTGTTTCTTTCTTGCTTTTCATCTCACACGAGATTTTTTTACATGAAACGGTATATACCTATATAATATATAAATGCTACATTTATTGTCTACGATAAATCATGATTATGCAGTAGTCACCGATTCATTCTTGCTGTTTTGATAGTTTTATTTCACGCGACATCGTAAAGGACCAATCATAAACATACAACTTCTTTGTGACATCCAAAAGACATTGACTTCAAATTCAAATTATTTATTTACATAAACGATTACATGAAACCTTAGAATAATACATAGCTGTGCGTAATAATAGGGTTTTAAAGGTTAATTTGTGCTCTTGTGAGCCCTGCTAAGTATGAAATTTGTATCGCAGGCGCCCACATCTAGGATTACTTGAGAGTATTACTGATGCGGTGTGAGATTAATTTAAATGTGACTTAACAGAGGACAATCTTATTCTAGTTTTACATCTGTACGTCTCGTAACAATGTAGGAGCGATCTTAATGGGCTTTTTTACACGTTGTTGTTTTTGACCAATAACTGGTAATTACATGACACAAGTATAACAGATTTTTTTCCCATACTGAGAGGTCTATTGGGCATATTATCCCTGGGTTATTCGCAATAATTTCTACTTGGTTGGAAATGAGAACAACCGGTTAAGATAAGCCAGGGATTTGCTCTGGAGAGAGGCTTTCGGAATGTTGGCGGTGATTTTTTTTTCACCTCTGCTATTTTTGTTAAGGTGTAAAATATTGGGGAAATAGGTACGGTGTGGATAGATATTCTGATGTGTTTAAAAAAAGTATTGGTTTTAATGCTGTGTTCTTCTTATCGAATGAAAGTGGCCAACTCTGGTGTCGAGAGTTTATCAAGCCGCCCTTAGGGCCTCTGACATGGTTTTACGACTGCCGTATTAGATAAACAGCCGGGACCTACAATTTAGCATATCATCCGACCCACGGTAGCGCCCAAAACGGAATGCCACTTTTCGGTCACCCACCCAAGAACTGACCGCGTCGACCTTTGCTTAACATTGGTAATCGCATGCGATTGCTTCCGCTAGCTGAGCTACGGGCGCTTCAAAGTCGTGTTATTTGTTTACTATAAATAGAAATCAAGAAGAACATTTCAGGCATTTACATATTTTGTAATGATGTGAGGTATGACTAAAGTCTAAGATGTAAAAATTTTCGATTTCCAGATCAATAAAAACGATAGCCAAACAAATAACTGTGAGTTTCGAAATGCAATTGAATTAGAAATTAATAATTAACAAATCAGAATTAGACGAATAAAAAAAGAGAAAGCTAAAAGCTTTTTCTATTGAAAAAACATTCGCAAAACAAATGATTATAAACAATTCATTCAAACTCAAGTATTTCATTTCCAACCCAATTACATAAAGCTTCATTATCTTTAAAAAGAAACTAGTAAACAAACTTTAAACATGAAAAATACAATATTCCCATAGCGAGTATAACGCCAGTCCACATGAGAGCGTGGGGGTCAAAACAAGTCCCTCGTATATTATTCACTCTGACGTCATAACTCTACGCATCTTATATGTAGGATGTAGTTGTAGGTATAGATATGGGGAGTGGGTTAAATTTGTAGTAACAAAAATTTGCCTATATATATTATTTGTAAGGTTGTATATATTTTACATTATATAGTTGTTAATTAATAGTATTTTTTAAGTTTATTATAAGTGTTAGTTTTTATTTAGTAACTTTTATTTCCCTATAATTAAATAAGTAGATATTCGTACTTAGGAGTATGTTGAATTTACCGTTAGTAAAACGTACATTTAATACGTTATCAAATTAGAAGGTCTGAATTTTCAATCAGATTTGGTGACTTCTAAATTTTTATGTGAATTAAATAATTATGACAACAAAAATTTAACACTCCGTAGATACCGTGTTTCCTGAAAATAGCAAAAAGTTTTCAATTTTAGAATAAATACGTTTCTTCTAGATTAACATTTTACATCCTATCTATCTCTCTTTGAGTCGTATTTCCTCATGACTAAGGGTCATGACTCCCCCGCAGAATTAATTCGTTAGGGGAGTTCTCTTGGGCAGATACATCGTGGAGGACGCCCGGGTCCTTCCACGGAACACACATCCTATACTGTACCAATATACGCGACATTCAGAAGATATATAATAAAGCTTTTTAAAATACCTTTCAAAACAGACAATTAACAGCAACATTTCCATTTGATATGTCAACCGTACAACTCCCCATTTTTCACAAGAGTGGTTGAAAAAAAAAGGTTTCCGTCACAATACAACATTACATAAGAAATGAGCGGAAATTGGGTCGCAAGAGTTTTGTATTCGACCACCCTTCCGAGTCGTGACTTGGCGAATGTGGGTGTCGATGACTTTATTTTTAATAGACTACTTATTATATTAAGTCAATCAATTTTCCTCTTTACAAAAAGGAAAATTGATTGAAAGGCTAAAAATTAAAACGGATTGATCAATTAATAGAATTGCAAATGCCTTATTCCAGTGACCACATGACTAATTTTATAAGATTCAGTAATAAAACGAAATTAATATGATGTTTTCTAGTTATTTATTTATTTATTTTTTCTTTGGGAACATGGATATGTATCACAAATAGTATTTATGAGTGAATATCAGACGAAATAAAAAATCAATGCTAGGATTTAGTGTGATTAAAATGCTTACTGATAATAATAATTACAATGAATGCGTAATAAGATTATATTAATTGTCAAATAATGATATAAATTTAATGGTAAGTACAAGGAAAAGGGAAAAAAACTATGCGCGCCACTGTTAATGACGATAATTAAAAAAATTTGAACATGATGCACACCAATATTAGGTGAAAATACAGCCAGTGATTGATAACGATTTTATTAGGAGACGATTTTATTAGGAGTCTCTAGTTGCTATCGTCTATGACAAACCTCGAGAATAATGCCAGAGCTATTGTTTTTCTGGAAATGAGAGCGAGAATATTTGCGAGAAAATGCTCAATTTGCCTGTCAAATATTCTAGTACTGTAGAATGTTCCAGACGTATTCTCTGTGCGTCTCCTTTGCCAAATGGTATGTGTACGTGTGTTTTGTAGTTCACAAGCTAGACGCTAGAGGGTGCTTATTTGATAGGGGTTCTATAGATACCTATATAAGAAAGATTCTACTGAATTGTCGCTGTGCATCGCAGACGATGACAAGGATGACGTGGTACAATTTTTACTTTTGTGTAATGAATTTCTTCTAGTAACTGAAGAAAAACAAAGCGTATAAAAAAGCTTTGAAATTTTTATAGTGTTGAACATCGTTGATGTTTTTAATATACTTAGCACGTTTTTTATATATAACATGCTTTTAGGTTTGTATGAACAGACGAGTAAAATCAAATTATTTGGTTAATGGCTGATACATACATATAAAATCAACTTTCATAAAAATTATGCACGATATAGTGTTGATCCTATCTCGTACATGGTACATACTTATATAGATATATACGATAGGATGCCTATCTATATATGTACATGGCATATACCTATTTAGTACAGTTCCAAGGCACGTCTGAGGCATAGGCAAAGTCAAGTGATCTGGAAACTTCTAAGACGCAGCGTTAGGGATGCATCGTTGCGTTTCTGTAAGCACAGACGGTATGCAATACAAGCTGTAATGTGTAGAAACTGCGGAATGTGGTTTTACTTGCCATTTATTTCGTATAATTTTTATTTCAATTCAGCGAAAGGATTTAGCTGGAAAAGAGGATCAAATATACTAACACACTAACAAACGTTCTTTCAAATTTCAGCAATGACAACAAAAAAAACTCAAAGGTATCTGACTGACTGACTGACTGACATCAAACTGTATGGATCAGGCTGATATTTGGCATGCAGATAGATATTTTGACGAGGCATACGCTAAGAAAAGATTTTCGGATTAGCCACATTTAATGGGGTGAAATAAAGGGTGCAAGTTTTACTTCTTTATGCTAGGGAAGCTGCGAGCACCCACCAGTTTTTTTAATCATTATTATTATTTAGAATTATAGTAATTCACCCATATGCTTGTGTAGTGCTATCAAACTCCTTTGGTTACCTAGGTATTGATCTGCGGTAACACATTCGAACGCGTTCTATAATATATTGCGTGCAATTCATGGTTACACTAATTTGTGTCGTTATTCTTGTCATGTCAGTTGAGGTTTAGGGTGGCCAATCTATAACATTTAAAAGCAGAAGGAGGTCGATATTCCACAAAGAAAATATTTCAAATTGATAACAAAAAACGTTCCAACAATTTTATTTCTGTTTACCTGATTATCAATAACTCGAAAAAACTATATTGTCTGTTTATTAAAACGCTCAACTGATCATCATGATTTTTGGTATGTAGGTAGTAGGTATGAGGTCTTATTAAGTGTTATAGGCTACTTTTTATCCTGAAATAATGCGAGCAAAACCGCAGGCGTCCACTTTTAACAAATATAAGTATAAAAGACTAATTAGGCTAGTCTAAAGATTTTTAGGTGCCCTCTTTTTTACATATATCTTTTAGGTACCACCAGAGGCGCTCGTCCTAAAGAGCGCTGGTGCAGTGCACTCCCACGAAAATGACATGCTTACCTAGCTAATTTAAATTTAATAATTTATATATATTTATAATACATTAGATCCTTACATATATTACATTTTTTATATTTACTATGCATGTAAAAAGTCAATTATATTACCTATTATATTATAGGTACATGTAGCGTCAATTTGTAATGAGAGGAGCGCTAGCGATTGCGCTCCTATGAAACGAAGTTTGGTACGACTCCTAGTACTGTATTCAATGAGTGCGAAAGAGAGAAATCGATTCGGGCTCACTCGTGAAACCAACGATATCGTATGAGAAAAAGCGTAATCTGGAGCGCCGCTCCTGCGCGGCGTTGCCAAAACGTTCAGCCAGCCGTGCTGTGCGTGAGCGCGCCGCGGGATATCGATTAATGCGCTGTTGCCGCTCTTATGTATACAAACAACTTCACTTCTAGGAAGCGCCTAGGTTGCATTTCGGAGAGTGTGCCGCGGAATTGCAAGAACTAATTCCGCCTGCGCCCTTCTTTCACCGGACGAGTAGAGGTACGGCAGGACGACACCGGTTTATGGTGGAAGTTCCTAAGACCCGCACGAAACGGTACGCTTCCACCTTTATTGTTCGTACCGCTAGTTTGTGGAACTCCCTGCCTGGCTCTCTGTTCCCCACGCACTATAATCCAGCGATCTTCAAAGCGAGAGTGAATCGGTTCTTATCGGGTAAGCACGCTCCATCTTAGGCCATAGCCTTACTTGCTATCAGGTAAACTATGGTCAAGTGCAAACCCGTTCAAGTTAAAAAAAAAAAAAAAGCGTTTCGATTTCTTCATTTCAATTCATTCGCAGTTTTTAAAAAAATAAGTACCCATTAAAGAATAGTTTGTGCGCGATATTTTGTGTAATAATGGAACAATACAGTGTATCTTTTATTAAACAGTGTGATAAGACTCTCGAAATGCAGCTCCAACTGAAAGCCAGGGGCCACCACGACCCGAAATTGCACATACTCAAAAATGCAGTTCGAAAACCAAATCATTTACCCGTGTTTTTAAATCCGAACAATACATAAAAACATCTTGGTTGTGTGGATGTGAAGAAACAAATAAATTATTTTGTTTTCCGTGTTTGGTATTTGGAACTGGCGCGAGTGGTGGTGAATCTGCATGGACGGAAACGGGTGTTGATGATTTAGCGCACCTTTCAATAAAAGTGAAAAAACATGCGCAATCTAAATTTCACATGTTATGTGAAGTGCAATTGGCATCGATCGGCCGCCAAGATGGCGCTCGATTCTGCGTATAGAAAATCAATCCGAGAGTTCAATGAACGCGTTGATGAAAATCGGTATATTTTACGGCGTTTAATAGATTGTGTGGTATTTTGTGGTGCATTTCAAGTGGCTTTACGGGGACATGATGAATCTTTGGAATCCCTGAATCCTGGAATTTCTTTTGTATACAAATAAAATAAATGGTAAGCCCTAGTTTTTCAATTGTTTTTTTTTTGTGAACCCCCATCAAAAAATTTCACAAGCCGCCTCTGGGTACCACATCATGACAAATACAGTTAATGCACAATAACTATTTTAATAGATAAATTAATTCAAGAGGAAGGTTTATATGTATAAAAAGAGCGCGAAGCCGCGAGCAAAAACTAGATGACTATAATTACATTGTGAACATTAAAACTTTCATTAAAAAAACAGTAGGGGATTTTTAAAAAGCATCAATTCAGTTCAGTTATTCCATCTTGATAAACAAGTTTATCCCACAGCCTACCGAGACTTCGATACGCCGATTTTGAATATGATAAAAGTAAATTTGGAGGACATAGCACGGGTACTCTTAGTGAATCACATGTTGGTTTCTCATGGCTTGTTAGAACGTTTTTGCCGCAAATCTGGATTAAAATAGTTATAGTGGTTGACAGACATTGCTTCAATACCTTATATTTTATTATACAAGAGCTTCGTTTAGATACAACCATTTGATATAAAAATCATGAGTATATCTATATTAGTTTTTGAGTCTTACTAAAAACAGTTTGTTTGAAAATAGAGGACGGGCGGCAGCACCTTACTAATGTAATACTATCTATAGTGAGTGTAAACAAGTAAGCTGTTGCTTGCCGCGGCAGGAGATACTGCGGCTTTGCATCGCAGGATCCCAGGATACCTAGCGCATAGCCCAGTTAAACCTACCTGGATTAGCCAGAAGAAACAAAAAACTCTCTATTTATGTAACTAGGTATGTACGTAGACATTAGGTTTTAAATGAATGAATGATTATTTATTATTATTATTATTTACCTTAAATATTAGTCGAATCATTTTTTTTAACAAGGAATGAGTTTGCACTTTTCTGTAATTCACCTGATGGTAAGCAATCATTAAGGTCTAGGATGGAACGGGTTTATCCAGTAAGAACCGATTCATTAAATCAATTCAAATATCAAAGATTTTTTTCGAATTGTCACGTAAATATCGATCACAATCAAAACAAAATGTGAATCATTTGATGCTGTGCTAAGTCTAAGCGACTGAAATGCGATTTCGAATATGATAAAAGTAAATTCAGTTATGGTAAACATTTCTGATTTATAAAGGTTATGTAGAAAAAACTGGCTATGTAAATGTGGAATAAATGTAGTGAGGTCCGTAATATAAAGAAAGAATACAGGGTTAATTCTTAGGAAACAAAATAAAATAAACTGAAAGTAAGATATCTATAATCATTTTAGTAAAAAAATATTGATATCGTGATTGGGTACTTTCTGACATTCCGATTCAAAAATAAATGTTACACGTTTGCCTAGGAGAAAGCTATTTACTCTGGATTTGAAGACCCCTGGATAACATAGACCAAATTGTCCACAGGTTTTGCTAGACCTACTAGCTTGAGCTTAAAGTGGTCAAATGTGAAACTTTATATGAAACGACTTTTTCTTCGTTTTCTTATCGAATAAGAGTGGCCAACTCTGGTGTCGAGTGTTTATCAAGCCGCCCTAAGGGCCTCTGACATGGCTTAACGACAGCTGTACTATGACAAACAGCTGGAAACTGCCAATCAACGTGTCATCCGACCAACGGAAGCACCCAAAATGGAAAGCTACTTTTCGGTCACCCATCCTAAGACTGACCGCGTCGACCTTTGCTTAAACATTGGTAATGCGATTGCCTCCGCTAGCTGATCTACAGACGCTTCAATGTAACGACAAACGGTGAGCAATGTAACAGGCCCATAAAGATTTAAATTTTGTATAATTGTAATAAAATACATAGGCATATTTTTTCTTTTTCAGTAACTCTGAACATCAAATACAATAATATTATCTATTCAAGGGAGTTGACATAAGTCTGCTAAGGCAAACGTATTGTGATAATATTCGGACTATAACTAACCGGCATTAAGAATTTGCTATAATCGTAAACAAAACTTGTGTCCGACTTTGTATGGTCACAGAATAAATAAATGGTATAGAAATGACTGTCTTATGTTCTTATGTGGTAGGAAGGATAAGCAAAACTATAAGCACAGCTATAAGATAAAGACAAGGCATACAATTTTTGTTGTATGTTCTGATAGTACATTATGTGTTGGTCCAGTATGAAAAAAGTAAATAAATTTTGTAAAAATAATATTGTAGTAATAAATCTTAAATCCATAGCTTTTAATAAAATTAAAGTTTGGTTGTAAGTTTTTATTTAATATGTATGTTGTTATTCTTTTTAATGTCATTTACATCTTAATTTTATGATGTTATTAAAAAATAATAATAATAACAAAAAAAACGGATTGATATTTTGATCTTATTTTTGCTTTCACACCGCAATGAATCAATTACCTATAGTTGTAGAATTATAAAAATTACTTAAGCTACATTTTTCTGTCAGACATTAATTTCAGCAGAGCACAATATTTGTAAGAGCAGTAGTCACCTATTAACCTTCTTTATTAACCTTTCTATTATTTTTAAGGAAAAAAAAAACACAAACTCACCTTGCACGGGCGTATATATGTTCATATAAAGACAATCTTCGCTCTGGTTCTTCAGTCGCGGCAGCAACCTCCGTAGATACTCCAGCCTGCCCTTGGGCATCCGCTCCAGTACCAGAGTCTCGTTGGTGATGTCTGGAAGCTTCTGGGGGCAGACTGGGCCCATAGTGTCCACTGTCTTCACGTCGTCCCAAGGAGCGGGCGCGCGGGTTGGGGCGAATCTGGAGGATGGAAGGTGGGTTAGTTATTAGAAATGAATGCAGTTTTTTTAGGTGGTTAGAGATAAAGAATCTTTATTGATACTGTAAAGTTGTAACATACAGAGATATAGGTATAAGTACTAATATCATAGAATATGCTACACAAATTAGAATATCTCGTCAAATTGAATTTATAACATTCAGTTTTAGTAAAATTTTAGAAGTTACTATCTGTATTATTATTAAAATAATGAAAATTTTTGTCATCATAATAAAGGTACAACGTGTCAACTTAAATAAAATCTACGGTTAATAAAATAGGGAGGTAGTTTGAGGGTGGAAAAATGTTAAGTATGTGTAGTATATTGATTGGACGTTATAAAGTAACTGAGGATTTTTTAGCTGCCAAGTATTTATATGCAATGTTATGTTTTTTAAGCTATTTGAGAACTGGCCACAGAGACAAATGATTTACTAATAGTGGTTGTTAAAAGGATTGATATGTAGTTCATACTTTATAATGTTTTTAATTTAAATAAATACATACTTTTTTTAGATAAAGAATTACGTTTGACTTCACCTCGCCTAATGTTAAAAATGTATCACAACAAACGGATGAATTAAAATTTTTCAAATAAAATCTTATTTTCAGTCAATAAGATTTCTACGTGTAACTAAGTTATGATAAAATTTTATAACACCAAGTCATAACAATTTACAAACTTTTAAAATGACACTGGTTAACTGGTTATACACCATTTACCACCGACTCGCAAACACAATCCGATATGAATTGACTGCCATTGAAAACTTCACGTAAAAGGCACTATTACAGACATCAATTTAGCAAATGGATGCCAGTGATCGGACTCCGGCGTAGCAATAAGGATGTACCCCCGGGGGACAAAAACGTAGCATTATGGGTGTGTGCCAGATAAATCTGCTGGTGGAGGATGTTGGAACTAAAAAAGGAGCCAGTATCAGTTGATGTGGTTGCATGTTTTAGGTGAATGCGTATAATGATACAAAAAATAATAATTAAAATTTGCTCTGCATCGCAGTGATGGTTCAATATTCATTCTATTTGTTCTAAATTTGTTGTTGTGTTTATTGCCATAAATTGGTATAAATTAAGTTTGAATATTGAGTCTTTCACTATAAATTTGTATAAAAGTATGTATATTGAAAGTTTAAGATTCGAAACTTCGACTAAATTGCAAGCCCCGAAATCGTTTGTATTTTAAATACCCTAGTGAATTGACTTTTTGACTTAATTAACGGGATTTCATATCCCGTTAATGAAATCCTGAAAAAGAAGTTAAAATATATTCTATATCATTACAACAGATCGACATTTGTATCAAAGAGATACATAACATAGGTAACAATGCATGGCTAAAGTGCTGCCGCCACTCACGCTCAAAGTTGTCTTGTGCGAACTCTGGGAGGCATTTTTTCCGGTCTCTGCGGCCGAAACTAAATGTACCGTGAATCCCTGTGGAGTTGAGACGTGTGGGATGGATTCAAGGCAAGAGGAATATCTTTAAGGTTTTAGGATGAACTTGGTGTCAGAAAAAAAACTAATTAGAATTCAGTTTTAAGAATAACAAATCAAGACCTAAATAAAAATAAAATGGAATTGTTGGTTTCTTGATCTGATCCGTTTCTAACGCAACAATATTAGTGACAGTCCAAATTGTAGACAAAAGGGTAGATTGATGTATACAATTTGATCTTAGTTTCCTTTTAACTATGAATAAGACTTTTCTTACTAAAAAAAATGGTTAAGTTAGTACACTTTTTGTTGGTTGTTTATTTTTGGTCAGAAATAATATCGCTGAACATATATAAAAGTTAAAATTTGCAAATTACTATTAATACTAAAATTCTATTTGCCAGTTACATAGGAATGTATCAAGCCATTTTTAAGTCCTTACTACGTCCCTGTATTTTGACGTAAACATTGTGAAGAGTCAGCTGAAATACGATGTTTTTCCCATCCAAGTTGGAAGCAACTGAAAATAGTTTTGGTAATTTTGAAACCGTATATCTTCGAGAGGCGGGACTTGCAAATGTAACGGTTAGGTTACAAATCTCATATTTCAAACTATGTTTAAGAATGAGTTAGTTATTGAAAGTGTGAGTCTTACTTATTTGGTGAAAATTGTTGTTTATTTTTTTTATCAATTAAGGTTAAACGGGGTTAAGCAGACAAATTATTGTGTTTGAATTTAAATGTGAGGATTATATCATTTGCCTAGCTTGCTAATCTCAACATGTTAAAATCAATAAAGACGCAAAATGGAGAAAAAAAATATGAATACACAAAAACACTTTTCATATTTACAAATTAACAATCGTTTACAATTAAACTAATACATGTTAGTGTTATGACGATGTGTTGTCGTTTTTAAAACTTCTAACACGCTTATGTTATTGGACCAATCGACAAATCACCTATAATTACAGTCGTCTGATAAAACTTCCGCACAAATTAGGGAAAAACACCAATAAATCCAAGGCGTCGTATCTGCGTTTCTTATAACGTCTACATTTTCGCCATTCGCTAATTTCCTGGCAGTCGAACAAAGCAATTTCACTAATGAGGTTTTGGTTTCCAACCTCTTGACTTACCGTTAAGGCTGTGTCTTTGAGACACGCTGTCTTACTTAAATGTTTTTTTTTTTTTTTTTTAACATGAAATAGGCTTACGCTTGACTACAACTTGCCTGATGTTAAGCAACGTTATAGTCTACGAAATAAGTTAAGTTATTAAGCAATCAAAGTAATGTTTATAAATGTGAACATTTTCTTAGATGTTAACTTGACCGTTAATTGATTTTGTGAGTGAAAATATACATTATTTTATCCTTTTCATACTTAAACGACAGAACCAATTTTATTATTGTAGAGAAATAGACTCAATCTCGATAATTATACATAAAAGCATTTTTCAATCTTAAATTAGTTAGATTTAGCGATAGATTTTCCCAAAGTAACGCCTGATTTCATGTATTGTAAACGTTTTTTTAAAATTAATAGATTTACACACTAACAATAATTAGTGAAAAAATACACACAGCATTAACAGCCCTTAAGTAATTTGTGGCGGTTTTGAATGAAGCATTCACTCCGAGGCCTCACATTAATTTAAATTTTCACTAATTGGACATTCGTGGCATAATAAGAAAACAGGAAAATTGTAACCTGACGACTTGTTTACGAAATAAGAGAACACAGGGTGAGGCAACTTGTTGTATCATATTTAAATAAAAATAAAATAAAATAAATATTCCGGGACATAGCACACAGCGCCATCTAGCCCCACACTAAGCAAACGCTTGTGTCGTGAGTACTAGATAACGGATATAATACTTATATACTTTTCTTTTGTAAATACATACTTATTATACATACAAACGACCAGACTCAACACAACCTAAACTACCTAAATTATTACTGAGTTACTATTATATTGAACAAACGAGAAGAAATTTATATTTTCTATGAACATAAACATAAACATATTTATTACAAAAACTTACATGGTACATAGAAATTAAGGCTCTGCCTTCTGCTTTAGTTAACAACTGTGTTGCAGAAGGCAAGGTCTTCCAGTGGAACATTACTTAGATGTTTTACAATATATAGGTATACTTTATCATAATATATTATAATGAACCTAAAATAAAGTTAAAAAAACATTCAAAAGTTTGTATTTTTAAAGGTTGTATATAAAACGATGAACTAAATAGTTTTTTATTAGAATTACATTCATTATTATGTAAAACTCTGACTTGTTTCGACAGTATGTATAACAAAGCAGAAAATCAAGCCTCAAGATTTATACAAAAAGATTCGTACCTATATTTTAAATAAAACCTAAACAAGACCAGATAGGTGCAATCGACATATTTTTAAAAGTTAATATGTTAACTAAACGGTTTTCACTCACGTGTAATTTGCGTAATTTGTTTACGCGTTTCGGATGTTATGACATCCATCTTCATCAACGTATGTTCTGGAACCGCGGCAGCACGCAGACAAGTTTCTAAAACCATATCTGTTATAGGGATTAGAATCCCTGTTTTAAATACATCAAGTAATTATTATGTAACATTTTATTATAAAAAAAATCACCTTAATAGGTAGCTACCTTAAATTAGTGTCAAAAATCTCTTCGATTTTTATGTCGTTCTGTATTTTGTATATACAAGTCCATAAACATTATATCTCAAATAATAAAGCAACATCATTTGATTACATTTCCTTCCGAGAAACGAGACTTGTTTTCCTGTTACACTTCAATTATTGCCAGGAAAATAAATTAACCATCACACCTAATTAATTTTATTTTTCGAAGAAATAAAGTTGGCGTGATATCTTAATGATTTGTTTTGTGTGATTGCTAGAAAATAATGTCAATAAAATGTGTATTTTTTTTAAATTAAAACTGGAAATTGGAGCTTAAATGGTAGACTGGATTTTTATTATTAATGTAATAGAAAATTTTAAAAGCTGTTACTTTACACATATTTTACCGTATCATAATTAAAAAAAGTGTATAGGTATTATATCCGTCATCTAGTACCCACTACACAAGCGTTTGCTTAAAGTGGGGCTAGATGGCGCTGTGTGCAATGAAATATCCCCGGAATATCTATATATATAAAAGAAAGTGGTGTTAGTTACACCATATATAACTCAAGAACGGCTGAACGGATTTAGCTGAAAATTGGTGGGGAGGTAGCTTAGAACCAGGAGACGGACATAAGATACTTTCTCTTCCGTTTTTTTTTTAATTGTCGTGATTAAAATCCAAAATCTGCTAATTTATTGCCTCTAAAGCGGAACAGAGTTCGCCGGGTCAGCTAGTGTACAATATTTTTATTTCCCGTATCAAATAAAAAAAATGTATATTGTTATACGAGTTAACAGACGTAGATAGAGATTAATAATTACACCATGTCTCTTGATATTCGCAACTGCTAACTGGTTAGAAAAAAACCTTGTAACCATAAAATGACTTACCTATTAGATCCAGTAGGTGGCGTTGCGTACGGCACTCCAAGGTACGCTTCAACCGGCTTCAAATACTTATGCTGATCCATCGGCATAATAACTCCTTGCAATTTCCCGTATCGAGTCCCAATCACTCGAGTTCTTAACATCGAATTCCTTCCACTAAAGTTACAGTTCGTATTCTGGCCTAGCAACAACACTAGTAACAACACTATCTTCACTCGCTCATTGAATTTCAACCGTATATACACGTACTTAGACTCTATTTTTGTTAAAAACTGTTTTATCGAGTTGCAAAGGTGAAGCGGCAGTCTGTTAGTGGCCATTTTCATTTATATCACCTTTGCAGACCCATCTCTTTTGGTGTAGCATGAAGGTTATGGCATTTTGAGTCTTGTTTGTAGGTTATGTTGGCACATTTTTGCTTGGCACTGCCATGGTTGCACCTGAAACAAGGGAAATGATTGTGAGGATATGATGGGTAAAATAGTTTTATAAAAGATGGTTACCTTTTGTGAGAAGAATTTATACTAGCTATGCCATTTTGGAATCTTCTTTGGCAGTTTTATTAACTCACAATATAAGAAATTGCTACCGTTTGTGGGAAGTTACGAGACAAACTAGCACTGAAAGATTTGTAAGGATATCATTAGAGTTTCCGAAAAAACTTGTAAATATGACACAAATCCATAAAAGCATAAAATTATCGTACTCAAATTTAGTTAAATATTATTTTGCTCAATATAAACACGGTAACATTAATGTATGTTTATGTAAATTGATAACCTACATTTGAAGAAATCTGTTTAAAAGTAAGGCACTTCTCAAAATAGTATACAATTTTCCTAGTTTTCTAGATATTTTCTAGAAAAATCCCAAATACATTCCATGCAAAACCGTCTCATTTAAATATTTATCACAACACGGATTCTTGTACAGGACTAGTTGAAAAAGTGAACACATTTTTTTATATTAGTGTTTTGAAACCGTCATGTTTGAGGACCACAATATCCAAGGACATGTGTCTTGATGTGTCACGATGTACATAATATTATCTGCTCAAGAGAACTCCCTTAACGAATTAATTCTGCGGGGGAGTCACGACTCTCAATGATGAGGAAATACGAATCAATAGAGAGAAATAGAGGCCTATATAGAGGCAGTGGGACAAAACTGGCTATAGATGATGATGATGATGAGTGTCAGTATTATAGCATTGTCACATTGTGTATTTTCAATATCTGACAGTCATCTCTCAAGGCGACAAATGGGGTGAAACACAAACAAAACTACAACTAAGTTCGAGTGGGAGGGGCCCACTCTGGTGTCGTAAGTTTTTTAGCCTGTGACTTTGTTTAATGATATCCGTCCTATGCAAATAGTCAGGACCTAATATTTTTTTTCCATGACAAAATAACTGAAGCTTAAAAATTATTTTCTACAGACATCATTTACTTTTTATATTAGTATAGTTTTTTTTAAACTAAAACGGGTTTGCAATTTACCATAATTTGCCTCATGGTAAGCAAAATCTATGCCAGAAGATGGAGCGTGCTTACCAGATAAGAACCGATTCACTCTCGCTATCGCAAAGCACGTTGTTTTTAATAGATGTATGTAACCTACACTGTACCTTCAGTACTAACCGTGTACTAAACTCTTAAATAACAAATGTAAGCAGATTCAGGGATACAAAACCTTGATTAAATTTGGTACAGTCCAAATAAACATAAGAGTGAAAATGTTTTTCACCGCTGATCATCTCTGACCATGAATTTTTATCTCGATTGTTCGTACTAAAATGCCTAAAGCCGGCTTTTATGCCTTTTAAACTGAATTATAAACAATTTTCGCCGAAAAAACTGAAATTCGTTTGTGAAATGGGTGCTTATACCTTATTTGGGTTTATTTTTAAGGTTCAAGAAAACAACAATTTTTATAGCAAGTATTCGACTACGATGTTTATGATTATTATTACTTTCTAATACACATGTTAACTAAACCATTAAAAGATGGATATATAATAACTAATGTTTTAAAAAACTTTATATAGATTTGTGGTTTTGGTTCTTTGTGTCAGTCGGATATTATTGACATCTTTCTTTTTATGCTCTAAAAGCTAAATCCAAATACATATGTACATATTATATGCGTAGTCAGTTACTCTGGTTTATTAAAATTGGATCCCATTATAACTGAATATTATTTATGTTCAAAATGGGTGTCTTAGTGAATGCACACATCGTATTAACTATCCGCTTGTAAAATTACCCAGTGTTTAAACCTGTGCGTTGATAGCTCAGTCGGTCAGTCAGTCACATTTGTGGTTTATTATATTTATAGTAAAGCAGTCACAGAGTGGTGGCCTAGAACTGGCAGGCGAGGAGTGGGTCGTCCGGTCGCGCGATTGGTCGACAAGATCGTCAAAGTCGAGGGTCCAACCTGGATGAGGTCAGCACAAGACCAACGCAGATGGCACATGCAAAAGGGAAGCCTATACCCAGCAGTGGGATCCTAATGGCTGTGGATGATGATGATGATATTTATAGATAGATAGTGATGTCATGCGTCATCACTCACTCCACTAAATTATAACCGAGGAATTGCATTCCCATCAAACACAACATAACAATTCGTTTAATATACATTTCATTAACAAATAAATCATTGATGTATCACAACAATCACCTTTAATATAATATAAAGCAGTAATAAATATAATTTTTGTTGTTTTGAATTAAATTATTATTATTTCTCAAGAGCAAGTAGCATATTTATTCTTGTTGAATTCTTGAGGCTTGTTTCCTTTTCGTTATTTCTAAATCAACTTTCAGAATATAAAGCAGCCTTTAACCTATGTAACATGTCTAAACATCAATACCGTAACTCCACAGAAATCTAAATTTGTTTCTTTAGATTTCCGTGCGTAATTCTAAAATAACACACACCCGTCTTTAAATAATTCGAGCAGGACCGAAACAAACATTTCCATTTTGTTTAGCTCACTAAAGGGGCTAACCCCTCGTTATCCTGAATTAATAACGAAGTGGGAAAAATAAAAACCCCTTTTTCGTATAGATATTGAATTTGTAAACACAAAGCATTACAAATACACGTGAGGAAGAATTACAGCCATTGTTTTGTGAATCGTGAATTTGCGCGTGAAATCATTATTTATTTTTGTTTTGTTGTGCGTAATCTGCCGGAAAGCAGGGGATGGGAATCCGGTTTTGTAAAGGGTGTGGGGAAATCTGGGACGATGCGATGGGAAAATTGTTCGCGGTTACTGGTAAGGCTTATACTCAACAGTGGGCTGATGATGATGATGATAACTGACTGGTAACATTTACATTTCTTTACAATTGACTGGTTTTTAAACCATTACTTTAATGAGTTCCTTAGTAGTAGATCGTAGATAATTCTTCTTCTTCTTATCGAATGGGAGTGGCCAACTCTGGTGTCGAGAGTTTTCAAACCGCCCAAAGGGCTTCTGTCATGGCTTAACGACTGCCGTACTAGACAAACAACCAGGACCTACAATTTAACGTGTAATCGTAGACAACTGCGAGAAGTAGTAACGTGTTATGCTATTTAGCTAAATTGTGGGAATAAAATGAAATAAACACATTTATCATTAACAAAGGACTGATTTAATTGATGATGATGGTAATTTTTTTCCTATTTATTTATTATAGAACATTAAGACTTACACACTTTGTTCTACGCAAATATGTGTAAAATTGACTTGTTTCATAAAAAAAACACCGCACCTCGTACAAATATAAGTAGGTATGAAAGATTTTTTTACAAATATTCAATAATTTTAATCTGCAATTTATTTTCTTGGAAAAGCTCTTCAATCGTCTTTTACAAATTGCACTAGCCCTGTATAGAAGTATGGGGAAATCTGTGCCAATGGAAATATTATATCTGTACGGAAAATTCGGAAATACGTGCTCGGAATTCTCGGCAGCTCCTTCGATAAGAGTTTTATGGGAAATTGTATGAGAAATATCTGTGGAATTATAATTACACCATACAATACACACACACAATATTTGTATTTTGAAAAGTTTAGAAAAAAAAACATTCCAAGAAGTTATTATATAAATTTTGTTGAATATCCTAGATTCTAACGTCTGTGTTAGTACTTAGATACTTTAATAATTCTAATATTACATAAGTAAGTTTGAACATCTTTTAAGCAAAAATCTTTTTTTGAAGTAAAATATCTTCCAAATTTAACTATAATAGTAAGTATATGTCAAATAATATATAATAACTAAATGTCAATCATCTTTTTTTTTTTTTTTTAACAACAAAAAAAAAAAAAAAAAAATATGTTTTACATTTAGTTATTATATATTATTTGACATATACAGTTACATTTGGGTTCAAGATTAAATTATAATAAATGTTACTCATTTCACATGTAAGGACCGAATATTAAACTCTAATTTTAAAAAGTAAAAAAAGTAAACATTATAAGTAAAGATTCATTTAAACCCTAAGTTTTTTTGTTTCCATTCTATATAAAAAGAAACTGCAGAGATGTTTTTATATAATATGACAAATGGCTTACTCGATATTCCCCGAGGCTGTCGCGGTAAATCAATAATACTTCCATTACACTGAATATGAATATAAAACGAGGTTCCAAGATGTCTCGTTAGGAACATACACCGACTTCAGAATCAAGAGACACCTCTTACTGGCTATGATAATAAAAAAAAAACATAATAAAAAAATAGAAATAAAAAAATTGTTTCTAGATCTAGCTATATCCGTTTTTAGAGCTGCAATTTTTGCCCGATGTATCAAGATAGAGAGAAACTTACTCGAAAATATATGTACAATAAAATTTGTTCTATCATAAAACATTGACAAAAACAAATAAATATGATAAAAAATACTTTCAGAAGACTTGATAATCTCCTATTTTTTTTGGTTAAAAATGAGTTAACGTGCTTAATCTGATACATATATCACACAATTGCACGTTGATTGGTTCGTTATTAAAGATGTTTATATTAGGTATATTGTATTGGCACATTCGCACCAAACGCACACAATGTCCTATCTATTTTGGAGTCTGTATTTAAATATAACTTGTCCGTCAAACAAACCTGCAGGCACATACCATTTTAAACATATGTTTATCGGAATGGCTTAGGTATGTGCTAGATTAGGTGTCTCGTGATTAACTTATCTTTGACAATATACCTATTTAAATATTCAATAAGTAGTTTACATTTATTGGAAAATGGTCGAGGGAAAACGGGTATTATCATTACGGGTCGTTCTCGAGTTTACTTTGAATAAATTCTTGAGTATTGAGGAATGGGAGCTCAGCGAGAGGAGAAATAAAATATACTTATTATGTTATAAGGGACGCCATCTTGTGTATGCAATACGAAGATAATTATAAAATATAGTTAACTATTAGCGCTCGTGGTGTTTCTTGCGTTACTCTGGGATCTTCCTCTTCTTCTCGAATGAGAGTGGCCAGCTCTAGTGTCAAGTTTATCAAGCCGCCCTAAGGGCCTCTGAGATGGCTTAACGACTGCCGGACTAAACAAACAGCTGGGACCTACAATTAATCTGGGATAAAAATAGCTAATCTAATCTACCTCCATATACAATTTCATCAAATTCAGTTCAGCAGCTTGAGCGTGCAGAAGTAACAAACATACACATTGACACGCGGACAATCATAATCGCTTTTATTGTATGATCTAAGATGCTTGAATTGATCGGAGAGATTATAAAGAGTTCAGAAATCAATAACAGAGATTGCATTTATTATAAAACACATTTTATTAAGTGATGATACCTAGAACAGGTATTTTCGCCAGTGTCTAAAAATCGACGAACGAAAGTGGTTGTATTTTTTATATTGTTAGATTCACAGATATCAGAAACAAAGGAAGTTTGTTGGCTTTCTATGAATTTTTGTTTGAAACCCAGCGTCCGCAATAATCGCTAGCAGCGGCTGCATTTCGATCAAAAGTAGTCAGTGAGTGCTTGTTATACGTAATCATCCATTGCGGCTTAAGAACTTCGTTATTGTTTTACGTCTAATACAAACCAAGCAATGGTTCAATAACTTTGTTTTCCTACTGTCACGTCCACTGACAAGCGGTGATCCGATGAGGTACGTTTTGCACCGCATGCGTTCATACGAGTCCTGCCCACATAATTTATCTCCCTTTGTATATGTTATCTGTAGTTATATTCCTATGCCTGCTATTGGTGCTGGTATTATTCAATTAACCCTACATGATTATTTAGCTAGTTAGTAAATTTGTTACTCAATAATTATCGTTTCAAATTATGCCTGGCATAATTTCCCCAAAATATTCAGCTCAAAATAAACCACAAGTCAAATTGCTATGAAACGTGTACGCCTACATAATGTTTGCGTACAATTTCTTCGTAACGATTAATATTTCAATGAAAAGACGAAGGTATTTAAGGAAATTGACTGAAGAAATGAACCGGTTATTTATTTCGTCAGTTGGAAAGTAGATTTCATCCTAGACCTCAATTATTGCTTACCAGGTAAATTATGAGCATAAATTAGTTTAGCTTAAAACAGATATACTAAAGTAAATACCATCGAATGTGAGTGGTTAATTCTGTTATAAAAGTTATACCTGTGGGGCGGCCACAGGACTTCTGACATAGCTTAAAGCCGTACTTTGACAAGCAGTTAGGATCTACAATTAAACATGTCATATAACCTACACCTTAATCCAAGTTTCATTCACATTCATTAAATTAACCACATAAAAAAATCTAGAAGTACAATAAAGCCGTAGAGGGGCAAAATGTAAACATTAAATATATTTAAAAAAAATATTAAGCAAAATTGTAGATACTTAGAATTGATACCAGAACACGTTCCAACAATTTGCAGAATTTTTGTATGTTTATCCTCCTTAATTTATTTTATTCTCAGTTTCTCGGTGTATGTATCTGTTTGTCTGTTTATTTAAACGCTTATCACGCAAGAACGGCTGAACGGATCTTCATTATTTTTGGTATGTACATAGGTAGTATGAGGTTGCAGAACTGTCATCATTGTCATACGCTACTTTTTATCCCGTAATCATGCGAGCGAAGCCGCGGGCGTCCACTAGTATTAAATATATGTAAATAAGATAAGATAAGATAAGATAAGATAAATTTATTGTAAAACAAAACAATATGTTACACTGTACAAATAGCTCTGCCTCTTACATTAGTAAAAAACTGTGTCGTAGAGAGGCAGGTTCTTCCGTGGGTTCTTGTTTACAACTTAATTTATATTAACAACTTATAATAATGTAGTAGGTACATATGTTTTTAAGTGATTACAAAATAATCTATGCCTAGTTATTGTTTATACAGAATATGATATTACTTAATCTATTTGTATCCTAAATTTTATATAATGTAATATGAACAGCTATTTATATATTTACAATGATGTTATGCTTGGAGTATTGGCGATTGGTTCTGGATGTTTGTGTGTGTGTGTGTGTGTATGTGTATTTGCATATATATGTGTGTTCGCGTGTGCGTGTGGGTGTGTGTGTGTGTGTATGTGTATTTGCATATATGTGTGTTCGCGTGTGCGTGTGGGTGTGTGTGTTGAGATAGCGTATACTGGTGTGTTTTTAAGTGTGACTTAAGGTGTTGGTTGTAATTGTCTTATTTACTTAATTTGTTTTTCCAGTATTTTCTCTATTGCATCATAATTTAACGTGGCTAGCCATTTATGCATGATATTTTTCAACTTATGTACAGTTAATTTCTTTGTATCTTGGAATTCATTCAGTTTATTGTATAGTATGGGCGCAAGGTGGGAGTAGTGTCGCCAAGCAACTTCACTATGATATTCTGGGACTGGGCATCTATCAATACGTTTGTTAGTCTGTGGTAGGTATGGTACTATTTCTCTATGATATTTACGCAAACATTGACTCATAAAAAGTTTACGTACGGTAAGTACATTGCACAGTTTATATAGTTTGTCAGTTGGGTACATAAAAGGTAAGTTAAACGTTATTTTAAGCAGTGCTCTTTGGGCTCTCTCAACTACCTTCATATTGGTTTTGCCAGCGCCGCCCCATGAAGTTATACAGTAGCTTATAGCACACTCTGCTAAAGCTTTATAAGTTTGTAGAAGGAGTTTGCTATCAGCCACGTATTTGAGAGTTTTAAAAACGTGTATTAGCTTTCTTGTGCGTTTGGACACAGTTTGTATGTGAGCTCCCCATTTTAGATGATTATCTACTATAACTCCCAAATATCTAATTGTGGCAACATCAGACAATGTGTTGCAGTTACAAGAACTAGGGGGAGGCCCTTTATTACACGGGTGAGAGTGAGCCTTAATGGTCAATGAGGGAGATGGTCTTGAGGCTTTAGTTTTACTAAACGACAAGTATTTTGTCTTCGATGTATTAAGAGACAACAGGTTACTATCAAGCCATGCAATTGCCTTCGAGAGACCAATCTCTGCTTTTTCATACACTTTTTCCCAACTTCTGTCATTGTACAATAGAACTGTGTCGTCACAAAACATCAGTATGTCAGCATCTATTGATTTAAGTGTGCAAAGCTCGTTAATATACACTAAAAATAGAGTAGGTCCAAGTGTAGAACCTTGCGGAACACCATAGTTATGTACAAGCAGCATTATTACTAAATTTATTGTCTATTTTTACTTTTTGATTTCGATTTGTGAGGTAGTCAGAAAACCAACTGTGAGCAATTCCACGTACCCCTATATTGTCTAGTCGTGCTAATAAAATTGGGATGGCCACAGTATCAAATGCTTTCTGGAGGTCTAAAAAAATACCCACACATTTTTTTCTTTTGTCCATGTACGATGAAATGAGGGTAGTTAGCTGTAACACCGCGTCATCTGTGGATTTTCCTCTACGGAAGCCATACTGGTTCACAGCAAGCAAACTGTTTTTTTCAAGATAGGACATCAATCTTTGGTTCGCTATTTTTTCTATAATTTTAGATAAAACAGGCAGCAACGAAATGGGCCTATAATTAGAAGGTTGCATTTTGTTACCAGCTTTGAAAATAGGTGTTACAATAGCTTGCTTGAAAACATCAGGAAATACTCCAGTAGTGAAACTCAAGTTGCACAAATGTGCAATGGGTCCAGATAATACTGTGGTGCAACCTTTCAGAACAGCTGTAGAAATTTTGTCGTGACCAGGAGCGCTTTGTGTTTTAAGACGACTTATGATAGAAGCAACTTCTTTAGCATCTGTTAGAAAAAGGGACAAAGAGCTTACTGGTGCGAAAGAACAACTTGATATATTGTGCGCTAATTGAATATCAGTCTTATTTAGTTTCTTGAGCGTCGAACTGGCTAGGTCATTACCGATTGATGTGAAAAACTTGTTGACTTCATTTAAAGATTCCACAGGATCACTCTTTAAATCCAATAGTTGATCAGAAGGTACTTTATGAGTTGAATAATTTGAAATTTCTTTAATAATATTCCATGTGGTTTTGATGTCACCTTTCGAATGTTGTAACTTATTTTTGTAGTAATTTTGCTTAGCAGTTTTTAAAAGATGGTTACAAAGATTTCTGTATCTCTTGTACTTGAGTATCAAGTCACTATTGTTCGGAGAAACTCTACACTGCTTTTGCATGTGATTTCTTTTCCGTATGCTTTTAATAAGACCATAACTTATCCACGGTTTTATTGGTTTAAATTTGTTGGATATTTTCTTGGTGGTGCTATTATCAGCGATGGCTTTTTTAATGACATCCGTGAGAAAATTTGCCACTTCATTTACATGCTGCATGCTGTAATATTCTTCCCAGTTTTGCAAGGCAAGTGATTCTTTAACAGCATCTATGTTTGTGATCGTTTTGTATTTAGAATGAATATTCCTAATAATATCTTTTGTATCAAGAGACAATAGTATGGGTTGATGATCTGTGATTTTGTTGAAAACTAATGTTTGAAAATTATGCGTAGATTTTACCATAAAATGGTCAAGACATGTCTTGTACCTTGTAGGTATGTTCACAGCTTGTACCAGACAGTGCATAGCTAAAAGGTTAAGATAGTTACAAGCGTTAGAACTAGTGTCAGCGTCAGGTAAGATATTTATATTCAAATCTCCAGTTAAAATGATATTTGTTTTAAAATTTAGACTCGATAGAATACAATCTAGAGATTTCAAATATTTATTAGGGTTTTTGAAGCATGATGGACGATATGAACAAATAATGGAATGAGTAGCATTCAATTCGAGGATTAAACAATTACCCTCATCCATATCTGGCTCATAAACATTAACATTAAGTTGATCTCTAACATATACTACCACCCCATCGTTTTGATTGTAATGCATCTTAGTATAAAATATATTATAATTTTGTAGAGGTGGTGGAGTATAGTTCCGTGTCCAACATTCTGTCAATACAATAATATCCACAAGAATGTCAAAGGTACTTAGGAACACTAGAAATTCATCGAGATTCTTTTGTATACTACGTATGTTCAATGATAATATGGTTAGTTTATTTTTATCGTATTTTACTTTGTAATTCAAAAGTTGAGCACAATTTGTGGGATCATCACAATGTCGACATAAAACAGTACCAGTTTTGTCAATATCATTTATCATATCGTTAGGGACCTTATCCATAATCAAATTTGAGAAGGGCAAGAAGGAATTGTGCAACGTTGGAGCCAGTTTCTCTCTTGTAAGTAGTATAGATATAATATGGGATAAAGAAAATGCACTCAAATTTGTAGGAACAAAAATGTACATACGTAGTTTTAAATATAAGTATAAGTGTGTATTTGTTAGGTGAATATAGTGTGAGTAGTGTTGTTAGTGTTAGTTGTGTGCAGTGTGTAGTATGGAAATTGTATGAACGAACGACAAACATCATTAGATAAATTTTAGACAAGTATTGTATTAAATAACAGTGCAAATTATGACATGATCGACAACTTATTATTATATTATTATTAAATATTGATAGTAAAATAGCGTGAACTCCAAGTTTCATGAAATGTTTACAATGGCAGGGGTTATACATAATTAAAGGAACTAGTATTAAATTTAGAACAGAAAGGGTTAGTGCTATCGTGTACCTTAAAAGTCATTTTCTACGCAGCTTTTCAATTTCATCTTCATTTGTTATTCTGATAGCAGGTGCACCTTCTGATTTTCTCAGATATATCTTCCCGTACGAAATCCAGCAAAACTTATAACCATGTGACGTCGCAAACTCTCGAGCTAGATAGTTAAGACGTCTATCTTTTTGGGTCAAGTTCTCAGATATGTAAACGGGTTTGCTTGGTCCAGGTATTTTTAAGTTGCTGGTATTTAATTGGGCACCCCGATGCTCTTTGTTGTACTTTTTAAACGAAACAATAAAAGCATCTCTGGCTGACACAGTTGTGAAGTCAGCAATAATTGGCTTGACCGCAGCTTTCGTATTAATACGGTATACGTCCTTGATGTCCGCATTAGAAATTGGTATACTTAAGAAACCAGCGGTTTTTTGTATGACTTCTTTTAGCTCATTTTTGGATTCTTTTTCCGATTGTGGTACATTTCTCAATTCAATACTAGTGCATCTAGCATTTCTATTTTGAAGTTCTAATTGTTCCTCCAAAAATAACACTCTTTTCAATAATTTCTTATTATTTTCTTCAACAGTAATGACTCTGGTGTGCATTTCTTCGTACTTCTGTGTGACATAGTCCAAACTAGTTTTAATGTCTCTGTTTGATTCCAGCAACTCGTTAAATTTGACTTCTTGCCTTTCATTTATTTTATTAAACATTTCTAGCACTTCGGCTTTGCTTACATCATGGGACTCTGCAAAAGATCGCTTGACAGCGCCAGTCTTACGCGTTTTTTTCTCTTTTTGTTTAGGAATAAGAACAGAGGCGCTTGCTCCGGACTCATATTCTGTATTCTCCGAATTACATGAATCCGAAGGATCTTGCATCGGTGTACGAAAAACGGCTGCAGCCGGATATTCTACTGCTCTCGGAGGCGTATGTTGTACCGACATTACAACAAAGTGATTTCTATTTTCTTACAGATATATATCCGGTCAATTTTCTGCTTAGCAAATATCTCCAACGCAAGTTCTCTCTCTGAAATTTACTCAGGCGCTTCGGTTCGATGCGGTACAGTAGCCTCAGTCGCGTACCGGGCCAGCTACCAGGCAAACATAATCAACGCAGAGTAGGTACCTACGTGAGTCCGGCTGTTTAATGAATGGGTCGCAGCGCAGGTAAGAATCCACGGCAGGGGCGGTTGCGCGGGCGCAGGCGGCGGGACTGATGACAGCGGATGGTTTCAAGCGGGCTCGTAGTAGTATGAATGGCTTACTTGGATGCGCGATGAACCTCTTCACAGCTTCTGCGGTCCTATTTTTTTGCACCGATTTGTTTGAGTAAAGTTTGATATTTAATTTTAAATAAATAGTTAACAAGTTTCACTGGCGTCCACTCAATACCGAGGTCCGGGGGGAAGAGGACTAAATACCTACTAACTTCTAGTAGAATCAAAACTTCTACCTGTTCTACGGATCTTTTTATAAGCTATATGAAACACAAATCTCGTTTCTAACTGCTGTTCAATTTACTGTTCAAGGCTTTGTCTGTAACCCAGTGCAGCCATTAAACAAGTTCATGCCTTTTTATTCTCCCTGGGAGGATACTATGGATACGAAATAGCCTTGATTAGTAAAAAGAGATATCTTCTTCTTATCAACTAGAGTGGCCTCTAGTGTCAAGAGTTTATTAAGCCGCCCAAGGACATCTGACATGGCTTAACGACTGCCGTAAAAAAGAAATATAAACACTGTATTATAAAAGTTAAGCTACGGTAGATGCAATCGAATGGGTGGTTAAAGAGCGGTAAATTCGCTGAAAAATTGGGTCGAAAATCGTGTCATATGAAACAGCTTCTACGGGGTTGGATTAACTATGTTTACATATAAATCACTATCTTACTTTCCATGAACTGTGATCGTGAACCTTATGTAAAATAATTTCAGAAAATGCATTTTTTATTATATTTTTCACCTACACAATCTTAAATAGGTATATAAAACTCAAAGGTGACTGACTGATATAGTGATCTATCAACGCACAACCCAAACCACTGGATGGATTGGGCTGAAATTTGGAATGAAAGTAGATGTAAGGACGTAGGCATCCGCTAAGAAAGGATTTTTGGGAATGCCACTTTTAAAAGGGTGACGAGCGAAGCCGCGAGCGCCCACTAGTATATAATAAAAACGCAAGAAATTCATGTAAATTCATAAAGTGATAATTACCTATTACAATTAAATTCCATGAAACATTATCAATCCAACTTGGTTTTAATTCCCATTGTAACCCCTGAAAAATGTACAATTGTGCCCCAATTCGAGTGAATGTGAAACACTCACGTACAATACATAAATCTATGCTGAATATCAAATACTGCGAAACTATGATTTCGTATGTAAATCCAACAGTTTTTATTATGACTGTGAATTGTTTTTGGGATCAGTTTTTTTGGACGTCTGTTAGTTTATGAGTTTTCGGTTTATTGTAGGTAAATACCGTTGCTGTATTTTTATTAAGAGTATAGGAAAATGACATGTAAACTCTGTTTATGAAGAAATTACTATGAACTATGTTACTTTTATTTATGTGTATTCTTACCATGCAACATGGAGAAATTATTGACAACACGATGCTTAGTAAAGCTACACTCTGTCACATATATCAACAATCATTAATTATAATTAAATAATTAACAACACCATCTAATAAATGCGACGAAGCGAGTGTGGCTCAGTGGTTCCAGTGTCTGCTTTTCATTTAGACGCACCCTGGTTTGCATCCGACCCTACACCAATGACTTGTATTTTCAAGTTATGTGTGGATTTGCACTCGCTTAACGGTGAAGGAAAACATCGTGAGGAAACCGACATGTTTGAGGACCACAATATCCGAGGACATGTGTCTTCCGTGGAAGGACCTGGGCGCCCACCACGATGTATCTGCCCAAGAAAACTCCCCTAACGAGTTAATTCTGCGGGCGAGTCACGACCCTCAGTCATGAGGAAATACGACTCAAGAAGAAGAGATCTAATAAATAAATCAACAATAAAGTAGATTATATTCCTTTGCGCATACAGCTCTTAATCGATTGTTCATAATATATTGTGAACTATGCATATCAAAGACCAGTGTGATATGTTATCCAAGACAACTGCTTTTTGACAATAAGTAAAACAATACAAAACAAGCCACACATTAACCAAAACATATTTTACAACCTCACTCTTAACATAATCTCTTCAGATTTACAGTCCGTTGATTTCGAACTGAAATTCCAAAATGACACTCAAAACTTCGCGCAATCTTCCCGAATGAAATGTAAAACGGTGATAAAACATCTACGACTCACGACAATTGCTCATGTCTCGGTAAAAGCAGAGAATGCCAGGACGTAGACGAAAGAAATGGTAGACTCCTAAAAGCGGAATAATAAAAATATACAGTAGACTCCTAAATGTCGTGCAACTAAAAAAATAAGGAGCTGCGATCCTAAAAATTCAGTGAAAGATGTGTCATTTTGTTCACAACACATTGAAAAAAGCTTGGATTAATTGGTATAGATTTCAACTACATAATATGTGGCACTTAATTAAATTTTCATATTGTATGAATTTGAATGTTACTGTCGAAAACATATATTAAACTTTTTTTTACATGCGATACGCTTGACTACAACTATTTATTTTGCTACACTATTTTGTTGCTTTATATTTTATGCAACGAGTTTTGATGCATCATAATTTGAAATATGCAATAAATTATCTACACAGTATAAACAAACGGTGCATTCAATCGTCCCAGAAGTGATCTCGTCATCAATCAGGATTCAGGTAAATCGCACATTGTTTTTGTGACAGAGCAATTGGCATTTGTATTAATAAATATGTTAGTATCTGATATCGGGCTACCTTGCCCGATATCAGATACTAACGCCTACGTTATAACACAATTTTAAATATTAGTTTGTATATGTGTTGGAACTACATATATATCACGCTAATGAGGCATCTATAAAATGTAAAGCCTTTGATTGCAGCACTCGGGCTTCAAGACTCCAGGAGCGCTGTAAAATTTAATTCCCCTTTTATAGCCGAAAGGATTCGTAATAAAGTTAAAATTGCCCAAGACGGAGCAAAGCAGAATAGACCGAAAGAAATTTTTGAGCGGCTCCGCGTGCCGGAGTAGAAATTTCCCGGAATTACCCGGAAATTCCGCTCGTAAAGCTTTAATATTTAGTTTTCGATCTAGTGGAGATTTATGCTTGAATCAGAATTCAAGACAGATTTTGATTAGTTTTTAAATTACTTTATCTTGTTGCTATAAATTGAAGAGCTTTTAAACATCGTCAGTACCTACTCAGTTTTTTTTTTATAAGTACAATTGTCTATTTCCCTCCGCGTGGCGGAGGCCTTTGTTTAGGTTTTTGGTAATATTTGCAAAGTATTTCTATACCTACTCAGTTTACCAATTGTAAACTTGGCTCAGAAATCGCGTATACTTGCCACTTCAAGTAAACTAGATAGCTTTAAATACATGATTTTGTCTAACTGAAATGTGAGTTTAGTAATAATATATTAAACATCATCATTAACACCAACCTGGATGAGGTCTGCACAAGATCGAGGCAGATAGCACATACAAAGGGAGGCCTATACCCAGCAGTGGGATCCCAAGGGCTGTGGATGATGATGATGATATTATAATGGCGTTATGATTGTCAGTTGTTCTGCCGTGCAGTCATTAAAACGCAGTATCAGCAAAAACGCGGTTTTGAGAAAACCGCGAAAAACTTTTTGATTTGTTTTTTTTCTTTGTTACAATGTTTTAAGACCTATGTTTTGATGACCATTAGACGCATCTGAATTCGAAGAAATGGTTTACATAAAAAAGTACGCACTTTAATTGTTATATGATAGATAAAAACTACTTTTAAAAAAATATTACAATAAATGAGCAGTTACGACGCGTCCAACTTAATGAAAATGTACGGATAAGCAGATTAAAATACAGTAACTTTAGTTAGTACTGCAAAATTATGCGTGGTATATACTATATTGCTGTTTAAAATGCAGTTAAAGATTTATTTTACTGCATTTTAATATGTATTTTGAAAAAATATAGGTGTAGTACATACAAGTAAGTATGTAAATAATAATTATTGGCTAAATTACAAAAGAGCAGCTACTGTAAAGTAAAAATGAGACAACATTTCTCAGTTTTTTATTTACCTTTAACTTTGTTTTAACTATCTATGAATCTAAAGAAAAAGTTTTCCTTACCATCATCGGTTTCTGCATTAGATACTGGAATATTTCTCCAGAAAGTAATTGGTAATAATGTTTTGTTTCCGAACAAAAGGTATACCTTTGGGCTGGGACCTTACCTCTAGTTTGGGAGGTTTTTTAGATTTTAAGCAGTTCAATTGGCTGTAATCTTAAGCATCAAAATCTGTTTTGTAATAAAGACAGTACCTTCCTCTGTTTAACATGACTTCAACTTTATTTTTAAGATATATTCTGTTTCCTGAAAGATCTTTGATTTTTTTGCTGGGATACATGTACTTGAAAACAAAGAAATTGGATACTTCCATCTGTTTGACATAAGTCTTACCTGAATTCGACTTCTCTATAGCCTGGCAAAAGTCTTGAAATTCGTAAACTTTACTTTTCAGCAGCGATTGCTCGACCTTATGGTGAAATGAGTCCGCAGACATAAAAGTATGTCCGGGTTCGAAATACTTCAAAACTATATTTGTGGCTGCGATGTCGCAGCTGTTAATCATTCCTATCAAGAAAGCCATGAGGCACCAATTTTTGTTCTGGGCCGAACAATTGTCGAGCCATATTGTAATTATCACGGCATCTCTTCGGCTTAATAAAAATGCCCGAAAAGCACTCACCAGGTCCTCTTGCATTCTTACAGAAATTGCTTCATGCCAAGCTACAGCGTAAACTGAATTAGTGCTTGTATACTTCTTAAGAGGCACAAAACTTTCATTATAAGCCACTAGTCTAGGGCAAAATATCGCACTCTTAAACGAATCCATACATACAACATGATTAGGATTGTGAAGATGAAATACCTGACAAGTTTCACATTCTTCGTGGCCAAGTTTTGTAAATGAAATATTCAGTTATTTCTGTAGGTCTCAAAACAGCATTTGACGTCTGGGTGCGGTTTTATACATAAAATCATTATGCATCATCTTTATAGTTAAATCACTCGGTAGGTAGATATTTTTTGTGCGGGGCATGTGCTCTTCGATAATAATGCACACACGGGTTAAACGACGTTATATGTTTTGTTAATAAGTTTTTATCAGCGGCAGCTATCTTCAAATTTCGACCATCTCTTTTATCTTTTTGATCCGATATATCCTTTGCTATTGCTGACAAAACGTGCCGATCATTTTTCTTATCATATCCCAGGGTAGTCAGAAAAAACATTTGCATACTTCAATTTTCTTGCCATCTTTATAAAAATGGTACGTGTGAGTAACTGTGCGTTTTCTTGTGGATTTTGTTGTTCATTCATCAGTATTAACCGGGCATTTTCAAAAACTCCTCTAGATTCCCAATTCATAGACCAGTAACCAGCATGGATGGATAGTCTTTCGCTCTCAATAAAATTTATATAAACATAAATTTTAACATGGCGGTCTCATATAATATTTGTAAAGATTCTTTTTTATTTTTTTTGCAGAAATTTGTGTCAAACTTGTTTTCTTTTAAATTACTAGGACCCCAGTGTTTGATTGAGTATCGTATGACGGACTGCGCCTTACTAAGGTTAGTGGAAAGTAATCTTTGTCTTTTACCAAGTCATCCGAATCTTCAGAAGGCATTTCAGCTAACAGTGTCGCTAATGCTAGCTAGTACGCAGTAAACTACTACACGAAAACAAGGAAATATATGAATTTAATTCAAACTACCAATTATAATGCAGTAACTACAAGTTTTACTGCAATTTAGGCTGTTATATGATGTTGTCAGTGTTAGATATTTATCGATGGAGCTGCAGTAAATTACCCAAATACTGCAATTTAATTAGTAACTTTGACTATAAAAAAATACCTAAGGTATATTTAATGCACAGTTTTATAAATTTCACTGCATTTTACTTTGTTTTGACCGCATGGAAAAGATATGTGATTCTATACAAAACACCATGACATAGTACCTTACTGCATACTAGTCTGTATTCATTTTTAAAATTAATAAAAATAAACATTGCAGTATTCATATTTTTAGTACATTGCTTAAATACTGCATTTTAGATTTTATGTTCACTATATTTTTAAAGTATAATTTACCGATTTTTCGTAGCAATTACGACAGCTACTGCATTTTACCCGGGAATGCAGAGGATCATGATAGACGTAAATGATATTACTGTATTTTAGATAGTTAAACGACACAGTTTGCATAAAATATTTCTAGTGACTGCGTTGAGGTGTTTGTTTTTTTTGGTCTTGTAATTGCGATAATCAAAAACCGTTCATATCATCATATTCCTTATGAAATGCCTATTACGGTTCAAAATGTAACTCAAAAACGTCAAAAAGTCAGATACTGCGTTTTAAGGACTGCACGGCAGTGTTCTGTTAAATTAATACAATATCAATTAAGAGTAAATTGTTTACGGAAAAATGCAAGTTTTGAATTAAAGCTAAACTAAACGAATCAAACCGTTGAAACGAAAAGAAATAAACTTCCTTCAGCAAAAACTGAAACTTGACGTCAATTATCCTAATAGAAAACACTCTATCCGAAAATCCCTCGTTTTAATTCATTTCTGACATACCTTAGTTCTAGTTAAATTATTTACCAGTTACTTTTAAGCAACAACTATATCGTAAATAGCTTTTTCGATTTGGATATTTAAAATACACCTGAAACACTGCATAGCAACATTTAGTCAAACATACCCAAACAATAAAAAAGAACCCGACACCAATAAGCACAGGTAACCCAAAACCGACTCAATTAAAAACAAAAAACGATTATCAGCGAAAAATAAATTCGGCAAAAACCGAACACAAAACCTCCGTGGCTATTTGCACAAAACAAAATGCACAATAATTCACACTCTCTTTTCATCAGACTCACAATTTTCGATAGCCTTTTTCGAGTGGACTAATTCCGGTGCCCAATGAGGCTGATGTTTTTGAACTTTTAATTTTCCGGCCCTCTGCTTTGGTACGGTTTTCGTAACATCTGACTGTAAGGGATTAGTCACACTGGCGATGGGTGCTGTTGAATAAAACTGTTTTTCACATTTTTTTTATCGAGATATCGAATCAGGCGTTATTTTGCAGAAATCCATTGTAAATGAAACTCAGAAGAAATACATATACAATGTTTTTTATAACACTATTATATTACTCGAGATTTCATTTTTTTTATCTGAAAACTAGATTGAAGTGGAAATCTTTTCGCGGATATTTAGATTTTTATCTTGCTAATAGTTTTTAATAATGATGTTTTTTTTTTCAGTTACATGTCAGTTTGTACAGTCAATTTTCATGTTTGTAACCGAATAAATCAATCTTATATGGACATATTTATAAACTTGCATTGTTAGTTTAAATGTCTATGTGCTACCCGCGCCGCGTCAATCTGTGACAAAAAAGTATAATCAAATAAAAACAAAAAAATAAGTGTCATAGAATAATTATTAAACTAGGACCGATTTTATCTGAATAAATTGAGCATCTGTGTTTTTTATTGTAAAAAAAAGTTCCCAGTATAAACTAAGCCTACGACTTCCATCGGGCAGTAAAAAAAGATACAAAGACACGTTGCTGAAAAGTATTGCTGATTTCACGTGGAGGGATACACGTGTGCCCGTTTTACATGATTACATTTGTAGAATGTAGGGCCTTTTTAACATGACCTTTTTCTTTTTTTATTCGTTTTTTTTAAAGATAATCTATATTGATTCAATGCTCGGGTTCAATGGGTGTGCTGTTTTTGTTTATTGTCATTGATTTTTTTGTCATATTTTGTTTCTATTATCACTTCATCAAATAACGTTCAAAATTACATTAATATATTCTTTTTTCAGTTTTATTTTATTTACTAAGTATGAACCTTATTTTTCTTTTATTTCCGACTGTGGTACATACTTTTTAGAAATTGCCTGCAATATTTTCTATCTAATTAAATTAAAATGAGTTACACCTTGAAATTTCATTAGAAGGTACAACCATAATTTTCTAGCTGTAATTATAATTTCTCTTTCCAGTTATGAATTTATGCCAAACAATGAAATATAATGCGTACAGTAATCCTCCGAGGCATTATCTGACACAAGGATAAATAATCTGTCAAAATGCTACAGACAAACTGACGTACATAAAGTAGAAGATCTTTTAAAGGGAATTATTGAGCGAAAATTTGGTTAAGACAAGTCCCTGTTCTGTTTCTTAGCAACCGTTTCTAAGTTATAGTATAAATGTAGGTATGATTTCATAGACATAAAACTTCGATGGATTGGTCTTAGTGCGTCTTTTAGTAAATGCGTGGAGCATTATCAATTTTGAGCTAAAAATGTATTTTTATATGACTATTAAAATAAGTTACAATGATCTAACTCACAATGTACTCGTATATCGCACTAATTCGACCGTAATTGATAATTTCGTTAGCAATATACTCATACAAGCCAGGTCCGTTACCATAACTATGTGTCGATGATTGTAATACCTAGAAGTTTTTTATTTATTTTTATTTATGTAATATGAAAGTGTCTATCAACAATATGGTCGATTTGACAACTATACGACGTAACAGCGTTTGTTACTATTTTAGATTATGGTGTGTTTTTGCATCTAGAAATAGATTATTAAAAAAAACGTAAGCTATTTACTTATGATAATTTATTATTGTTTAGTATGATGTTTTTATTTGAGTTATTAGTTCCATTTACATATATTTGAATAGAATAAGTGCATAATGAAATACAATCAGTTGTATGTATATTGTTAACTATAAATAATTGACCTGTAATTTATTATTATTTTACAATAAATGAGTTATGAGTTACATATGATGTTGCCCTCACTTCGCTCGCTGTGCCAATAATTTTACATGAAGAGTACTGTAGTATATTATAGGTTATGATATATGACAGCAATTTTGTTTAAGCGTCTTTCGCAAGTCGTTTTATACGAAATGGCGCTGAATTGTTCACATATCGAGGAGTCATTTTGAAAGAAAATAGATTATTTGGGTAGCAATGTAGCATGTCTTTTTATATTTTGATAAGCTGCAATCACTATGATTCTTTACTTAACTTCCCGAAAAATAATAAGATGTAAATGAAAAATAATAAGACCTAGCTTGCGATTAGTTTATCCATTTTTAAGTATGTCTTAGTTATTCATTACTATGTCATGTAATCCATTCGTACATATGCAAAAAAGAAACACATTGATATCAGAACTTTACTATAATCACAAAAAATATACAGTACTGGCTCATTTTATTTGATCTTTTAAACTTTTCAAAAATAGGAGTTATCTTGTCAAAGTTATCAGTAGCTTCAGATAAGATATTGTACAATTTGTAAAATATATAGGCTAACCCTATACTTAGCTGACCGAACAACTAGTACCGTGGCAGAAGCGGGATAAAATATGCGAGGTTTTGGCAAAGTTTTATAGAGTTTCGGAGTAAATTGATTTGCGGCAGTGACCTACATTTGCTCCAAGCATGGACAATATAAGTTTAAGCCCCCTCCTTATCATTGTATGCAACCCCAATAGGTTAACCTTCGAATTTTAAATTTCAGAAAACAAGGTAAAAGTGGAAATTTTAGAATCTGCCTGTGAATCCATACGGATGCTGTTTATATACAAACCGTTCCATCAACGTTATCTTCGCCTTAAAATCAGTTCTAAAATTCGTCTTTAACACCTTGATGACATGGAACAAGGCTGACCAATCAGCATGTACCTAGGTATATCTCATCTCTGGAGATGAAAACGTGATATTTTGATCTTATGAATATGAATATGAATATGAATATGATCTTAAAAAAATACTTGGATTTATTAAGTATATCATCATCATCCACAGCCGGTTTCGTCCCACTACTAGTTATAGAACTGTCTCATTTTATGCCATTGGCTTAGATCTTTAGCCAGCCTCATCGTGGTTTGACCTACTACAGATGTTATGTCGTTACGAGGCATATGGGTTCCAGATTTTTGTCATTATGATAAGGAGTCTGTTGGGAGTGACGTCATTTCCTCCAAAGAATATGCTGATATATGGACGGATTGATTTATTATAGCAATTTGTTATGTGACTGGTTATATTGAGTTAACTCGCGTGTACTGTTTTATATTGCTTTGGGTATTGTGTCGAAATATTGGAAATAGTGTATAGCGCAGCTGTTTTTGGAGATAAAGAGATATATAATGTAATAAATTTATGTTAGGTAAACAGTTGTTTTTGTAAAGTTCTTTTTTTCTCATTTTGTTTCAGGTATTATGAAAGTATCTATGTTACAAACGCAAAACAACAGGGACCCGACAGCAATCGGATAGTGGATTTTAGTGTAGTCGAAATTAATAAAGACAAATTCATGAAGTTGTATGAATCGGATATTACGTTTAATTAATCCCAAGCTATGAAAAGTCCGAGATTTCTTATAAAATACTATTTTTTTACTATTTGTTATTAGCTGTTAACTCTTGAATGGTAGAACTTTTAATATTAGATATATGATTTATTTATTAACAAAAGGTACAGACACAAAATGCAGGCTTAAAAAAGATTACAAGATTACAAACAAATAAACTGTGACGCATAAGACTAAACCTTTTGTTCAATTAAGTCCGTACTAAACACTCATTGTGGATTCTGAGAGTTTAACATTTTTTTGTGAAAAAGACCAAATCGTTAAAAATAATGAACAACATATAAGTAGACAAAAAATACCTCCAACATCACTTAAGTATACCCATAGGCTGTTGTTCTATTTATCAAGGTGCATTATATGTAGCTTTTATAGTTATTTTACGTTTCAAAAATTTAAAAATCCACATCTATTACCGATGCAATCAGACAAGCAAAATAAAGCCAGTTACACATCGCAAAAAATAAACGACTCGAATAAGTAGCGAAGTAAAAATGTAAAATTACGTTCTGCTAGTGGGTCGTTAAGCGCACCCGGTTAATGGTTGTGTGTAACAAGCCTTAAATAAGAATCAAAATGGAATAAAACCACACGAGCGTTAAGTTTCAGCTTTACATTTGGGGAATTTGTGAGAAAACTCAATTGTGGAATTATTTTTGATATTTGTGAATAGGGCAAAAGTATATACGATTAACATAAAGCTCAGCATGTTTGAAGTATTTGTATGCAATTTCTTATGAATGTTATGCAGCTGTCAATACAGTCACATATTGAATGGGTGATCAAAAAATGTTCCATTTGGGCGATTCGGTGTGGTGAACTATTTATTCATCCCGGTCATTACTCGCACGGTGTTTAATAATAAATATTTCGGGACATTGCACACAGCGCCATCTAGCCCCACACTAAGCAAACGCTTGTGTCGTGGGTACTAGATAACGGATATAATACATAATTATACTTTTGTTTTTTTAATACATACTTATTAAACATACAAAAGACCAGACTCATCAAAAGTACCTAATTGTATTTTTTTCAAATGCATAAATAGGTACTTGTGTCACGCGGGAATTGAACCCGCAACCCCTATATTAGAAGGCAGAGCCATTACCAACTAAGCTAACAGGCCAGTCAAAATAAGAATAAGTCACAAATTGTAAATATGACTTTGCTTCACAGCATTTTTTAACATTTTTAATTCAACACCATATTGTTTTCCATTGAATACCCCTTTTTCAGAATTTAAATATAATTTAATCTAAACTGTCTGAGATTGTTGAGAAAATCTAGTTTTACATTTTAATATACAAAAGCAAGTATTAAAGTTTCCATAAAACTAATAAATTGTGATGTTATGATATTGCAAAACCACTCAAAGTACTCATCGGCGACGGAAATAACTTCTATCAAAATATTTACAAATTATACGTTATATATTTTGTATATTTTTAGCAATTCAATTTCTTACCGAACCGCTGCAGAAATATAACTAATAAGATTGATTTGTGACTGATTGCTTTAACGGAAATAAATTTCCTCAATCAAAGAAATTACTTTGGCTAATGTAAAAGACAAATTCAATGTCAGACAGAACATGGCATTTCACCCTCAAGGAAATGAGTGTGCGCTGTTCTCTTATCGTGATTGCTTTTCAATGAATGTTGAAAAAAAACTGTGTGATCTAATAGATCACACAGTTTTTTTTTTAATTTGTATATTTTTAGAAAATATTTGATTTTTGTGCAATTTACGTGGGATAGGATAACTACAATCTACCTGATTTTAAGCAATGCTGCAGCTTCCTTGTTATGCGAAACAATTTAAAGCGCTAAAGATTTTGTTCTTAAATTGTTGTTCTGAATAGTTTTCCAGCAAAGTAAATCCACGTTTATTAAATTAAACATATAAATACATACTTCATTAATTTAGTACAATTAGTAATATATCAATGTGTTTTTATCATCATCAACATCATTAAACAGGGAAATTGGGCAAAAACTTTCGACCGGTGACTCCCGCTCAGGATCGTTTCTGCTGCAACGGCTAGCTATTGCCATCCAGCGCAGAAACGCAGAGCTTGATGAGCACATTTGCACCGGGAACGATTAAAGGCGGGTTATTTAGTTAATTTGACATTTAGTTTTTTGACATATAGATATACTAGTGGGTGCTCGCGGCTTCGCTCGCATTAGAAAGTAAAACTTGCAATCTTGCTATTTCACCCCTTTCAAAGTGACATTTCCAAAAATCCTTTCTTAGCGAACGCCTACGTTATAACATCTGCCGGTATGACAAATTTCAGCCCGATCCGTCCAGTGGTTTGGACTGTGCGTTGATAGATCACTTTATTAGTCAGTCAGACAATCAGTCAGTCACCTTTGAGTTTTATATATATAGATAATGTTTTATTTATGAATAAAAATCAATATAATTTAGTTTTAATTTAAATCTAAAATTATTTTTATAAGTTATTCTTGTCCTTATCGAATGAGAGTGGCCAACTGGGTGTCGAGAGTTTTTCAAGCCACTGTATCAGCTGACTGCGTCAACCTTTGCTAAACATTGGTAATCGCATGCGATTGCCTCCGCTAGCTGAGCTACGGGCGCTACTCGCATGATGGTACTTATAAAAATCGATTTTCAAACTATCACGAATAGTTTATGATAACATGAATATAAATGATGTCACATACAGAAACCTGACATTAAAAATACCAATCAGTAATTTTATTTGGCAAAACACCGGCAGTTAATCAACTTGAACAATATAAATAATTATTGAATAGTTAACTTATAAATAAAACAATGGACACAATAAATTATGCCGCAATGCGTCACTTTATGATTTTCAGCCGATTTTAAAGCCTTTTGTTAATCGTGTTGCTCATTAAAAGTTGATAATTATCATGCAATTATAATATGTGAAAAGAATAACTCTCGACATATTCACTTATTTTTATTTACATATTATTTTATCAGGTTTGTCAGAAGAACTTTTTTTTAGCAAATTCAATTAAAAGTTGACCACTTTGTTAGAGCCAGTAGTCCTATGACTTAGGCCTATAAGTCGCCCTAGGGAGAAATAAAATCTCTTAACAATAAAACTAGTCACTTTGAAATTTCCTTTAAGAAAACTTAGTACTGAGACTATCTTTAGGGTTTTCTTAACATTTTCGAAGTCTTCTTCTTCGTCGTATTGGTGATTGAACAAAACTTTTTTTTCTTTGTTTTATGTTATTTTTTTTTGGTGTTTGTTTAATTCTTTTCTTAGTGTTCAATTCAAAATTCAATTCAAAATTAATGTATTCAGAATAAGTGTAACAATAATTCTTAATTACTACCTAACATACTGGGTGAGGGCACACCCGTGCTATGTTAGCTAGTCCCTTCCAATGATCTTGATTACATTAATACAGGTAGGAACAAGTAAAAAATTAGGCTTTTCTAAAGATTTTCTAAGTGCCCCTTTTTGTAGTAGTTAGAAGTAGTATGTTTAGTTTTCCTTCACTTGTTTTTATATTTTATTATTGTAAATAAAAATAAAAATAAATAAAAAAAGTAAAAAATTAATTTTTGAATGTCAAATGATATTTGTCAAAATATTTTAAACATGATTACTTATGTCTTAAAAATGTCCTTAAAAAGTCTTAATAATATTATATAGTTATCTAGTATTTACATTAATATTTAGCAATTTCAATTAGTTCTAAATTTAAGTTTATATTTACATTTTAGTCCATTTGTAATTATGAGGTGTTTTGAATTTACATAATATAGAATACAAATATTAATTCATGAAATAATCACTATTTAATAAACGAACAATAAAAATAAAAATAAATAAATCATTCATTCAGTTACATAGTAGATTAATATAATAGTTAATTAATTAGTTGCTCGTTTAGTTAATATGTTGTAATAGTTAACAATAGTTTAGATTTTTATCTTGTTTTTTTATGACCATTGTAGAAAGAGCTTGACCTATTATCCAAAAGAATAAATACTCAAGAAAAACATTCGTAAACACACAAAAGGGCGCAGAAAGCACGTCTTCCTACAATAATAACACATTGCCAGCCCCCCGTGGTCCTTTTATTGGGTATCGGCGCCATTACCGCCAGAGTGCTCTTATAGGAAACGTGACGGACCACGCGTGATACTTATATTTGTAATTTCTATACAGGGATATGTGTAAACAAAACAAAATAATAAAATAGACATATTATTTCAATTTGTAAGCAAATTACATAATCCCCTGAAATATACTGCCTACTACAACACAGTTAACACTACAGTAGAAGGCAGAGCTAATCTTAATTGTATTTCATTTATCTATTAACAAATAAAATACTTTTTATCTTTTATTGTTTTCTGGACATATCACACAGCGCCGATAATCCTATCAGCGGTGATAGTGTATGCTTATGTATTAATTTAGTATAACTAATACAGGGGTACCTGTATAAAAATTAGCACTTTAGTGAGGAACCCTGTATTGAGATAAAAATATTGATATAATATCTCATATTATCAGTGTCACGCTATCTACAACAGCTGTGCAATATAATGCTGTCCACATAAGGACCATATAAGGATGTATTATTGTGAAAATAGCCAAATGTTCTCTGGATTACATACCAACAAAATATATAAGGAATTACCACAAAAACTAATGTACATTTGAGTTAATTTATTAAGTGCTACCCTGCACTATGGTTGTTTTTAAATTAAACTTTTATTGGATAATGAGCGAAAATAATCACGACCGGCAGGATACGAACCTGCGTATTTCTGCTACCGTCAGAACGCCTTAACCACTAGGCTACGGTCTACTAACTGCCAGGCGCGAAAATCCACTATGATTATTTTCGCTCATTTTCCAATAAAAGTTTAATTCTAATGTACATAGTTTTGTAAGATTATGTCTCTCTCTCTCTTAGCAAAATGCTGCAAGCTATGATTTTACTGAACCATTCTTTAATGTATTTAACCTAAAAGACCCTTAGAATTTTCAATAGGTATAATAAAAAAAACAAGATAATTGAATCAAGCGTTACCTTGCCAAAACACATTATATATCTCCAATTTAATTTATAATTTTAATTACAATGTTGGTTTAATACTTCAATCTACATAAAGCTACATAAACTGATTCCCTCAGCTCCCTTTTATAACCGAACAAGCAGAAAGTCCGCAGGTAGACATCGTTTTATGGTGGAAGTGCCGAAGTATCGAACACAGCGCTTTGCTCCTACGTTTATTGTACGGACGGCATAGCTTTGGAACACTTTACCAGAAGCTGTGTTTCCTGCGAACTACAATCCAGGGGTTTTCAAATCTAGAGTTAATAGGTATCTTCTAGGTAAACGTGTTACACCATAGGCTGCAGCAATGCTTAACATCAGGCAGGCTGTAGTCAAACGTAAACCTATCACACGTAAAAAAAACAAAAGCTTGCATTGCATAACAGTTTATTTTTACAGTTTACTAAAAACATTTTGAATAATTAACAGGGATTCAAATCTTCCACAAAACATTTGCGCATAACGCAATCCAACCCATATCTTGACTCAGATGACTAAGCTCAAGACTCGTAGAATTAATTCCTACCAACTACGAAATTACTTATCTATGCAGTTTCCCCCCACAGATAATATCTATTCATTCCCATAAAGACGACCAATTCCCGGCACTTTGAGGGGTGAATCGGGAGTTTTCCAGCTAATATCAGGGGAGAAAAAAACCTCCTTTCACGGTTGTCAAGTAGAAGAAATCCGCTAAGTAATGCCTTCTTACAGGCAGAAGCGGGTCAAGATGTGCTGGCGGTGTTTCCGTAAATAAATAATGCTGCACGTATTTGGGGAAAATGGGAATAGAGTTTTTGCTTTTTGCGTGGGAGTTTTTTTCAGATATTGAATATTCATGAATATTTAGGAAGAATTTGATTGAATAATTATTTTTAGGTCAGAAGCAACCCGATTGAAGTTTGAGCTTTCCTGAAATAAATCCTAGAATCTTGATATAATAATTTACATAGGTCTGTTTTTCAAAAACTACACCCAAAATACATTATAAATTGTGTGGAGATTCTTGGTGAGATTATTTAATAACTTTTCAGCAAGTTATATGAAATAACCCTAGCACCATGGCAAATGGGAATGTTTTTTAAATTATAAATATAAACAGTTCCAGAAAGTATTTTTCTCGCACAAAGCTCCATCGATTTGAATATGCCATTAACTCGTTCATTGTTAGCGGCAATCGAATCATTTTATAGCGTGGCAACATTAAGGGTTACTATGAAGCTAAATCATTGCGGAATGGGTAATGTTTTCGATTTGCATTGTTGTGATTTTTTTCACTACATTTTTCAAAGTTTTACTTCTATTTTATTAAAGTTTGTTAAAGTTACGTGTCAATTTGCACTCGCTGAACGATAAGAGAAAACAACGTGCGAAAACCGACATGTTTGAGGATCACCACATCCGAGGAAATGTGACTTCCGTGGAGACCTGGGCGCCCATCACGATGTATCTACCTAAGAAACCTCCCCTAACGAATTTATTCTGCGGGGGGTCACGACACTCAGTCATGAGGAAATACGACTCAAGAGAGAATAATGTGCTTGTAATCTGTGGCCTTGGCACTAAACTTGGTCTAATAAAGCCAAGTTCAGTGCTTACCTTAATAACCAGTTCAGTTTCACTTCGAAAATAGCTAGGTAAATAGTCTATAGTCTACAGGGAATAGTCTTGACTCATCGAGAAATGTACAAAAAAACATGTTTCATTTATTTACATTGAGGGTGATTTATACTTCATGGTAGCCCCACCACAGCCTCGGCGCACATTTTATTGCCCTGACCTCATTTGAGAGCCGCTAAACCGCTTTTTAGCGAATGAAATTTTTATAATCCTTCTTGCACTTAGCAGTTCAGCGATAGACGATTCAATTCTTATGACTACTGATTTATTCAAGTCTGAAAGCAATGTAAGTAAGTGTTTTAGCTTGAGTTTTTTTTCTGATTTGGATGCGTTTGTTTGCTATTTGAGAGGTCGTAAGGCTGGTATTCGTTGTCAGTTTCGTATCTTTTTTTTTATTTGACAAACTACACATTTTATACACAAGCATTATACACGCATGTATTATATTTTAATACTAGCTGTGCCTGCGACTTCGTCCACGTGGAATAGTTATTTTGGGCATCATATTTATTTTTGCAAACAACCTCTTCAGCTTTATAAATTATAGCTGTTACCCACGACTTGAACCAGCGTTGTCGCAGCGCACGCAACTCAAAGACTCAAACCCTCAAAGATAAATAAATTTCCCCGTTTTTTTAGATATTCCATTGTTTCTTCGCTCCTATTAGTTGCAGCGTGATGTTTATATATCCTAAAGCCTTCTTCGATAAATGGTCTATTAAACACAAAAATAATTTTTCAATTCGCACCAGTAGTTCCTGCGATTAGCGCGTTCAAACAAACAAAGAAACAAACTCTTCAGCTTTATAATACTAGTATAGATATACTTGCTAAACTAAAGAATGCAGTGCCAAAGTGATTTTCCTTACAAAGAAAAATTATAACGTTATCTTTAAATTTTTTCACGAAGAAATAAACTCGCGAACCGTTTGCGAACTCAAAAATATTTTCCTCATTTCCATAAAGTACAAGCAAATATTTCAACAAAATTAAGTACATTATTTATTCAAAAACTCGAATAAGCGTCCGTAAGTCAATATGACCCGGTAGATACGATATAAAATTGGAATTCATTGCGAAGTCAAAAGCAAACAAAATGGACGACGATGAAATATTTATGAATGCACTCAAATGCAAGGAGAATGAATTATTAATTCGGAAGTAAAGCAACAGGTAAATGCCTCAAGTTTGTTTGCTTTGTATAAAAATGTCGTGTAAAAGAAGAATGTGATTTTAAATAAAACAACATATTTTCAAAATGGTTCTAGTTAAATTGGTTGTTGGTTTTACCGCCATTTAACGACAGCTAAGACATTCTATTTATACAGCGACCCAGATTATGAAATAACTCAAATATAATACCACTTATCTGGTCACCCAACCAAGGACCAGTTCTTAGTTCCACATAGGTAGTTCCTTGTCATTGATAATAGCATGCGAATTCCTCCGCTAACTACGCTATAATAATGCTCCCTTTTAAACTTAAATTAATGAAATAAAAATTTAACAATAATGTCACCGGAAGGTGCTGCGTTATGCGTCATAACACTTTTAAAGGAAAACCTTTCTATGATGTAGTATCGAATTTTCCTTTTAATTAACGTGTATTCAAGAATAACGGAATAATAGCAGTATGTGAATGCAAGAGTGACATGCTTTTATAACTTTCTAGAAAACTGATATCAGGATTCTAGAATAGACTAGTTCCTGTTAAGAACTGGCATAGACTGCCTTGGACCGGCTGGAGACCGTATTGAATCGCTCTGAAAAGAATTCATAATTACTAATAATAATAAATTTCGTTTATTGCTCCAATAACATTGAAAACTATACATAAATGTAGTATAAACACCTCACTACCCAGGTAGCAAAGTGACGTCAGTGACGCTTAAACGACGTCACTCTTAGGTCATAATAGGGTCGGTCATTAATGCGTCGACGATGACGTCTTATGTACGTTAATTAAAAGTCAGTATCTCGACGTCTCATATTCACCATAAAATTGACGTTTTATTGACGTCCATGTAAGGTCAATATCAGGACGTACCATATTCGCCACAAAGTGGACCTTTTACTGACGTCCAGTTAGGGTCAATATCAGGACGTACCATATTCGTCACAAAGTAGACGTTTCAATGACGTCTATTTAGAGTCAATATCAGGACGTACCATATTCGTCACAAAGTGAACGTTTTATCGACCTCTATTTAGGGTCATTATTAGGACGTACCATATTCGCCATAAAGTTTACGATTTACTGACGTCTATTCAAAGTAAATTTTAGGACGTATCATATTCGTCTCTAATGAACGTTTTACTGACGTCTATTCAGGGGTCAATATTATGACGTACCATATTCGCCACAGAGTGGACGTTTTATCGACCTCTATTTAGGGTCATTATTAGGACGTACCATATTCGCAACAAAAGTTTACAATTTACTGACGTCTATTCAGGGTAATTTTTAGGACGTATCATATTCGTCTCTAATGGACGTTTTACTGACGTCTATTTAGGGGTCAATATTATGACGTACCATGTTCGCCACAAAGTAGACGTTTTATTGGCGTCCATTTAGGGTCAATATCAGGACGTACGATATTCGTCACAAAGTGGACGTTTTATTGTCCTCTATTTAGGGTCATTATTAGGACGTACCGTATTCGCCACAAAGTTTTCGATTAACCGACGTCTATTCAGGGTCAGTATTTAACGAAAGAAAGAAAGAAATACATTTATTGTTACAGATTTTCAAGACACGATACATATATATGTCGGCGCGTTTAATTCGAAGAGTGTTTAAGTTGATCTTAATGTTTGATTCGGAGAGTAGGCGAGTTGGTTTCAATGTCACTGTCAGCTGTCACAATGTTCGAAATGTGTTATAATGTTTGTGTCACTGTCAATAACGGCTGACATTGACTTGAGACTAACTTCGGGGTCCTGCTCTGACGCAACAACCAGCGCTAGTGCCGTGCGAGAGACCGCCATTCTTACTTGGGACGGCAATCGGTTCGCATCGCGTTGTGGCGTTACGTGTTGGTTGGAGTGTCGACCGAATTAGTGTAATTAGATATCAGACAATCTTCCTACAGTTGTATTTCATAGTTTAACCTCCAACAAATTGTAATATACCATCAATAAGTTGAAGTGCTACGTTTTATTTCTCCATGCCCAAATACCCATGCCCAGCCGGTAGAATTACTATTATGGATAACGAAGATGCTCCGCTGTCCCCACATCAGAAGTGGGATGATGGCAAAAATGGAGAAATAATTGATCGCCGAGAAACACAATGGGAGCCATGCATGTTCTGCCTACGTGAAAATCAGACCCACGAAAATTATCAATTCTTCGTGTCAATGAACAAAAACGTGTGAAAGATAAAAAAAAGCAGTTGGGATTTGAGTTTTACTGAAACTTATCAATGCGGCAACGATAATCCTCGGACCAGAGAAGACCATAAAGCGATTTCATAATTGCGTTGAAATTTACGAATACGTGTGCTGTGAATTGAAAGACAAGATTTGCTGTTCGGATTTGGTAGGAATTTTATATCTTCTAATTGGAAATGTCGTACAAGAAAGACTACGAAAGAAACGACAAAAAATATTGACAAGCAAGAAGATTACAAGATATGGACCGCATCGTGAGGGAGTACAAGAGCAGCGCCTGCAGCAGACTCATGCCACGTCGCAGTGATGCGCGATGCCGCTGCAGTGGCGTGCGCTCCGGGCAGCACATGGAGCAGCGGTGGTGGCACGCGGTCGAGCTGCCGCGGCCCATGGAGCAGCAGTGGTGGCATGCAGCCGGGCGGCCACGGCACATGGAGCAGCAGTGGTGTCACGCGGCCGGGCGGCCACGGCACATGAAGCAGCAGTGGTAGCACGCGGCCGGGCGAGCGCAGCCAGGGTCGAGTGGTGACTAAGTGCAGCGTGCAACTCCATCGGATATCAAAGGTGATATTGTTTAAATTCATTACGTTTCTGGTGTTGAATGCTCTTTTGTCGAAGTAAGATTTGGTTGCAATTTGTTATAAATGATTAAAAGGCGTTATTGAGAAGAACCATACCAGTTAATACGAGCATACAGCACTATAAATGTTGCGGTACGATTAAGTATTGATTTTTTTTGTAGAAAATTTATTGCCTATTTGCTGATAGCTGTTAGTGCGTAGCTATTTTATGATTGTGCAGTGCTAAATAAGTGGCAGTTCATTTTATGCCACATAATAGGTCAGCTGTGCACTGTGAAATTTAATTGAAACTCAAGATTCAATCAAAATAACATTATCATAGTTTTAACTTAGTAGTCTTTTCCTATTTTACGCAAGATATTTCAGTAAAATCAGGTCTTGACAGGATTCGTTGAGATTTTTCTGTTAACAGTCCAGCTTTTCTGGGAGTCGTGTCCGTTGGAGATTGAATTTCAAGATATATACTGTGCATATAAAATGAAACTGAATCTGAAATCATCCCTGTTTAAATGGCCCATATAAGATGCCTCAGTACTGGCGCGTATCCGTTTCTGTTTTCAGGATGCTGTTGTCACTCCTCGCACCCAGCCAGTAGCAAGTGGTGCCGCTTTCTTGCTGATCAGCACCGCCAGAGCAGGGATGCTGTCGGCGTGGTTTGGAGCGTACATAGTCTGCCCGAGACACTTTGACCATACTCCCGGTGAGCTCGTTTCCTTTTGGTTACTCATTAGTGAATAGTAAAACAGTCAATCAATTTCTGGGTACTGCGAAAGGATTAGAATAGAAGGCATAGTAATACAGCACAGGTACCCACGTTTTGAAAAGATAGATAGTTAAAATCAGATTCATAAAGATGTTCACGAAAATCTGGGCATAGTGCCTAGGGGTCTTGATGGCTTAATAGAAGTAGGTAGTTACCTTTTTGATTAATTATGTTGACGATGAGGAGGAGGAGGCCGAGACGGCGGGTCAGAGTTAAAGTAATGAGGAGGTTTCATCAGACGATGATACGATTTGGTTGCTAGTTCGCACACAATGAGCGCCACCTCGGCGACCCTCTCAGCATTGGGAAGTGAATTAGAGATTTAATTTTGAGATGTGACTTTGTTACGTATCATTCAACACCATTGCTTAAGAGTTAGTTGGTTTCACGTCAGATGAGATAACGTCACGTCGTATGAGATGCCGTCGGGTAGAAGCTAGAGATTTGGCGATATTTGCATGATGTCAAATATTGTCGTAGAGAGGTGCTCCGACTGCAGGGCTGTCCGGTGCTCCCTTGTCGTTACCTGAGAGTGGCGATCTTGGTAGTGGGGGCACCCTGCAGCGTTATGATAATATTCGCACGATGTCGAATAGTGTCTTGGGGTGGAGCTGCAGCTGCAGGGCTGTCCGGTGCTTCCTTGTCGTTGCCGGTGAGTGGCGATCTTGGTGGTGGGGGCACCCTGCAGCGGTACGGTCATATTCGCACGAGGTCGAATAGTGAAGTTTTGTGTGATAATTAACTTAGTTGAAACAACATCTTGACGTGATCTCAATTTCTCGAAGCCAAATGTAGATACTGATAATATGTGCGTGTACTGAATGATATCTTTCGAAATTGTCAGGATAGACGAGCGAAATGACATTTGTGATCCCAGTTGTGTCTTTTCTTTAATTTCAGGTCATCTGCTGCTAGAGAAAACGGATCGCACGAGGACGTGCGAATGTCAGTCTGGCCGTGTCGGCGCGTTTAATTCGAAGAGTGTTTAAGTTGATCTTAATGTTTGATTCGGAGAGTAGGCGAGTTGGTTTCAATGTCACTGTCAGCTGTCACAATGTTCGAAATGTGTTATAATGTTTGTGTCACTGTCAATAACGGCTGACATTGACTTGAGACTAACTTCGGGGTCCTGCTCTGACGCAACAACCAGCGCTAGTGCCGTGCGAGAGACCGCCATTCTTACTTGGGACGGCAATCGGTTCGCATCGCGTTGTGGCGTTACGTGTTGGTTGGAGTGTCGACCGAATTAGTGTAATTAGATATCAGACAATCTTCCTACAGTTGTATTTCATAGTTTAACCTCCAACAAATTGTAATATACCATCAATAAGTTGAAGTGCTACGTTTTATTTCTCCATGCCCAAATACCCATGCCCAGCCGGTAGAATTACTATTATGGATAACGAAGATGCTCCGCTGTCCCCACATATATTATTATAAACAGTTCACACTCACACACACACACAAAACAAAAACAAAAAAGTATTAGAACGTATCATATATCGTATATAAGTATTATATCCGTTATCTAGTACCCACGACACAAGCGTTTGCTTAGTGTGGGGCTAGATGGCGCTGTGTGCAATGTCCCGGAATATTTATATTATTATATTTATATTCGTCTCTAGTGGACGTTTTATTAACGTCTATTCATGGTCAATATCAGGACGTAACAAATTAGTCCGAAAGAGGACGTTTTATTGACGTCATTACAGTAACTTGTAACCGACTCAGAATTTAAAATAGTACGTTTCGTTTCAATTACATCAATTTTCCAGTCTTATGAAGTAAAATATATATAAGTTATTAATAAAAACCTTCCGTCTCTGCAGGTACTTCTGAAGTTATAATGAAGCATTTATTTTGTACAGGTATTTTAATTAATAACATCAAAAAAGCTTAAACTTTGTGATTTTTAAAAACATCAGAAGTAGGAACGGAAGTTAACGGAACGTAATTCTGACATTTCGTTGAAGTAGGTACCGAACATCGAGTTGAAGCGTCTTGCATAAACTATTACCCTTTTTATAAGGGTAATAGTATTCTTTGATAAAGTTTTTCCCGCTTAGGTATAACACTACTTTATACTACCGTTAGTGAGCGTGTATTCCGTGTTCTTAATTGAAAAATACCTATGTATTCTATTATACAATTTAGCGAAGAGAATGGAAGGAGCGTGTCAATAGTACACAGGTGTAGCCGTAAGTTCTACTCTGTTATTATTGTATTCTGTTATTAATTAAACGCAAGCAAAGCAAGCACGGATGGAGCCACGTCGCACTTGAGGTGCGGGGCGCGGGGGGAACCGCCCGCGCCCAAGGCCACGCGAGCTCGTTCCCGCGCGCCGGCCATCTTGTGGTGAGGCCAGTCCGCTGATAACCGCGATCCGATGCACACACCCGCTGGCTCTATCCGCCGCTCGCAGCAACTCGCATAAAAGTTTCAAGTTTCGTTTTACTTCTACAATCTACGCATGTATACTTACCTTGTGACGTAGGAGCTGGTAGAGTGGCAACCGCCGCCACCACACAGCAAATGGTTTACGCCGAGGCGTTGTAAAGTTTACCTATTGGCCGCCGGTAAAAGGAACGAAGGCGTTCGAAAGAATATTATCTGACGCCAACACACCAGACACGAAATGGAGACTCTATAGCGTCCAGAGAGTGTTCGGTGAAACTGGTACGTATAATTTAATATATTTTCTTATGAAACGCTTGGTTTTGACTCGTTTCCTGGGTTGGAGTACTTACTATAATAGCTTCTGGGTGCAATCTTTACTGATTGAGCTTACTGCTAAAAGTTTTCTGTGTGCTGCTAAGAGTTTAGTTTTTCCGTGATAATTAAAATACCTATGTATATAATGGTGTTGTAATAGCCTGAAGTACCATGAATATTAAAATTTACCAGTGAATTCTAAGACTAACCGATCTAGATTGTAAATATTGTGCTGCTAACTAGAATTTAAATCTAAAATTTACTCACAAGGCATGGCATTGAGAACTTATTGTGTAGGTACATACATAGGTATATTAAAACATGTTCAGCACCACATCATATAGTATCACTGGTGTATCGAGCAGGAGTAGTTTTTGGGTTGTTACAAAACTCTAGGCTAGCTAGCCTTCTAACCTATCCGAGTTGGATTTGCCCTAACTGTAGATTCAAAAATCACATAGTAGTTAGTTAGTCCTACCACAAATTAAACATTACAGAAAAACTTTCCAGCTATTATATGGTTCATGAGATACAGCAGATTGGAGTGTTTTTTTTATAGAAAATGGTACGAAACCCTTCAGGCGCAAGTCCGACTCGCAACTTGGCTGATTACCTAGACCTGATACTGCTGCATCATCCATCAGGAATCTAAAGGATACCCAACTCCTTGCCAAATTACAGTAGATATGTCGTGTTTGGGCTCATTGTAATAGTCTCGATTAATAGGATATTATAAAGATTGGCCTGAAATTTATGGTTGAGTACACTCTCAACGTAGTGGACACTTAGAGTGTACTCACCCATAATTTAATCAAATGTCAGGGGGTTTTTAAGTTAAAAAGTTATTAATACATATATTTTTGTTACAGGTTTCTTACATGAGAACACTTGGAGGCAGGGATATATCTAGCAAAGTGTCTCGCATACTGAAATTTTTATTCAGTGACCAACTAGCTGAACAATTTAATTTTTATGGAAAAAGATCTAACAAAAAGGCTTTCTGCCAGCTGCGCCTGCGAAAGTGTATAGTGGGTAAGCTTAACATAACATGCAACTGTTTTTATGTGAAGTTCAAATCCCCACAGAACCAACATTGGAAATTTCAGCCTAGCCCAAGCCCTATCAATTTGAAAGGTGGCCTGTACTCAGCACTGCCAATACGCTAGAAATGAAGTTTAAAGTTTTAATTGTACATGGCTATAATTGTATAATAGGCACCATTAACAAATTTATTATTTCTTTATAGAAGGGGTTGTCATCACCACAGGATATACTACTGTCAAAGAAGTGGAAGATTTTATTAAAATCTGGTTAAAGCATGCCCCTCAGAGATTGAAGAAGCAAAAAAATAATTAAATAGTCACACAAAATATGGAAGGGAAAATAAAAAAATCGAAAAAGGCTATAGTTGGCAAACGTCAATTATTGAGAAGAGCGAAGGAAGCAGAATTATGTTTTTTATCTAATTTACAAGAGAGTACTATAGCAGTAAGTGTGTCATCTTCCTTTCTTAATTTGCCAAATACTTCTCAATCTGAAATTGAATCATGAGGTTCTAGTAATAATTCCAATTTATTGATGCAACATGACATTTTCCATGAAAATCATATTGTTACTTTTGATGATGAGCATTTAGTGTCTAATTCAGATCGGGTACATGTCAATTGTTTATGTTTGCTCAGTTTTGTAAACTTTAATAAATAAATAAACAAATAGTTAATTTTGAGTAGATTAGAATTCTTGAAAAATAACTTTGCGTATCATGGATAATTAAGATTAGCAATATTAATAATATGTAATGTTGTAAGAGTATATAACAATTATTGATTGTCTTTAACAGTCTTTGTATGTTAAGTTTTAAGATTAGTTAAGTTCTACCTGTAAAATAGCTACCTACGCCACACTTCCCCTAACTACGGGTACTTGTCAATTGTTTATGTTTGCTCAGTTTTGTAAACTTTAATAAATAAACAAATAGTTAATATTGAGTAGATTAAAATTCTTGAAAAATAACTTTGCATAATATTGATTGTCCTTAACAGTCTTATGTATTTCTTAAATATAAATTTACTATGCTACGTACATTGTTTTATTTGGTTACATCCATAGTCCTAAGAGTGTGTTCAGGGTACGTGGATATAGGATGCCACATATCGCAAACTAAATTTTAAATTCTATTCATCATTTACTTTGTTCACAGGGAAGTGACTGGGCTGTACATATTAGGGCAGCCATCAACGTTGGAGTAATGTCATTTACTTAGTTCACAGGAAAGTGATTGGGCCATATATACATACTAGGGCAGCCAATGACATTGGAGTGACGTCATACACAGGATTCACAGTAACGTCACTATGAATACTGTATATGACGTTACTCCAACGTCAGCGGCTATCCTAATATGTACGGCTTAGTGACGTCTTTATGAAAACTGTAAATGACGTCGCTCCAACGTCAGTAGCTGCCCTAATATGTATGGCCCAGTGACGTCCCTATAAATATAGTAATTGACGTCTCTCCAACGTCAGTGGCCGCCCTAATATGTACGGCCTAGTGACGACCTTATGAATACAGTGAATGACGTCGCTCTAACGTCAGTGGCTGCCCTAATATGTACGGCTTAGTGACGTCCTTATAAATACAGTGAATGACGTCGCTTCAACGTCATTGGCTGCTCTAATTTGTACGGCCTAGTGACGTCTCTATGATTGCAGTATATGACGTCATTTCATTCAATTAAAGAGATCATTGATAGAAATTGAATTTGGCAAAGATATCAAACGCGATAATCTAGATGAGTGGCTGCAGAATGCTGAAGGGAGGGAACGATTCCTCGACTTTTGCATAAATGTAACTAGAATCTGTAACAGACGAAATAAATAATGTAAATAAAACATCTCCACCTACACCATTTTCAATAAACATACAACTTGCACATAACCTTGTAAAAATATAAACTAATAATATTAAAACATTGTACATAAAACTAATAAGATATTGAAAACTATGTATTAAATGTATTTTGTACAATACATAACTAATACATAGGCACACACAGATTACAACAACAAAATAAATAGATATGTATTAAGAATAGTCGATTTAAATATAGAAAAATGTGAAAAGGGAGATGAAATGAGAATACATGCTGAGCATGTAAGTCTCGCCTCACTTACCTTTTATATATTAACTGTACATTGTGTAGATAAATAGATAAAAATGTAAATATGTATATATAAAAATGAGGAAACATGGACAAGAAAAAATAAATAAATAAAAAAAAATAGATAAAAAAAAGAAAAAAATAATACAAAAAAAAAATAAGATAAAAAAAGAGCGGTGTGTATCGGTTATATGAAAATTAGTACTGTAATTTATAGTAAGAGTCCTTATCGTGTATTATTGTATACTTTTTACGGTTCTTATTTTTGTAATCTTTTAATGTATAACCATTCATTTATTTTACACTGAAACACTTTATTCACAACATTTAAAATCAGTTCATTAGTATTAATTTTGCATGTGACGTTTTTAATAGACCGATCATAAAATTCATAATGCCTAAGCAAATGTTCAGCCAGAAAATGTCCTTGACTTATGTTGAGGGAAACAATGGTGGAACGACAAAAAAAAAAAAAAAAAAAAAAAAAAAGTATATGACGTCACTCCAACGTCAGTGGCTGCCCTAATTTGTACGGCCTAATGACGTCTCTATGAATGCAGTGTATGACGTCACTCCAACGTCAGTAGCTGCCCTAAATTGTACGGCCCATTATCGTCTCTATAAATGCAGTATATGACGTCAATCCAACGTCAGTATATGACGTCACTTTAACGTCAGTAAACTTACGTCTTGAGGCTGTGACAAATTGTCGTCATCTGAAGGAAGTCCCCGACGTCATGATTATGACGTCTCTTACGTCGAGCAGTACCGTAAACGGACGTCATAATAACGTATAAATGCTACCTGGGTAGGCGAACCTGTGTCGCGGTGTGATTGCCTTCTCGTTACAGACATTACTAGTACCTAACAATAAAGAAAAAAAAACTAATAATGAAAGCAGTACATAATAAACTTTGTAAATTTTCTAAGGCATCTTAACAATTAGGTAATTATATTTTTCTTCTGGGTGTTAAGTACAATTTATTACAACAATTACTTATAAAACAACATGACATATAAAAATTAGTTGTATTAACCGGCTAGCACTTACGTCAAAAATTACGTCGATATCTTGGTGCAACGGATCTCAAGCGATGAGGAAGAAATACACGATCCGCCGGTGGCGCCTCGATCGCCTATCCTCACCCGTCGCGGTGCGCGAGCGGTTGCGAGAGCGGAGCGGGCGCAGAAGCGGGGGGGTGCGGCAGTGAGTCGGCGAACCAGTCTGGACGAGGCGGCCAACCGGGACGCGCGTGCTGACTCGTCCTCCTGATGATGGAAACCTCAGATTTCCGAAACTTGTCGAGCTAATTTTTCGACGTAATTTTTGACGTAAGTGCTAGCCGGTTAATACAACTAATTTTAATCATGCCTTACGGGAACTATAATACAGTGAACATGACATATGGTCAGAATAAAAATACTTAGCATTTATGTTGCCTAGTGCTAAGTTTTGAACGCAGACAGTAAAAAGAGCCTTTTAATCTACCAACATAAAAACCACTTATAATGGGTCAGGCAAAAAATTTGCTCGCAGCCTCTACAAAATATTATTAGTTAAAATTTGTGGAAATACAAAATGAAATACATAATTATCATATTATTATATACATATGCCGTCTTATTACAAAACGCGGTTTAAATATTAGTCCAGGACTTTGAAAATGAAAAATGGGTTCTTTTTGTTCAAACATCACATACAAGCAATCAAAATGTCAACAATAAATTGGAAGTTTGAATTAACTTTGGTACATTTTGACAATTTGATAATTATGACAGTAGACAGACAATTTTCGAACAACTAAAACGGACTTGGTCTAGACTTCTTTTTAAACCACGTTTTGTAATAAGGCCCATGTTGTTTGTTGTACTTACAGGAAACCCCGACTTACCATGTCTACACAAAAGTCAACAACTGAACACGTTTTTAATTAACCTTTTGTACAACAAAATTATGAAGTGTTAAACAGAATAAGCTTCTAATCACCAGTCTCGCAGAAAATATATAATTATGTTCTAAAATTCGCAGATAAAATTAATTAAAATTTTGATTTCATTGACTGCCATTCTGAAGAACAGGCTTGGTAAAGATAATGAACGGTGTTGTTGGGATTTAATTAATTTTCTACAAAATGATAGAGGGCTTATTAAGATACTTTCGAGAATTGGAAATCTTAATTGAAATGAATATACGATGTGATGAGATAATTTGTAGGACATGGAACGTAGAAAGCCATATACGAGTGAGTAATATTGTAAATTAAAATGAAAGTGGCAAACCGTTTTATATTTATTTAGACCATCGTAAAAATGCCAAAAGCTGTGTTTTATGAGAAGCCTAGGGCCAAAATTAGACGACTTTGCACCATTGTACTTAAATTTCTATCGCCTAGTGATGCTGAGATGAAGTAAAACTTCGTGAGGAAACCGACATGTTTGAGGATCATAATATCCGAGGACATGTCTTACTTGGAAGGACCTGGGCGCCCACCACGATGTAGCTGCCCAAGAGAACTCCCCTGACGAATAAGTTCTGTGGGGGAGTCACGACCCTCAGTTATGACGAACTACGACTCAAAGAGAGAGAGAGAGAGAGATGCTGAGATGATATAGGCATTGACAGTTATAGATTTTATTAACTAGCAAAAACCCAAGCACTTAGAAAGCCTCCAAGAAATTTGAAAATTGGCAGCCACATTTTACGACACAGATTAGAAAACATTCCAGTCGATCAAAGTAATTACTTATTTTTTTACATTCGTTCCGAAACTCATCGCACGAATCAATTATCGTTTCCATTTCTTGATGGGACCTAAAAAACGGCTAAAAAGAAGCTAAAGCCTTAATTTACGGTTGAGTTGCCGTAAAAAGTCGAGCGACAGGACTATTTGCGATTTGATCCTCGGTAAAAACTCACGCTACTGAGACGACTTGTAGAAAATAAACGAGGTAGGAAAAAGTGAAAAGCGGAGGCGATTATTTTGTAGTTTGAAGAAGAAATTTAAAAACAGTGAAAAATAAGCTTAAATAGCTGGTTAAAAATATGCTTACTGAGTGTCTAAATAGTAAAGTTTTAGCAAAACTTAACCTATAGCAAAACTACTGGATTTTTGGCAAAATTTTAACATTGATGTAACACAATTTTATATTATCTCTTCCTTACTTTTTGCCAGGCAAATAGATAATTCATCGGCTAAATTTGTACCTGAATGAATGATGTACTTTTAAAGGCAATGACTGGACACACTTAAATAATTATAAAAACATGATTTTACTTAAAAACAAAACTAAAGCTTATTGTATAAGTATTTTTTTCTTGATATAGGCTCACGCTTGACGACAACTTGTACACCTAATTATAACAAGTAACATTTTATTATAAGTGACTTTTAAACGTAAGTTTTTGTATACCCGCTCTTTCCTTTTCTTTACACCAGCTAACAAACACAGATGTAAGATACCAGATCCAGATACAGATAGGTAAATGGTTCGTGGAGACGGTTCCGCTAGATTGCCTCCTGTTTTTAGACGTGTCATGTGTCCTTCAGAAAACAGCGCTGTTTCTTTTGGGTGTGTTTGAAACCTCAATTTACTTAGTTTGTTCTGTTTCGATCAGACTAAGTAAAAGGTTGCGCAAATAATCCGAAAAGTTTAAAAATAAACTGTTTTTTTAACTAACACGAATGATTTACAATATAAAACCATGAATTGTTTTCTTGTACTTGTTTGCGTCTTAAAAGTTCTTGTAATTAGAATTAACGATTAGAATAAACGGATATATTTATAAATACGCTAGCTGGTTCCCGCGACTTCGTCCTCGTGGAATAGTTATTCACCATAAAAACGGGTCTATTGAGATAACCAACGGAAGCCCCCAAAGATGAATAATTTTCCCCGTTTTTTCCACATTTTCCAGTGTTTATTCGCTCCTATTAGTAGCAGCGTGATGTTATATAACCTAAAACTTTCCTCAATAAAATATGGTCTACTAAACACAAAAATATTTTTTCAATTCGCACCAGTAGTTCCTGGGATTAGCGCGTTCAAACAAACAAACAAACTCTTCAGCTTTATAATATTAGTATAGATACCTAAAAGTAATGAATATCATGGAAATTGTTTATGAAAGTGATACAAATAGGTATTTCAAATGGACATTCACAAATAGATATTTTAGTAGATCAAATACATAAATATTATGTACAGATAATTACACATGTTATCTGACTTTCATAGTACAGCTGTAGTCGTTAAGTTCTGTCAATGGCCCCTGGGATGCTCTACTTTCCACCTTTTGAGTTTGATATTATATTTATACAAACTTACTTTCTATAACATTCATTCTTTTGATGTATTAATATATACGTTTTACTCTTATTACAAGAGCTTTTTAAAAGAAAACATACCAACGAAAACCATTCGTGGTTGTATATGACAGTTTTTAACCCAACATAACTAATGGTAACGAAATTTTAACATCATATAAATTACAGTAGGTATAACAAATTAGTACCTACCAGCATTCCCAGGAGGCCAAAATATGCTTGCCATAGAGCAAAAATTTCATTGAGTGATAAACGGTCGTGCGTAATTTTTATGAATAGTAAAATCATTTTATTAAGAACCGCGAGCCTTTAGATCAAACATTGTCTTTAAAATATCAACTTTTAAATACTGTATTTTGACGCAAGAAATATTTATGTACCCACAAATAAATAATATATTTTTCGTTAACATTTGTGTCATTTAAAAATAAATAGATGTTATATTTTAGTGTGTAATAGGGTAGAATTTGTAAAGCAAAATAGATGGACTTTAAAAACTTCTATTAAACTCTGTAAAAATGAGGTTAAAAAAGTGTTTTTGAACAGTCTCCAAAAGGTAAACTTTGTAACACCACACACTATGAAACATTTTAATTTTTTCAATTCATACATCTGTGTTCCCTCAACAATAATACTTCTCTAATCCCCGACCCGACATTTTCTCAGCATCCTAGAGGCAATTCGGAATGAAAAACCGGGCGGGCCTTTACTTCGTATAATTTATGGGTTAATTTATCAAAACAACGGCGGTAAGAAGGTATGAGTAAACAACAAATTTTGCCGCAGAAAATGTAAATGGAAGAAACTAAAATCTGATCAATTTACAGGAAGAATATTTCGTAAGGTTAGCAGTTAACCTCACGAAATATTATTCCTGTTACAGTTACTGCTTTTTTTACGTGGGATAGGTTTATGTTTGACTACAGCCGGTCTGATATTAAGCATTGCTGCAGCCTAGGATGTAACACGCTTACCTAGAAGATACCTATTAACCCTAGATTTGAAAACCCCTGGATGGTAGTTCGCAAGAAACATGGCTTCTGGTTAAGACGTAGCCTACATAAGTTATACATAAGATGTAGCGTTACTGCAATTTAAAGCGAAGTATATCAAGATTTTTTTTAATTTGGTACTTACACTATATTAGATAATTAGTTTTACCAAACAAGCTCTACGTTAACTAATAAACAACGAGTAATTTGTTGCTATATCCGTATCTGATCTATAGTGTATATCTTAATGTTTATTTTGTCATAATTATGCTTATTTCACAGCTAACAGATTACTACTGCAGCGATTTATCTTTTTGTTTTATAAATAAAATAAAAATTATAGCACATCAAATATTTTAATATTTAATATATATTAGACATCTAAGATAAATTATATCATCGGTATAAGTACACAACAAATTCGGCCGCGATTCCTCTGAAAATGCCTTTTTTCAGCTTATTATGAAAGCTTGCGTGTTTCGAGTTATAACGTGAAAGCTAAAGTAAAGCTAGATATACATTACTTGTACATTTTCCTCGTAGACACAAGATTAGACAAGTTTTATTCAAATTCAAATTCAAAATATATATTGCGGAATATAGGTTACACAGTTGTTAAAATATTACATAATGGACCTCTATACTCCCACCCATAGGGCACGCAATTTACAGACAACAAAATAAAAATATAAAAAATACAAAAGAAATCTTTCATTTAGAACATTAAGATTGTTTTTTAAATTTTATAACATTTTCACAATCGCAAATTTCAGCTGGTAATTTATTCAGAGCATTCAGTCAATTATATGTTACAATCATTAAAGTCTTATATCAATACCTAAATCTTTGTCCGAAATAAATTCATCTACCGTATAATATGCTTTGCCTACAAGAAAGTCGTCTTTTAAATATATTAACATTGGTTTGTGATCTAATGTCAATGGGTATTTTGTTGTATATTAGAGGAGCAATACCAAACACACTTCTATTATAGGAGGCTGTTCTTCTATTGTGGGCATATATCATTCCCTCACGTCTACTACCCGTTTCAGTCATTTTGAAAAGGTCAGGGTTTGTTTTTATGAACATGGCAACTTCACTTATATATATTCCGGGGACGGTGAGTAATTTTAATCTACTAAAATGATTTTTACATGACTGTGTTTTTTTCAGGCCGCATATAGCGCGAATACAACGTTTCTGCGCCAGTAGCGCTTTTGAGTTTAATTCTTTTGTCGAGTAGCCCCAAAAAATAATGCCATTTTAATGTATGTCTTCTGTTTTTATCCAATTTAGAATTAAATTAGCAATTTTATTTGTGTACATATATGTACACGTAGCATGTATTGTCTTCTTAACTAATAATCATTTATGTTTTTGCCCTTAACAGTGAACTGAGATATTAAAATTTGATATAAACCAGTTCGATTATAATAAATCGAATTGCCATGCTTTTTTATATGCCAGAGGCTTTGATCGCATTATTTTGGGATAAAAAGTAGCCAATGATATATATATATATAAATATATATTAGATTTCCCTTTAGATGTTTTTTCGTGATAGGCGTTCAAATCAAGAGACGAAAATTCTAAAAACTGCTGAAACTTATTCTATTTTCGATTTTAAGTACAACCAAAGGTTTTTTTCATATATTTTATATGTTCAGTTTTTGAGCTTTTTTAGCTTAATTACATGTATAGATTATTTATATTTATATATGTTAATAAATGTAATACATCAAATTTATTTCATTTTATTATAATTATGAGGATAAAACAGCATAGCAAAATGAGTCCTGTGTATTCATAACTTACATCCAAATAAGTTACCCTTAAGTTACTTTTATATTTCGTGCACATAGTTGGCGTGAATATAGCTTTCAGACTTTCTCGGTTTCCAAAACGTTATTATAGTTCTAAATTCTCTTTTATTCGAAAAGAACAGCATTTTTAGCATTATAAAAGCTTTCTTTCGTCAATTTATGTAATGAAAGTGAACGGCGATGTTAAATCATGCTTAAGCGAGCTTATTTCTTTTAACTTGATTTTTTCTATTGAAGCTTTAAGAAAGATTTATGTGTTTCAAATGTTTTGGTTGAGTTAAGTTTTAATTTAGTTTTTTTTTAAAGAAAATAATAAGGCTTACGTAGCTCTTTGAAGATATTTTGAATGTGTACAATTTTAAGGCTTTTTGAAATTGGTGCCTGCCCAAATAAATTGCGTTTGTGAGACAAAGAATTAATTGCCTGATCGCTAGTGTAGCAACTGTCAACGCGGTCTGTCTTTTGATGGGTGACCAAAACGTTATTTTCTCTTTAGTTGCTTCTGTGGGTCAGGTGACTAGTTATTTAGTCATGTCAGAGTGAAAACCTAATCTCATACAAACTCTTTACCATTATATTGCAGCTAATTTATCTCAATTCTTCTCATTCTTATTCGATTTCCTGAGACTGTCCATTTAAAAAGATGTCTAAGAGAATCGGTTTTCTTTGTCCGTCCATTTTTTTGTCCTATGAAGAATATATCAAAAACTCCCTCAGACATTGGTAAATCGAGCTCATCACGCACTATTTAACCGAATCTGTGGTCTACCAGAGATGGTACAACAGTGTATAAAACATGATGGATAAATTTTTAAACTGTTTTAATAATCTTTCAGCTTGATAGTGCTATTATAAAATTATTTAACGAGCTAATAGTGTTGTTTGTTATACTTTATGAGCAAAATTAACTTTGGCATATAAAAAAAAATCATAAGCGTAGGTAATCTGAAATAGTACTTGACTTGCGTTCGCTTAGGATACTAAGTAGCTACAGCCATTAACAAGCCCTTACACATCTCCAAACGAAAATTGAAGTTAATCAGTCGCTCGGTTATTAAGATAAGTTGTAAGGGGATAGTATCACCATTTTGATACCACAAAACGATTCAATACCATATGCTTCAAGAGTTTCAAGTTCAAGACTATAATACGCTCCTTGACTGGTTTTAAAATCCATTTCATATTTTTATTTAGGGGTTAAGAAACCTAGTCTAAAGTGTATTTTTAAATTCTGGTACATATTTTCGGAAAAATATCAAATTAAAAATACTATATTTAAATAGTTCGCCAAAACGCTACTTTGTCAATATGGCGCTGCAATCGAATCGGTGACGTCACTAACCTGTATTGAGATCTGTGGCACATATCATCCACATACAATACGCAAACAAATGACGAAAGTACGATTGAATTTAGTGATTAATGTGCTACAATATTAGTTACAAATTGTGTGCAGTTCCAAAATGTACAAATACGTCAATAAAAACTCCGAACAAACTATTTCTAAGTGTTCAAAAGAATGTCCAAGTGCACCGAAAGTGGCTGCAACTTTCTCGGAGGGATAACAATGACATAGGGAATAGTAAAAATATTTTCTTCTATGAAGACTATTTCGATGTACATAAGTAAACGTAATATTGATAGGTACTTTTGAAATCCTTTATTACACTTAGAATGTTAATCTTTTTTATGGATTTGAGGTTATAATATGTACTTATATGTTGTTTGCAAAATGTCTCACTTAAATCACTTCGAACATTTCTATTCATTTCTATTCCGCTGTTTTGCATAATATTATTTAAAAATTGTAGCTACATACAGTCTTGTGATTTCAATAAGCATTGCACTAAAGGTTCCAGACTAACTTGTTTGTTTTTTACAGATGGAAAATGACATGGTTAATTACTATCAGTACAAAAAGCGTTTTAGCAAGAAGTTTATCATCATTTCACTTACTTATGATAGAATTTAAGTTACCATTTAGGTGTTATTACTTTGCTGTTTATAAATTTTTTAGCTCCGCAGCATAATAATCGTAATTATTTTTGAAATATAATCCGACCATGATTGCGTCTACTTGGGGCAGGTTTCCGCTGTCTGTTTTTACAAAATCGTGGTTCATGGTAAAAGTTCTTGATGGAATTTGTAAAATTTCGCTAACAAATCACACAAAATAATGAAATCTTATCAAATATGTTTCGAAATATAATAATACACATGTAGACAAACAATGTTGACAAGCTAGTGACGTCATTATAAACTCGACCAATCAGGAGCGTTTTGTGTCACGTGACAAGCGTTTAAAAATATATATTTTAATTTATGGATTTTTTAATATATTAATTATTATTTTCAACTAACGGCAATATATAACCACTTTTACACTCATATTATATACGGATGTCAGCAATTGACACTTTATTTTTCGCATTGTCAAAGAGCCTATTATATTGTTTTGAAACACCACCAAAAATACAAAAAAAGACAATCATTACCAAATATTATCACGATTTTATTACTACTTTCATACAATAGTAGCCCCCAAAAAGAAGGCAATCCATCAAGGCACAGTCGTAATATCTGAACCGTAAACCGAGTGATTTTCACAGCGTGTTTGCTACGAGTTGGCTCCTTGAGAATTACTCATTTCCTACTTCAGAGGCCTTTTTTGTGGCTTACTTTCGGAGATTTGGTCCTATTGGCTGAACAAAGCTAAGTCAAGTAAGGATAAGAACTAGGCAGGGTCTGAATAATAAGGAAATTGTAGCTTGTTTGAAAACTAGATACTGATGTTATTCCTGTTTAGATGAAGTAAATCCATGGTTTGATTTATCTCTATAAATATTATTCAAATCAGTCCATTTGTTAGAGCGTAAATATGAAAAAAACTCACTAACCTATTGCCACACTATTTTTTTATTCTAAAGCATGGTGAATATGCTAATAACATAGTATTGTGGTTTTATTTATATTTATACCACATTTTATTCAATCGGTTAAGGCGCCGGAACATGAAGAAGGTATAAACGTAGTAACGCAACAACAAATTAAAATATTTTTATGATAAAAACGAGATAAATTATTATACAATTTAATTGAATTGTATAAATGTACTGAGAATTAGCATTATTTTAGCTAAAAATACAAAAACACATTTGACATTGGTCGTGACAGCGAAACCTTTTCACCGCTCTCTAATAAACATGTTTCGTAGTTAATAAATCTGAAAATATACGATATTTTGCTAAAATGTCAACCCTCTACGAGAAGGTACAATGCAAAGATATTGAAATTAATAGATGACTAAGAAGACAATATAATAATTAAATAAGCACGCACAAGAAATTGCTAAATAAATTGATGTACTAGGCCAGTGCTAAAAGCAATATATTTTATATCTGCTTTAAGCATTTGCAAGTTGGTAACTATAAAATATAGTTTTGATACATGTAGCGTTTGTCAACGAATATAATACGAAAACGACGAACTAAAGGAAATATCTTGTACAGAGCCCGCTAAGAAGGATTGTAAAAAGAATAAAATAACATATAGAAATTTGGGAGTCTTAGAATAATATTTTCTATTACAAAACGGTTACAAGCGGTGACCCTAAAAAGGTTTGTGTTAGGCCTTTACAGAAAAATAGATTTCTTTTACATATACGAGTAGGTGTATGGGTATTATTTACTTCGTGTTATTGTAAGCGTAATTTATGTTTATGTAATGGAAAATATGGGGTTTCTTTTGTATCAAAGAATAGGGATAGATATTTCATTATTGCTTTAAACGTTTTTGTTATATTTTATCTGGACTTTAATTGTTATACGTATATGACAAGAAACGCATATTCATCGAAATATACTTTTGATTGTATATAGTACCGGGAAATTACTGGATTTGATCTCAATTGGTTGTAATAGACATAATAAATCATATTATAAAATGGAGGCATTAAAATAGTTGTGATATTTTTTTTTTAAGGCAATCCACGCAAATGAAAAGTTTCTGAAAAGTAAACACTGCAATCACTACGATCAGAGTTTTGTGGTGCAAAAACTTTGTCCATTTTTGCTTTTCCAACGCAAAATGTGCGGCTCACCAACTTTTGACGCCGGCCACTAGATGGCATAAATCTCAAAGTTTTAAAAATGTCTCTTTTCACAGATAAGCGCAATTTATGGCGTCGGAAGAGAAATCGCTAGAATTAACAAGGAATCCAGAGAAAATTCTAATCCAGGAGAAAAATTCATGCGAGATACTTATCGGGCGTTTTTGCGCCGTTTTTATCAATTGAGAAATGTAAAAGCTGTTATTTTTTACATAGCTAAAAATTATAAATTAGCAATCTTGATATTAGTAATTTAAAATAATATATATATATATACATTTTGCCAAAAATATTTTCTTAGGTACCTATATAAAAAAACCGTATCGTTTTTATATTAAACCTTTATTCAATCAGGCATAAAATAAATAAGTACCAAATAATTACCTTTATAGAAATCCATTTATTCCTGCACAGATATTTTATGCTCAACATTACCACAATATCAAAAGCTCAAATCGCATGTATGGGTGTCGCTTTAGACGACTAAATGGTAGTCAAATGATTGACTGTCTAAAAAATCTAACTGTTTCCAAGAAATTATAACCCGGGGTCTTCAAATCTAGAGTAAATAGGTTTCTTCTAGGCAAGCGTACTACATCTTAGACCACAGTGGTGGTTAACATCAGGCAGCTGTAGTCAAACGGAAGCCTATATCGTGATAAAAAAAAAACATTAAAGTGTTACTACAAAAGTGTAATGACATATTTATATCTGACTAGTGGGCGCTCGCGGCTTCGCTCGCATTAAGTAGTAATACTTGCATCCCCTATTTCACCCCTTCAAAAGTGCAATTTCCAAAAATCCTTTCTAAGCGGATGCCTACCTACCTGCATGCCAAATTTCAGCCCGACCCGACCAGTGGTTTGGGCTGTGCGTTAATAGATCACTATGTCAGTCAGTCACCTTTCAGTTTTATATTTAGATTAATCACACATTAAGTTTCCTAAAACTTTGCCTCTGCACCTGACATGTCCCAAAGAGAGCAATATATCCTGGGTTTGAACACTGGGCAAGTAGATATGTTGACATTGACATAGGTTCCCTGATTGCAAGCCGGAGTGTATTTGGGTACACCACGACCTAAATTAGTTGACATTATTTAGAGAACTGGGAGATTGAGTTCTTGTTAAGAACTATGTACCTATTAACATGAACAAGGATAGTAATTTGTTTTATTTGTAACTAGTGGGCGCCCGTGACTTCGATCGCATAATTTCAGGATGAAAAGTAGCCTACAAAACTCTTATGAGCTTATACTAGCTACATATTCAAAATCATGATGATCCGTTTAGCCGTTTTCACGTAATGAGCGTTTAAATACACAGGTCGACAAACAGATATGCAGAAAAACAAAGAAACAGGCGAACAGATTTTTTTTTCAATTATAAACTGCTTAATTAGTACCTAGCTTATTTGTATCTGTTTCTTTTGATTAGTTTTCAATATAGAACTAATACTGTTTTACCTCACGTGTAATTCGCGTATGTTGTTAAATAAGTTTTCTTACATTTTAACCTACGTAAGTAACACTATAATTAAGTTATTTAATAGCCCATAGAAAGAGCGCAAATCTCTCAAAACATTGGCATTGTATACAAAAATTTGACTGCAAATTTACATAACAAAGTGCCAAGCATCTATAATATAATTCCATACCCAACACCAACTTAGTAGGAACAACATAACCCCAGTATCATTTCTCTACATTCCTCTACGACTATTTTCTCCGTATAAATTGCTCAAGCATTTCTCACACTCGATCTAAAGAACCAATAAATTCCAGTCAGCCACGGTCGCGCACAAAACAGAATAAAGCAGCACTCGCAAACTCTTGCAAACAAAACCTAACACAACAAAATAAGACAAGAAAGACAGTGCTTAAACCTTAGAAAGCTACGCGAGATCTTTTATACGGATAAATGAGTTGGTATATTTTTTTGTTGGTTATGTGTTTATTTAAATTTTATCGTGTTGATATTGTGGAATGCTTTGAAGTTAACAAGGATTTAAATTCATTATTTTTTATGAAAAAGTAATGTACATAATTAAGTAGGTAAACGAATTTTTATATAGTTCCACTATTGTTTTTTTGTGTCTGTAAGAATATTTTTTTTTTCGCGGCAATTTATTGACCAATAAATGGTTATGGTTTTCTGACTAAAACATACCTACAATACAAAAACTCATAAGATCTAAGTTAATTTTTTATCATAAGCTGATAAGTAAAGAATAGTTATAGGCTGCCTAGTATTAAAAAATATGCAAATTACTCTGCAAATGTTAGGTCAGGTTAACTAATAAGATATATATTATTTGTAACAAAAACAAAAATCTTCTAACTTTGTGAAATGTACGTGCGCTGGATTCTGAACCTTATCTTATCTTCAAGCACCAGAGGTAACTTAGTATTATTGAATTGTGGTGTAGAACGTGATTTTTATTATAAAATGCAGATTAAAGGTTTCATAGTTTTTCTGGTTTTGTTTTATGTAAACAAAAGTATCTTGTTTTTGCAAGTGAAACTGAAAAACTTTCTGAGATATGGTATCTAAGGCATATATTTTTAAAAATAACACATTAAGGGTTGGCTCCATTTTTACTAGCGTTTATCTGGGATAAAATGTTAGTACTTTTTGTGTTATGCTATGACTTTATATAGGTACTTACATTCTCAATTTAATTGAATTCATATCAGGTCCATTATGATGGTAATGCTCGACTTCATATTAAATATCTGACCTATGATAGGTAAGATATTTAATAAGAAGTCGAGCATTACCAAAAAAAAATTATTTGATTAATAGTGTTTTTGGCAACCAATTAAAGATAATCATATGTTACGCCATTATAGGCTTTTGCTTTACTAAAAAACCTTACTGCTTCCACCTCTGTATTTTCTAATGCGTCCTAAAATAATCAAGCAATATTGGGACAATGCTCCAACGATATCATTTTATAACACACTAGCTGTGCCAGCGACTTCGTCCGCGTGGAACAGTTATTACCAAAAACGGTTCTAGTGGGTTAATCTTAAAAGATAGACATATATTGTTGTTAACATTTTGTTAGATCATTTCAGGAGGAAAATTTCTTTTATACTATTTTTTTTAATATCTAGAACCGTTTTCGCAGCGCACTCTCAAAGATGAATAATTTTCCCCGTTTTTCTACATTTCCTATTGTTTCTTCGCTCCTATTATTTGCAGCGTGATGTTATAATATATAGCCTAAAGCCTTCCTCGATAAATGGTCTATTCAACACAAAAATAATTTTTCAAATCGCACCAGTAGTTCCTGAGATTAGCGCGTTCAAACAAACATACAAACAAACAAACTCTTCAGCTTTATAATATTAGTATAGATAGTATAGATAATATGGTACTACTGTTAAATACAAACTCCCGAACAATGTTTGTCCAGCTGTCAGTCACAATTTAAATAAACTAGCTCCAATGTAGATCTATTTTACACAAAAGGTCACGCCCATTAAGGTTGTTTGTATATGAAATAATATAACATCACAGTTTTTAACCTTTCCGTGCCGCCGCAAGTTTCGTGCGTCACGATTTTTAATAACTACAGCCACGCTCTGGGAAATTGTTTTAAAAAACCTTGTTGTTAATGTGTCAGCTGAATATTTTAAGTGGGTGAATTATGTGCCAGTGGATTAAATGGTATTGAAATCACACGTTTTTGTAATAAAAATTACACGTTGTATAAACGTAAATTATGCTTCGATTTACTTTAAAATAGTAATTATTATTTTAAAGTAAATTGAAGCAAAAGGTACAGTTCGCGCAAAACTTTATGAGCTCTCTGAAGTTAGGCCCGAGTACGTAACCGCGCATGTACAGTTGAGCACACAATCATTATTGTAAGATTTAAAAAAAAACATAGTACATTTATGCCTATCACAAAGTATTTAGATTTTAGGTATTTTTACGTGCAGTAAGATATTAGAACAAACAGGTAGGTATTTATTTAAGTAAATTAAAAACATTAATATAAAACTTGTGCATTTATTTATTTATGTTTGGCGAGCACATTAAAGCGTCCGCGAGGCATATTTAATTAAACTAAAAAGTTCGATAACAGTAAGAAGCCACAGTAATAGAACAAACAAATAACAAATACAATATAACGGTGACAAAACTTAACAACAACAATAACAGAAACAAATAAAAATAACGAAAACAAATAACATCAACAAAAATTACAATAGGAATGAAAATGAATTGTTGCACTCGACTGTACTTTCGTCTACGACGCGCGCAAGTGTTGTGTACGAACGTAGCACTCACACTAAGGCACGGCGCAACGGGATGCGAGCGGGGATACGGCGCGGGGCGCGGGGTCCGGTGCCCTCCCCGACGCCCTGTCCCGTCCCTCGGATACCTATAATATGCGTACTGCGCAGCCACTAGCGTGCGTGTTCCGAGAGCTCATAAAGTTTTGCGCGAACTGTAAGCACAGTAACTCATATTTTACTTAAAAATATATTATGACCCACCTGTATATACCTAATGGTAGATTAATCTAAGATGTTTCTTGAAATTATTTAATCAATAATGTTAATTTAAATGCATTGTTTTTTATATTGTTACACTTAATAACTTTTGTTATTTTGTTATTTTGACGTGTATTATTAAGTTATATGAATAAATGAACTTTGAACTTTGAATCAAATAAAACTACCAAACATAATCTAACCCAGAAAATGATATTCCAGGGGTCTTCAAATCTAGAGTAAATAGGTTTCTTCTAGGCAAGCGTGCTACATCTTAGACTATTGTGGTGCTTAACATCAGGCAGGCTATAGTCAAACGTAAGCCTATTTAATATAAAAAGAAAAAACTTTGTTTTTTTATCATAATTTAGGAAATAGTTCAAATAGGTACCTATTGTGAATGAAAAAGGAATTTCATCGATTGATAAAAGCAAAATAATATTCATAAAGAAATATTACCTATCTATGAATACAAATTATTTGCTGCCCAAAACATTAAAATCTACACAAACTAAGCTTATGTAAGCATTTTCGTAATAGTAAGGTTTTGTTTTACGATGAACATTTTTTCTAGTTTCTTTTACAACTTGCGGTGAGTTAGCAAACTTATAAGTTTACTTGTTTTCGCAAGTTTTGTTGTTTGGTGGAAATGTAAGCAAAGTTTAACGTGTTTAAAAATAAAAATGGCGGAAAGTTTTGAGCTAAAACTGTTTTAGTGGTTTTTGATTATGTTGTTGGTGAGATTTCTAGCATGTTAAAGTAACTATAAAATGTAATAACAAAAATGCAATTGATTAAAGCTACACATAACTTGATAATAGTCTTACATAATATTGCACAAGTGTATATTGCTTTGGACAATATTACAGTTTCATTTTTAACTTTAAATGTTAACAAGCTATACACGTGGCTAATATTTGGTGTAATAACACATATTGTGAATTTCTTAATTCATTTTATCTCTGAACAATTCCAGATATTAATTAATTGCGAGGGAATATTTTAAAATACATACATATTTTAAACTAAGCGAGTGGGGCTCAGCTTTACCAGTGTCTGCTTTTCATTCAGGCACACCCTGGTTCGAATACGGCCCTACATCAATGACTTGTATTTTTAAGTTAAGTGTGTATTTGCATTCACTTAGCGGTGAAGGAAAACATCGTCAGGAAACCGACATGTTTGAGGACCACAATATCCGAGGACACGTGCCTTCCGTGGAAGGGTCTGGGCGCCCACATACGACTCAAGAGAGTGAGAGAGGTTTTATATTATACCATAGTCAGTTATGAAAGCTACAACATTCAGTTTAATCAGACTAAATTAGACTGCTAAATTGTGGAACTCCCTGCTTGACTCCTTGTTCCTCGCGGAAAATATTTTGTGATCTTCAAAGCGGGAGTGGATCGGTTCTTACTGCGTGAATTTCGAGCAAAAGCAAACCCATTACTTGTAAAAAAATACAATCTGACCATTTATATAAAACCTAAACACGCTCTGACCGACGAAAAGCGTCTAAAAACGTTCTTTCCACACCATTAATAAATGCTGACAGATGGCTAAATATTTCACGTCCTGCATTAGTAAACAGGACGTATCCTTCACATACTATACACGGATCTTTCATATACTATATACGTTTGCATATAGTTGTATAAACGATATCCTATGGAGTGGCCATCGTACATAATATATTACTTAAAAGAGAACTTTCCACCTTATTCCCAAACGAGGTGCGGTGGTGAGATGGCGCTATGTGACCCTGGATGTATTTTACTTGTATTTATTTACTATGAATAATTGCTTGACACTGATTTCTAACTACCCCAAGTGGGTACGGCCCCATTAAACTCACTACATAATTTTCAAAGCCCTTACATTATATGTGGGTGCTCGCGGTTTCACTCGCATTACGAAGTGAAACTTGTATCCCCTATTTCACTTTATTTTATCCTTTCTTAGAGGATGCTTAGGCTTACGTCATATCACATCTACCTGCATGCCAAATTTCAGGTTAAATCGTCTAGTGGTTTAGGTTGTACGTTGATAGATCATTAAGTCAGTCAGTCAACATTGAGTTTTACATTTATTAACTCGCCCAGAACCTAAGGACTCGAAGATACGAACCAAGGCTAAAGAGGAAGGTCGTGGTAGCCAGCGACTGACATTGGGCTCCACCAGACAATTTAATGTAAGGAGATGCATTTAATGGAGTGCACACTTTACAACAACAATAGCACAGACCACATCTGCTTATAGTAATACTGGTTGTAGATAGAAAATAATAACTATAAAAAAAACATTTATTTAGTCATACGAAATGTTCTTCATTGTATATTAGTAGTCTCAAGATAACCTACTGTTTTCACCAGCACTATCCTCCAAGGTAACACATGTCACGTAACTTCAAGCACATCCGAACTTAACCAGTAATAGTTTACGTTTTATTTGGGCCCTCGGAAAGTTGGGGTCTCTCGTGCCCGGTAGGCAGGCGATTGGGGGTTTGGGGTTCAGGGAGCGAAGTGGGCGCAGTTTGAATGTGACAGTTGATTAAAACTTATTATAATATGTAGTGTATATCATCATAATACTAGCAATTCATTATAAAAGCTAATAGAAATTGTGTGTGTTGGTCTAATTTGCTTTTCTTTACGCTGTAAAGGAGCTCTTATTATCATGTTTCTGTGATGGTTATGGTATTGGGCTAATTTTTTAATAACTCTTTAAGTAAATTTAGTTTAAAAATACATCATTCAGCTCATTTAAAAGTTTACATGTAATAAGTTTAAAATAGGAAAGTGGAATCCTTTTGAATGTTTTGTTGTGCATGATTTTGTATGATAGGATTATTATTTACACTATTATATCAAATGTTTTATAAGTTTATGGTTAATAAATAATTTCAAAACTCAAACTCAGTTTAAAAATACTGTTTTTTTTACTTTTTTACGTTGCTTACTTGTTCAATACATACAATGATACCCTTAGTCTCTAGTTACACAACTTTCTTTTATCCACTGTTTTTGTCACCACATATGATAAGTTTTATGCTTAAGTCCAAATTATTAGTGTACTTTAGTATTTTCATCTAGGTATAAATGTATAACAATAATTATTTCAGGACATATCACACAAAGCCATGTATGTTTGAAGTAGTATTAAATAAAAACACATCTCAACAATGTCTACGCTTCACAAACCTTGTATTTCAGCAGAGGTTGCGACCCAAAGAGGATTTTGTCGAAGTTTCAGTAATTTGATCTAGGTATTTTGTCGTTACATTGGTTCCTCTCATGAAGGATAGTGTTAGTTTCAACATGGTTTCAACTTTGGGATAGATAAGAGGAAAGTTAATAGAAAACTTATCAGTATAGCTAAGTACGTCTTCGTACTTAGTGTTACGTAGATAAATAAATATTCCAAGGTCACACAGCGCCATCTAGATACATATAACTTAGTAATATTGTAAGTTCGTTCTTTTAAGCAACAATTTGATTTATTTATATAAAACTGACTTTTTAAGCTTTTGTAAATTATAATTAAAAGGATTTGATAAAAATTAACAAAATTATTACAGAAAATTAGTAACATTCCGAATAAAATTCTCTTAACCGTCACCAAACTTAAGGACGAGCTCCCAAGAAGAGCGAGATGGCAATACATTTATTGCGACAAGATTCTCCAAATTCCCTCTATTTGAAAGCTTAGAACTCCGCTTGAGAGAATAAATTCACTGTGGAAAAAATATATGTTATTCTGTATAGTTTTTCAAAGAGATTGTAATTTTAGAAATTTCGATACTTTGTAACATGAATCCAAAAAAAAATTTTTAAGTTAACCCTTGTTTTGTCATGTATTTCCCTGAGGCTCCGAAATGGGGAGAAATAATACATACCTTTCTGTGAAGGAAATGTGCTACACATCATTTTGCTATTTTTGGCACTTTAGGATTATCAAAATATTGGTTTTTCGATTTATTATGAATTGTTTTATAGCTTTTGCAACCTATTTTGAGCCGATAGACGCGTGGGCGTCGACGTTCATCAGTAGCTAGCTAACGTTCGTACGGGAAGCACGTGCCACTCCGCGCAGCTCCATGCTCCAGTTTTCGAAATATGAAACGACTCAACAAACTATTGCTCCAACTCGACAGTTTGTTTGAGCTACTGCTAGTGTATGGTAGTGCTGGGTTGGTTACGAATAAAACGATTTCTAGATAAATTTTTTTTTTATAAATTTGAAATATAGCAACAATACAAGTAGCAATTAGAAAAATCATATTATTAATTAAAAAAACAACGATACATTTTTTTTGTGTAATAATGTATTTGAAATTTATTGAATATATATTCACCCATTGCAATAATAATAATAACATCTCAAATTCCAAAATAAAACAAATTTCAACATGATTTCGTTTTTAGAACAACTTTTTATTTCAAATTATATTAATACCTTATGTCTAAAAAATAAAACAAAATATTTCAATTTAAAATAACATAATATTATTACATCTTTCCAAATCCGTTTTTTATAGTGCAATCGATATTAGACTTTATGCCGCCGGTATAGAACCGCTCTACTTGTCAAAGCCTAACTAGTTTCAAATAACTATATTTTCTAAACATGAGTTGTCGTTTTTCGTTCCTTATAAACCCATTTTTTTGTAGTGCAATGGATATTAGACTCTATGTCTTCGGCATAGAACCGCTTTACCTGTCTAAGCCAAACCACTTTCAAGTAACTACATTTGTAAACATGCAAAAATAGACTTAAAACGTATTGACATAGAGCACACATTTGACATTTTTGTTCGTAATTGTAGTACGTTATAATTGTAACCGAATGAATGGTTTGCATACAAGCGTTCGTTCATTTTCAGAGTAACTAGTTTTCAAAAGCGTTTGCATCTAAAACGGATAATATTACCGTGCGTTAGAAATAAAATAGCAATTAGTAATATATTAGATACTTACTAAAAATATTTTAAAAGTTTGTACTTTTGCACTAACATTTTTTGTTATGGTGATGGTGCTTTTCTAACCAACGGACATTTTAGTGCGAAATATGCCGAGGCGAAAGAAAAATAAAAAACACCAACAAAATCAAAATTGCGCAAGTCGTCATTTGAGCACGGTGGCGGCGTGGTGGTGGATATAGGTACAAATCTACCTTTTTATTTTTATATTTTACCTTACTGCTGCGTAAGAATAATGACGTGTTATGCCCGATCCACAAATACAGTAACGAAACATAGGTAGGTACCTACACAGGGACAATAATAACTATTGGTAGTGCAGTAGGCGGCCTTATCGCCTTATTCGCCTATCGAATTCTACCAGGCAACCTTTGGATGGACATAAAGCGAGCTACATATACGTATTGGTCGTACCTATATAGGTAGGTACTGAAATATGTGTATGTATTTATAATACCTAACCTATAAATATACAATACATATATATATATAATATAATACGTAAATATAGTCGTAAAACTATCCTCAAAAAATATTATTATGGAACTACGAAAGTACTAGAAGTAACTATAGGTACCTACCTGACTTCAATTCGTTTGATCGTCCAGGATAACTTGATCTTTGCTACTAAAATAGCCCGACCCGCTTGCAGCTCTCAGAATCTGGCCGCTCTGTCGTCTCGCGGGCTCGTGGTTGGCTCGGTGAAAGGTCGTAGGTACCTAGTAGGTAGGTTATTAGCGCTAGCGCTATTATAAAATAGGTGGCGCTTACGCGTAATCAAAAACAAACTCTAAAAGAGTAGTAAATCAAGAGTACTCTTTAGTTGTACTCTTGATTTACTTCAATCACAAAATAAATATAGGTACCTACTTACCTAGGTACATAAGTTGCATTAGGCCTTCTCGAGTGTCAATCTGCTGGCCCTTCCTGCATGGCATCTCTACCTAGGTCGGTAGGTACATAAAATAAAACCGTCCAAATGTTTTATTTTCACATCACGGATTTCGTAGAAACATAGTTAATTTACCTATAAATTACCTAAATATAACAATCAAACTTGTTAGCTTAGATAATTAACCTGTCTGACAGGTTAATTATCTAAGCTTGTTAGGTATATTTTTTTACATTATAACCTTTTTAGGGGTTCGTCCGTACCTCAAGTAAACCTAATAGACATCGATCTATCTAATAGAATTATTTTGTTGCCCCTCTGTTCTACCTGTTCTTTCTTGTTTGATCAAGTTTATTGCTTTCTAAGTACCTAGGTATCTGTACGTACCAACTGAAGTTCGTCTGTCCGTCGGTCTGTCACCAGGCGATATCCCATGTAGCGTGATAGCAAGACAGATAAAATTTTCACAGATGACGTATTTCTGTTGACGCTATAACAACAAATACTTACTAAAAAAATATATTTATTTTTTGCTTTAGTGTTATTAGGGTTCCGCGTTATTAATAATGAAATAATGGATTTTAGTATGTTTGTTTGTGCAAAACGATGTGTGCGAGTATAATTCAGTTCAGCAGAATTCAGTTGAAAATAAATTAATAATGTAATGTCTATTTCTATATTTTATACCTATGATTTTTTTTTATTAAAATTTGTTTTAATTACTGCAAAAAAATAAGATAGTAGTTATTTCATAATTATTATGTATTACTATTATTGTAATCAGGAGTCGTCGTGCGGGTAGTAATAACAATGATGTGAGCGACGGTGAAGTCGTGAACAATGTCACCAACAGCACCGATTGTAGCGTTCAATTTATAGAGATGATGATTTTTGGAAATCCAAAATGGAGTATCCCTTAGAGCTATTTTACAAAGAATGCATATTACCAGAGCTAATTGACCCTCGTCACACGCGAAAAATGCCTATAAGAGATCCGATACACATACAAGTAGCAATAGAATCGAAAAAAAAAATTAAAAGAAGACAAAGAAAACTGTAAACGCAAATGGAACAAAAATTCTAACGATAATAATGGGCAAAAAGTTACGGTAATGGACGCATCGCAATCTTTTGAAGAATGGTCGAAGAGTCCAATCTCCAAAAAACTGCGGCCAGAATTCATTTCTCCCAATGACGAAGGCGATGGCGACAATGAGATGATGTACAATAACATTCCAAACTGTAGCCGTCAATTAGATTTTAACGAGTTTTAATACATGCGCATTATTACATAATCTTTAAAATGGGCTGATAAACTGTTTTGGTACATTTATTGTACTAGTAAATAATTATAATTAATAATGGAGAAATGTGTGTTTAATTTAAATATATAAAGGTACATAAGATATTAATAACACATTCGTATTTTTTTCGCCAGACCCATATAAATACGCCAGAGTAGTTCCTAGTAGATGCTTCGTCAAATTAGAACTCGCAAGCGGCGATCTCTAGAATTCTAGATTACTAGCGGCGCCCCGTGGTGTTTCCCGCGTTTCGTAGTTATAATATTAACGTAGGGTCTAAATATCTCCTTGCCAAATTTAATCCAAATCGGTTCAGCTGTTTGAGCACAAAGAACGGCCAACATACTTACACCCTCACAAACTTTCGTCTTTATAATATTACTGGGATGGGATTGTACGGAACCCTTCGTGCGCGAGTCCGAATCACACTTGGCCTTATAATTAATTTATAAGCCACAATAATTCTTCTGCTATTCGGGGTTCCCAGAGAATATATAACACTAATTAGCTGCGTTTCATTTGAAACTGTTTTCGTGTAGGTGCCTAACTCGTGCATAAGTATTTTTTTTTTATATTGAAGCGCCATATACTTTCGCCGATTTTATACCAGGTAAGTAGGTATTACAAGTTACATACTACTGGATTAATAATTTAGTAGGTAAGTGCTTACTGATTTCAAACAACTGTAAACAAAGTACCTATATAAGTAGTTACCTACATATATGTAATATAAAGTTATAAGTAAATTAATAAATACCGATAAGGTAACTACCATATACCACGTATATTGAACCTACTTATCAATTACCTCTATCTGTATTGGTATGAAATAATAAATAGTTATAATAACAACAAACAAGTAGCAATTTGAAAAATTATACCGACTTTTTTCAGTGACCATATAATACTGTACGAACTAATTTGACTTCCTTCTCAACACCCCGCGCCGCGTCCCGCGCGCGAGTCGCACCCTAGCCGATCCCCGGCGGGCGCGGCCGCGCGGCGCGGCCCGTCATGTTAGCACGTCCGTCCGCTACGCCTTGAACATGATTATGACCGGCTACGCCGTTTCTTATTTGAGCAATTGTCGTGTGTATTGAGCGGCAAGTGCGGGGCCGGGTAGGCAATATCGGTCACGTGGTCTTTGGGAAGCGCCCCCTTAAAAGTCGAAACCTTTTACCAGATTAGACAATTGAATGCAATCACCAAAAATCGACTTAATTTATTTAATTTTAATGTTCAAATTCGATTCAATAGTCCTCAGGCAAAAGGGTCACTCTATGAATGGGCTCAAATAGTTTCTGTTAAATCTGAAAGCCTTTGATGTTGAGTAATTAAGGTTCAAATTAGTTAAGTTCATTTGCTTTAATTTGAGAAGGGTGCGGTTTAAATCAGGAAGTCCGTAAATAGTTGCTCGAGGGCAGAAGTTCTGAAGCTATTTTATACTGATAGGAGGAAACTAAGAATTATTAATATTAATGGCCAATAGTATAAGTAAAAAAGCCTATGTTTTGCTACACATTAAATAAAATTAAATAAAAGGTTGAATGACATCACTAGAGACAAGAACGCTGGCTGGTTCCTGGCGCAAAGGATTTCTATAGCAATCCAGCGTGGGAATGCAGCCAGCGTTCTTGGCTCCATACCACATGTGTGGATGTTTTAAATTTAGGTTAAATATACATACTCATTCTTAGTTTTATTATTGTATATATTGTTTATTATTTTTGGTAAATATATTAAAAATGAAATTGATTTTGTTATATTGTGAAAACTAATTATTTATTTGATGGAATAAATTATAAGTTATTAATCAATTTAATACATAATAATATGACTACACATTTTTTTTTTTTAACATGAAATAGGCTTACGCTTGACTACAACTTGCCTGATGTTAAGCAACGTTATAGTCTACGATGTAGCGCGCTTGCCTAGAAGAAACCGGTTCAACCAACATTCATACAATTTCACAATAATTCATACATACATAGTAGATTGTTTACGAAAATGTCAACAATGTTTGTTTCAATGTCAAGTGATGCAATAATTTTAGGTCAATTCTACCTGGTGTGCAGTTGTACGTCTCATAGACGTAGGCCTCCTCCAGTTTTGTCCATAACTTGCTGGCCAATATAATCTAATGCTAAAGTTTAGTTGAATTATAACTAAGATTTTGGTCAAAATATGTTATGTAATGCTAGTCTGTATTGTGTATTTTTATACATCAGAAATCCTTATATACACAAAGTGACATGGGTTTAAAATGATGCATGTCACTACATAAAACTTGTAACAAACAATTTTCTGTTGAGTCACTAAGGCAGCAGTTCTTTCACAAAAACCATCAAGAAAACCAAGCATAAACTAATTAGTCACAAAAAATATAGAAACAATACCAACCCCACTAAAAATATTCCCAAGACGGGCGAAATATTTCTTAAAGAAAGGTCCAAAGAAAGTCGTTCCTCAAAAATTTACTGAAGCATAAACATCAAAAACCTTTTTCAATTAGAAAAGAAAGTCCTAAGAATAATTACGCTCGCAGCCCTACTTTGAGATAGGTTTGCTTGGAAACAGAAAAAAATAGGAAAATTATATTCGTACTTACTCAAAAAAGGGTTCCGTATTAAATAAATAATATACTTAATTAAATATTTCCAGGACATATCACACAGCGCCATCTAGCCCCATACTAAGTTTACGCTTGTATCTAGGTACCAGATAACGGATATAATACATATATACTCGTATACCTTTCTTTTGTGAAAACATACTTATTATACACAGAAACGACCAGACTCAACACAAGTACTTCGTTTAAACAAGTAGTTAGTTTATTGTTCGTACCGCTAGGTTGTGGAACTCCCTGCCTGGCTCTCTGTTCCCCACGCACTATAATCCAGCGATCTTCAAAGCGAGAGTGAATCGGTTCTTATCGGGTAAGCACGCTCCATCTTAGGCCATAGCCTTACTTGCTATCAGGTAAACTATGGTCAAGTGCAAACCCGTTCAAGTTAAAAAAAAAAAAAAAAAAAAAAGTACCTAATTTTAAATTTCAGAATTCATAATTACTTGTTTTATGCGGGAATCGAACCTGCACTCCTAGATTATTAATAATAATAAATAATTCATTTATTCATCTATAGTGTTACAGCATTATTATAATATGTGATTTAATAATAAAGTGTTTCACTATGAGATAAGTCTTACATTTCTTACCTATTTACATTTTGAGTGATTTGATAAGTTATTGTAATTCATTAGCTCATAAGGTAGGTACCTATTATAATTGACATTAATATAAGATAATTTAAAAAGAATAAATAAATTAATTATTTGTTAAACATATGTAGTTAGTTACTTACACTAATGTTCAGCTGTATAGGGGCTTTCGGGATTAGAAGGCAGAGTCACTACCGAAGCTAACAAAACAGTCGAAATATAGAAACAATCAAAAGGAAACGGCCAGACAATACTCACAGACAAACCCGTCACCACCTTTCAACGGACCCCCAAAAAGGACAAAGTTAATAGAAAGTCAGTGAAGCGAACGCAATATAACTTACGAATGATACTCTGAGATTTAGGGCCATCAGCTGCTACGGGACATTGGTCACGAAATTAATTTATTGACTTGGAAGATACGCGTTTGTGGAGTGGAAGACAGTTACCTAGATATCTTGGCTAAACGACATAGTTTGTGATGACTTTTAGGGTGAATTTGGTGGGAAAATAAGGTAAGTACAATAACTTATTACATATTTTCTGTTTAGTTGAATCGTTTAATCACCAATTAAATACAAGCTTGATTTAGTCATGGCATACGATTAAAAAATTATTTTTGGTTAGTAATTCTCATATATCACTGAAAAAATACCTAGGAAGGAAGTGTCTTTTCCAGTTTTATGTGTTCTTTATTTGATATTTTCCTCAAAATGAACACTTCAACTAAACATTTTTGAGTTTTTAAATGACGTGTGTGAGTTTTAAATAATGTGGTGCTTGCTAAACTAAATATTTTAACAATAACATGTATGTTATGTATTATGTGATTTGCCAAAAGAAGCTCCGAATGCTTGAAAACGAACTATATGTAAATTACATGAAATTGTGAAAATTGAGACCGTCAGATAAAGCAAAAAATAAAATTATCACATTTATAATTTGTTCCTCCCAAATAACACTACTTTATGTACCGTTTTCCACAATCTTGACAGAAAACAGCATTGTCTCAGCAAAAAAAAGACGTCAAAGCTTGTTTCATTTACTTCGACCTCAACCGTTCAACGTCTCTAGTTTACTTGAAATATGGAGCGACAACTTTGCCCCCATTTTTAGGAACTTCTTTATAAATTGCCTTTGTTTTGTGTCAGACTTGAACGACGTAATTAGGCTGTGATGTTTTTGTTTTGTTTTATCAGTTACTATAAAATTAAGCAGAAGTTTATGGTGAAACTATTTTCAACAATAACATGCTCCTCCTCCTCCTTGAATCGTATCCCTCATGTCTGAGGATCGTGACCACCACCTCCCAGCACCTTCTCCTTGATGACATCTTTCCACTTCCTTCTGTTCTCGGCAACATGCAATGCATTAGATATAGACTGTAGTGTCTAAAGTGGTGCGAACTTGGTCCAACCAACGTGTTGGGCTGCGGCCTCGGGATCGATTGCCTTCTACTTTTCCTGTGATCATCAGTTTTTCCAGGTTGTCGCCATCTTTCCGGGCAATATGACCAAAATATTCGAGGATCCGTTTCAGACATAAAGTGGATAGTCTGGTTTTGATGCCCAGTTGTTTTAGTATCGACACGTTAGTACGGAAAGCTGTCCACGGTATTCTCAGCATGCGTCGCCAGCACCACATTTCAAAAGCATCGATGCGCTTTCGGTCCGCTGTTTTTAGGGTCCATGTCTCAACTCCATAGAAGAAGATCGAAAAAACTAGAGTCCGCACTAGCCTGGTCTTTGTTTTCAGCCTTATGCCTCTATTTCTCCAGATCTTTTGAAGCTGAGCCATAGCATTTTTAATAACATGCTAAGGATATGTATCTAATGATTGACACATTAGAGCGCGTTTTCTTAATATACTTACTAGATTGAAATATCAAAATAAATATCTCATCCAATCATACTGCGTAAGAGATAAAATATGTTGATGTATATTGAATTTAGATAATAGATATAATGTCTGAAAAACTTGAAGGTGTATTTGTCCGCGGCACCAACCATTTTATTTTTACTGTCTTAAAATTAATAACTTTGTAAATACATAGTAATTTTGAGATGAACATTATATGACTTAAATTGCCTGTATGATCGACCTCTATAGTTAGCAAACATTAAACTAAGATTTCTTTCAAAATAGGAACACCCACACAATTAGGTAAGATTTAATGAATGAATGAATTACTTTCTGGTACCCAAATCCTTACCGTTTGCTAGGGGAAGCTCGCAGGCCGGCGAATTGAGCGTACATTGCCAGGACTTGTTAGAAAAACAACTTACTCCGTAGTTCCTACTAATACTTTTAAGGAATAACTTTGTGTGTGTTTATGACATCTATACGCTCTAACGGCTGAAGCGCGCTGCATGAAACCTGGCATGGAGGTAGGTTAAACCCTGGAATAACACATAAGCTACTTTAATCTCTGATTTACGTGGGTAAAACCGCGGGGCTATGCTAGTTTTAACAATAAATTACAAATATATTTTCTGGATATCAAATTTTAATTACCGTACTGACAATGTTATATATACAACATATCAGAAAAAACAGACAAATTGTAGGTCGGATGACACGTTAAATTGTAGGTCCCGGCTATTCAGTAGTCATAGTACGGCAGCCGTTAAGTCATGTCAGAGGCCCTTAGGCAGTTTGATAAACTCTCGTCACGATAGTTGGCCACTCCCATTCAATAAGAAGAAGAAGAAGAAGAAAACACAGTCCAACATACATAAGACACACTAAATGCATTAACAAACAAACATTGTTCAGCTAAATTGCTTCGACCAAATTGACATATCGAGCTAATCTAATACTGTTGCACCAATAGATTCATTTAGCTTAAGCTGTTGGTAGTAATTTCAAGCTACTAACCAACTGGTTCATCTAAACTACCCCCTCCTTGACTAGGTAGAGAAATTAGTATGAAATAATTAACTGCATGGTTACCAAAAATATTTTTAATTTTAAGCACATTTAGAACACAGAACTATACCAACAAATTTTGTGATAAGAATTTGATAAAATTAAAAAAAAGGTAATAAACTCATTTTCCTATAGTTTTTTTCTAACCAACCACCAAAAAAAAAGGAAGATATCAAGTCTTCTGAATTTTTTTTTCTTTTTTATATTATTTTACGGCTAATGGTTTATATTATAACCTAGGGGTACAAAGTCTGTCTGTCTTACTGTCTGTGTATTGTACACATGTACACCTACTGTTTCAAATCTACAGAAACCTTGCGGTGAATCTACTAAAACTACGTGAAAATAATTAATTAACAGGTTTCTTTTATTCACAAAAAAATAACAAAAAATAACAAAATAACCCGCAAAAAATATGGTGAAACAAATAAGTTTATGACAAATTTAAAAACTGAAACAAGTTACTAAAGATAATGGCGTATTAACACTTTTCAAAAGTTTAGACTGTTTCGAGTCAAGTGAACCGGTAATAAAAAAGCCATATAAAAACTTATACCTATATAATTTTAGACGAGTATTATGTAAAATTAACAATTACAATACCGTAATAGTTTTACTTGACTTTAGCTGTTCTGTTTGCATTAAAGACGACACTTTCATACCGAAATAAATAAAGCTAAGTGCTTCCTTAATTCCTAATTATAGTGGCTTAAAGTCTCAGGGAAATGGAGTCGTTTCTACTGAAGTATTAAGTTACATTTACTTAAGTAGTGCAACTGAGTTCGGTGGCCTCAAGTTTGTGAGTATTATTGTTGATTTTATATACTTAAACTAAATTTGGGATGGACATAGATAGACTCTTAAAAAAGAATCAGACTGTATGATATCCCAAAGAGATAATCATTTTCCGTCAGCTGATTCTTAGTCAAGTGTAAACCCTTTCCATTAAAAAACAAAAAAAAATACAACATGGGTATAATAAATTTTGAGGCTCCACTAGTAAGTTAATCAGTACCTAGTGAAACACGAAAAATATAATATATTATCATTATATTATAATTGATCAATCAATTGACATTATGCAAATAAAATAACATTTACATATTTAGTAGGTTCTAAAAAAAAAGTACCTAAGCTAAGCATTAGCTACGTTTAATCCCTTATTTAACTGATTGCGACGTTCCGGAAAAAAGTCATCTGTTTATTTTACTATTTCCATCGCGTTTTTTTGTTTATAGTTTATTATATCATACTGAACTCAACCACTACAATTTGTGAGTCTGGACGAGGCGGCCAACCGGGACGCGCGTGCTGACTCGTCCTCCTGATGATGGAAACCTCAGATTTCCGAAACTTGTCGCGCTAATTTTTCGACGTAATTTTTGACGTAAGTGCTAGCCGGTTATTACAACTTAATTAACTCAACCAGCTCTAAAGCACCTGTTTCATAACACCACCGTCTGACGCGATTTCTAGTAATTAAAATATCTCTTGTTTGAATAAAAAAGCCGCCATTTTGTTTGCAAAGCCTCCCTTTGTTCGAGCTAATGGGTTCTGTTATGCTCAGCACGCAGATTGGGGATTTTTTAGGGTTCCGTGGGAATGGGCACTAATTGGGGTTAGTAATGGGTAAATTTAATATATTTAAACGAAGGAGTTTAAATAACATTACAATAAATGAGTTGCCAGTGTGATGTATTTTTTTTATACAGGCATATTAAATTGCTTCAAATGACAACTCACAACTGTGATGTTTTTCTTGCATTATTATTTTTATTACTGGGTAATAAATCTTATTAGGAAGGAATATGATCATCAGATACATGCGTATTAAAGTTGGACAATAGGTCCGATCCGATTTACAATATTTTATTTAAACTAATCGGAATTCTAACCCTACATTAAAGCATTATTTGAATAAATCATCATATACTTCTAGTTTGCGTGATTTAACTAACATGTGGCGCCATCTAGTTTTGATGGGCGAACTACACTTACATACAATTTAAACACATAATCAGAACCCTCAAATTTCACTTTGACTCTTACTCCCACATTTTTATAGCTATATTGCCTAATGAACCGCTATATTGTAAAGTAAGTATTTTGCGGAACAATCGACCTTTCGGTTTGCGCGATGAAAAAATAATGCGAGCCTCTTTGCGAACTCTTCTTTCTTTTTATTATTTAAGGCTGGGTCGGGTTAATTGATGTTTCCGTGATTGTTCGAGTAAAAAGATACAAGGTACAAAATTTATTAAAATCGTTAGGGTCGTTAGAAAATAGCTATCCTAGTCTTCTATATTATAAAGCTTAAAGGTGACTGACTCATTGACTGACTGACATAGTGATCAATCAACGCACAGCCCAAACCAATGAACGGATCGGGCTGAAATTTGGCATGCAGGTAGATGTTATGACGTAGGCATCCGCTAAGAAAGGATTTTTGGAAATGTCACTTTTAAAGGGGTGAAATAGGGGACTCAAGTTTTTCTTTCTAATGCGAGCGAAGCCGCGAGCACCCACTAGTTTATAAATAAAATCGCTATAGAAACCCCTGATAATGCAAATAATGAATATAAATGACTTCTTCTCGTATTACATTCCATAGACAAGTAGTGTTCACGATAGAAAATACATTCTATAATTAAATGGAAACATTAAATGCAATACAACGTAATTTGGTTTCTGTCACCTGTCACTAATGCATAAGAACTTCTAAAATATATATTTTGATGGTCATTCTAATGCAATATATAAAATGACATGAACAAATGAAAATAGCCAATTAACTGATACGTGGTATTTTGTAGGCACTAAAGATATTTTTACTATGCGTACAACAAATAGTTTGGAATAAAAATATGAGTGAAAAACCCATATTAATAACAGTTTTGTTTCCCAGCTTACATTCACAACCGGGTCGAATGGAATAAAAAGGCAAATATTGAAATATGAATATTCATTTGCGCACAAAAGCAAACTTAGACTTTAAAGAGATGGCAGTGCCAAAACACACGAGCTGGGATGTTGCCAGGGGCTTTATCGTACAGAAAAATATGTATATAATGATATAAATAATACGCGGTCGGTTGGCTGATATGCAAAACAATTTTTGGGTTCGCGGTGTAATGGAAATTCAGAGAGTTCGGGATTTTGATCATTGTAATAACATATTTTTAAGATTCTTATTAATTTAGTAAGTACCACTTGCATTACCAATCTAAAACGCATATAGTGACAACATTTACGTAGTTAAATATATTTGAATGTGGTTGAAATTCGTTGTGCAAGCGACTTTTGGAGCATATTAAATTGTTAATTCATATAAAAAATAAAAAATAAATCTTGGACTTATTTGTGTCTGTCAATTTAATTTTATTTAATAACATGTCAACACAACATTTAATTAATAAAAAAGTTGAGAAACGTTTTCATAAGTAAACATTTTGTTGTAAGTTGGTTTATCGTTTACTTAAATTGACATTAAAAAATTGCATGTCTGCACAACCTTCATGTATTAAAAACATTACATACAAAGAAACCATATTGTACCAGAAACTGCTAAACCAAATTGCTCCAACCACTGATATTGTGGCTAAATTGTTTTAAATGACCGTTAATAAAATTAAAACAGTGTTTAAAAAATGTCTCGACATGAAGTAGCGTTTGAGCAGTAATTTTCTAAGACCATTATTTTGTAAAAGTTTTACCTTAGTAGCTTAAGTCACGAAAAGAAGGAAGAAATTGAAGTGATTCTGGGAAAAGAATAGACTTAGCAGGTAATATTTTTTATGTTTATATTTATTTTGGAGAAACATTATTGTTTCAAATGATAAATAAATTTCAAATACATATTTTTACCATTAGCTTCCAAATACTATAAAAGAGAAAGTTTGTGTATAAGCTTAATTTGATCCCGAATTAGAGTGTGTTAAATAGAACACATGAGATTTTATGAGATGTTAATACGAAATATGTCTCAAAAGTAGTTCTATGAAAAAAACCTGTTCATTCTATTTGGTCGCTCAGCTAGTTTTCCCTCGAATAAATTTATAAGCAACAAGGTAGAAGTGCGCTTTAAAATTTTATTGGTGGAAATCAAGACGATGTCTTTTACGGAAGTTGTAAATTTTAAATACTACGTGTATTTCTAGGATTTCACTAGGTAAAAGAAAATGGCATAAATAAAAACTTTACTACGAGTACTGCTTTAGTTGTTTAGTTTGTACTATCTTTTTATTATTTCTATTTTTACATGTTTCGCTAAGTAGACAATGATCATTGAAGAGGCTGGAAATACTGGTTTTTATTCTTTGAGGTATGTTTTTGACAAAAAAATCCCAAATCTATTAACTATTTGAAATGTGTATAATAATTTCAACTCGCGAGCTATGAAAAGGTCTATGGAAATCCTGCATTTTATTCATGAACAGCACATAAGCATTTTAAGTTTCTCAGTTAAATTTTATCCTATTACCTTGAACTCATTTTATTCCACAAAACTATTCTCAAATCACATATTTGGAACATCATATACATAAGTACTATAACATGCTACAATATCTCGGTCGACAGAATTGCTGCAATTCCCATATATCAAAGGAGTGGCTTCCAAGGGACATCTTAAGAGATCACAACCACGCACAGAGCAAACGTTCTCATTCTCTTTTAATGGACTTCTTGTTTATTTATTTTTATTTTACAAGAGAGTAAAATATCGTGCTTACGCGGAAGAACAAAATAGAAATTAAATAAATTCGTTCCACTCTAGCTGAACCCGCGGCGTTGCTAGCTAGTATTTGTTTTTTTTTTACTTCTGTCTTGTTCGTCAATCGTTCTTTTTACACAGACTAGGTTTACACTTTACCATAAATTCGCCTGATGGTAAGAGGTCATTACGGTATAGGATGGAGTGCGCTTACCCAGTAAGAACCGATTCACTCTCGCTTTGAAGACACTTGCACGACTTGCCACTTTACAATTTCAATGTAGAGCCATCTTTATGTGGCGCTATGTGTGTAACGCTTTCAATGTACAGTTACATATCATTGCCATAATCGAAAACTCATGGTCTCATAGAAACTTAAAAACACTTAAATATAATCGAAAACTCGAAACGTATTAATACTACGCAAACTCTTCGATCTTCATCACATTCGGTCGAATCTATTAGATTTACACATCTATCTCTCTGTCGAGCACCTAAATTTGTCACTTAACTCTAATTTATTTCATGTAGTAGGTACGCTTGATGCAAAATCCGGGGCTAAGTTACTTTCAATCAAGCCTCTATCAACCTTTCTCTACCACATAAACTCGTCAACACTAGAGTATACCAATATTATATAAACATTCATTACATACTAACGGATGTAGTTCAATATACCTCGTAAACGTTTATATCTACATCACTCTCGAACACCTAAATTAGTCACTCAACTCTAATTTACTCCATGTTTGCTTGATGTCAATCTCAAAAACCCGGGGCTTCGTAACTTTCAATCAAGCCTCTATCGACCTATCTCTACCAAAAATACTCGTCAACACTAGAGTATACCAATATTATATAAACATTCATTACATACTAACGGATGTAGTTCAATATACCTCGTAAACGTTTATATCTACATCACTCTCGAACACCTAAATTAGTCACTCAACTCTAATTTACTCCACGTATGCTTGATGTCAATCTCAAAAACCCGGGGCTAAGTAACTTTCAATCAAGCCTCTATCGACCTATCTCTACCACAACCGCGACACCTGTCGGGCCCTCATAGTTCGCAAATTAATTTTGACTAAGGTTCACTTGTGGGGGTGAATATTCATACAAAGTTTACGGAAATATTTAAGTCTACCAAGAAAAATATCAATCAGATAGTCATATGACGGAGGTTTTAACGAACAAGCGCAAAAAGTGACACTTGGAAAAAAAAAGGTTTTATACTTAACTTAGAATTATCTCTGTGCTAACTTAAAATTAAAATCTGAAAGAGATAGACGGGAATAGTCACTCTGGTGCGTCCTATCAGCAATGAGTGCTTGTCAATATTATTGTTTTTTTACTGCAGTGAGTTTTTTTTTTAAGTTAGACATAATATCTTAACACAATTACTTTAACCGACCAGTAGAATATAAAATTAAATTTTCTCAGACAGTCATTACCAACATGACAGTTTTCCATCTAGTGACAAGCACAAGACTGTTGTCTTGCAATAGTTTGTATGTAAGTCCTCCTCTGCTACTGGACCTTAAAACTGGCCTATGTCGAGCATCCCAAAAGGGAGGAACTTCTAATTGGGTCAAATAGATCCTTTGTTCGACCCTTGAATGACTATCGAAGGGATTGAATAACCCATGTGTACCGGTGACGGTATACTTATGGCACACCTTATACTAATTTATAGAGTTCCCGTGTTCCCTATCCCACACCGCAAGTATATAAAATATACCTAAAAAAATTCAATGAAACAAACTTATATCACCTTCTTATAAAGTGATGTAAAGTTATTGCTTACTTTAAAAACTATGAAATGTATATTAATTATTTCATAATTTTTTTAAGGGTTTGTGATTTTGTCATTAGTATATTATGTACGTAAAACAATACATTGCAATTGCACCTCGAACGATATATATATATACAAGGTGTAACAGAAGGGTGTGACAATACTTATACTATACATACCTATGTATATATAGAATACAGCCCACTAGGTTTCAGAATTCTAAGTGTCATAGATTTCGAGTAATCATAAGTTGAACTTTCATTAAAACTTTAAGACTTGCAACCTTATATAATCTTATCATTTTGAGCGTTCATTGACTTTTGACGCTATCAAATGACACGGCGCGGCGGTGTCTCTCTGAGAGCGCGCGAGAGAGAGAATACGTTGCTTTAAAACTAATGCTAGAACGGGATGAAAGAATGTGTGCTTATTTCGGTTTCGTTCAGTCAGTGATCACTCGCTAGGGCTGCCACGAAATTAAGTGAAAAATATTATCTAATTTTTGTATGGTAAAAAATATATGCGATTTAATTTTTCATATTTTGGTATATGACTCCTTACATGATATATATGTATACTCTTTAATATTGTCACACCCTTCTGTTACACCTTGTATATATATATATATAAGATAAACAAATCTGTCGTACAAAAGAGAGTAAAAACAAAAACTTTTACGTTTAAATTCTGTCCAATAGCGGTACAGCGTTTATCTCAAAATTACCGTTACAGTCCTTATCGGAAAGTCAAAGTAATTCCATCCGATATCCGGCCCTATCTGAATCCAATTATTATTCAATACAGGTTTTTGGCTTAAGGGAGAAGTTAAGTTTTTAAAAGCCGTTTAGAAGGACATTGTGATTTTTAGTGTATAGGTACAGGTTTTAGTATTCGTAAAGCATCAAATCCAAATTAAAAAAAATGCGCATGAAAGAATTAAAAAATATTATGTTTGTTCGTTCTTAACGTATCACTGGACTGCAACGGGTCTGCGAGATTTTTTCTTAGAGGTAGTATACAATCCGAGAGTGACTTATTTAACGCCACAGTTAATAATACCAATAAACTGAGTTTCGATTATTATCCAAACATTGTTCTGCAAAATGTCATATAAGCTCATCAGTAAATTACCAATTTTAGCGATAAAATATCAGTCCAAATCAAATATAAAGGTTTAAAGCCATTCAATGTGGTTCATTATAACTTAAACCCATCAGATTAAAATTTAATTTCATTGAAATATAATAAGTTGAATAGTTAGTTGACAGAAATGTCATTTTATCACAATTATATCAATTCACTACCACTCTTTTGACGCAACGCGTGGCGAAACAATTGTCATAATTGTCTTTTTGGTAACAAAAAACCGGTGCTATTAAACCACTCAATATACCTATATTATTAAAAACGGGTATAAAAAAGTTCACCTACGTAAAACCATACACAATAATTCATACACATATTTTCTGAAACCGTATCCATAACTTTCATGAAATTCAGTGCCCTATTAAACTACCAAACGCAAACATCACCGTTTTATACTAAAAACTAGCATTTTTCCAGTCAAAATATCGCGTTCAAATATACATCGTTTTGCTCCCGATTCGTGTTATCTTTGCCTCCTAGTAAAGAAATGGATAAAGCGGGATTTTAAAATGTTTTATATTTTTCTCGGGAGCATGAACATGGACAATATACGAGTAACTAAAGCTTTTAAAGTGTAAAATAAAGTTGTCGAATTAAATGGTATTTTATTCCTTGTTTTATTTATTTAAAAAAAAGATAAACCATTCACAAGATTGACTTCTTACTAGAGTAATACATAACAGAACGTTTTTTTCATTTGTAGGAAACTATGGCCAGTGCATAAAACCAACTAAATTATCAAGTTCACGATACGAGATCATTATATTTTTCTAAAAATAGATGAAATGAACATATTTTATTAAAAACTGAGTGCATAACTGTGGCAAAATACAATTTTTTATCAATTTCATTTCGAATCACAATAAAATACATCTATAACCTATGTATGTATAAAATATTCATCAAAATATAAATCATACACAGATTCTTCTTCTTCTTATCGATTGAGAGTAGCCACCTCTGGTGTCGAGAGTTTATCAAGCCGCCCTGAGGGCCTCTGACATGGCTTAGCGACTGCCGTACTAATAAAACAGAGTATTATTACTTTACTATTTACATACATTTAAAACTTTTGTCTATATCAGACAAAAAAAAAACTACAAAAACAAAACTTACTTTATTCTGTATTGTTTTACTGTAACCCCACTATGCATGAACAAATAGAGGTAGAAGCTAGCTCTGATTTAGATCGATGCACTTGGTCTGCAACGTGTATATTGAATCGAGCGTTTTGCAGGCATAGGCTGTTTCAAATGTATATTGAAAACTATTTCGTATTGAAGGATTTTGAGAGAAATCTATAACAGTAATTTTTTTTTATAGTTTTTTTACATCACGAAACAGGCATACGTTTGACAACAGCCAGTCTATAACGATATTTTAGTTATACCGTATCGCATATCAAAGACGTATTTTAGTAAGTTGTAGACCGTATATGCATATTAAATTATAGGTACGTGTTGAATTATTTTAATAGTCACATATGTAGGTAGTTAAAATCATCTTATTAAGTATAAAGGTGAAAATGTGTGTGTAAATTGCGTGTGAGTTAGTTCCTTATTCACGCGCAATTAGTTAAACAAATTATAATATTTTGAATATTAGTTACCGATATTAATGATGTTTTATATTAAGCATATATTGTACAATAATATCAAAAAGTTGTAACAAGTGACCTTCAATATGAAAATACCCAATATGGCACCCAATGGTGATGATATTAAGTAAAAGCTGTTGAAACTAATTAGTTTCAACAAAATAATATTTATTTGAAAACTCAAAACAAACTACAAAATTAACCAGACAATTCACAAAACAATCATTATAATGTAAACAATAGGCAACAATCTCAAAAACGTTTCATTTTAACCGCAACCCCTCATAAAAAGTCTGCCATTATCAATTCTAATTATCGCTCGTTCTAACAGTTGTATCATAAAATGAAGAGTTATTATTTGGTCAGCTACATCAAAGAGGCATAAATTGAGCAAATGGTGGCTCTCTTAAAAATTCGATAAATATTGCAACAGTAAAAAAGTTTATTATCCATTTAGCTACTCCAAATCCAAATATAAATCTTAAAATTTTGCGGTTCAAATTTAAATTTAAGGTATTATTTATAAGAGTATTTTATGTTTTCAAGAGTAAATTGACGATTGATTGAAGTGACGTAAATTTCAATAATAAGTTTTGAGTCACAACAGATTAAGAAGCATAGGCTGAAAAAATATACTATACTCTACACGTGTTTGTAAATATTAAGTTTAAAATATTTATCATTTATTTTAGAGATTCCATATTTTTATACAAGAATAAAAAAATTTGCTTGCCGTTTAATTCATTCACAAATGATGTGGAGTTTTGTGTCCAAATTGTGTCCCAAGGGGGAAGTTATTGCTATACTTTGTGTCATATTTCGTACTTTATGGACATACAAGTTGTTTTGGCTTTCTAATAGTGAAATATGATGGGGGACAATTTTGTATTCACAGTTATACTAAAAAGTTCAGAAAATGGTTCAAGAAAACAAAAGAGATATCTGCGAAAATAATTAATCATTGCCTATTTAGTAAGTCTTCAAAGAAAAGATAAGGATAAACAAATAGTAATAATAAAATTGAGACCAAATAATTATGTATTCGGTAAGTTATTGGTATTTAAACTATCATAATTATTTCCTCTTTAATACCAGGGTTTTGAAAAAGTGTTTTTTCGACATGAAAACGTATTTTGTTTCAAAAATACAAATACCTACGTGGTTGGTTTTTCGGGACCACGGTTTTCTTTGTAAACTTATATTTGATGTATAATTTATTTCTACCTATGTTTAGTATACATTAAACATTAAAAACTTTGACTTTGTCTATTTAATTTACAGATAAATTTGAATGCCATTTCTGTTTAATGTCTTTTAATCGATATCAAAAGATAAGGTGTGTATGTTAAGTTTCTACTTGTTATTCTGACGGTCACCCCGAATCAATTACTTGGTTTTAAGTCTTTCTTAACACTAAGGTCACTTGAGGCGCCACTTGCTAAAGAAACACTGTAATATTATCAATTCTCAAGTGAATTGCTGGAACATACTAACAGACGTTTGACGACAGAATTACACATTGATATTACAATATGCCTATTACTTTCAATATCAAACTTAACACAAGGTATCTTACCAGACATACAAAAGTGTACAATCAAAGGGATTCTAGTTATATAAATTCTATTGCCTCTGGGATAGGTTATACTCGATCATTGATAAGAACTTTGGAAGTTATAAGGAATTACCTGGAAATGTACGTTTCTTTTCAAGACATCAACTATAAAGGAAACACGAGGCTCGTTATCTTTAAAGATTGTTAACAGCTTGTATTGATAGGAAAAATGTTACACGAATAATCAGTTCATTATTATAATTGGAGAAGATGTTCAGTTCAAATCTCTGAAGTTAACACATTGGTTCCTAAGCAAAATCCTAGATGACGCTAGTAGTCGAATTAAATCACGCTTACTTGTCGACCGCATAATTTGTAAACAAATATCGGATGTTTATTTCATTAAACTGCTAAAGATTGTTTTATCATCATCAACCCACGTCGTGAACCCCTTCCCAACCTCTTAGCATTTTATTCAGAAGTTATTGTTACATTTAGAGGTTATATAAAATCTTTGAATGGAAAAAGATTTCTCAGACTATTAATTGGTTTGCTTTAAAAATGTCAGTATTGAGCATAAAACCACTCCCTTTTTATGACAAGTTTTTAAGAAAAAATAAATATTAAAAAAATCTAAATACTATGGTCTAAGGTAGAGAGTATTTCTGGTTCCGCACCCGGGAAAAAGTGTTTGTTCGTTGGTCTGTTTGTCTGTCTGTGTGTATTTTATTTTAAGAGTACTTATGTATACTTGGTTATATATATGGTTTCAGTGTCTGCTTTTCATCCAGATGCACCCTGGTTCGATTCTGGCCCTACACCAATGATTTGTATTTTCAAGTTATGTGTGGATTTGCACTCGCGTAGCGGTGAAGGAAAACGTCGTGAGGATACTGACATGTTTGAGGACCACAATATCCAAAGACATGAGTCTTCCGTGAAAGGACCTGGGCAGTCAGTCAGTCACGGTGGTCTTCCTCTGTTGAGGGTACTCTCCTCAAGTCTGTGACTTCTTGAGAGGGCTGGGCGCCGGGGCACACTGACTCCGGGGAAGTGGTTCAGCATCCGGAACCCTTGTGGAGCTCGCCTGGGTGCTGGTAGGTAGTGGTTGGTGTAGTGGCGTGATGCTGCGACGGGCGCGCGGCTCGGCGAGGGCGCGCAACTCGTCGAGGGCTCGCGCGGCGGAGGCACGCAGGTCATCACCTGCCACGATGGAGGTCAGGAGGCCCACGTACGACTCCAACAAGCTGTTGTTGTCGCTGTAGGTCCCAACCTCTGTCGCGCTATCACTGCGCCTTTCTTGCCGCGGCGCGCTCACTGGCGCTGCCTGCGGCGTGTTGCGGCCTCTCTCAATGCGCGGGCTGCGCAGAAGGGAGGGCGACTGTAGAGGCCGTTGCTTCTCAAGTGGATTTGCCGCCGCTGGACTGGCCGGCGGGGTGGTCGCGGGTGAAGAGGGGGGGGGGGAAGGGGTACCCCTACCACGCCTTCCCCTCCGCCGCCGTCTTCGAGGTACGAGTTTTGGTGAGGCTGGTCTGGACGGCTCGTCTCGTCCACTGGGCTGGCGGGACGGCGCCGGTGACGGTAGTTCGAGGCGCCGCCTGGGTGTAGCGCGTTGTAGCACTGGTGACGGTGGCCGGGTGATGCGCCACTGCTGCTGGGGCTGGTGCTGCTGCGGTGGTGGCGCGGGCTGCGCGGGCGGATGCCTGTCCCCAGGGATGGGGATAGCTCGCTTACGCGCTTCGCGCCGGAACCAGGAGCAGTTGCTGTGGTTGGCCGCATGCGGTCCCGCGCAGTTGGCGCACTTCTTAGGTGCGTTGGGCGAGCACTCTCGTCCGTGGTGAGGTCCCCCGCACTTGACACAGCGCTGGGGGCGATGACACTGGGCGCTGGCGTGGCCAAACGCTTGGCAGCGGTGGCACTGCGGTGCTGTGGTGGTGCCGCGCCATGCCTTTATGGATACGCACGGCATTAAGAGAAGTTCGGTCACATTGAACAGACGAGCTTGAAGATCCCGGGGCATCTGGCTCAGCTCAACAAATATTATTGAGCTGGTTCTCCCTGGGCGTGGTGGAATGTTGCGTGCATAACGCGCCGGAAATCCGCGCTCTTGTAGCGCGTTCATTACGACTGTAGGGTCGGTGGCGGTGGGGAGGCCTCGTAGCGGCACCTTGATTGGCTTGTCTCTCGCTAGCGAGTAATTGTACCAGGCCAGCCCCGGCACAGTACCCTCCAGCTCCGCCAGATCGCCGATGGTGGCGCGATATTCTTCCTCGCTTTTGGGCAGCAGGCGTATCCCGGCTCCCATCGGGTGAGCCGCAGGTGTTCGACCAAACCTGCGGCGCAGCTCCTCCAGGTGCCGTGGCCAGTCGGGGAGGGACTCCACTGTGATGATTGGAATCTTTCTCGACCCAACTGGTCGACTGGAAGGCGCTAATGCTGGTCTTGGTGTAGTGCTACGCGGCGATTGCGGTATGCCGACAGCGGGCGCGCGCAGCACGTTCGCGTACGTTTTCATCTCGCGTTCACTCGACGACGATGATCTGGGCGTGGTTGAGGATGATGATGATGATTCTGGCGACGCATCCCGGCTGTCCGGTAAATACTGGTCCCTCGGGAAGGGCCGCGAAAGAGCCGCTCGGCTAGCTTTCTGGCTGGTATTTACAGTCGCGCTCTGCTGCGCTCTCATTGGCTGGCTGGCTGGATGGGTGGTCGCTCTATGTGAGGGCTGCATGGTGCGGTGTTGCGCGGTACGCGGCATCTCCGACAGACTCCCGTTTGCCGCCCAAACAGGTAGACTGTTCAGAGGGAGCCAGGCGGACCGTCACTGTACACTGCACTAAAAATGTTAATGTCACTGGATGAATTTGAACTTCGTGTAACGTCACAATTTACTGTCCGGCGGCGGAACAGCACAGTTGCGCGGCACTAATGCACTCACACGGTAGGTAGTCACTGTCTGTTAGGTATAAGGGCACACGGGTTGCGATTTCTCAGCAGAACTCGGTGTGCGGTAGGCGTGTGCCTGCCGTGGCGGCGCTTGGTCACAAGGTGACGACGCCGGGGCGGCAGGCGGTAGTCCCTGGAGATGGTGCAGGTCGCATCGACCTCTCGTTCGGGAGCTGCAGCACGAAGACCGACGAGCTCAACCTCACGGGAGGGAGCAGACGAGCAGCGCGAATCAACAGGAGGTCAGAAGGACCTGGGCGCCCACCACGATGTATCTGCCCAAGAGAACTCTCCTAACGAATTAGTTCTGCGGGGGAGTCACAATCCTCAGTCATGAGGAAATACGTAATATAATATATATCAATACACAATTATTGTCTTATATTAATTTCATCAAAGTCACCTTCAAAAATTATACATCATTACAACCCCATTTCTAGGAATAGCTTTACCTACAATAGGTAGAATAGGTCCTATACGTATAAGCATTTACACCCAACACCGCGCACCAAAGCAATTCCTATTTTCCCTGAATATTCGATAGGTATTTGGACCTTCACCCTTATTAAAACAAGGTCAGGCGATAGAACAATCTACAACTAAGTGCTCAGACTATAAAAGTTGGATATACCTATACATATTTATAATTCTCTGAATTTCAGAATTGGTCTGCTGAAATCTAAGTAATAAGAGAAATACCTATATAGACAAAATGCCTACTTCCTAATTAATTGAATATAACTGTGTATGTTGTATCTACGCTTTGCCAATCACAGCATACATTTTTTCACGAAATATTTTCTGTTAATTTATCGTACACCGTATGGAAAATATATGTCATCACAATATTGTCACATTTTACGTTGAAAATTAATTTTTTTTCGTTTTTTCAAATTTCCTGGAACAGCCATCACAATTTTAATGTTACTAGTGGATACCCGTGACTTCACTCGCATTATTTCAGTATTATAAGTAGCCTATGCCACTTCAAAGACCTCATACTACCTACATACCAAAAATTGTGATGATCCGTTCAGCCGTTTTGCGTTATGAGCGTTCAAATAAACAGAAAAACAAACAAAACTTATAAAAACTGCTGAAACGTGTTTTAGTATTGATCTAAAGTATATTCTTACTTTTTTCTTATATATTCAATGTTTTTATAAGCTCTTTTTTATAAAATAAGGCCATTTTGTCATTAAATTTCGATACAAAATGTTCGCTGCCGTTAAACTTACACTGTTGAGAAATACTCCTTAACAAGCCTTTTAAATTAAATATAAAAACAAATACTCTATAAAGATATTCATATTATATCAGGCCAGTAAAAATGCCTGACGACTAATTTCATCGACTATCCTGAAGGAGCTTACAATAATGAAGTTGTGAGCTAAACTCGATTTATGGACTAACTTAGTTTATCGACTAACTAGGTTGTTTAGACTAGCCTCGTCTTGAGAATTTTGAGTTTGGGACAATTTAATGGATGATGAGTTATTGATTAGATATCGGTTAGCCTTTTACTTTAGGTCCGTTTGATTTGAGTGAAACGTTATGTTTTGTGTACTTTTTTATACGTTAAGGAATTCGCTACTTTTTGAGAAATGGTAGATATAGTTTTTTTGGAATAAATGTATTCCGTCCTGTTACTCAACGTGGTATAAGTATTAGTTTAGAACATGGAAAATAAAATGTCGGTTCTTGTTGTTTAAACATTACATAATGTACAAACAATTAAAATGTCAACTTAAAATTGAAGCGTTGATTTATCGTTACGTTTTCACAGTTAAATTATCATGACAGTATTTAGACAATTTTCGAACAACAAAAACGGACTTAGTATTTTGGCTTTTTATAACAAGTTTAGTCTATTAGTTTTTAAATAGAGAGTTTATATTATTTGATTCAAAATAATTCATAATTTTAACAATAAATTCAAGACATAATGTTTGTGTTAATAAATATGTAAATGAGTCTTAGAGTTTCTTTAAAATCAAAACGATGCAAAGTCGCGGGCATCTAATAATTATATAAAATTTAGTTTGTAGTTAAAGAAATCTTATATTTTAACTTCCAAGAAACTTCATTACACTTCGCAACAAACACAAAACGAAATCGCCCCGATGAATATAAGAAATCAGAAACGATAAAATCTGTTTTTCGGACGAAGCAAACTTAAATTCCCCAAGAAACGAATACAAACTAAAACTGCTGGAGTTTGGGAAAATATCCAGTTAAAGTTCCTTCGAACTCGACCCAAAGTTTTGGGCTACCTTCGGATTGGAAGTTAAAGTGGTGGTTTACCTTCCGTAATTTTGTATGTAAATAATATTTTTGGTTTGCTGAGGCCGCTGATGGTAGGTATTCACTGAATTATAAAAGCAAGGTAAGTCATTTTTATTGTTAAGTGCAATTATCAGTAGTAGTAGTTTGGTGAATATCAAAGTTATTTGGACAATTAATTTCGCACGTAGATATGGCTATTTTGATACTTTATTTCATGTGTTCCATGTTGTAATCCCATTCAGCTTATGCATCTGGTTGCAAAAAGTTGATGTTTGTCTATGAAACTCAATGTTAAAACCTGATTAGGTTATTTTATTTGATCTGGTGCTGAAATGACAGTCCGTCATAGGAATTAAAATTAAAAAAAGCCATTCATTTATTATTAAAAATGTGAGCATTTTGTTATCCTTTTTTATCAACGTATGCTGTCCCACTCCTGGGCAAAGGTCTTGTCCAACTCCCTCCATGAATCTACTCGTATGTTATTCTTACTTGCTTAAATAGTACTTAGCATATTTTAAGCTAATGCTATTATCTTTATAATGGGGGTGCTGACAAACTTTCAGGTTGCTTAACATCAAGCAAGTTGTAGAAAAAAGAAGAACCATGAAAAAAGAAAAAATAAAAAAGTAGGTAATATATTTGAAAAATTGGTTTCGCATTCTCTCGAAACAACGTTCCGATATTATCAAGGTAAATATTTCATAGGTCGTTATGAGTACATTTTAGTTTAAAATTAAGTCTTTTATTAATAATTTTCATACCTCCTAGATCAAACATTTCTCTACCAAAAATTATAATAGATGATATTGAAATAAGTAACACAAGTTATTTCATATTTACATAAAAAAAGATGTAGGTAACAAATAAGCATGTAGTTAGTATATAATATAACTAGTGGGTGCTCGCGGCTTCGCTCGCATTAAGAAGTAAAACTTGCATCCCCTATTTCACCCCTTTAAAAGCGGCTTTTCCAAAAATCCTTTCTTAGCAAATGCCTACTTCATAACATCTACCTGCATGCCAAATTTCAGCCCGAACCGTCCAGTGGTTTGGGCTGTGCGTTGATATATCAGTCAGTCAGTCAATCAGTCAGTCAGTCACCTTTGAGTTTTACATATTTAGATTGAACCACCCGAATTAAAATGTCAAAGGTAGTTACTTCAAAATGAGCTGTAATTAAACGTCGCTGTCGTAATAATTACCTATTATCGCGAGCCTTGATAATATCAAATATTGATCATCTCACTGAATTATTTTTTTAAATACGTTAGTTGTGTCTTTTAAATAATTGCAAATTGTTTTTTTAATGTATAATAATATCAAAATGATTATTTTGTAGTTTTTTAATTGGTAATGATGACTAAATAAATTTAACCTAGGGAATTATTATATAAATTTTGTTTTAGTTCACATAATGTACATGTACTTATAGGTAGATATCTAGTTACAGAATAAGTATAGTTTTTTGTTGGTTAGAAAATGGACTACTCATATATACAGCACTTCATGTAACATTTTGATCCCACGACCTTTCAGAGCCCGCAAAAACGCAATCCAAATAGTCACGACCAACGCAAACAACACGAAAAACACTGACTTCAGTTATTTGAGGTGCCCTTAAATAAACAAAATCCGCACGCTTCGACCCGGCCCGCTTCCACCCAGCAAATTGAAACAAATATTGTCACTTTGTCACATCGACAACTCCCCTACTCACCTCACTTTTGACAAAATAAAAAGGCGCAATCCCCGAAACTTTCACCCGCGTCAGACCTTTGACAGTTATTAGCGAAACACGAGACGTATCAGCTACAAATACATACAATACTTACTCAGAGTATTTTCTAAATTAAACACTGAGAACTCACTCACAAATCACTGGCACTGTGTTAGGAATCACGTCAGAATGCACACTAGACTTGAGTTATCACCAGAGAGGTTAGAATCAAGCACGCACGTGAGTTCTACCCACAAAATCCATCAGACCGCAACACTCTGATGTTCAGAGCAAACTGAAATCGTGAACCGGGCTCAGTATAGAGTATTCTCCTCTCTTTCGCTCTAGCTACATTGCCAGCGCTTGGCTATTTACTTTCTCTGTCTAGCAACGTGAGAGCCTGTGTTCGTAATACGTATAGGTCAATATGAAACTCTTCGGGCTCTGGAAGCTGCAGTTAGGGTGGCCATTACTTTACTCGTGGTTTTTGGGATAGGGCTAGTTAAGTCGTGTAACGTGATAATGTATGAACGTAATTACGTTATAAGTGTTCCCAGATGCGATAGCGTGTGTAATAGAATTTTGTTGCTCTATTTCGGTATGTAATTTTCTAGATAATTGTAGTTGTATTTATTTTCTGTACTGTTAACATTAAGGGAAGTAATTATCGAAAGTTCTAAATTTTAATATTAATTCTACTGTGTTAGGTTCATTATAGAGCTAAACTATCATTTACTACTAAAAAATATTTCAATCCATTTAGTATACATACACAAATAGGCACTTGAAAAAAAAGCCATTTAACAATTGACTAAATTATTTTACAAAATTGTTTGATCGTCTTGTATAGTGGCTGAATTCTCTTGGATGCTGTGTTGTAATTACCAACACTCATAAAGCAACAAACCAGTTAATAAAATAAATGATTTTGTAAATGCTGATTTTTGTTATGTAGCTTGATTTAAATAAAAATGATCAAATAATTATTCTGGGACAATGCACACAGCGCCATCTAACGCCATACAAAGCTAACCCTTGTATCGTGGGTACTAAATATACTATTTATACTCATATATTACTGTTATGTTGCCTAACATCAACCAACTTCGAAAATTCTAAATTTTAGACAGTTATTTTATGCTGTTTTGTCGGACTGTCAGATTTCTTAACAAGTCCTGTCAGTGCATAACACAACGATATCTTGTCGCATTTTTCTTTCCTAATCTCAAATTTGAAGACTTTTTTATCAACTACATTTTATTTTGAGCGAAAATAATCACGTGCCACTCAACAACCATAGTGCGGGTTTCGCACAAAACAAAATAACTCATAATTTTTTTACCACACACAAAATTCACAAAAACAACTTGCCTTATTTTTCCTCTATTTGTCCCACAAACTCCAAACTCCACGCCCCCCTACCAGCCCCGTCTCACTGTCCGCGCATGCGCACAGCTACTCCACGGACACAGCACACACCCCAGAAAATTAATTATTTCAAACAGTACACTGCTGGAGCATTATTCATACCATTTGCTGCTGATTACGACAATGGCTTTAAAGCAAATTTTATATATGTTTTGGTATTTCTGTATGTTGTAGTCTTATCATGGTATATTAAACTTTAGGGATTATTTTAGTCTTCTTTTCAGAACTTAAAGGTATTTGTAGATTAATAGGTAAACAAAATTACTATTATAAGCATATATTGTTTGAATTTCAATTCTTATAAACAAAGTTTGTCAATGATTGAACTTTCTATGTACTACGAAAATGTCATATTATTTTTAGCACTTGATATCAAAATTGAAGTGAATTTACGTCAAAGATCTATGCATGTGTTTCTATGCTAAATAGTATGTGTTAATAGTTATGGTTGATAAATATAGATCTAAGTGTATGTATTGATCTTATTAAAATTGTCTTTTTATAAGAAAATTTATATTTTTTATTCAAGTTTATTCCCTCATCTGTATCAGTGGTACAATATTTAGTTAAGCAATTTCACAAAGTCTTTAAGGAATAAATACTTGCAACATAAAAACCATTTCGTTCAGTGAAAATCGCACGTGCCACCGCAGTCAAACTGTTAGCTCCAAAAGATGCAATCTCAAAATAGATGTTAGGAGATAGTTTCACCTCCTTAAAGCACGTCCCAAAGCTATAGTTTTAATCGTTTAAAAGCTCTGACTTAGCTTTTAGCACTTGAGAAAAAGATTTTACGAGATTTGCGTGTCTCTGAGTTTTATGTTTTGGCTTTATTTTGGACCTTTCTAGAAATGGTTTTAGGTGGAGTTTTATTTTATTTTTATAGAGCACTGATGACAAATTTAGAAATATTTTTGTGATTGGTATAAAATGGTACATAACTTTGTTTTCATGGAACCTTATTTTACAAGTAATTTTAAAAGTAAGTAGTGTAGAAGGGAGAGCAGCAAGCTATGGTTTTAGTGGTTCTTATGATATTGAAAGAGAGGCGCATTCAAAGAGGCCTATGCCCAGCAGTGGGATAGAGAAGGTTGTGAATGTTGATGATATTATATTGATACACAGAGACCATTACATATATGTATTTTGGTATAGTCCTCCTCCTTCTTAGATCATGTTCCCCATTACCGAAAGTTGAGACTTTGCAGAACTTATTTATTGGAGACTTTTTAAAGGTCAGACAAATCAAAATAAGCACCCTGATTTTTATGTTCTCATGTGAGCCTATTATTTTAAAACTGAAACATTAAGTTTGGGTTTGCATTAAGCCATAGTTTGTCTGATACGCAAATGCTATGGCCTAAGATGGAGCGTGCTTACCCGATAAGAACCAAAATAAATCAAATTTCTTTCAGATTTTCGTTCCTCAAAAGCCTCTGGACATAAAAAGAGCAATATCTGCGTAACGCCAACCTTTCAAATACCCATTGACATTATCGAACATTCACTTTGCTCTAATTTTCCTTAATACGTACCATCCTTATTAGGTTACGTTTTATCGCATATTCAAATGTTCTTTCGAAGAGCGTTGGAATCGACCGTTTCTTTATGACGCTAACGTTTGGCTCAATTGTGAATGATTTTGTATTAAATAAAAAAAGTTTGTGCAATTTCAACGAATAGTCAGATAAATAAATTCTGCATTTTGTTGATGTAGTGGCAAAAAAATCGAGAAAAAAATTACTGGCAGGTATTTTTTTATGTGTACGTTTACGAGTTAATTGAAGACGAAACCAAGATTAATGCTCAGCGGTTTTGAGCCAACTCTTGCCAGTCTGCAATATGCATTTCTCGCAGTGTTATATCAAAAGCTGATTTTGTGCTAAAATGTGTGTTGCTACTACTTTTTATATGTAAATAATACTACACAAGTGACCCAAAGGGCAGGAGCCAAGAATCACTAATGTTTGTAAACATTAGTGATTCCACAGTTTATCTCGCTGCTCCCTCCCTATCTAAATCTGTTTCGGGTCACTCAAGTTCCTTATTTTAAACGTCTTTATTTCCTGCCGCTATTAGCCAAGTCCTCAAAGGGCGAAGCGTGGAAGCTCGCTGATTAAAGAAAAAGTCCTTTAAAAACCAGGAAAATAGAATGAAATAAAGGAAAATAAGAGAAAAACGGGCAAATTACAAAACACCTCCATTTTGCTTAGTCAAAAGTAAATTAAGGTGTACATTGATAAATTAGGGTTCAGCTTTGGGGTTGTGGTCCATTAGCTGTGTTCTAGGTCAGCACCTATTTTGCCAGTTTGGGCACTGGAAAAATGACTAGGCTCATCTTGTGTCGAAGATTAATGTGTGTGAAAATTTTTGTTACGAAAATATTGATGTTTTATTTGGAAGAAGACTAGTTTAAAATTTCACGTCACTTCTAAAATTATGTTTTATAATTGTATTGTAATAAACTTCAATAATAGATCAGAATAATTTTAAAAATCTGAACAATGTATGTATATTGCTTTTTAAATTCCTTATTTACTTAATATTACTCAATAATAATTCAAAAATAGGTCATATGTGTGAAAAACAAACTGTAAGCAGATTACAGACATTTTATAAAAAAAAACATTTTAGATACCTACTAAGGCTTGAAAGCAGACGGCGACCTCAAATAAGCGAAGATCTGCGATAAAGTTACTCTTGCTCTAAGGCTTTTTATGAATTTGGACGGATTAAGTTTGGTGGAAAAATGAAATTTGTGGCATGCAACTTAATTTCAAGTTTGAGACGGTGTAAAAAATGCTTATATTAGATTTCACGGTAAGCTTCTTTAATTAAAAGATTTCAAAGTAATAAGAAGCTTTTGAACTAAAATCCTGTAGAGAGCTAAGCTTTAGTAATCTATTTTTTGTAACGATTAATAATTTTGTTGCCAAATAGGATGAGTTGTGGGTTTGATGAAAAAATATGTATAAATTTAATGTGGAATTACATTTTAAACATTTTTTTAAATTGAAAACAAGAACATAGTACACAGAACAATATTTCACTTTATCAATAAAGTATTAAAAATGTTTCTGTCCTTACGTAGTGTGTCAACTTACATTATATCTATATACAAAATTTACTGCGTAATGAGTGAGCGTATATATTTGGTATTCCTTTTTGCTCTAACATGTTAACCAATTAAGATGAAATTTGATAGGTATACTTACTTAATTTGAGTAGAGGTGTGTACATGAGGAGAGACTCTTCTTTTCTTCCCTTCTCTTCTTTTTTCGCGGATTAAAGTGGGTAGCTTTGCGGGGCGTATTTAGTAGGTTTCAAATGATTTAAGCTCAAAATTCTAATATAAAAAATAAAATTAATAAAAATAAATATTCTGGGACATTTTACACAGCCGTACACTAAGTACACATTTGAGACACATTACAAACTCATCATACCTGAAAAATATTACGTCAAGTATCAAGCAATATCAAGGTTTTTCCCCTACAAATGAAGGCACGTCACAGCCTCCATCATAGAAACAGGCGCCCTCTGAATGTGATTGTAGAACTGCCTCATTTCTGCGTCTGCAAACACCCGTGCCCTACTTCCTTCGAGAGGGTGCACTGAATTATTACATAGATAACGCAATAGTTTATTGCAAACTAGGACTATTTTTGTACTGGCTTACTCCATCTTGAACCATACATAATGCCTTGTCGTTTTTTTGTCAAAACCACCGTGTTTAAAAATTCCTGACTTTAGTTTGCTGTATAGGTAAAATAAGAAAAAGTTAGACAAGCTACCAGCTACTAAGCGCTTCCTGGGCGTTTAAACTACCAAAACGTACGTAGTATATGGTATTTTTTTTAACTAGTTAGGATGTTTCCACTTGTTTTTGTTTTTTAATGTGACGTGATATTTTTGCAATGTTCAAGATATTACTCACACAGTTCAAATAGTAAGTTGTAGGGATAGTCTACTCATCAAAAATAGTTCTAGGTTATTCAAAGTTGACATTTCTAATAATCATTTTAATGTTTAAATATATAAGAAATGTAGTTTTCGTAATATGAAGTTTTCTTACAATATGACTTTGTCACACTAATTTGCATTATCTACCCTCTAAATCATCGTCCACAGATGAATAGATGGAGCCTCAAAGCCGGTACGATATGTTGTTTTAGGATTGCACTAGTGTTTGAGAGGCGTTTATACCGACCGGTGATATTTCCCGTGCTTATCCGGGACATGTGTACTTAGTATAGAATATATTATTATGTACTTAGTACGTGCTTAATATATTCAACTAAGTAAAGAGTATATTATGTATGACGGAATCTAAATTCTGAGTACATACATATAGATTTCAGATAATAAAAAATCGTTCAAAAATCGTATCGAAGGTGAGAGGTAGTATCTCAAGTTCTTTTGTATAATTCTTGTTAATATGTTTTAGGTTTAAATCTCAAATTCTGATTAATAAATAAATATTCTGGGACATTGCACACATCGCCCCACACTAAGCAAACGCTTGTGTCGTGGGTACTAGATAACGGATATAATACTTATATACTTTTCTTTTGTAAATATATACTTATTATACATACAAACGACCAGACCCAACACAAGTATTTTTTAATGCGTAAATACTTGTGTCACGCGGGAATCGAACCCGCCACCCCTAGATTAGAAGGCAGAGCCACTACCAACTAAGCTAACAGGCCAGTCAAATGAAATAATACTCATATGTACCATCACCTATTACAAAGGAATTAATCTATCAGGTTTCTGAAATACATGGTCTGGACAAGACCAAAGAAATTCTTATTACTAGAAGTCTTTACGTCCTCTGATTTCTTTAATCATAGACTTTAGGCTTAGATTACTAGGCTAGACGAAGATGTGTGTGTGTGTGATCTACTTAATGTTTGTAAATCCGTCTCAATAAATGTTATAGTATTTTATTATAAATGTCTATTGTAGAAACTTACAATATCCTTGAAGAAATAACATAATAAGATATTTTACATAGTTATTTACTGACTTAAACAACAAAATAACATTATTCAATTAATATTGATTCAAATCATTTAAAAATAAAAAAAAAATTTGATCTCGAAATGTATACAACCTAACTAATATACTTCATCAAAAGGCAGGTTCCCAAATGCTGGCTGCATTACCCCGTTGAACAGCTACACTAACTTTTTTAGGAAATGTAGAAGCCAGCTATATCGTTATAATTTTTAAAAATGCAAAAAAAATATTACAAAATTACACATTTGTGTAAATAAATATCAATCAACGATCGCAATAGAATACAAAAATGTTTTATTAATTAAAATAAGTAACTTGAAATCAATTTTTTATCCACACATTAGTCACGTTTACTTCAATATCACCTGTTTAACACGAATTCACCAACTCAACTTCAACAAAAATGAACAAAAAAAAACCACTTGACAACAAAACCTTCCCAACTTATTTCTTTATTCCATCCATAGAGAAATATCGAAAAAAATCTGCCTATCACGCCATAAATATCAACAAAAACCTATGTAAATACGATACAAGAAAGAAATCGCTGAATGAATATCCAAGCTCCCCACAAAATGATGGATGGGCCTCGGTAATCGCTCAATAATCGTTCAGCAGGAATGGAATAGATGTATAAAATATTAGACTGGCTACAGATATGAGCTTTGCTGATCTGTGAGGTTTAAATTCAACAAAATGCTGGCTGCTACTTTGCTCAAAAAGTGAGAATTGCTATACAACGCGGAAAGGCCGACATCATTTTGGGGACCTTTCCCTCCGCTACCGGCATTTTAGATTAAGTATTTTAGTTTTAGAAATAGTTTGAGTTTTTATTCTATTCTTAGTATTTTGTTTTTTAAATTAGTTTTTAACAAAATGTAAGTTTAATTTATACAGACATAATGGTTAAGTTTTCAAATCCAGGGGAAATAAATTTATTTTATAATAATAGGTTAAGTAAACGTGTATTCTTGTTCTAGGGTATTGTCTAGTACGGCAGTCGTTAAGCCGTGTCAGAGGCCCTTAGGGCAGCTTGATCAACTGTCGACACCAGAATTAGCCACTCTCATTCGATAAGAAGATAAAGGTGTTGATTTTTGGTTCGTCATATATTAAAGTGGTTCTTTACATTTAATAGGTGGAAAGATAGAAAATAAGTTTTAGGTAAAATACTATAATATTGTGGATGTAAATATAAAAGCGTATTCGTTATTTTGTTTTTTGTTTAAAAGTTACATAATATAATATATGATCAAAATAGGTATACATTTAATAAATAAAAATATTTTTTATTCAAAACAACTTATAAAACACATAGAGAAATAATCGTAACTAATTAAAAACTTAACCTTATAAATAAAAACTTATAAACTTAAAAATACTATAAATTAACAACTATATAAACTAGAATATATACAAGCTTACAAATAATATACTAAACTCAAGTCGGAATCTGCGGGCATGCTGGCGGCGTTATACTTTATATTATCGAATGATTATAATTTTCGTACCGCTTCGAAACTTTTGGTCCGTGGGGTAAAAGCACGAAGTCTTTTATAAAAAAAAGGTTGAATGACATTACTAGAGACAAGAACGCTGACTGGTTCCTTGCGCAAAGGATTTCTATAGCAATCCAGCGTGGGAATGTAGCCAGCGTTCTTGGCTCCATACCACATGTGGATGTTTTAAATTTAGTTTAAATGTAAATATTCTTTTTTAGTTTGATTAGTGTATATAAATATACGTATCTCATATTGTTAATACTTTCAGAGACTCCAACTAAACGAAAACAACGATAAAAATTTGATTGAATACAAAATCTCTTATCTACATAATACAAACACATATTAAAACCAAAAAAAATCTTGTTTAAATAACAAGAATCAAAAACAGTTAAACATTCAGTTTACGTCTCATCTTCTTCTCAACACGTCCAAGGTCCAAAAGATCCCTGTTTTAATTATTATGTAGCACTTTGATCGATTTGTTTAGGCTTGTAGCTGTAAGGCAATTTGTCAAGGTAAAGTGACAGCGAACGTGTTACAAGCTTATTTAACAGTATCGTATATTGATACTCGAGGGGCTTGGAATAAAATTAATTTTAGACGTATCAGATATTTATCTATGTAAAAATTTAATTCAATTTTGTTTTAATATTTTTTAACGGAAAATAGGATTATGATTAACCTGTGGGCGCTCGCGACTTCGCTCGCATTAAGAATTAAAACTTGCATCCCCTATTTCACCCCTTTAAAGTGACATTTCCAAAAATCCTTTCTTAGCGGATGCCTACGACACAACATCTACATGCATGCCAAATATCAGCCCGATCCGACCATTGGTTTGGGCTGTGCGTTGATAGATCACTATATCAGTCAGTCGGTCGGTCAATCAGTCAGTCACCTTTGAGTTTTATATATTTAGATACAGATAGGCAAGGTAAAGCAAATGACATTGCGGTCAGTTCTTGGATTGGTGATCGTGGCCAAAACTTAAAGTGTAATGTGATTTATTATAAGTGGGTGTTTTTGAGGGTCAGATAAGTTATGTGATATTTTTAAAGACTGTTTTGGTAAAACAGTTATAAAACAGCTCGGATGTACGAGTATTGTATTATATCTATTTATTTATTTATTTAACTAGCCGTGCCAGCGACTTCGTCCGCATAGAATAGTTATTACCATAAAAACGGTTCTTGTCAGTTAATCTTAAAAGATAGACATACACTGTTGCAGACATTTTGTTAGATCATTTTAAGATAAATAATTGTTTCATATATTTTTTTGATTATCTTGAACCGTTTTCGCAGCACACGCAACGAAAGCCCTTAAACATAAATAATTTTCCACGTTTCTTTCACATTTTCCATTGTTTCTTCACTCCTATTAGTTGCAGCGTAATGTTATATAGCCTAAAGCCTTCCTCGATAAATGGTCTATTCAACCCAAAAATATTTTTTCAATTCGCACCAGTAGTTCCTGAGATTAGCGCGTTCAAACATACAAACAAACAAACTCTTCAGCTTTATAATATTAGTATAGATTTACAAGTTGTCCAACGGAAACAGACACACAATAGCAAATTATAATATAAACACAAATCCAATTAAAGGACAACACGGGTAACAACACAATATATATACATAAAACTATGAACACAAAAACACTACACCTACATCAACAATACATATACTCACAAACCTACACTTAACTTACGAGTACTTAAAACAGAATAACTAAAATAATCGTTTGTAATAACTGAAAATCCCTCAAAACTGTTGCTTTCGACTAACAAAATATCCAAACATAATTTTAACCTTCGATTGAGTAAAGTCTTCATGACCTTAACAACATAATCTGAGATGTATATTTGCATAGAGGAAACTCATAAATACTCATAAAAAATTCACTTTTAGAGTTCTAGAGTTTTGATTTCCAGAAATTATATGTACTAGCGGATACCCGCGGTTTTGCTAGCATTATTTTAGGATAATAAATAAGATATAATAATACAGGATAAAAAATAGCTATGACGCTCCTAGGCTCCTAGTATTTTTGCGTGATGAGTGCTTAAATAAACAGACATACAGATAAACAGAGACACAAATAAACAGACAAATTGTGGTTACGTGTTCTGCTTTCAATTCGAAGTATCTCCAAACAATATTTTAAAAATATTGTTTGCAGTTTATGTTATATACAATGTTCAGACTTTCGAACCTCTTTAGCTTTATTTTACTTAAGATAACTTAAGATTGTAAGTACTTATATTTCGAATACAAAAATATAACTGCATTCAAATATTTTTTTGCAAAGTAATATACCTAAATATTGAAACCACCTCGTAGCAGTGTAAACGTAAAATAGGCTGGTTACGCGATTACACGAAGTTCACTTTCATTATTATATCTTGTTTATTTGCCCGCAGTCAGATAATAAACGTTTGTAACTCGGTATCTCGAGATCGGGCGGTTTGTGTTTACAGTAAAAGGAATTTGTTAAAGGGTTGGTTAATTAATTAAAGATTATATTTATTTAAACAATTCAATAGAATCCAGTCGCCTGACAGATGTTGGTGATAGTGATAAAGCTGTTTTACCTACAGCAATAAATAAAGCTTTGTGGTGACACAGCACACACACAGATACACATATGATTACAAAAAAAAGTTTCCAAAAACATAACATTTCTTTCAAGTAATTTCCATGTGAGAAGTTTACCGTAGCAAGTGTAGCATGTGCTACGTAGATTCGTAGCGCTGTTACTCGAGTATAAAGTCTACGAAACTTTTGTTACATTGGTTGCCTTATAATCTTTTGAAATTATCAAAGTTGGTCAACAAAACAAAATCCATACTGCGATGTTATAATACGGTGGTACCTGATTTCCATCCAGAAAAGGTAGGCGGGTAACCGGAGAATACTAACAAGAATGTTATCAGAGACGGTTACCATAGAAATACCTTTTAAAATCATCAGCATCATGCTGAACTGTGAAATTTGGAAGTTAATTGGTATTTTCAGAGATCTCATGCTGCGTGTTTTAGATTAAATGAGAAAGAAAAAAAATTGACGAGTTTACAACCAATGTTTATTTTTGTATGTGACTTTTGATTAGCAATACTTATTACACAATGTTTCAAGCTTTAGTAACCTCCAAAGGTTCCTTATTGGTTCCAAACAGGATTCGTTTTCGTTTCTAATTTCGTTACTTTTCGGTGATTTGACTTTTGATGGAACAAGTTTTGTGTTTCCTTGATTTCCTTTTATATACCATCGGGATGTATTTTTAGAAATCCCGTTTGTATTGATTATTTTTACTTTTAATATTTTTATTAATCAGTTCATCAGAAGTTTGGCATTAAAACCACAGTGCCCAGGTAATATAATAAAAACATATATATATATATATAGGTAGGCAAGTAAATTATTGATTTCCTAAAATTTTGTAAATAATTTTCCAAATACTGACAAAGCGCCAGCCACTTAGTTAAAAAAATCACTTTTAGCAGATCACATAATGATAATCTTGTTTATTTAAAAACAAATGTCAAATCTGTTGTCAAGCTCTAAACAATTGTTACGGCAGTCTTCTTAGCGAGCAAGACCCAACCCAGAACAAGCATTCTGAACCTTGAGCCATAGTTTTCCTTGATTCCTTTAGATGACCTAAGTTTAGAAAAACTAGGTCAAAAGCAAATAAATAAAAATAAAATAAAATAGCCTTTATTTCCTGAATTCAATTATTTCATTTACATATTATGGTTACTTAGTTTATTTACATAAAAAAAATTAAGCTGAGTTCTTGATTACTTATAATATTTTCTTGTATCAGGGCACCCAAAAGCGGGTAGAGGCCTCTTCCTTGCTGGCCCAGGCATTGCGGTCTTGGGCTAGTCTGGTCCACGTGACTCCAGCCACCTCCACGATGTCGTCTCTCCACCTCTTCTTCTGTCGGCCGCGCGTACGAGTGGTGTCCCAAAAGCAAATACATAGTGAAAAAGTAAAAAAAAAATACCAATTCCTGGCATTTCCATTTGGGCACTTCCATCGGTTACATGGATCAGATAGATAGAAAATATTTAATAAAAAACATTAATTAAATATACAAGAGCAAAACACAACTAAACACAAATAACCTAAAATAAATTTCCTAATTGGTGACCTTATTGCTCAAAGCGATCTCTTCTAGGTAACTAATCTGGCAGAGATCAGGGTGCAAGTAAAATGGTAGACAAGGTGCTTAACAGCATAAAAAAAACATGAAAATGCATATCATATTGAACAATATGGCACACAAGAAAAATAATAAATAGGAAAAACATTCTGAAAATTAATAAATTAATTGTTGCCTATACAAAATGAACTGATTATTTACAAAGCAAAGCAATCCAAACAAATTATACCGTATTTCTAAACTTTGTTCATTTTCTATTGAGAGATATCTCGCAAATGTTTGTCGTTGGCAAAGGGGTGTTGTGATTATAAAGGGTTAAATTATTATGGAAATAAATTACTATAAATAAAGAAGGAGCCTAACTAGTATCGTTAATTAATAATTACAAGTACGTTGAGGCTTTATTTTAAAGTGATAAAATTTAGAATCCTGATTTAACACATAAGAAGTATATTTTAATGTATTAAATCACAGTCTAATACACCTCCATGCCAAGATACATCTAAATCAGTTCAGCTGTTTGACCGTAAATATGTAACAAATATAGACACACATATGTACATACATATAAACACAATATTATGTTATTTTTTAATATTACTGAGATATTATTACTTTCTACATAAGCATGCGACCACAACCTTCCCAAAGGTCCTATTTTTCCGTTAGCCTTCTAATGTCCCTGAATAAAAGCTATTGACCTCTTTTATCGGCAAATAAATAAATGTTTATATGCAGGAAACTCATTACTGATCTACCACTATTGACGGAATCGTAATCCTAATCACAAAATCGAAAGGTGGGCTTACATGACCCATTCTATAGGGCAATAATGAAAATAAGCAAACCTTTGCACAGGTTAAATAAAAACAAAGAGAAAACTTTTTCTTGCGTTGTCTGAAATCTACAGCTACCATCTACAAAACTGTGGAATTTTTGGCCAAAACTCTTGTTGTTCTAAATATAATGTTACTAATATCGCGACCCCAAAAAACAAAGTACTCGTATTATTATTTCTTGCTAATTGGTAATATTATTCAAATTCATATATGTGCTGGTATAAGTTATTAAAAAAAAGTTAGGCATTACTATACAACGCGGAAATGCCGCCAGCATTTTGGGGACCTTTCCTTCTGCTACAGGCATTTTATGTAGATTAAGTATTTTAGTTTTAGAAGTAGTTTAAGTTTTAATTTTATTGATAATATTTAGTTTTTTAAATTAGTTTTTAACAAAATGTAAGTTCAATTTATACAAATAAAGCATAAAGTTACTAAAAATGTTAATATCATATCAAGAGTTAGTGTCTAAAATCAGGTATAAAAGTATTCACTAAAATTGTGTAAAATAAATGTTATTATTCATCTATATCTTTACGTAAAAAATATGTTTAATTTACAATTATAATATTAATACGTGTATTTATTATGACCTATTTAAGTTAAAGTCAAAGTTATTTATTAGTAAGTAAATTGTAACATGTTTTTTATAAGGTATATACATATATTATGTACATCTGCAATATTCTGTTCACAGGTCGAGACCAAGAATAGCCTCAGTACGTTACTCTTTATTACAACATTCGGGAACATTCGAGGATATTCAAGCATTAAAAGGGAAGGTAACGCGTATTCCAGTAGTCTTGATTATTTGGTTACTAGATGTGGTTTGAAGAAATGAGTAAGATTCTTAAAATAATTGTTTACAATTTTGACAGCCGATAAATTGACAGGCATAAAAATGTATTTCCATAAAAACAAAAATCATAAAATCGCCGTACATATTTCACTTAAAATTTCTCAGTGTGATGGCCTATCTTCCCACTTGACATTGGCAGAATTGCGAAGATCATCGCAAAAACCATAAAAAAAACAAGATGATTTCTTAGGTATTTTCCATCTATCTATTTTGAATTTTGAAATGCTATGATGAACAATAAAAATAAATACTTTATTTTAACAACATTCCCACTATCCATGTATATTCGTATGTACCGGCTTATAGAAATAAAGTTTTCTGTAAAGAGAAAACAAAAACTCGCTATAACGCCTACAGAAAAATACTGAGCAACCTGATAGTAAACGCCTATATACTTCGAGTATATCCTAAAGCATTATTCTTCTTATGGTGCCTCTCCAACTAGTGAAGGCTGGCAGTCAGCTCTGCATACTTTATTTTGTTCATTGCCAAACGAAACAATTCTGCGGCACTTCTGATCCCGGTCCATTCTCGAATGTTCCGCAACCAGGACTTCTTTCTGCGACCGACTCGTCTTCTCCCCGCAATTTTTCCCATCATTATAAGTTGCAAAAGTTCGTACCTATCGTGCCTGAGCACATGACCCAAGTACGCAACTTTGCGTTGTTTGACGGTCTGCAAAAGTTTGCGTTTTTGACCAACTCGCCGCAAAACTTCCTCATTCGTGACTTTCAGAGTCCAAGATATAGCCATCATACGTCGATACGTCCACATTTCAAATGCCTCTATACGTTTGCTGATATCTTCCTTAATAGTCCAGGCTTCACATCCGTAGAGAAGAATTGGCCAGATGTAGCAGTGGATGAGACGTACCCGTAGCTTGAGTTTCAGCTTTTTGTTGCAGAGGACCTTTTTCATTTTTACAAAGGCGCTACGTGCAATTTCTATGCGTGTCTTGATCTCAGTCTCACTATCCCAATTTTGAGTAAGCCATGTGCCAAGATACTTATACTTATTCACTTGCTCTAGCCTTTGGCCCGCCACATATATGCTAGGTTGAATATTGGGATTGTTAGAAATGACCATAAACTTTGTTTTCGTGACATTCATTTTCAGACCAGCTTTGACACTGCATTCGTTAACACGATCAATGATATTCTGTAACTCTGTTTCAGTTGAACCTATGAGTACCGTGTCATCGGCGTACCTCAGGTTGTTAATGAGACGACCGTTAACCTTGACACCACAGTTCAGTTCATCAAGAGCTTCCGTCATGATCGCTTCCGAGTAGATGTTAAAAAGTGTTGGAGACAAGATGCAGCCCTGCCTCACACCTCTTCTTATGTTAACTTCTTTAGATTCTGTTCCCTCGATTCTCACCGTAGCACGCTGATTCCAGTACAGGTTACGTATAATGCGAACGTCTTTCTCGTCCAAACCGATATCGTCCAATAATGCAAGAAGGCGATTATGTTGCACTTTATCGAACGCTTTCTCGTAGTCTATAAAACAAAGAAAGACGTTTTGTTGCATATCGCGGCATTTTTGGACTAAAACCTGCACAGCGAATAAGGCTTCCCGAGTACCTACACCAGATCGGAATCCGAATTGACTGTCACTCAACTGTTCGTCACATTTAAGCCTTATACGCTCATGGATTATTGATAGGAACAGCTTTAGCACTTGACTCATGAGGCTAATTGTTCGAAATTCTTCACATTTTTTCGCGTTTTTCTTTTTGGGCAATGTGATAAAAGTTGATTTAAGCCAGTCCTGAGGAATGTGGCCTGTGTTATAGACCAGATTGAATAGGTCTACTAAAACTGCAATATGTTCCTCATCAATAAGCTTCAGAATCTCTATGTGAACGTTGTCAGGACCTACAGCTTTACCAGATTTAGCGCGACGTAACATTTTCGTAATTTCAGCTTTCATGAACATCCGGCTATCGTCCACGTTTACATCTGGTTCAGCAGTTTCTCTTGAATCGTCTGAAAATAGATCTTGTATGTATTGTTCCCAGAGAGTCATTTTCCTACCCACGTCCAAAATAGGTACTTGATTTTCATCTACAAGCTGATGGTGAGAGAGAGTTTTCTGACCTACCATAGCTTTGATCTCTTTATGCAAGTTGAATGCGTCATGTTTTGCGTGTAGGTTTTCCACGTGTTCACACTTCTTTTCGTACCAGGAGTTTAAAGCAAATCTTACTTCTCTCCGTATTTGCTTGTCGATAGATGCATATTTAGAAGGTATGTTTTTGTGTAATCGCCTTTCTTCCATGAGGTTGTTAATTTTATCAGTCATCCAAACTTGTTTACTTTCCCAACTTTTCGGACGCAGATGTGCATTACTGATTTCGGATACCTTGCTTCTAAGATCAGCCCACATGTCATCTACAGTTCTTGTATCATTTCCAACTCTATCCAAAGCCCATCCATTAATCTCGTTAGCTACTTTAGGTCTTATTTTGTTGTCATTAAGAGCTCGGATATCAAAGCGGATGTTCTGCTTTCTTCTAATTTTCTTTAAGATACATGACAAGTCAGCCACAACGGGATTATGGTCTGAATTAATATCGGCCCCTGGATAGGTTTTAACGCCTTTTATACAGTTCCTAAATCGATTGTTGACAGTGATGAAATCAATTTGGTTTCTCACTATATGGTTCGGTGTGTGCCTGGGAGATGTCCAAGTATACAGTCTCCTTGGAGGTAGTTGAAAGTATGTATTGGTAACGACCATTTCTTTTTCTTGACAAAACTGCACAAACTTGTCTCCTCTTACATTTCTTTCTCCTAATCCATATTTTCCCACAACTCCTTGGACTTCACCCTCTCCTACTTTGGCATTAAAATCTCCCATGACAAAGTTGATTTCATGCCTTTTGGTAACTTTTAGCAACTGCTCCACTTCGGCATAAAATTTTTCCACTTCTTCGTCATCGCCATCTTGTGTTGGTGCATAAGCTTGAATAATGTTCATATTCCTTGGCTTAGTTTGTATTTGGATCATCATTGTACGATTGGATACTGGCACAAAGGTAACGGATGTGCTGATGCTTTGTGTACAAATAATGCCTACTCCATGTTTGTTAGAGGATTCGTCTGATCCAGAATAGTATAGGACATAGTCCTTATCGATTTGATGTTTCCCTGAACCCTTCCATCTTACATCACTCAATCCACATATATCTATGTTTAATCGTGTCATTTCTTTTCTGACGTTGATTAATTTAGCAGGATTCAAGAGGCTTCTAACATTCCAAGTTGCAATTCTTAAATTACTACGCCCGGGGATTCTTCGCACCCCTGTCCCATTGAAGTGACGCCGGGCACTCGGGGCCATTGCTTTATGAACTTTTTCCATATGAGCTGATTACTAGGGAATATAGTTGCAGTGGTTTCCCGTTGCCTTCTGCACCAGTCTTTTTGGGGTTATTTGAACCCCAAGGTTCCTGAAACCTCTTCTGACCACTGGTCAGGAGTATGGTTATACCGCCACAGTTCGGTCGCCATTGCCTCGTCCGTTGTCTAGCAGGGGGACCACGGTATTGGGGGAATACCGCCGCGGATGAAGTGTTGTCCGCGCGTGCAGGTGAGGTTGACAATTGGGGCCGGAAAGATGTTGAGTCCGTTCTCCCCCATTACCCCCCTAAAGCATTATAGTCACATTGATTGATATATTTTTTTACTTATACATGCAGGTTAAAACAATAACTTTTTTTAAGAAGCTGTTTATATCAACACGCTTTTTAAATAATGTTATTATTAATTCACCAGCTTCCAATCTTATGACTTTGTACAGAGTAAATGGTTCAACAAACGGGGCTCAGATTGCATGCTTTATTTCCACCAGTCCTCATGTCATGTCGTATTTATACACGCTTGTGAGATCTTATGAAAGGTAAAAAGTAAGGTGTGGCTGTTCTTATAGAGATTAGTGGGTAAATATAATCGCTAACATTTGAACTAAGCAGTTGAATATAATAAAGCTGATATTGTTTTCAGTATGCGTTCATTATAGGTTGTTTAAAATGAGTTTTAGTGCTTTCCGATAAATAGCCATTTGTGCTTATAAATAACCTATTATCAGTAGTTGTAACACTCTTGTGTTTGTTGAAAAAATGATAACAAGTTGATGTGAATTTACATATACCTAAGGTTTTCAAATTTATGGGAAGAGATAATGTAGTTTAATTAATCAAATATAAGACTCGCACCAAGCGCTTTGCTTCGACTTTCATCGTGCGAACAGCCAAACTGTGGAACTCCTTGCCCGAATCTCTATCCCCCTTGAACTATAATTTGTCGGTCTTTAAGTCGAGAGTAAACCGGTTTCTTCTAGGCAAGCGCGCTACATCGTAGACTATAACATTGCTTACCATCAGGCAAGTTGTAGTCAAGCGTAAGCCTATACAGGTAAAAGAAAAAAAAATTGAAAATGAAAAAAATATCATAAATATAATCACTAAAAGAAGCAAACAATCTTGTCTATTTGTAAAAGTAAATTTGTTCCTACAAATTCACGGGCTAGTTTTGGATTAATTTAAAAAGAGATTTTATAAATTTTGTTTATAAACAAACAAGTCAACCTATTTTATGACCGTTACGTAATTATTCATCAACAAAAAAATATTTAAGAATACTCCAGTGGTTAAAAATTCTTCTATACTAAAGTTAGCCAATCTCATAGCGTGAAAAAAAACGCCCACACTCTGCCTCCAAAAATACCTCGCACTCACTGAATAGGCTCAAATTCCAAGTTGATAGAATTCTTTATACCTTCCACAATATAGTTGAAATTACTTCAAATTACTCCATATTACTGGAATGAGCTGTTGTTGGGGGAATGAGTTTGTTTGAATGTGAGTATAGAATATGCTAGATTTCTCCGAGTGAAATCTGTTGCCAAGTGCCTAACGGTGTGTTTCGGTAGCCTCTTTTGAGAGCTTGTTTCAATCCAAAAAAGACGTACTTCATCTTGGGCCTGTGTTTTTTGTGTGATTATCGTTTCAGGTGACCTAATTGGCAAATTTGTAAACTGTTAAAAGAGATCTTCTTCTTATCGAATGAGAGTGGCTAACTCTGGTGTCGAGAGTGTATCAAGCCGCCTTGCCGCCCTAAGGGCCTCTGACATGGCTTAACGACTGCCGTACCATATAAACAGCCGGGACCTACAATAAAAAGAGATAAAAGTGCTTTTATGTATAATTTTAATGGTGTACAATTAGGACTTCAATGACTTAAAAAGTAATAACCGTATGTGTGTTTTCGTTAAGTTCTATTCATGTCAAACATGTGTGAAGGAAAACTAAACTATCATACTACTTTTAATACCTTTAAAGTAAGAATCTAGTTAGTTTGCTTATACATACATCTAAGAACAAAAAATAATAAAATACGTGATAACACATACAAAAATAATACATATCTTAAAAGGAAACAGAAAGTACAGACAAACTTTGACACATCCCAATATAATTTATACTAAACCTTGGTAAGGCCAACAAAGAGGAGGAAAAATATCTAAAAATTATTCATAGCGCCATGAACAGTATCAAAAATAAGACGGAATTATGAGAGCCGTTGAAAATTAAACCTGGCAAATCGTATCTCGAGGAAAACGAAAATAAGCAAAAGAAATGTAAAAATATGGAGGCGGCGCGACCTGGATATATTTTGTTAATGGTTCTTTATATTAAAGTTACTCGTGGATCAGAACGAGATGACTCATAAAGAATAAATCTCTCTTAGCGATTAATAAAATAAATATAATGACAACTAGTGAGCAATTGCTTTCAAAAGTTTTCAAACTTTTTACCATATATTTTACACCGCACTTACAGTAGTTACCATTATGTGATAAAAATTAAAAACTCTCCGATAGCTTTATAAAACAAGTTATGTAAGAACACTTTAATGCTCCTTTATACGAAAACACCTATTAAAAAAAAATGAGCGATTTTTATTGTACAAACAAAAATAGTTATGGCGATTAAATTGGTTTAGCTTATAATTTACGAACGCTGGGCTGGATCGTGACACAGTGGGAACCTCAAGGGCGACGTGGTAGAGGAAGGCCCAAGACCCGCTGGCGTCAAGATCTCGACCAGTTTCGGGGTGCCTGGCGGGAGGAGACCTTCGACCGGGACGCAAGGGGTTGGGGGAGACCTTTACCCAGGAGTGGAACAATATAGGTTAACAAAAATTAAGCTTATAATTTGTTTACGAAATAAATATTATGTATTATAAAACTGTAAAAATTAGTTTAAGGTATGCAGCCGTTTCGTTAGTAGATTTCATAATCTCACCAAAAGATCTCTAAATCTTTCACGCTGTCAGGTGTAATTTCTAAAGGACCTATATAGATAGATAGACTGATATTTCACGAATAAAAAGAAGCCATCTTTCATAAATTCCATTTGGGAGCCACTTTGGAAACGTATAATCAAGTTTGACAAAATTTACATAGATAAAACTAGGAGACTCCCGTGGCTTTGCTCGCATTATTTCAGGATTAAAAGTAGACTATGACACTCCCGAGACGTCAAACTACCTACATACTAAAAAATATGAAGATCTGTTCAGCCGTTTTTGCGTGATGAGTGTTTAAATAAACAGACAAACAGATAAACAGAGACACAGATAAACTGATGAACAAAATGTCTTGAAATTGTTAGAATGTAAAGAATTTTTTTTATTATCTTCAATGTTCAGACTTTCGACCCTCTATAGCTTTATTATATACATAGATTACGAAGTGATAAAATGTATCTGTAATTTTTGTAAATATTCTGTCAAACTTTTCATGAATAGATTAAGCTTACTTCATTGACGTGTGGATATTTTAATCTTATGTGATTTTTTAACAGTATTTTACATAATATAATTGGGTGGAATATATTGCAGTTTCATGGGATTTTTTTTTGTTGCAAATCTCTTTTAACTGCCTTATGCAGCAAACATTTTTGTTTACCTTTTTTTAAGTGTGTCGATGTTTTCAGATTTAGTACGATATGGGAAGTTAGCTATTTAATACGAATTTCAAGTAATTTAATTTACTATTTATTTAAAAGCGAGTGTGGCTTAGCGGTCCCAGTGTTTGCTTTACACCCAGACGCTCCCTGGTTCGATTCTGGCCCTATACCAATGTTTTGTATTTTCAAGCTATGTGTGGATTTGCACTCGCTTAGCGGTGTAGGAAAGCATCGTGAGAAAACTAATATGTTTGAGGACCACAATTTATCTGAGAACATATTTCTTCCGTGGAAGGACCTGGGTGCCCACCACGATGTATCTGCCCAAGAAAAGTCCCCTTACGAATAAATTCTGCGGGGGAGTCACGACCCTCAGTCATGAAGAATACGTCTCTTGAAGAGAGAGAAATTAACAATCAAATTGATTAATCCATAATTTGAGATGTGTTATTTTTCTCATTGTCTGACATCAACAGTTAATACAACATATTCAAGTATTTCAATAAGCCTGAGTTGTTCATAAAACCCCTAAAGTTGATGTACGATTTTCTCGATTCAGAATTTACTCAGTTATTATTCCGAGAAATCCTACTATATAAATCCAGGAAAAAAACATAAAATCACGACCAGGCGCAGTTTTCGCATGGCCATAACCATGTGTGAACCAAAGACTGTAATAAAATAGATAAGGTAAAATACTCACATCAAAAATACACATTTTTTACAATTTTATGTCAACGAGTAAATAGAACGATAACAAGTAGAGAGTACCTAAAACAGCCTGTTACAAGAAATTGTGTTACTGTGTCCTCATGAGTCAGCGATGATCCCAAATACTATTTACTTTTTGTTTTTGTCCTAATTTCTAGTAAATATATAGAATTACTGAATACAAGTGGGTGCTTGCGGCTTTGCTCGCATTAAGAAGTAAATCTTGCATCCTCAGTTTCATCCCTTTAAAAGTAACATTTCCAAAAATTATGTCTAAGCGGATGCCTACGTCATAACTTCTACCTTCATTCCAAATTTCAGCCCAATCCGTCCAGTGGTTTGAGCTGTGCGTTGATAGATCATCATATCAGTCAGTCAGTCAGTCACCTTTGAGTTTTATATGTTTAGAATTTTAATCTAATATAACTCTTATATATTTTAAATTACATGCTCAAAGAAAACACAATTTTTGCGAAATGCAACTTACCCATGTACATTTGGGTGACCTTATCTTAGAGAGATTTCAGGCGGCACATTATGGTCTATAAGCAACACAGTATTAGTTTAGGTACAAAAAGCAATATCTATGTATAACAACCTCTCTGCCCGCCAGTAATACCAGTATTATCTATAACGTGTGGTGTTTCGCACAATTTACGACCCGCCCGTTTTTCCTGTAAATAATATTTAGGAATTTTCACACGTAGCAATAAATAATCCCCAAATCTTGATTTTGGCCTTCACGAAAGGTAAAGTAATAAAAAACTTGGAGGAACCTTTATGGAATTATGAAAACATTCGCTCAAAATCATAGATTATTATAATCATTGATAAACTAAATTACAGAAAGTAATGGTTATGAATTCAGTTTTACGCTCACACTTGACTACTTCTTGACTGATGTTAAGCAACGTTATAATCTACGATCTAGCGCGCTTGCCTATAAGGAACCGGTTTACTTTCGTCTTGAAGACCGACAAATTATAGTTAAAGGGGAAAATAGATTAAATAATGTACGCAAAACATATGCGAGTCCATACAATAACTCCCATTTTAATATTTTATCTCTGAGTAAAATCCCTTATCAATATTTTGTCTCTTGTAGATTGATTGGACTTAATACAGTTATACAAGACAGACTTACAATGCTGAACATCATGTAGGCTGTAGTCAAACGCAAACCTTTCTCACGTAAAAAAAGTTTTGAAAAAATAAAGTTATAGGTAATATGACCAATAAGTTTTTTTTTACTTGGACGGGTTTGCACTTGGCCATAGTCTACCTGATTGCAAGCATAGGTTATGACCTAAGATGGAGCGTGCTTACCCAATAAGAACCGATACACTCGTTTTTAATTAAGTTTCATGTATGTAGGTAAACAGTAGTAAGATGTGTATATACATTTCCTCCACGAAAAAAAGGTAAGCAGTCCTTTTTCGTAAATTTACCGTTTTAAAATCACACATACGATAAGTCAATACATATAATTATTCCCTCCTTTTCCACACCGGACGTTGATTGATGACCTTACTTGTAAACATCGCACTTTGATCGCGATAGGGTGTACAAACGAGGTTGATGCCGTTAGGAAAATAGGGGCTTATGTTGCGTTGATGCGTTTTTTTAGCGAATTCTTAGCCAGATGAAATTGATGTAGATGTATCACGTGTTTTGTAATGAAATTGGATGTTTTTTTTGTTAAGTAGAAGAAAAACTTAAGAAGCGAGTGTGGCTCAGCGGTTCCAGTGTCTGCTTTTCAACCAGAAGCACCCTGGTTCGAATCCGGCCCTACACCAATGACTTGTATTTTCAAGTTATGTGTGGATTTGCACTCGCTTAGCGGTGAAGGAAAATATCGTGAGGAAACCGACATGTTTGAGGACCACAATATACGAAGGACAATGTCTTCCGTGGAAGGACCTGTGAGCCCACCACGATGTATCTGCCCAAGATAACTCCCCTAACGAAATAGTTCTGCGGGGGAGTCACGACCCTCAGTCATGAGGAAATACGACTCAAAGAGAGAGAGAGAAGAAAAACTACATAAAACTCATGTGTTATAAAATAAACTATGGTTATAAGTTTACCAAAGTTATATATTACATTGCTTTTTATGTACAAAAAGTTAAAAATTAATAAAAAGATTTACAAAAATTATAGTACAAAAACAGCATTACTTTTTATACGTTTTTTAAGCAAATTGTTATATAGTTATAAGCAAAGATTACTTCAATGATTTATTATTACAGAAAACAACCAACTGCTAGCAATGTTAATATTTGTTTCAAGTAACTGTCATATATAATTATCTCTAGCCCCTGAAACCTTATAAATTTAGCAAAGAATCTCTTCTCACATTTCAATCTGTATCTAACCACACAATGTCACCTAAAAGCTTTTAAATTGTTCTTGCATGAAAATGAAATATGCAAAGGATTTTCCAGCAAGCGCTTACTCAAAGACATCGATTAATTTGAAAAGCACTTTGAACCCGAGCGTGAACCATATCAGGTTTATTGTACCTGTCTGAGAATTGAAAGAAATAATCTTAGATGTTTTTTTTCTATTTTAAGTATTCAAAGATTATAAAACGTAATGACATAGAACTATTTAGTAACTAGGTAACTATATTTGGCTTTTATTGGGTTAAAATAAGTAGCTCAATTCACTTTCATGACGTGTAATACCTCCATACTTCTTCTTGAGTGGCCAACTCCGGTTAGTTAGTTCTTTAGCTACCCTAAGGGATTCTGACATTGCTTTACGACTGCCGTACTATACAAACAGCTGGAACCTACCTACATACTGAAATCACGGTTATTCGTTGCACTGTTGAGTTTTGTAAGATGACTATCAAATTTTTTTAATTGTCGTTGATTTTTCATCACCTTATCTTATTTAGGTAACATCATTACGAGTCACTGGCTTTGTCTTAGGAACATATAGATTAGTAAGCCATCTGTTGAAATTTATCTACCTCCAAAATTACTTCAAAGCACTTATCTGGGTTACTTTTTTATCCTAGCAGATGCTAAACAATCTAATTAATTAGTTCTCACCAAAACACTCCTAAAACAAGTTACAGCATTTTGTAACAACGTAAAAACCGGGGAAATTAAATTTTCCAGAGCAAAGTTTGTAAAACTTAGTAAAAGAATGAACAAAGTAATTTATAAAACAAAATAAATTTCGCTATCTTAAGAGATAATGTCGAGTCAGGTAAACATAGTGTTAACGGACTGTGTTAAAGTAATTTCTTTGTTGTTAGAACAGTACTTTTTGTAGTAAAAGTGTTTGGTTGGTTATTAGTAAAATATAGTTCGTTTAATAACTTTGTATTAGGTTTTGACAGTCCAATTATTATGGACAAACTTTGGTGATGAATCTGAACTACTTTTGGGTAAAAATTTTACAAGATACAAAGTCTTTTTTTATTAAGATAAAGATAAAAAAGATAAAGAATCTTTATTGATAATGTAAATTAATTGTAACATACATAGGTATAAGTACTAATATCACAGAATATGCTACACAAATTACAATATCTCGTCAAATTGAATTTATAACATTTAGTTTTTATAACATTTTAGAAGTTACATAATATGTCTAGTTTTATTAATAAAATAATGAAAATTTTTGTTATTAAAATCATGTCAAAGTATTGTAAGTGATTAAAGTTTTTATTATTATACTTTAAATAAAACTAACATCTTAATAAGTATTTCCAACAATGAGCATTTAAATAGCTTATCGATGTACACTCAAAACAAAAAAAAAGAAAACCAACAGCAAACCCTTACAAATCGGAATTTTAAAACCGTGCAAAAGATACCTTCACAGAATTGGCAAGTGTTCGGCCGCGGGAATAAATACGCAACAAGACACATAATGAGAATCCTGATAACACCGGGTGCAATCTCCGACGAAAATTTCTAGCGAGTGGGATGAAGGTAGGTAGAAAAGGCGATCTGTTTTTTTTATGTTTTAAAACCAAAAATTCTTGACAGATTACATTATTTTGTTGTAAGCATGTCAGAGTTAAAATTAATACATTGAATCGTATTAGTATTCAAAACCTATAACGTTTCCTATTGGTCTTCGCTCTTTAAAGCGAAAACCAATAGGAAACGTGTGATATGTCCTGAAATATTTATTATTATTTAAAAAAAAAGCGAGATTAACAGCCTGGCTTTAGTTTATGACTAAAAATCTTTTCTGAAAAACCTGAGATTATATTAACATTTTTTTAAAACGAATCAATAACTACATTGCTGTAGGTTTAGTTTTTAAAACTAAATTTTGCTAGTTTGAAAGCAAAAACACTGTGCAAAGTTAGTCACACTTTTTTTTAAGAAAAACTGTAATATATTGGCGCTTGTCTTTGCTCTATGATATAATGATAATAAATATAGGAATTAGAGTTAAGCAAAAGAGAGTGATACTTAATTAAGAGGAAAGTCTTGGCCTACGATACAAGAGATTGCCATTGGTCTTGGTCTTGTGCCACTTTCCGCAAGGCCGCAACTTAGAAATAGAGGATATCAATAATTACCCGCTCCGCTTATGAACTACATCCCTACCCTCTCGACTAAAACTCCCGCTTGCTCCCTTTCTCTGGCCATAATCGAATCCCTTTGTTGTCGAAAAAATCTCCTCCCAATTTCGGAGAAAAACCTTTGAAGTTGAAACTTTGCTTTTACTGAAAGAAATCGCTTCAAGTTTTCTAATAATCAGCTTTAATGATGAATGCTTTATTGAAGAGATTAACTTTATTGTTCTTTTTTAGGAACATCGTTTATTTTATTTTGTGAAGTTGCGTAGGTTTTGTGGTACTTTTAATAGATAACAATAGACTACGACTTCAGTTTTAACTCATTATTGTACGAAACCTACTCAACACACATATTGTTTCAAATTCTATTGTTATAAAATCATACATCTCTCTCATCTCTCGTGTGTAAAGTGCACAGGATTGTACAAAACTGAAATGTGAAACTGAAAAAAGGCGGTGTATTGTCACTGCAGATTACTGTCTGTCAGTATTCAATCATCTACCATCAACATAATCACTCACATACACTACACACATACAATCAACACATGCACTATACCATTCTTACAATCATTCACTTCTCAAAAACATACAATCCAAACAGCCATAACCATATCCTAACTTCATACAAGCATCCCGCTCTTTTACCTGTAAAATTATTACCTCAAAGACCACCTGTTAGCTGTAAATTGTGTACCTAATACTTATTGAAACTCTGCATAATGCACTAGTGAATGTATGTAATATAATATCTACCTACTGCAATTATTTCTACACTACCTCCCATAAAACTAAATTGTAAATACTACTAACATTATGTATTGTTAAAAAACATGTAGTACATGTAAGCGCGCTAATCTGTTATTAGAAAAACAAATGTAAGGATGCCCAAGATTCAGGCTTAAGCCTAGTTTGGGGTCCACTATTATTGCACTCTGCGCGTGATATGTAAATTCAACATAACTTTATAGTCACAATGCTATGGTTAAAGTAATCAACGCTGCATGCTATTGTATACTTATTTCCTAAACCACAGCTACTTAAATGCAACTAAAACTAATCTATAACCTGAATAATTCTTTCATATTTTACTTATAAGTGCACCAATGTATTTAATATTTCCATGGTAAATAAATATATTTTTGATTTGATTTTGATTTTTTGAAATGATTGCCTTTTAACACGTATTCTTTTATGTTGTAGGAACAAATCAAAACGAATAAATAACAAACATTCACAAAGTTTGAAAAGTCACAGAACATTAACATTACAAGTAAAGTGAATAAGATATTAATTTTATTTAAACATAACAGTTCTTAGAAACGTACCGAAAGTTATTCATTTTAAGCACATTCCATAATATTTGAATTTTCTCATCCCAAGATGGGATGCAGCAGAAATTTGAAATTCTCGACTCCGGTGCATTGGGGTAAGTTCTTTTTACTTTGCTAATGGAAAGAAAATACGTATGCCTTAGAGAGAATTTCACGTGACACTTTTGAAGAATTTTATAATCTGCACACTTTGATGCATAAATTTTAAAATGTGCTACATTTTTTCTTTGTAATTTTTTCACCCGTTTTATCCCTAGGAATTATACCAGCAGGTTGCCTAGCAAAAGTATATCGTGGATTAAAGTAACGATTTTGGATTTACCACATAGTTGCCTGAATAAGAAAGCATACTATAATGTGGTTGGTGATAGATTTAAATGTTGGATTTAATTTCTTTCTTATCAAATTAGAATGTTGAACTCCGGTGTCGAGAGCTTATCAAGTCGCCTCAGGGGCCTCTGACATAGCTATAGCATAGTTGCTTTCTATGTTTTTTCATAAGTTTATAAAAAATGTGTAGGTAATATGAAAAGGATAATGAAATTCAGTCATATTTTTTTTATCAACTGAAAAATTAGTTTGTTTTTGTTCATCCAAATATTTGTTTTTAAATAGTTTGATACTAATATGAAAAGATGCACTGACCGTTCATTAATTTCTATGAAATAGGTACATCTGAATAGTAGTCAGAACGCATTATACTATTCGGTTTCAGGAAGAGTTCTATTTTGTAAACGTTTTAAATGGTTTTTGTACTCAATGGTGGCTTATTTTATAATACAAAAGCGTTTTTTAAATAAAAATAAATATTTCAGGACATATCACACAGCGCCATCTAGCCCCATACTAAGGTTAGGATTGTATCAGATATAATACATATATACGTTTCAATCATGAACACATACTTATTGTACATAGAAACGACCAGACTCCACCCAATTAATTACAAATTTTAATAGTGTTATGCGGGAATCGGATCCGCACCCTTAAATTAGAAAAATGTTTATAAAGTTTCACATAAGTTCATTTCTTTAAAATGTATTTGCATGCAAAGTACAAAATGTTAAATTTTGTCTAAAAAATATTTTCAACTACAAAATCCAATCGATCAAACTTTTGCTAAAAGAGAAACGACTATAATTCATAAAACGAAAAGTCTCATAAGAAAGAACTACAAATCGAGAGGTTACGACAAGATATTTACTTATAAAAGAAATGGCCGTATTTCTTTAAAATCGTTAAATGTAAATAATAATATCAATAAAAGATTTGCTTTGTGTTTACCAACCCCCTTAGACAACAAGCGTATTATAGTGAGCGAACCGCTGCTCACTTATGGAATAAAAAGAGCTATGTATGGAATTCAATCACGACGCGCTCCGCGGGGGGAAATATTACGCCACTCCCATACATTGGTCTTTCTATTCCATAAGCGAGCGTCAGTACGCTCACTTAAATACGTCGTCTCTTGTCTAAGGGGACAGGGCGAAAATTTGAATTCAATAAATAAATAAAAATTATGAACTGATTGTTTTGTTTGTGCCCCAGACTGCCAGGCAGGCATTTTATAATTTGATTTATACGTAAAATTACACTCACAGAAGCTAAGCGATAGTTGAAGGTGGAGCATGCTTGTAAAGGTTAGCGTGATAGAAATCCTCCCCGAATCTCTATTCCCCTTGAACTAATTCCGTCCGTCTTCAAGTCGACAGTAAACCGGTTTTTCTAGGCAAACGCGCTTGATCGTAGATTATAACGTTGCTTAACACCAGGAAAGTTGTAGTCAAGCGTGAACCTATCTCATGTAAAAAAAATGCAATAAATGATAAATCTCACCTTAAATCTGGGCGTGAGGCAGATTTTTTTAAATACCTTTATGATTAAAACAAATAAATATTAACAGGTTATATGCAAAATAGTGATTGAAAGTTTCAAAGTAAGTTTACTACAGGCTGAACCAATATGAATAAATCACTATTTATTTGATCCAATGTACATAGCCAACAGATATAAAAAAACTATTTTTATTGGTTAAGGTGGTAGGTATTACGCCAATTTTTTTTACTAAACCATTACTTTTATATAAACAATCTTTACTCTTTTGCATCGGTAAGTTGCAACATCCAGTCATTATTAAATGAAGTCTTTGATAGGCCTAGAAAATGTAATTTTATTTCCACAATATATTAATCTTGTAGTAGTTAGATAGTAGACCCCTTTTATCAAATAGACATCGTTCTACAAATCACCTTGAGTAAGCTCACTGAAGTGAGAATTTTAATAATTACAAGTTGTATTTTCTGGAAAGGTTTACAGATTTTAAATCAGTGTGCTCAGGAGATTTTTCATTTCATCGAGGTTTCTTTTTAAAGATGCTTTGTTTCGTTTAGCTGTATTCTGTATTACTTTAAATAATAATTGAATTTCAAGTATGGAATTAAATTCAAATTTGGATCACCGAGATACAGGTCTCGGCCTAGTTCGGGGTCCGTTGTTATGCACATAATTAGTTATTGATCAATTCTATGCGAGTTACAAAATTTTATAATTTATTAACGCTAAATATCAAATTTGCGTTTATACTATGTACACGTCACTTATAATTTTAAGATAATTAATCATTAAGTTTTATCAAACAAAAATGTAATTAATTATTTAATTATTATGTGTCATTGTGTAACCATGAATTAATGTTTTTGGAAATAAATTATTTATATCTTATCTTATCTTTATATAATATTACATAAACTTTCATGAAAAGCAAGGACTTATCAGTTTTTATCAGTTAGGGACAACTTCTCTTCCGCGTAACCTTTAACCATACAGTCGCCTGTGTGACATCTAGGTATACATAATTATAATAAAGTTGACGAGGGTTGAAATTCTCAACATTAAGGATAACAAAAAAAAATTAGAGATAATTCGAATTGATAGCAGACCACGTTTCAACAATATCTGGAAAATTTGTCTATATATCTGTTTTTTCTGTTTATGTGTGTCTCTGATTGTCTGTTTATTTAAACGCTAATCACGCAAAAATGGCTCAACGGATCATCATGAATTTTGGTATGTAGATAGTATAAAGTATTGGAAATATCATAGGCTTAAATTATCCTAAAATAATGCGAGCGAAACCACGAGCGTTTACTAGTTTTAGATAACCCACTTGTCAAATGTCTGACTGTCAAGTATACAACGTAACTGCTTAACTAAAAAATAATATCTCAAAATGTTGCTTTACACACAGCACCATAATTCAACTTACAGTTAATTTAAACAAATTAAACTCAGAATATAAAATAGACAGAAATAAAAAAAGGAAAGCTCTTCACGCTTTTATTGCCCTTCCAATAACATTTTTTCAGGCGTAAAAAATCCAGCAAAGAAAGTAATTAAACCGTTGATGACACGGTTAATAAGCAAAGTATTTTAGAGACACCTATTTATTTGTTTTAACTGGACTGGCCTGTTAGCTTAGTTGGTAGTGGCTCTGGCTTCTAATCTAGAGGTCGCGGGTTCGATTTCCGCATGACACAAGTATTTATGTACTTTAAAAATGTATAATTACTTGCGTTGAGTCTGGTCGTGTATATGTATGTATATAAATTATGTATTTACGAAAAAAGTATAATATATGTATTATATCCGTCATTTAATACCTATGATACAAGCGTTAGCTTAGTATGGGGCTAGATGGCGCTGTGTGATATGTCATGAAATATTTATTTATCTATACTAATATTATATTATAACTATAATTAAAAAGCTAAATAGTTTGTTTGTTTGTTTGTTTGTTTGAATGCGCTAATCTCAGGAACTACTGATGCGAATTGAAAAAATATTTTTGTGTTGGATAGACCAGTTATCAAGGAAGGCTTGGCTATATAACATCACGCTGCAACTAATAGGAGCGAAGAAACAATAGAAAATGTGGAAAAAACGGGGAAAATTATTCATCTTCGAGGGCTTCCGTTGCGTGCGCTGCGAAAACGGTTCAAGATATCAAAAAAATGTGAATGTAAGAATAATTTCTCTTGAAATAATCTAACAAAATATCCGCAACAGTATATGTCTTTGTTTTAAGGTTAACTCACTAGAACCGTTTTTATGGTAATAACTATTCCACGCGGACGAAGTCGCGCGCATTAGCTAGTTATATAATAACAGTTGCTAACATTTGTTATCTCTTTCATAGTTTTAAGCATATTTGTGTCGAATTTCAATTGATAATTAGACCTTTATTGGTTGTGAAGTTGATGACACAGTTAATAAAACCCGAATCTTTCCAGTCCTTTGTGACGCCGATCTCATAAAGAATGCACACTGACCTCCACCCTTTGTTGAGTCGGTTATTATTTCCTGTTTGCAAAAAGTAACAAACAGTAAAATTCTGATAAATATTCTGTAAAATCGTTCCTGGAAGACAAAGATAGGGACAACATACAATGACAATTCTGGTTGACATTCTCTAAAATTTTAATTATAACTATCTTGACATCTCCATTGTAAGTTTTAGATATAAGATTAAATTACTATTTAACTTAAAACACAATGTCTGTAAGCCCATACGGGCAGCGGCTAGAGAACCTTCTTGTCTTAATTACTAACCTAGTTCCTAGATTATGCTGTAAGAGTGTTACCACCTGTAATAACCTAGTTGCCTGACAATAAACTATTTCATTTCATTTAAAAAGACAAAATTCTAAAAACTGCTGAAACGTTTTTTGTTGTGGAATTCAAGTAGGTATACCCAAACATTTTTTTTTTCTAATACCTTCTATGTTGATATTGTTGACCCTCTTCAGCTTTATCTAAATATATAAAACTCAAAGGTGACTGACTGATTGACTGACTGATATAGTGATCTATCAACTGGGGATGATGGGGGCAAATCACACTGCATGCTCCAAGCCAACCTCAACCTGCACGTGGTCATCCTGCTGGATAACGAATGGGGCTCTGGCGAACCGAATGATGGCGGTATATCCACCCAGAAACACGTAGCCTAAATAACTCAGACGGGTGTCGGGCAGCAGCGACACCCGTGCGATGAGCTACGTGCTGCGATTGCCAACACGTATGCCCAGCGTGGCAATTACGGGCAATTCCTCTCTATGAACTGCACACAATTACAACGGCCCCTAGTTCCCGGTCGCCCGGCTATTCCTGGCCAAGGTGGCGGCCATGGTAACGGCCGGGTAGGGGGTGCGAAGAATCCCCGGGCTACGGCAGGCCACCCTAAATCTAAACTGACCCTGGCTACGTATAACGGAAAAACGATAAGACTCGACCATCATTTGACGCAGGTTGAAACCGAATTGGAAAAAATAAAATGGCATATTGTAGGTCTTTGCGAAGTCCGAAGACAGGGAGAGGACACCGTAACCCTACCGTCAGGCCATCTATTCTACTACCGCGAAGGAGACAAACTATCACAGGGTGGCGTGGGATTCCTTGTCAACAAGGCTCTCCTTAACAACGTTGTAGAAATATCTAGTGTGTCAAACAGAGTAATCTACCTTATATTAAAGCTCACTGAGAGGTATAGTTTAAAAGTAGTGCAAGTGTATGCTCCTCCACAGAAAAAGCCGAAGCTGAAAACATCTAACACCAACCCAGATGAAGAAGTGGAACGGATGTACGAAGATATACACGCAGCCCTTCATAAAACTACGAAGACACACTACAGCGTTGTTATGGGGGACTTTAATGCCAAGGTGGGTATACAGGCTTGCGGCGAGCGACAAATAGGATCACATGGCTATGGAGTAAGGAACGACAGAGGGCAAATGTTGGTCAACTTTCTCGATAAAGAAGGGCTCTTTCTGATGAACTCGTTCTTCAAGAAGCAACCTCAAAGAAAGTGGACATGGCGAAGCCCGGATGGAGTCACCAAAAATGAGATCGACTTTATCATGACGAACAAAAAGCATATATTCAGGGATGTCTCAGTGGTTACTAGGTTCAAAACCGGAAGTGATCACCGACTTGTTCGAGGCACCCTGAATATCGATTTTAAGCTTGAACGGTCTCGTCTGATAAAGTCCACGCTCCGCCCCAACACGCTCCAAGCTATAACTGGATCAGACTATTTCCAGCTGCAATTGCAGAATCGCTTTGCCGTTTTGGAAACCACCGAGGATGTTGACAGGGAAACCAAAAATTTTACGGAAGTCTTATGCGAAGAAGGGAAGAAGTTCTGCCAATTAAGGCGTCCAGGTAGGAAGTCCAAACTCTCAGAAGAGACTCTTCGGCTAATGAATGTAAGACGAGATACTTCACATGCCACGTTATCAGAGCAGCGTGAACTCAACCGGAGAATATCGAAGTCTGTGCGACGTGACCTTCGATCTTCTAATACCGAAGCCATCAAAGAGGCAATAGAAAAGAATCGAGGATCGAAGGTGTTCGCACAGTCTTTAGGGAAGAGTCACCTTACTAGACTTACAACTACGAGTGGCTCTACCGCAATCTCTAAGCCGGAGATTCTCGCTGAGATAGAGGATTTTTATGGCCGATTATACGCCTCACGAGCTTCTCCTCCTTCATCGAGTGAACGAGACTCTCGTGCCACACTGACGCGCCATTTCACAGAAGACCTGCCGGAAATCAGTCTAGGCGAAATTGAGATTGCCCTCGGACAGTTGAAAAACGGAAAAGCCCCAGGAGAAGACGGAATTACGTCGGAATTGCTGAAAGCAGGAGGACGTCCTGTTCTTCGGGAACTCCAGAAAATATTCAATGTCGTAATAAATAATGGGAGAACTCATACAGAACATAAGAGCGTAGTAGTTTTGTTTTATAAGAAAGGAGATAAGACTCTCCTAAAAAACTACCGCCCCATTTCGCTCTTAAGCCATGTATATAAACTGTTTTCGAGGGTAATAACAAATCGCCTCGCGAGGAGATTCGACGAATTTCAGCCACCGGAGCAGGCCGGGTTTCGTGGAGGATTTAGTACCGTAGACCACATTCACACAATAAGGCAGGTTATACAGAAGACCGAAGAGTATAACCGCCCTTTGTGTTTAGCATTCGTGGACTACGAGAAAGCGTTTGATTCTATCGAGACCTGGGCTGTTCTGGAGTCCTTGCAGCGATGCCAAATAGACTATCGGTATATCGAAGTGTTGAGAGGCCTCTACAATGACGCTACGATGGCCGTTCAAGTACAAGATCAGCAGACTAAACATATCCATCTTCGCAGAGGAGTGAGACAGGGGGATGTTATTTCCCCGAAACTGTTCACTAATGCCCTCGAAGATATGTTTAAAACGCTTGACTGGAAAGGGAAAGGCTTGAACATCAACGGCGAGCAGCTCTCTCACCTACGGTTCGCCGACGACATAGTTTTGATGGCGGAGTCGCTGCAAGAACTGGAAGAGATGCTGACCACCTTAGCTGATGCTTCACGGCGGATAGGTCTCGGAATGAACATTGAAAAAACTAAAGTTATGGTTAACCGAATAGCTTCTCCGGGACCTGTTGTAGTCAACGGTGTACCTCTCGAAGTTGTTGACGAATATATATACCTCGGGCAATTACTGCAGTTAGGTAGAAACAACTTCGAGGGTGAGATTGACAGAAGAATCAGGCTGGGCTGGGCAGCATTTGGCAAACTTCGCCATATCTTCTCCTCGTCTATCCCACAGAGCCTGAAGACGAAAGTCTTTGATCAGTGCGTCCTCCCAGTGCTGACCTACGGAGCCGAAACATGGACTCTGACAGTGAAGCGAATCCACCGATTCAAAGTCACTCAGCGAGCTATGGAACGAGCTATGCTCGGGATTTCTTTGAGGGATAAAATCAGGAATGATGTTATCCGAAAAAGAACCAAGGTTACCGACATAGCCAGCAAAATCAGCAAACTGAAGTGGCAATGGGCTGGCCATGTTTGCAGAAGGACCGATAATCGGTGGAGTAAGCGGATCCTAGAGTGGAGACCGCGTGTCGGTACACGTAGTGTGGGAGGCCAATTGGCCAGATGGAGCGACGACCTGAGGAAGGTGGCTGGGAAGCACTGGATGCGTAAAGCAGGAGACCGTGCAGTGTGGCGATCATTGGGAGAGGCCTATGTCCAACAGTGGACGAATATAAGATAGGCTGATGATGATGATGATGATCTATCAACGCACAGCCCAAACCACTGGACGGATTGTGCTGAAATTTGGAATAAAGGTAGATGTTATGACGTAGGCATCCGCTAAGAAAATATTTTTGGAAATGCCACTTTTAAAGGGGTGAAATAGGGGATGCAAATTTTACTTCTTAATGCGAGCGAAGCCGCGAGCACCCACTAGTTATACATATGTGTAGATAGATTTCTATTATATTTTTCTACCACTCTCGTTTTACTATAAGACGAACGCCAGAAGCAGGTGTGTTATCATAATTCGATAAAGATGAGATATACCATAGTCGTCACCGCAGTATGATATTGTTTCCGCAAATAATAGTCCATATGGCGGTAGTAATGTGCATGTGAGTATATTTTAAATCATGTGAAAGAACTTAGGGATGAGTTGATTATTTTTATTAGTATTTGGTTTCTTATTTTTATGAAAAACGTTGAAAAATGTAAGAGATTCTTATGTAATACTAGCTGAGCCAGCGATTTCGTCCGCATGGAATAGCTTTTACCATAAAAACGGCTGTAGTGAGTTAATCTTAAAAGACAGACATACATATACTGTTAAAGACATTTTGTTAGATAATTTTAAGAGGAATAATTCTTTTATACATATTTTTTTGATATCTTGAGCCGTTTTTGCAGCACACGCAACGGAAGCTCTCAAAGATGAATAATTTTCTGTTTTTTCACATTTTCTTTTGTTTCTTCGCTCCTAGTAGTTACAGCGTGATGTTATACAACGTAAAGCCTTCCACAATAAATGGTCTATCCAACACAATTTTGTTTTTTCAATTCGCACTTGTAGTTCCTGAGATTACCGTGTTCAAACAAACAAACTCTTCAGCTTTATAATATTAAGTATAGATACACACACCAATTGAACTCACGTGCCTCAAATTGCCGTTAAAACGGACAAACGTTTTGATACATTCAAAGTATCAGAGCAGAGTAGTCACATTGCCGTTGCCGTCAAGTAAAAAAAAACAATAAAATAAATTAAAAAGACTTTATTTCTACTACTCAATAAAATATGACACAGAAAAACTGGACTTCTAAATTTTAAAACGCTTTAAATGAAATGAATAAAAAAAATCGTGTCAGAAACATTTTGTCTTCAATGCTAGTTAAATCAATATTTTAAATTAATCAGAGATTCAAAATAAGTCTTAGACTAATAAATTGAATGAGAAGTACTAAGCCTTTCAGCACATTAATCCTAAGTTCAAGTCTTTTTAAACTTTACAGACTAATCACTAAGTCAGATCTAGGTCTTCATATAAAGTTGAAGCCAACAATTCACTGCTGCCATAATTATTACGTTTGAAACAAACTTTGAAACCTCTAATAGCAAAAGTACGACTTAATCAAAGTCACTTGTTAAGGCGATAACAGTTTTAAGTTTACGTTACATGAGTGTAATTTTTATTGTTTTTACAACATTTTTATAGTCTGTTATAAATTCGACGGGAGTCTAATTAAATCAATAAATTAATATTGTATATTCCGGGACATTGCACACATCGCAATCTAGCCCCACACTAAGCAAGCGCTTGTGTCGTGGGTACTAGATAACGGATATAATACTTATATACTATTCTTTAATTAATTGATAAGTAACAATGAAAATAATATAAAATGGTATGACAGATATAAAAAAAAAACAATTTTTCACCACTCGGTAAAAAATGTGTATAAACAAATAATCCGAGACACTTAATATGATTTTGCACAAAGCGCCATATATGACTCTAATTTTACCGGCAGCTTTGCTTTGGACTCGGTTTCATTCCTTTACAAATACATAAATAAAATTGTTACGCCTTGGACTACAGATTCTTTTTTTTTACTTTCTTTTTTAAACTTCAGATTCGTTTATAAAAATTCAAATAAAATTCAAATTCAAGGCATTTATTTTGACACACAGGACACAACAATAAATACATACAAAAGTTGACAGCAGGTAGAATACAAAGGTGATATATGCGTTACATTGATGTATCCCGTGCTCCAAAAAAGGTCATACCTCAGCGTTAATGCTGCAGATTGCTCTACAGCGCTGATTTTCAGGTATGAACCTTTGAGACGCGTGGGGTCTAGAGTTAAATAAAAAAGTAAACAAAAAAACACATATATATCAGAATATCATGATCCAGGTTTCCTCCAACAATGGTGAGGTTACACGCCTTATTTAAGGTAACTTGTACATTTGTTTATGGTCTTATAATAAAAAAGAAAAAAATCAACATTTTATGTCTAACCTCGCCTTAAAGCAAAGTTACAACGTCTTAACTCATTTGTTATGTAGTCGGTATGCTCTACTATCATTCCACGTAATTGTTTTAGTTCTGATGTTGCTAATTGTTGTTCTCGCTAAAATATCGGTTAACTTCTATCCTGTGATAATTTCACACATGGCGAAAATTGGAACTATAAAGTTTATATCACCCTTTTACATAAAAGTTCAAAAGTGCTGCTACCAGTGATAGTAAAATTATGTTGGAAGTGTATCTAACTTCAGTGTTGGTAAGTTTCCGTTGGCTTTAAAATACGGTTGTATTGTAGTTGCAAAGAAATGAATTGGAATACTTTGTATTGCATGTCTTCTGTTGAGATTTATTTTGTTTATACGCGGTACGATTACTCATTCGTGCCTATTTATTATTATTTTTTACTAAGGATAGTAAAAAATGTGATAAACTTAAGAATAAGGCTACACCTAATCTAAAGTATTTTAATTAAAAATATATATTACAGACTATGCTTTTGACTCTTTTATAAATATGACATTACTTTAATATATACAACTGAAACTATAGCAATCCAGCGTGGGAATGCGGCCAGCGTTCTTGGCTCCATACCACATGTAGATTGTTTAAATTTAGTTTAGATGTAAATACTCTTTTTTAGTTCTATTAGTGTTAATATGTGTAAATATTGTTTCTTATTATTTTAATAAATTTATCTTTCCTTTTATAAAATAAACTGAAACTTACGAAAAGTAGTTTTTCAGCCTTTAGTTTAAATTACGATAATTAACATCGAATAATGCACTTTGTTTGTTTTGCTGCGATACGTCAGATAATATTTGGCACAGTAATAGTAGAATTTGGCAATTGACAAATTACTTAAACCATGCAAGCAAAGCAGGTATACACTAAATAAGATAAAATAAATTAAGCCATAAAACTACTCATTTCCAAGATAGTGGCGGGGACTTTAATTAGACCCCGCTTCCGTTAGACCCGTTAGCTCATAGACTGTGGATTTTTAATACCTGACTTTGGTTGGTTAAAATGGTAGATAGCTTTATATGGGTGTAGTTTTATTCTTACCTTGATTTCATAAAATCCCTTTTACTTATAAAATGGGTTTTTGATTTAAGGCATCTTTATCACAAAAAAACAACGAATCTACCATAAATTGCTTATAAAACAGTAACTTTAAAAACTAGAGTGTTAGTTAAGTTTTAGAGGTTCAGTTTAAAAAAAAATCTTTTAACATGAATGCCATACGTAACCAATTAAATGTGTACAAAATGTATAGTAAAGTAAAATACATAGTTATTTCTGTGCGTTCCGGTCCGCATAATATTTTTTTCTTAAGTTAATATTTTAGTATACGATTCATTCATAAATCTATCTACATCTACAGCCCCAAAATCTTGTTAATACCATAGTAACGACTTAGTAACAAAACGAGTCCCACCGCCACATAATTACCAGTAATGTTACTGACGTCACTCAAGCGGTAAAAGTAATATTTTCCGAGGACATTCGGATAAACAGACCTCTTTGTCCGGAAAAATCTGCGAGAAAATACGTCTTTTGGACTCCAGTAATCCGGCTTTCAGCATATTTTTGTTTTCCTGATAATTAATGGTTGTTTTAGTTTGCGGTTTTGCTAAGGAATGTTTAGGTCAAGTATTTTTTTATTATTTATCTCTCTTGATTTGTAATTCCTCATAGCTGAGGGTCGTGACTCCCCCGCAGAAAGAAATTGTTAGGAGAGTTCTCTTGACCAAATACATCGTGGTGGTCACCCAGGTCTTTCCACGGAAGACACATAATATATGTTTTCGGATATTGTGGTCCTCAAACATGTCGGTTTCCTCACGATGATTTCCTTCACTGCTAAGCGAGTGCAATTAACACTAAACTTGAAAATACAAGTCATTGGTGTAGGGCCGGATTCGAACCAGGGTGCGTGTGGATGAAAAGCAGACACTGAAACCGCTGATCCACACATTCCATTTATTTTATTTATTTACATAACGTTTTCGTTAATATTTGTATAAATTATAATAGTTTAGTTTCAGTCTACAAATAGGTTTAATATATATACTTCTCAAAAGAAGATAAACCCATAATTAAAATTAAGTATGTGTACAATTATATTATTTTTAAGTCCTGGTTTAAAATATCCCATATCCCAAAAAGATGACCAAATGGTTCAAGTCTTTCTTTCTTAACATGCATCGAGACTTAAAAATATCTAAAACATAAAGTATAATAATACATCCATAAAGTAATTTCGTAACAGAGAAAACTGTGCCCAATAAACAAATAAATATTAAACGTTCATTGTTTTCAACAAATATACTCCATCAGCAAATCTCTTTATTCTTAGTTTCTCGTTACATCCTAAATACGAGCAACAAATTACTTCCCGTATCGCCCAAGTAACTTTTCCGGGCAAAAATCAGGGTATTTTGACCTCCAGACCATTGATTACACGCACATTAGTATTCTTGTAACAAGAGCTACAAAAACTTCCATACAACGAGGCACATGTCAGCAACATGGGTACACGAAATAAGAAGGAATAGAAGGTAATGTTGGGGGACTTTTACTAAGCAAGCGTTTTATAAAAGCTAGACCGCAACTTTGCTTGACATCCTATTGAATTATAATCAATTTCATTGCGTGTAACAAAAACAAAACAATGTAATAATAGTGGGCTGGAGCACTTAGATTATCTTTAGGCTTTTCTAAAGATTTTCTAAGTGCCCCTTTTTTGTAGTAGTTCGAAGTAGTATGTTTAGTTTTTCTTCCCTTGTTTTTATATTTTATTATTGTAAATAAAGATTTACGATGTAATATTGTTTTCATATCATGCATATGATTTAAATAATAATATAGATCAATAATTTTTCTTAGAAAATACACACTAACAATATTCCGCGTGTATATTTAATTTCAAACAGGTAGTGGCTTTCTTGACAGTTAGTATTTCGTGTTTTCAAGATGAATAAATCAATAATTTAATTAAAAAAAAAACATTATATTAATAATGGTTTTTTTCTGCATTCGTTGTAAAAGAAAAAAAGTATTTCTTCTTACTGAGAGTCTTGACACCCCGCATAGCTCAAAAGAGTATATCGTAATGAATGCCCAGATGTAATAAATGAATGAAATGATATGTAACGCCTCTTTCTCTCTTACATAAAAGACTCTGCATCTAACTATTTCGCCCCAGGCCAATGCCCGCGCAGCCTGGTACGTGAGGAGGCTGCCGATAAAATTATATCGAAGGCATATCGGGGGCACATCGGAGCATACAGCCTCCACGTGGGAGCACTGCCTCTGGGAGATGGCGTGGAGGAGGATCTGTTGACTGGTATTATCTTATTATTTATATTAAACTTTTTATTTTTCACCTAGTGGGTGCTCGTGGCTTCGCTCGCATTAAGAAGTAAAACTTGCATCCCCTATTTCACCCATTTAAAAGTGGCATTTCCAAAAATCCTTTCTTAGATGATGCCTCGGTCATAGCATCTACCTTCATTCCTAATCAGCCAGTTGATAGATCACTATATCAGTCAGTCAGTCAGTCAGTAAGTCACCTTTGAGTTTTATACATTTGAATAGATGTGTTCGTTTGTAGGTATATATTTTTTTTCTGCGTTAATGTTGCAAGAAAGCGTTGGATTATTGCGATATTTGGTAATGATTATCGAAATATAGGGTCCTAAATAAGTTGTTTGGGTGAAAGAAGCAACTATATATACCTTGCAACGCGCAACTAAAGCCGCAAAAAAACTCATCAAATACTTGGCAAGATAATTTTATGAATCTTTTATTCAAGAGTTTATTATAAAAAATTACAGCACAACATTTTTATAAACTACCTAAAATTGATCAAAAAATTATGTTTTTTACTTATAGAACTACTAAAAGTATGAAAACCGTTGTAACATTTAGTTTTCGGGTTGTAACCAGTTGTATTTCACTGTGAAAATGACTGGACCATGCTGTGACATAATATTATTCTGAATAATTACATCAAAAGTCTTTCAATATTTTTCTCTCGTTTCGCTGGTGCGTAGTTTATCTAAGCAAGCACTCAATAAATTAAATAATCTAACATTAAAATGGATATGCCATCGCGTTGCATTAGACACGGGCTGTTTGTAGTCGATGTAATGAGGACTTGAGAGCAAATTAATGCACGAGCTAATTAATTGAGACAACCAAGCGGGTTCATGTAGGTATGAGTAAAGATCTAGTTGTTTTTTTTATTAAAACTAATGAAAGAATGTGTGGCTCTCACGTTTATTGATCAAAAAGGTGATAAAAATTATGTTACTTATTAGTACGTTGCTGGCAATTTAAACAAATATGTTATTTTTTGTCATTGGCGTATGTTTTTATTAAATAATAATGAAGGTTTATTCCTAAACTAGCAGTACCTGCGACTTTGTCCGCGTGGTATAGATATTTTGGGCATTAATTCTTTGAATTTTGAATCGTTTTCGCAGCGAACGCAACGGAAACCCTCAAATCGCACCCTTCGTGGAAGAAAGCAGTATCTTGTTGAGACCAACTTTACAGGAGACGAAAAAAACTATCCTGTAATTTTGTTATAAGAGCTAAAAATCCCTAACAAATGACACCTAAAAGCTTAAAAAAGCCTGGAATTGCTAACGTTACTTATATTTGAATTCGTACAGTATACTAAGAGAAAAACTTAAAATAGAGTGTTACTGCAGTATTCCACGAAGTAAAAAGAATACGTGCAGAAGTAACTACAGATATTGTCTTACTACTTGCTAATATAAACCACACTGACTGATGTTATTCCACTTACGACTTTGTTCACTTCTAAATTTAATTCTAATCTGGAGTTGTAAGTGTCAGATACGCAGTTATTCCACGAGCAATCCATTTTTGTAATACGTGTAATAAGTGTTACGTACTTCTTACCAGCGAAAACAATTTATCAGGTTAATCGTTACTTTAGTTACATGTTTTTTTAGCAGAAAAACATTTAAATATTTTTGTGCTTCTCTTTATAAGTACTTTTTAAACAATGTAATCGAGTATGTGTAAGTGTGTATGTAATATTTTTGTAATGTCAAATGATCAAAATAGGCGTTACATTAAAAATACGCTAATTTAAAACTTACATAATATTATAAGAGTAAAGTAACTTACTTACTTAAATATTATTTATTGATTTGGTCTTGATTGTTGATCAATTTTAGACTGTAGGAAATCATTTTGTAAATTTAATAAAAAAAAATTATTGCATGCAGAATCAATCAAAAGTATGTAATTACTTACGTAGATATTTAAAGTAAGTGCTTTTAACTATTTGAATTCCTAATATGGAATGAACTTATGTACACTAATTACACAATAATGTAATATATTTTAATTTTAATTAGCAGTGTTGTTTTCGTCTTCGGAATTTGACAAATTCGTTTCAGATACCTACACATAGCACGTCAGTTCTTGTAAAACATATTTTGAAAATGTGGTGGTATATATATTTTTTTTACAAAGGCTCATCAAGTCTTGATAAAAAATTACTGAGATTGCGCGCTGTAAAATTGCAGCAAGGCAGCCGATCTTTCTGTATTTTTGACTTCTCCAGTTTTTCTCCTAATCACACCGTTTCAAATCGGGTGAACAACAAGTGTAGTCATCAAAATTCAAACTAACAAAGCTAACTTACGTCAAATCACTACTTGTGTGTAAACTTAACAAAATAAAACAAAGTCATCTAGTTTAGTTATAGTTAGGTACTTAGTCCATAAATAGTAGGTAAAAATGAATGTAGAAGAAGTAACTAACTTATCTTCTTTTATGTCGTCCATATTAAGTATTTGCTTAACTCGAGCATATTTTACCCTTACTCATAAAAGACGACGACGTTTTTTTGTTAACTTAAATGCACTTGACTATAGTTTGCCTAATGTTAAGCAAAGATAGAGCGTGCTTACCTACCTATGAACCGATTCACTCTCGCTTCGAAGATCGCTGGATTATAGTGCGTAGGAATTTTTTTGGGTATCAATGTTAGGAAGCCCATGAACTCGGCACTTTCCCGGTCTCAACAAAAAAACCGAAAGAGGCGCATTAACACAGGAGCCAGCTCAGGCGCACAAGTCTTCAGTACTATAGCTGGAATATCGTGAGGACCACTGGCCTTGTTCACGTTTAGATCACGTAGAATTTTACGGAGCTCTGTTTGGCGAATCTTGAAGTCTAATATGGCAGTCGGATAGTCAAGAGAAGGAGGAACCAAAGCACCACCAGCACCAAGACTTGTAATTTCCGCAAATAGAGAAGCAAATAAATTAGCTTTCTAAGCTGCACAGTGAGCCAGCGAACCGTCAGGTTTCAGCAGTGGAGGCAATGAGGGGCGGTAGAAGTTACCTTCGATCAACTTTGCCAGGAACCAAAAGGCTTTGCTACACGCGGGGTACGAATAAATGTATTCCCTACTCGGCCAATGTGATCGAAGCGTACCTTTTAAAGAACCTGTGCCTTTGTTGTATGCCATCTTCTTCTTACTGATAATCCTAACCTAGCTGTGGCGAGCATCAACCCATGCATCCAAACCATGTATGAACTTTCCCAGACTGGAATACATTTGAGTGAGGTATGAAATATTCCATATCTAGAAGAATAGTATCCATTACGACATCCGCACAGACTGAAGGGTCTTCAGAAGAGAAACAGACAGGCTGCCAAGGATAGATGCATAAAAAGACCGTATCTCATCCCAATTCACTGACTTGTATGTATCTCCACATCCGCTGACTGCGCTTAGGGCTAGGATCGGATGGGTTATATACGGAGACAGACTTCACCAGACAATGGTCGGATTGGGATTGTCACTCAGTACCAGTCTGGATCTGTTGTCAGCAGAAGGTCCATTCAGTCAGGTATATAAGTTTAATTATCAGAGTAATGCCTTAAGCCAACCTGGTGAGATCTAACGCTAAAGCAAGCTTATGCGTCTCTCTCCCACCATTTTCAGTGATCTGGTATGGTTATAGCCACACTGGGTGGCGTCCATTAAAACCCCCCGGGAACTCTAACTGGGCTGTAGGGGCCTTATCCGCCGCTTCACTTAAGTATTCAATGAGCCTGGTTATCTCTTGGTTGCCGCTGTGTGATTCGTAAATAAATAACAATAATGAAGCACACCCCAGCTCCAGCTTTGAGGACGTATGTTTGATCTGCGTCTCCGTCAAAGTCATGAGTGCAGGTTGTGGACCGGAATGAGATTGGAGTGGAATCCTCGGACGTTTACGAGGCACTTTTAGCGATAGGGCAGACTTTCGTTGTGGTACGCTTTCCCTTTTTCTCTTTGCGTTCATGATACTGCGAATGTGGAGGTCGGAGAGGAAATGGCACCAGGATAATATTTTGCGTATCTACCTAGTCACACACGAACAATTCAAGATATCGAAGTAGGACATAGTCCGGAGATCGCGGGCACGCCCGTGCCCCCCAAAAGAGTCCAACGTGCATTTTCATACGATCGCCAACTGGCACGTTGGCACAACCTCAGGATTTTTGCAAGTTGGCGGAATAACCTTTCACGAATGGCTAACTCGCTACATGGATCGCCCCTTCCAACTATGGCCAGCGACGAACCGTGCCACGGATCCCGCTACCATACTAGCCCGATGTCCAATATCTCGATATGCATGCGTGTGGAAACAAGAAACTGCTACGAACAAACAACTATCCTGACCCATCTCCTCGGACGTATACAATTGTCATTAATCGTCTTCCGTCACAATTTGTATTTATATTTGCATTTCCTAAAAAAATCTTCACGCGTAAGTAAATGTACTTACGACGTGAGTAACGCAAAATGTTTCGCGGAAGAAGTAAGTATCTGCAGCTACACGCCAGATATAATAGATTTGCTTGCTGGTAAAAGTACATAACACTACTTACAAAAAAGGCTATAACATAAATGTCGTGGAAGAATGTCGTATCTGATTTTACACAATTTTTATTTTCTGTAATGTTCTGGAAAAGTTATGTAAGTATGATTATGCTCTTATTATAAAGGAAATTTGTTAAGTAAGCAAGTGTATGTGTATGTATTTCCTTCTTGCGATGGAATAAAATATTTATCAATGTTGCAAAATAATCGTTTTTTTGCGTTTATTCCCTTAATTTTGCCCCTAAATTCGTGAAAAAAATTGAGGAGGTGTATTCCTTTACGCTTGATTTTATGATGCAATAAAAAAAAATTGTCGCAAGTGTACTTACTGCTTTCTTCCAGGAAGGGTGCGAAATATGAATAGTTTTCCCCGTTTTTTCCACATTTTCCATTGTTTCTTCGCTCCTATTAGTTGTAGCGTGATGTTTCATAGCCTAAAGTCTTCCTCGATAAATGGTCTATTCAACACAAAAATAATTTTTCAATATGCACTAATAGTTCCTGAGATTAACGCGTTCAAACAAACAAACAAACTCTTCAGCTTTATAATAATATTATACATAGATGATGTTTGTTTCTTTGATTGCTGGTCTGCATGTGTCTCTTATACACCGCTACAGAACAACTTATGACAAAAGATTTTAGATTTTGTGAAAGTAGGTAAAAGGTTCAAACAGTGACATATATGCCACTTTTTACCCCTAAATAACACCACTATCTTGTTTTAATAATAGGTGTTTTTTCACTAAATGTTATACATAATGTACACACATATATTATCTCTCTCTGTGAGTCGTTTTTCCTCAAGTCTAAAGGTTGGGACTCCCCGCAGAATAAATTCGTAAGGTTGGGCAAAAACATCGTGGTGGGTGATCCTTCCCCGAATCCCCCCCCCCCTGATCCCTGATCCTTCCACGAAGACACCATGTCCTCGGATACAATTCGAACACACATCGATTACACACATTCGAACCATGGTGCGTCTGGATTAAAAACAGACACTGACATCGCTGAGCCACACTCGCTTCAACATACATACATATTATATCTGTCTGTAAATAAAAACATTGAAACTACAACCAGTATCAAGCGAAATAAAGTCATTAAATTCAATTTTCAGGTGGAAAAATCATAGTTTTATCACAGCCATTAAGCTTGGTGTTCATTAGACCAAATTCTCTCATTTCCGGTTGCAAGGTCATTAGCCCGTATTGATTCGGAGATTATAGTTTCCTATAACATGCAAACGGCTCGTCAGTTATGTTTTGGTATAATTAAGTTAGCTTAATTAATGGACTTTGGTATTTAGTAAGTTGTTTTACTCGTAGAAGTTGCTAATGTAAAGTTTTCCAAGCTTTTATAATGGAGAAAATTGATTTAATAAGTTTTCATTTTCATTCCATATTATTTTGATGAATTTAATAATGTCTGCCAGTGAAATGAAGAAAACATAAAATCGTGATTTTTATGAAATTTTTATGTATTTAAATATTCATATTAATTCAGAAAATGAAAATGTTTTTCTTTAAAAAAATATAGTTACAATTTTATAAATGTTCTTCTCCTAAGCGAATGAAATTGGCAAAGTCTGGTGTTTAAACAGATATTAAAATATACCTACGAACGTTCTTCAAAAAGGCAATATTTTAATATTTTGTCCCAAATTCAGGATATAACATTTTGAATAACATGACACGAGGCAAGACAAATTTGAATTAATTTATTTTTAAAAGGTCACAGGTGACATTGGACCCTTGTGGTTACCGTAGTTAAAGGCTTTTCATATTAAGGTAAAATAATCTAAATATATAAAACTCAAATGTACCGACTGACATACTGATCTATCAACGCAAAGCCTAAACCACTGGACGGATTGGGATGAAATTTGGCATGCAGGTGGATGTTATGACGTAAGCATTCGCTAAGAAAGGATTTTAGAAAATGCCACTTTTAAAGGGGTGAAATTTTATTTCTTAATTAGAGCAAAGCCACGGGCACCCACTAGTCGTATAATATTTTCGTTCCTGAACATAGAATTAGAGTAACAGTCGCCTCAATGTCCCCGATAAGTTACATAAATGGATCCCATATATACCTATATTTGAACATGTTCCTGTGTCATTAACCTGGTGCTCATAATTGATTTGATTTGATTTTGAAATGTAACAATCAAGTGTAGTAAAGGGTCACTTAAGCAACACTACTTGAAAACTCAAAAAGCTTATTAATATATCCCTGCCAGATTGGTTGCCTGGAAGAGATCGCTCTTAGCGATAAGGCTGCCAATTAAGACGCTTATTCTAATTTGTATGTTTTTTTTGTATTGTTTTATTTGTGGTGTTTTAATAAAGTATTTATCTATCTATCTATCTATCTTATTCCAATCTTATCTAGGTCAGGCTTAATTTTTGTCTGTGAAAACAACAAAAAATCATTTTAAAAATAATCATGTAGTAACATTTTACTGCATACCTACATCATTTAATTCCATTGAATTAAAATAGCGTTTAAAGGAAATAAGGCCAATCTGCCACAATACAAGTTCATTAATGGTTAAGTATGCAGTTTTAATGAGACATACTTTGATGCTTGCGACTGTGAAAAAAGTAGGTTTTTTAATTTCATGGCAAGTTGATGGCCATGCTAGGATTATATCCTAGCTCGATGTGGCCATGGCTTCGTTTGTGTTTTGTCAGGATAGGGTAAAATATAATAAAATAAATAGAAGCAATTTTAGAAAAGCGGCATTAAGTAAAAGTAGCCGATTTATGTACAATGCTTAAAATTTTCTGTCAACACCTTTAAATATTTTTTCTTTTCATAATTTAAATGTTATAATAATAATGTAGTAATATTCAACGATTTTCATTTTAAAATATTTAACTTTATTTGTCAACCTCTATAAATGTTTAATTTAGCTACAGACGTATCTTTCAAGCCAACACCATCAAAGCCACTTGCGGAATAAAAAGTAAATAGTAAACACGCAAAAATATCGTCACGTAGAAAACTTACAATGAGATGTAAATATTTTTTTGCGGACCCGTAGATTAAATTAATGGTAGAATCCTCAAAACTAAGTTTAAATTTGTACGAATTGTTCTATTATACAAGAATTAATACCAATTATTTGGTGACTGATAAATGAGCTTGATGACAAAACTTTAGTTATATTACAATAATACTATAAGTCACACATTTGGCGATAATCATAAGCTCAATAGGTATACAAATAATGTTATCGCAAGAAGTGCAATACTTGCATAATAATTTTAAATGTTATGACACAAGTAAATAAATAACAGTATTAATAACCATATTTTACATTTTTATATTCCTTACCTTACCTTTATATTATGCCGGCCGGCTGCGGATAATGATGAGTAAAATATCATGTCACAGTTTTTTTGAAGACCAAATATGAGTAATTCGTAGAAACAAGCACGAATGTAACCAAAAGCATAATATTTTTATGTGATTTGGATATATTTACCACACAGGGACGTTTATTATTTGATGTCGTTTTGCTGACGGTTCATAATCACTTTTTTAATAGGCTACGTGACTGTCCCGTGGTGAATGTTTAATTAATATTTTTATATTATTCCGCTCTTTGTGTTCTGCTTTTTTCGCTCGCTGTGTTTGGATATTGGTTTGTGGAAGTTCAGGCTTTCGTTTTGGTTATTGATGCGTTCAATTTGATAAAATAAGGTATGTTTGTTACTGGTGAACTGATTTCGTTTACATTCATGGTTGTTATAGATACATTATGTTTAATTAAGCACACACTATAAAGTGCCGTACATAAACTACGACTAATTAATATAGCAATGATACTAAAATTGGACGCAAGTTTTAATTTTAGTTCAAGTCAGAATGTCAAGTCCTCAACTTCTTTTTCTTGTATTAGAGTAGACGAATCTAGTGATGAAAGTTTTCAAAGTGCGCTAGGGTCCATTGACTGCCATAGTATGATAAATATTTTTATCATAATATGGCAATACATTTTATATCATGTAAATGAAATACTACTTTCTGGTCACTCATGCAATGTTTGACTGAGTCGAGAGTTACTTAACATTCAATTGAATCACTAACTGAATTAAACTCTTGATGCATTGTTAACACCCAATAAGTATTATTGTGTTTTATCTAATGCAAAAAAAGCATAACAGTTAACATTGCAATATAAGTATTCAATCCTTTAAAGCAATAAAGGCTTTGACTTTGAACTACGTAAGCCAAGTTTTCTTTTTTCATATCTTTCACCCGATCATTATTACCATGGTAAAACCACCATAAAACACACACAAACACACAAACCACCGCAATATGAAGCCATTACCTCCACTCTTGCACACACCATTAAAATCTATTTTACTATGATCCGATGTGGTTTTATTATCCTGGCAATATTGCCTTTTGTAGTTGTGCAAATCTCTGCCTCTTCTTTTTTGCGAGAAAATTGATGTCAAACAAGCAAAGAAAGGAAATTTAGTGTGGCTTTCAAGATGTTTTTGCTAATGTTGTATAAATGTGTACTTCTATGCATATGTACTTACTTGGTATTTAAATTAAAAAAACCTTAAGACAATTCTAGTCCTTAAACTGACTTAATGAAAACAGTTACAAAAAATAACTAATTATTATACTAACCGCCAAACATTCCAGTTTTACAAAATCGAATTACTTTCGCGCATGCGTCATCCCACGACATTATTAGCAAAAATGCCAAAAAAGAAAAAAAACTTACCATTTTATCTATCTTTCCCTCAAATTTCATCGAATTTTCTTCAGACGATTATAATCTAAGACGTAAGAACTGGCAACTAAGTGTGATTCTAATTCATATCGAATGAGAGTGGCCAACTCTGGTGTCGACAGTCAATCACTAAGTGTGATACTCCGATATGACAGTAAAAAACAATCACAATCTATGAACAAGTGTGATAGCACTCTATAAATCCTAGTGTTCCCGCTACACAGAACTTTCGAGATGAATTGCTCGTAAAACTGCGTAATGTCTCACTGTATTGTATCGGTAAATCATTATTACAGTGCTAGATCGTCACTAGAAGTGATTCACTTGAAAAAAAAATATTTTGATCATTATCATATTAAAATTAGCGTGTGTTTGGTCATTGGTTCCTTTCTTAAACAATGAATGGCTGACCGCTATGGTAAGTGGGTTTAGCTTAGGTATATAATAATATTGTTACAGGTATTTATGGCCATGATACTAGGATGAATTGACATAAAATTGTTTCATCACAGTGATGTGATGTGAAAAAAAGTGAAACAAACATTTTTATAATTTCCATAAACAATAGATACTGGAACCTATTTTTTGTCAATTTAGAAAAGTGCAGCCGAATAAAGTCTGTTGCACTATTTAGTTATGTCAAAAAAATAACTGAGCAAAGCTGCAAAGCGAAGTTCGTCTTCTAGTATGTAGAAGATATTTTCTAACGCATGACATAAAAAATTCAACGTTTTTTTGGCCTACCATATTATATTGTAAATTAAGTTATTTATAAGTTATGTTTTTAATTATTTTTAAAACAGTTCTTAAATGGTACACCGCCTGTTTACAATTGTAAGTTATGTCCATCCAAAAGGTGGCCTGGAAGAAATCGCTTAAGGCGATAAGGCCGCCCAATGTGCAACACTTTAATTTCTGTGTTTTATGGTGTACATTAAAGTTATATTCTATTCTTTACAAAAAACATGATGATTTAAACCATGTACACGTCCTGTTTGTTTCTTTTACAGGAATAAAAATTAAACGAAAAATCAATTCAGTTCGCTATCAGCCAATCAAAATCTACGAGTAAATAACCATTTATGCAAATGCAACTACGTTCGCACGATTTGGAAGTATGAAGCATCTGAATAGTCATGTGGTGTTGTATCGACAACAAATACAATAAACTTCTCATTTTTGTTAAAATAAATCTATGGAAAATTACGTTTTTATATTAGCCTATGTAAGTGACAATTGAGAATGCTGATCTATCCACACGCACGATATTTGGTAAAGTTAGTAATATTTTATACAATTTGGTCTTGCCATGCCTTCTTACAAACAATCTTTCTATAATGTTCAGACGAGTATTGCATTTGTGCAAGTGTGATAGTAATAATTATCGCATAACTGGACGAAACAGAAAAACGTAAACAAGTCAACGTATATTTTTTTGTTTTATTACCTGGCTTTTTATTAATGTATATACGTATACACAACATACAAAACTACGTTATTAACTTCTGCATAATTTACATTGTACCTATACTTACATCCTTTATTACTATACCCAACCTTGTAAAATGACCAAATAAGCGTCTTAATTTTTATTATTACTATTGTCAGCCCACCAACCAACCGAATGCCACCAATCAAAAACCTCAAAATAATATTGCATCATAGGTATTAATTACTTGTCAAGGTCTTTGGCATATATTTTCACCTATGTACCATCGCATGACGTCACATGACGTCACATGGCATGTCGGTGATTAATATTGCGACAGACTTGCCTCATTTGCATGGGATCCGATCCGAATTGAATCGGACCGGATTTTCATAATGCACACGGTTTGATTGTAACACTAGGTAGTATAGAGTTTATAGGAGTTTTGGATGTAGTATTGATTTGATTTTGATGGTTTATTGACACACCAGTGGGTTCTGGCGGCTTCGCTCGCATTTAGAAGTAAAACTTGCATCCATTATTTCACCCATTTGAATTTTTTTTTAATCTTTCTTAGCAGATGCCTACGTCATAACATCTACCTGCATGCCAAATTTCAGCTCGATCCGTCCAGTAGTTTGGACTGTGTATTGATAGATCACTATGTCAGTCAGTCAGTCAGTCACATTTGAGTGTTAAATATTTAGCTTTTGGAGATATTGCTAAAATAATGTATACAATCACTAGAAATAGTGTTAACGGGTATCTTCTAGATAAGCGTGTTACACTCTGGGCTGCAACAATGTTTAACACTAGGTTGGCTGTACTCAAACGCACACCTATTCCACGTAAAAAAATGTTTTCATAATTAATAAGTTAAAATTAAACCGGCAAAAATACTGAGTGATACTTTATTATCTAGTACCCACATTTACTTCGATAGTTTACTGCAATTAAAAAAAACCATATCAAAGCTTAACTAGTATATTGCATGTATTATTTAGGCATATATTAAAAATATATTTTAATCGTAGTTTTTAATCGATACGTAGGTTGAGAACAACAAAAGCCTAACTCCTCTCTATCCTAAGCCAGCGTCTTCAGCCTGCAATGTGTCTGTAAAACTTGGTGTATCACACAATGAAGACATCATAAATCATAGTCTGGAAGTCGCCCGCTAGCGACGTGGCTTAGCCTGGACTTCTGTTAGACAGGACTGTAATATTGCAAAAATAATCACTGGTAACTGGGGTTTGAACCAGCGACCTCTGGCACAGTGAAAAAAATAAATATATATCCTATAGTAATATGAGTGTATCTAGACAGAATATTATCAAAGTGGGGTATATGACGACCCTGTTAGCTTTGTTGGTAGTGGCTCTGCGTTCTAATGCAGGGAAGCGGGTTCGTTTCCTGCATAACACAAGTAATTATAAAACCAAGTAGCAATTACTTGTGTTGGATCTCTTCGTTTCTATGTATATTAATGTATTTACAAAAGAAATGTATGTTCGCATTATATCCGTTATCTAGTACCCATGATACAAGCGTAAGCTTAGTATGGGTCTAGATGGCGCTGTGTGATATGTCCTGAAATATTAATTGATTGATTGATTGATTGAAGGTTGCTAGCTGTGGCGTGATTTAAAATAGAACGCCTTTGATGTCTTTATCGTTGTGATCTTGGTCGAACAGTTGCGATAATGGAGACATCCACAAGCGTCCCTTGTATTGCATTCACAGTAAAATATGGTAGGATTACATAGTAAACCTACTTTATAAATAAGATAATATGCGTGCAGGTCGTTTCCAATCAATAAGAATTTTAATTAGCAAGAGGTAGTGTTGTAGCATATTTATTGTAAATATATGTTTGGGCGTGTGTATATTCAACGTCTATAAATTTATCAGAATTAATTTTACTATCTCGTTATTTAATGATTATGAAAACATCCAATTTTATTTAAATTATGAGTTAATTTATTTAGTGCTAAACCTGCACACTGGTTGTTTAAATTAATCTTTTATTGGAAAATAACAGCACAAGAGGCGCCACCAGCCGCTCAGTCTAAAGTGTATGGAAATGAGTGTGGATTTTTGCGCCTGGCAGTTAGTAGACCGTAGCCTACTAGTGGTTAATCGTTCCGGACGGTGATCGGAAATACGCAGGTTCGAATCCTGCCGGTCGTGATTATTTTCGCTCATTATCCAATAAAAGGTTTATTTAAATTGTTTGCTGACCAAATCATATTATCACTTCATTATGTATTGTGATCTCAAAAACATATTTAAAACATTATCATGAAAAGTGTCAAATAATTTAACCTGCAATTACGCTCCGGTGTAACCCGCGGTCCATCCCAGACTATGATCCTACAGGATCCTTTTATCTGGGAGCAGAGATCCATCCGCGAATACATCCCACGTTTCTACTATTTTACCTACAACTATCATGGTATATTTAAGTATTTTTATTTTAATGTTAGGTGTTATATTTTTAATCATATATGGATGTAAAAAGTTATCTGACTGACTGATAATAGTGATCTATCAACGCACAGCCTATACCACTGGACGGATTGGGCTGAAATTTGGAATGAAGGTAAATGTTATGACCTAAGCATCCGCTAAGAAAGGATTTTTGGAAATGTCACTGTCAAGCTCACCACGGTATAGGTACTTGTCAACGAAAACTTTTCTTCAGTTACAAATTTCTATCGAATCAGTTTTTGTTGAGTCACAAGCCTCAGTAAAATAGAATGCGGCGTGATAAGGAGGATCATGGTTTTAGTTTCTAATAAAAAATAAGGTTTTTCAGTTTTATCTCATTCCTTTCTAAATGTATCTTTTCTTTTTAATAAGTTAAGGCCTAAGTTAGAGTGTGCTTACCTGATAAGAACCGATAATGTTTGTTTATATTCGTATTTTTTATTCATAAACACATGATATTCCGTTTGTAGGTTATTGTATGTGAAAATTCATCACGTTTTGAGTGAAATCTGTTTACTTATTTTCCTAACACAATATTTTTTTTATATTTTAGGAGTTGTTTAATATATAAGGAAGAATTTAAAATAATGTACAAAAGGATTTTAAACTAAAATAATGTTTAAACCGTTTTGGCTAAAGTTCAGAGTAGCCCCATAGACTTCTACTTCGTTATACCGCTTTTGTGCTAACTGCTTTTCATCAAAACCGGTATCGGAAAGTCGGAACAAATTGATGTTTTTGATCCGGTTATATTCGTGCAGTAAAGTTAACTCGCATGAGAGTATAGTCTTGTATTAATATTCTTTTAATGGTTTTTTTTTAAACGAAAGATTTTTAATTTTATTAGTCATCTGATCCACAGAAGCAACTATTTATAAACTAAATTTAAGGATTGGTCACCCATCCAAGCAGTGACCGCAACGATACTTGCTTAACTTTTATAATAGCAAGCAATTGCAGCTGCACATAGAGTCACATGTGCTTCGTTAATTTTAATTAACTGCCTACTTAACTTTATTTACATGTTTATACAAAAAATTTAGGCTTTTTTATGCATTCACAATATTTAATTGAAAGATATCACAATCTATACACACTAAGAAATAAACCATTAACTAAACATATTCTCGCCTATTTTATAAAAATATTTATTTTAGAAACAATAAAACATATTAAAAATGTAGTTTTCACAAAATAAAATAAATTCCTCAGTTCGTTACCATTTTTCAGCTATCGTTTACGTATTCAGTTACAAGATGGATTTGAAAAACTCGTCCAATGAATTATAAGGATGTGTACAGGATGGATAAAATTAATTTCTATTTTAGTAGTACTTTTCTGGGCCACAGTGTTGCTTGGCTAGATGTCGTCTCAAGTCTCCCAGGTCACTTGAAGTGAAGCAAAGCGTCAATCAACTAACTGCCGAGTATAAAAAATAAGGTAAGAGATTTGTGTGAGAGCTAACTCAGGTAAGATTCTAACCACTGCTGTATCTGTAGCTGTATATAGCTCATGATTGTCTTACTAAGATAATCAAAGACATTGCTTTTTCTTTTATTGCTACTTAGCGTTAAAGAAATCCTTTAATTGTTTTTTTTTAATGCTGAATTTATTCAAGTCAATTTGTACATTAAAATAGTTTGTCCAGTAAAGTGACATCAACTCAAACGGCACAGTAGTAGAGGTAGCATGCTAGTATCGGAAAGTCAATACATACAGTACATTATATCAGTTAAGTTTAAAACATTCAATCACCACCTTCTTTCTGTCCTCGCCCTAGACCGAGATTTTATCTCGAGTTTCGTCCTATGACGTCATCAGCCCGGCCGCACTTTTTCACATCCCCTGCGAGCTATATTTCATGGAAAATGGATCATCCCTGTATAGAGCCGGGTACACAATGTACATTGTATATACAAAACACGGTGGCTATCAATTACTAGGCTGTGTTTTGTGGTTACACTCGTTGATGTCCCTAAAAAGGACTTTATTTAACTACTGTGTTTTCTCATTCATAATGGAATGCATGCAAAACGCCATCAACTTTATCCTAATAATTATGGAAACAAGTCTTTTTTTAACTAGAACGGGTTTGCACTTTGCTATAGCTGTTTGCCTGATACTAAGCAAAGAAATGGCCTAAGATGGTGCGTGCTTACCCGATAAGAACCGATTCGATCTCGCTATAAAGTTCGCTGGATTGTAGTGCAACAGTGAGTCAGGCAGAGAGTTCGACAACTTTGCGTCCGTCCGTCGTTCCGTCTGTGCGGTTTGTTGTATGTTTGTGTCTTTCTTCACGCATGACGATAGAATAGTTTCTGGATTAACCCATACTTTCTTTTTATCTCGGAATAATGAAAAACCGCGGAGTTACGCTTGTTCATAAATAAAATGCATAATCGTATTTTCCTTATGTGAAAATAATTAATGCGATAAAAAGTATGAAAAACAAAATGGCGGCAATAACATAAGTGTATCTCCTATCCAGTCGCGCAGTTTACGACACTTTTAACTTAATCCATGTTTATTATGTCGTAAAAACAGCCGTAAAATGCGTATTTCTGTAAACGTTAGCAACATGTTGTGTAAATGCTGTTTGCTTTCTCGAAATTGATGCAATGATAAGAAATGAACTTACCTATATTATTATATCTTTTAAAACTATATCTTATAAGCCTTTGACATGACAAAATTTGTTAAAAATTAAAATTTCGTCCAAGACATTTACATGTCAATTTCCATGCGTAGTTTTTCTTCACCGCTAAGCGAGTGCAAATCAACACTTAACTTGAAAATACAAGTCTTTGGTGTAAGGCTGGATTCGAACCAGGGTACGCCAGAATGTAAGCAGGCTCTTCCATCGTGCCACACTGTCTTATAACTTCTAACTTACATTGTAACATTATTTTACTCTCAATTAATTTACTTTTTTATTATTATTTTGTACTCGATTATATTCTAAGCAAGTTTGGTAGGAGATGAGTCAGATAGACTGGAGACCGTACTATGTGCCACGTTAGAGAGGAGGCCTATACTCAGCAGTGGCCGAACACAGGCTGACATGATGATAATGATGATGATGTTTAGGTACTCGAATCCACTATCAAATAGTTTGTTAAGTATCTCTAAATAATCTATTAATACAGTAATCAATAGAGGCAGTTGAAACAACGATAATTGGTTTATTATGCGTGAGTGAGAAACAATTTAATGTCTATTGAACTAGATTATCGATATAGTGTAACGGGAAACGTGACTTTGGTGCGTAATAGTATAATATATTATCTAGTAGTTATGTGAAAAGCTTGAATTGCGATGAGTGATTTGATTGGAACATTAATTGTATCGTCTTATGCACTCAGAAATTTGAATCAAGTAGTTACCAGAAGTAAGAGATAAAACAAAGTTTTTGGTAATACTTACTTACTCCGCTGGCGCAGCGACCCGAAGTGAGTCTTGGCCTCCGATACAAGAGATCGCCACCGGTCCCGGTCTTGAGCCGCTTCCCGCCAGTCAGCTCCTTGAAGTTCGCGCAGATCTGACTCCACGGCGTCCTTCCAGCGATAATAACTAACTAACTTTGGTAATAACTTCCGAGTAAAAATAATAATTAACAAGTAGTTAACAGCTCATTCTTGAGATATCATAAAAGTATAATAGTATATTATTGCAGAAAAAATATTAGAAAATTCAATGATCTTAATTAGATTTTGCTACACTATTCAACAATTTTTAGACAAAACAATATTGACGTTAAAAACATACAAACATACATAACTAAAAAGTAGTAGTATAATATTTCTAAAAGATACGTGACACTAAAACGCAAGCCATGACAGAAATCTCGGAGCCAAAAAAACTCATTAGAGTTGATCATTTTCACTCGGCCTTAGTATCTCATGGCATTTTAAATCTCGTTACAAGCTCCATGAAACTTTATACCAAACTTTTTGTGTAGAACCATCCAAAAAGCCTGTCATTAAAAGCATCAACAAAATTAAACAACAAAGTTGTTCATTGTAAAACCTTTTTAACACAACGTAGAACATCAGGCGTATTAAGTGTACTTATCATACTTTCACACGCATTACAATCCTTCGTGTTAGCACTTAATTTTGATGTAAAATAGGTAGAGAGATAGGGGATTGGTTTGTTACTAGTGACTTTTACTTTCTTGCACGTCTCTCTTTGATTTGTATTTCTGTTTTGAGGGCCGTGATTCACGTACATAATTGATTCATTTGGTAAGTTCTTTTAGGGGAGAATATTGTGGAAGACGCCTAAATTCTTCCGCAAAAGACATATGTTATACGATTTTGTGACCCTCAAATATGTTGTTTTTCTCACGATTTTTTCACAAATCTAAAAATAACATGAAAAACTATTAATATGTCTTACGATTTTTTATTTCATGACATGTAATCTTCTCAACCAAAGTCTCCTCACCTAAAATTTCCAAGCAATCAATTAACCGGCTTTTACTATCTCCCATTTCAGGCGACAGGCGAAACTTTTGCCAAAGGATTATGGCCCTAAAAGCGTCGGCAGAAGAGATAAATATTGACGCACAATAAGCAAAATAACACCGAATATAATAATACTGAAGGGTGACAGTTTGGAAGCTGGCAACAGCTCCTTGAAGTTCGCGCAGATCTGACTCCACGGCGTCCTTCCAGCGATAATAACTAACTAACTTTGGTAATAACTTCCGAGTAAAAATAATAATTAACAAGTAGTTAACAGCTCATTCTTGAGATATCATAAAAGTATAATAGTATATTATTGCAGAAAAAATATTAGAAAATTCAATGATCTTAATTAGATTTTGCTACACTATTCAACAATTTTTAGACAAAACAATATTGACGTTAAAAACATACAAACATACATAACTAAAAAGTAGTAGTATAATATTTCTAAAAGATACGTGACACTAAAACGCAAGCCATGACAGAAATCTCGGAGCCAAAAAAACTCATTAGAGTTGATCATTTTCACTCGGCCTTAGTATCTCATGGCATTTTAAATCTCGTTACAAGCTCCATGAAACTTTATACCAAACTTTTTGTGTAGAACCATCCAAAAAGCCTGTCATTAAAAGCATCAACAAAATTAAACAACAAAGTTGTTCATTGTAAAACCTTTTTAACACAACGTAGAACATCAGGCGTATTAAGTGTACTTATCATACTTTCACACGCATTACAATCCTTCGTGTTAGCACTTAATTTTGATGTAAAATAGGTAGAGAGATAGGGGATTGGTTTGTTACTAGTGACTTTTACTTTCTTGCACGTCTCTCTTTGATTTGTATTTCTGTTTTGAGGGCCGTGATTCACGTACATAATTGATTCATTTGGTAAGTTCTTTTAGGGGAGAATATTGTGGAAGACGCCTAAATTCTTCCGCAAAAGACATATGTTATACGATTTTGTGACCCTCAAATATGTTGTTTTTCTCACGATTTTTTCACAAATCTAAAAATAACATGAAAAACTATTAATATGTCTTACGAATTTTTATTTCATGACATGTAATCTTCTCAACCAAAGTCTCCTCACCTAAAATTTCCAAGCAATCAATTAACCGGCTTTTACTATCTCCCATTTCAGGCGACAGGCGAAACTTTTGCCAAAGGATTATGGCCCTAAAAGCGTCGGCAGAAGAGATAAATATTGACGCACAATAAGCAAAATAACACCGAACATAATAATACTGAAGGGTGACAGTTTGGAAGCTGGCAACACCCAGAATTGTTGGGAGAAAGTTAAATTTATGCGGTAAGTTCTAGGAAAATTATTTACGTTGTTCATAGATTAGTAAGTCTGTTGAGTGATCAATTGATTAGAGTGTCAATTATTTGTCGAAACACTACGCACCAGTGTATAGGTAGGTATTTAATTTATGCTCAGTTACTATCATGTAATTTACTCGTTCATATTGTTTTGAGATGAAATCATTCCAGAGTAAATACGAGTAGTAACACCATAAGTGACTAAATAGGCCAATAAAGCATCTGTACCGCTTTGTAATTGAACTGAGAGTTCTTATTTACCACACCATGCCATAGTACTCAGCAAAATTACCTATATATGCCGAGTTTTGAATGTTTTTAGATGCTAAATTCTATATAAATCACTACTTACCTTACCAACCCTTTTACCTTATTTAGTGATACTTTGATGAGCCAATCTACAAGTCCTTCAAGTTTAAGTTTCTTAAGTTAGACAACTAGCCCAAGACCGCAATGCCTGGGCCAGCAAGGAAGAGCCTTTACCCGCTTTTGGGTGCCCTGATACAAGAAAATATTATAAGTAATTAAGAACTCAACTTAATTTTTTTTGTAAATAAACTAAGTGACTATTATATGTAAATGAAATAATTGAATTCAGGAAATAAAGGCTATTTTATTTTATTTTTATTTAAGTTAGACAACTTGATAAAAACGCGTTTATTTTAATATCAGTCAATAAAACTTTTAATCTAAGTTTGACTTACTGGTGTGGTGTTCAGGGAATTTTTAGTTTGATATGTATTAGTTTAGGGTAGCTCCAGCAGTTTGGAAGTCAAATGAAAGTGGAGTTTTAGTTTTGATATACTTCAAGTTGTTGATTAATAAAATAACGTGGCTATCACAATAAACAGATTATTAATACTAAAATCACATTTGATATGTGACTAAACTGAAATCAATATATTGTGGATTCTTCAAAATAGAATAGAAGTTCATTTTAAAATGATAAACTAAGGGCCTAAATGTTTTACCAGACCAGCAATCCTAAAATTTCTGTATTTTTTCCTTAATAGTTTTTTATACTTTGACTCATGTAATAAATAAGATTTGAGACAACACCTAGGCAAGAAAAGCGCAAAATGTGGAGTATGAGTGAATGGGCAAGGGAGCTTATGCACAGTAAATTCGAACATTTTTAATTTTACTACGTACCTAAACTATGAGCTTTTTCTTCTTCTTCTTATCACATGTGAGTGGCCAAGTCTGGTGTCGAGAGTTTATCAAGCTGCCCCCTAAGGGCCTCTCACATGGCTTAACGACTGCCGTACTGGACAAACAGCCGGGACCTACAATTTAAAGTGTCATCTCACCCAAGGAAGCCCCCAATATGGAATGCCACTTTTCAGTCACCCATCCGAGGACTGACTGCTAATAAGCTAACGATGATGATTATTTACCGAAAAATATATATTTATAAAAAAAAACATATTTAGCATTATGTCTAAGTGAAACATTAAAACATTTGGGCTATTTCAGAGCATTCATTTTCAGACGTTTCTATTCAAAGCAATAAGCACTTTCATCGTAGAAATGTAAGGTGAGGCTCTATTGAAACTTTTAAAAGCCGACTCGGTAATGCCATGGAGGTGAATAAAAGAATTTCCATGTTTTAAAGTCGCGAAATGTGATTTATTTCAAGCACTAGTTGTTGCCTGAGGTGTTATCTGCATATTTTAAGTAATGAACCAAATTTTACTTCAGTTTTTTTTTTTAATTTTTAGCAGAATTTTATGTTTATTGAAAGATTTTAAGCCTTCTTCTTTGTATCAAATGAGAGTGGCCAGACTCTGGTGTCGGGAGTTTATCAAGCCACACTTAGGGCTTCTGACATGGCTTAACGAGTGCCGTACTAGGCAAACAGCCGGAACCTCCAATTTACCGTATCATCCGACCTACAGAAGCACCCAAAATCAGTTGCCACTTTTCGGTCACCCATCCAAGAACCGACCGCGTTGACCTTTGCTTAACATTGGTAATCATGCATGACATGGAATTGCCTTCGCTGCTGAGCTACGGGCGCTTTCAAAACGGTTGTGTACCTAATATCAAAATAAATTTAAAAATAAAACATTTTTCCTTTGATTTCTTATTGGCTAATTTTCAAAATAAAACGTTTTAAAACCAGCTAATATCACATAATAATTTAACTAGCAAAGATTTGGATAGCCACAATGTTGTAGTGTAAAAATACTGGTCAGCTTTTTAATTAGCAAATATAATTATCATATTCAATAATCAATAGGTATGAAATTCCTTATGATATTCAATGGCTCTGGTAAATATTAAGGCTGCAATTTTAAACACGGACAAAAGAACAAACAATCTTTTACCTCCATATTATTCCCACATAACCCAGTCGGTAAAATTTTCATTTTTATTCCGCTTCATTTCTGCAATGAATGTCTCAATAATACGATAGCAACAAAGGCTTTGTGTGAGATGAATTTTTAAAATAAGTTTTTCTTTCGTTTCGATATTTTATTTCCATTAGGTGCCAGTTTTTTCTGGTTTGATCTGAGATTGGAAACAGTTTGGTTTGGTCGTTAAAAAGGATTCAAAATCGAAAGGACTATAATATTGTTTGAGGAAAAGTTTTACAAAACTTTTATATGATGTCCGGCTACATTTGATTTAAGTAAATAAAATATGTTAAAGGATTAGTTGATAGTATTTCTTTAATACAAAACTGGAATAATTATTTTTATTTTATTTGATAAATCGATCCATACTAAAATGTACATACAAAAGAGAGAATCATATACCTAAAAATGTATTACAAAGCAAAATTTCATTATTACCATTTACCATCGTGTAGTCAGTGAGTTTAAATAAATAAAATACATTTATTTATTTCTGACCTAACCCAAAGTTACTAAAACTCATTTGGACACTGTAAAGGCCAAAATAACTAAAATTATCTATGTAAGTCTAAGATAGTAAAAATAAAATAAAAATTACACGAATATATGCATGGTTCATTTTTTGTTCTGGTTCATATGAACAGAGATCCAGCACTTGAACGCTGGACTCCGGACGTTGTCGGAGACGTCGTCGTTAATAAACCTCGGTGAAAAGGCTAACTGTCTCCACCAACTACTACTATATACTAACAGAAGCTGTTGTTCATTCACCAATAGAAAAAGCAAAGCTGAAAGTTCCAAAGACATTGTAGGCATGTGATCGTCAAATTATTTCTGAAGCTCTCCGAGTGATTAGAAATCCCTTGACAACAGAATTCACCTTACTCATACAAAGTCATGTCAGAGGCTCTAAACGCGGCTTAATAAATGTTTGACACCAGTGTTGGCCACTCCTATTAAATAATAAAGCTTATACAAACTTATAAACTAACCAAACCTTGTCTAGTATAAAGGGCACAAGCGTTCGTATTTATGGTTTGTATTATTAATGGATGTATTTGTATGGGGCTAGATGGCGCTGTGTGTCATCATCATCATCAAGTGCCATCTTTATATTGAAGTTGGCAAAACTTCTTGTGATCCCATGCTGCTTTTTTAGATGCGGGTAGCTTAGCTTTGTATATTATGTATTTGATATCCTTTGACGGCCAGTGCTTCTTTTTCCCGGAATCTTGCTTTCGAGGATCAACCGTGGGAATTCATACAGGTGTGTGTGTGTGTGTCATGACTTGGGTATAATAATTATATTTTATTATTTGTCTATGTACACAAAAAATCCAACTGTATCCACTTAATAAACAACACTTGTCCTGTTCATTCACCCTCACTAATAGAACAAGCAAAGCTGAAAGTTCCGAAGAGGTGTACAATAATTCCCGAGCAGGTGAACCCGACAAATTACTCGCCGTACCCGGTTTGAAGTTTTGCAATTACGTATGGGCCGTGGAGGTCAGAATTTGCTCATCGCTCTATCTGGATAACTAACGCATGTATGTTATTTCGGCTATCACTGCCAAGCACTGTAATGCCCTTGTATTGCAAGTGTTGTTAGGTGACGATTACTGTTTATTGCTTGCCATTAAGGGGGCCGTCTGACTGTTTGCTATTTATTGTTGCTAAGTAGTGTTTTGTATTTTAAATGAAAATTTATCTGATTTAATCACTAGGTGTACACACTCATGAGTACTAATGTGACATCACAGTACTAGATGTGTAATTAATCAATAAACTCAAGTAGTAGAAGAAGTAGTATGTTTAGTTTTCCTTCACTTGTTTTTATATTTTATTATTGTAAATAAAGTTATTAAAGAAATACGACTCAATATTTGATTTGATTTAATTTTTTTTGAAGAAAAGCATCGATACTTATATTTAGGTGCATGTCAATTGTAGGGCACTAATATATTTTTAAAGATGATCTGAATCATGGCATAATTTTCATCAAACAATTTTTCTGGCTAAATCCAAATCTATTAAACATTGGCAACTCCCTGGTATTTACAAAGTTGATGGCACGGCAAATGTTTCACTTCGAGTTAATAGTTCAAGTGATGGAAATTAGCAAATGGTCGACTTGTTTGTTGTTGAATAAACTACAAGTTCACAAGTTTTCTTATACCATAACCAAAGTCAACGCTGAAATACTGTTGATCAGTATTTTCTCTTGAGTCGTATTTTTTCATTTATTTATTTATTTATTCAATCATTCAAACACATGTTATACTAACAGCATTATGCCAAAACATACCAAAAGTTATACTTAAGGTTAATATATCACACACTTAGTAAAACAACACAATCTAAAGACCTACATATTTACAAATAATAACTTAATTTCTTAATAATGGGACGACCAAATCACTTACAAAGGCTACACATTCACTATAAAATACTCTAAACCTACAACAAAACACATCAATATCAGTGTTGTGTGCAATCAGAGCATTGAGCAGAGCTATAGCTTGTGGCGTTGGCGCGTACCGTGTGGTTAGCGAGCGAATTCGCGGCATCGCGAACAGATCGCGAACATGACACGAACGCGACTCACGCTGTCGGTCTGGAGCTAATAAACAAAGGCGAGCCAGTGTATTCGGATCATTGATTTTCCCTTGCAACAATGAATAAAAATGTAGTAGTATAGCACATTTGCGCCTCATAATCAAAGTATCTAAGCCGACCATACCAGATACGCACATCGATGGGTACAGAAACGGGTAGTACCCGTACAATCTCTTATACAGATAGCGGGCGAACTTACGCTGCACTCGCTCTATCATGACTGTGGGTCATGACTACCTCACAATATTATTTCTTTTAGAGGAGTTCTATTTCTACATTGTGGTGGGCGCCAGATTCCACAGAAGTCAAATGTTTTAATATATTTGCGGTCTCCAAACGTGTCGGTTTCCTCACGATTTTTTTCCTTCACAGATAAGCAAGTGCAAATCTACACTTACCTTAAAAATACAAGTCGGTAGTACAATTGGTGTAGGTCCGGATTCGAACCAGGGTGTGTCTGGGTGAAAAGCAGACACTGGAACCACTGAGCCACACTTTTCAATATTTTAGCGAAAACGATACAGGATTAGCTATTAATTTAGAAATAATAGTTGCTAAGCCATTTTTCGATACCAGTATAACATAATATGCTCAGTCATGTACAACAATGTGGTAATGTTTTACAAGTCACAATGGTTAAAATGCTTGACTTTTTGGTACTACTCTTTCTTTCTTTCTTATGTTAGTTGTCAACGTTAAATTATTTATTATATATCAAAAACTTGGAAAAAAACTATGACACGAAAAGAAACATTTCTACAGTTTTTGAAGTCGGTTAAAATAGTTTAAATATCATAAATATAGAAGCCAATATTCCGAGACCAAAAAGTTTAACGACTTAAGTTCTTCTAAAGGCTTCCTAACTTCTAGACAGAGTTAGTCATAAATACGTTTACCTGTAGGTATAAGTTTAGAAAACAAAATATGTAGTGTTCACTGGTATACTGGTGAGTTGTTGAGGCCGGCTTGTGGTAGGAAATTTTGTGTGTTTTTTTTCTGTAAATTATAAATTGCGTTCATGTCTAATTCCTGGGCTCAAAAATAGATAATTTGTCAGTGGCTTTAGTATTGAAGAGCCTTCTACTTTCTTCGAATGACTATTAGAAATTACGAAGAAAAAAATGTTGTTCTAAACTTATCTGTTCCCCCGGCTTAATACGTGGCAAAGTCATTATTTTTGCGAAATTTTAAGAATTGTTAAACTTTTTAACTTTATTTTATGCTTATTTTTTATGGTCTACTAAAGCAAGCTTTTTAAAGTTATGCATTACTTAACAATAACCCAATAAAAAACTTATATATAGTGAAATTTGAATATGTATTTTTGATAACATCGTTATCTTCAACCCTTGTTGACTTACTATTGCTCATTTCAATCTTGTCGACATAGAATCAACTAAAAAAACTATTCAACAACATATACATAAAAACTCGTTCACAATACGTGCTCGATTGTTCGAGAGGTTTCTATGCAACAGAGCATCAATCAGGTCGGCCGTTAATTGGGAAAGTTTACTTGAGAGCTGGCTAGCCTTACCATTATCTATTAAAATAAAATAAATCAAACTTAACCCTAGAAAGATAACCATACCACAAAGTGCGGCAAAGATAACCATACGCTTCAGGAGCGCACGTTTTTGTAATGCGTCTATTTAAGTTAATAATATATATATATATTTTTACTTATTTAAAAATGTGAAAGGTCGTAAATTCCTTCAAAAATAAAAATCATTTATATTAGGATATTATATATTTAAGTTTTATTTATCTTAGAATTACTAAACCTTTATAAAAAAGTAACAAAAACAATCGTCTTCTGTTTATAGGAACAAAAGCTAAAAAAATAAAAAATAAACATATTTTTTTCTCTTATACTAATTGACTAAAATGTAATCAGTCTAAAAAATATATAAAACTCGGATAAAATTGAGTTTACATGCAAAAAACCAAAAGATAACCATACGCCTCGCGAGCGCAAAAAACTAATAACTTCAAAAATATGGTACTTACCGCATGAAGACCGTCGTCCCGCGGTGGGTCTGGCCAACGACTGAGTTGGCTGAGAAGGACAAGTTAATACGCGCGCTGAATAAAAAGAGACAGCAATATGTTTACCACGCGGGCGCCTCTGGGGCGTAGGTTATCTTTCTAGGGTTAAAAATAATTGAGAAACGGAAACGGATAATGGGTTGAGCTGTTTTAATTAAGAAACTAGTGGTCGCCCGCAGCTTTGCTCGCATTATTTTAGGATAAAAAGTAGCCACACTCCTAAGATCCCATACTAAAACTCATGATAAGCGTTTAAATAAACAGACACACAGATAAACAGACAAACAATCTATAATATGTTGGAACGTGTTCTGATATCAATTCTAAGTATCCCCAAATATATTTTATTAATTATCTTCAATGTTCAGACTTTTGACTTTCTCGTCAGCTTTTTTATATGTATAGAAGTTGTCTAATGTATAGAGTACAACTCCTAAGCAAAGTCGGAAGCAATTTGTTTGAGCGCAACAGAATCGAAAGTGTGAAGTTTTATAACTGTTCCGTTACTATGTCTAGTATTGAGTTTCTGCTGTTTTCTCGTCTGTGTAAACATTATAACATTTATTGTTTGTTTCCATAAAAAGAGTAGCGGTTTTTGTTGTTTTAAAGTCGATTAAAAAAATATTTACACTTTCTCGATTTTTGAGTCCCATTTCCTCATGACAGAGAATCTTGACTTCTCCGCTTAATTAATGACTGCAAATGTTAAGTGATTATAAAACAGGATTATGAATATATCAAGTGCTAAACCTACTAGTTAGTAGACCTTAGCTTAGTGGTTAAGACTGGGGGGTGCGATGATCGGACTACCTTCACGTTGGGTAAGCCCAACTAATTTCATCTCTCCATATGAGGATTTGGGGTTAGTTGGGGAAACCTGGTGCACCCCGTCCACAGGTTAGTAACTTCCACCTTCCGGTGGATCTTGCTAGCCTGTGTCCAAACGTTCGATCGAGTGGGGGCCCTCGCCTATACCTCCTCTTCGAGAGGGCTGGTTGTAGGGCCCGCGGCGTGGAGCTCGCCGCACCTCGCGGTGTAGGTGGAGCTGGGTGCTCTTAAAGAGCACCCGAGGTGGTCGCCGAGAGGCGAGAGGAGTTCGGTATACCGGCCGAGTAGCGGCGACACGGGAACTGAACTCCGTGCGCAGAGGGCGCATTGGAGGAGGGCGGTCGCTTTGGCGTGCGACTGCCTGACTCCTGGGGGCTCTGGGTGGCAGGTCGGGCAACCTGTTGCCCTGGAATGAGTCCCCACAGGATGCATGACGTGTCCCGTGTTCTGACACGTCGTCCATTGAGGGTTGAGCTGAAGCTCCCCGAGGCGGGGCCCGTTACCGGGCCAGCATCACCAGGGCTGCGGATGTATGCATCGCGCTCTTGTGGCCCTGGACCAACGATGCGGAGATGGAACACCCCAGGTTTTTAGTGGGTATGCCGCCCTTATAGAGTGGGGCGGAGACTCCCACATAACCACCCGCCCTCCCCGGGGTTTTTTGAGTGGTACCTGTAATAGGTTTTCCTGGGCAACAAAAAAAAAAATTAAAAGTGGTTAAGACTGTAATCAAAAATACGCAGGTTCAAACCCTCCCGTGTCAAGTCGTGATTTTTTTGCCTATTTTCCAATAATTAGTGCATGTTAAAACAAGATTAATGTAAATTACATAGCTACGTCCTAGTAGATTATACACTATACTATATAACTTTACCTCCAAACTACGCATAACTTCGTAGCCGACTGAATAGACAACTTTACGATAAAGCGGGCTTGTCAAGAAGTGCTCTTCTCTAGCATTATTTATTTATGAATACCTTTATAAACAAGTTTGTCATAGACTAAGTTAGTCATGTTCTTAAGATGGTAACTCAGTCTGGCGCCAAGGGTTTATCAAAGTCATTATAGTGCTAAGTTTGATTGTGACTTACTTATACTATTAATTTTCCTTCTCTGGTATCATATTACCTTACCTAGTGGGGGTCGTAGCTTCCCCGAAAATTAAAAATTATAATTAGAATAAGACCATAGAGGTCATTCACAGATAAAAAAATATACAAGTTTCATCCAACAAGGTAAAATGACATGGTAATATTCTGCGACATTGCACACAGCACAATTTAGCCTCACACTAAGCAAAGGCTTGTGACGTAGGTAATAGATAATGGATATTATACTAAAATACCTTATTTTGTAAATGCATAGAAGGACAGGGCGAAAGAGATACGGAAATAAAGAAAGAGAAAAATATTTTTGTTGACTTGTGTCATGCCAGAATTGAACCCTAGATTAGAAGGCCACTACCAACTTAGCTAACAAGCTAGTCAAAATGGAAGACTGAAAAAAACTTAACAAAAGCAATACTCCAATGTTCGAATTACATACAAGCCATTCCAATACCACTGATATATACGAGTATATCAACAAACGACTCGGTAAATTCCGATCTGAATTACAGTTTGAGCATTAAAGTCACACAGTAATGGCTGAACGAGGAAATAGATTCAGAAAATGCATAACAAGGATTTGTACTGAAGATCGTTGGAAGTATATTTTTTATTAAAAAGAAGAGAATGATTTATATTTGACCTGTATGCTTTTGTGTATGCGATATTGAATAGTAGCAATTTACGTACGATGGTCCTATTTTAATCTTTTAACGTGGATCCAATTTTATATTATTGTGTTTTATTAAAGAAGAATTTTACAGTTTTTCCAGAAAATAAAAGTTGTGTTGATATTGTTTTACTGTTATGGGACCTTTTTAATTTTTTTTTGATATCATATTGAGTACCTGAGCACGATTCATATTGGGCCATATTTATTTATTTATTGAATAATAATTAAAACGGTCGCAACCAATTACATAAACTATTTCAATGCCATAGATATTGTTTAACATCGGGCAAACTAGTCAAGTACAAACATGTTAAAGTTTGAAAAAAAAATACGCATTTGTGATTCTGTTTTGTGTCCACCGAAGCAAATTGTTCTAATTTTAAATTGCTACATATTTTATAAGAGCTAGATCGGTAGATTTCAATATTGGTAAACCTAACCTTGTTTTATTATTTAGCGTAACACTCAAGTATGCAAAAACTCGAAACCCTATTTCAGGTTTTCAAATAAATTCATATAATATTTAGGTTATTTTGCGACCACAGATTCCTTTTTACCTTTCCTTCGATATTCTTTTCCTTCGGGAATCGAAGCTGTTACCTGCCACCTGAACTCGTCCAAGATAATTCAACTGTCGGAAAAAAATTACGTACAAAATTTATCACCAGAAAATGTTCTTAAAGGTTAACAAGTGCTGCCCTCAATCACAGGCAAAGGTGTTTTGTACAAACTCAACAATTTGTTAACTAATATTTGACAGCTAAGAGACGTTTACGAGGGTTCTTTCAACTTTGGCAAGATTAAGAAAAAGTTTATGAATATTGTTAAGAAATTTCGGAAAATTAATGATAGTGGGCGTAGTAATTGAGATTTTTCAATAATTTAAACAAAATCCGTTAAATTTAGTATATGGGGCCGGTTGTTATATATGTATATGGATACGCTAGTTATCTATGCATAGTTATATACATATGTATTGGATGAAAAATATCACCTTATTACCTTTGCTACACGGAAATTTGTCATATCACTTTAGTATTATGTAGCCAAGAATTTTTGTGGATGAATGTGTTTCTTCCTCTTTGACAATTAAACAGCCAAACAGATGACATTATAGGTATGTAATGAACGATAGCACAGGTTTGATTTACACAGAATACTTTCTATTTACACGATTCAAATTCAAAGCATATTTATTTCGACACACAGGACAAAACAATATATACATACAAAAGTTGACAACAGGTAGAATAGAAAGGTGATATTACGTTACATTGATGTATCCCGTGCGTCAAAAAAGATTATACCTCAGCACTGAAGCTGCAGATTGCTCTGCAGCGCTGATTTTCAGGTATGACCCTTTATTAAACGATTAAAACAGCAGAACTATTGTCATAATCAATGTGAAAAACAGTTGTGATTGTTCATCCAAGATAACTCTTAATCTTAACACAGATTTCAAATAAACTACCGCAGTGCTTTCAGTAACGTCTTTATTAAAGTTTTACGATATCCGCAAATACTAATAAAATAAATATCCAACCTCAATACAGCTTTCTCGCACTTGTTATTTTAAAATCATAAAATATCCAAGTTTATAGTAGTGGAAGTTATTGGGTGTTAAATATTGGAGTTTATTGAGTACTTCGTTGTCTAAAGGAGACACAAAATAAAAGGTAAAAAGTATTTTGTTTCGAAAATTGTATATGTGTTAGTAGTTTGATATAAATCCAACTTTTTGATAGGTAATCCATTTTGTAAGAATCAGTAAGTGTTTAGGTACAATATATAAAAGAAGGCTATACTGTCCTACTAAAAAGAAAAATCATAAGCCACAAATTTTGAAATAAAAAAATACTCTTTTACATTCCCGGTCATAGGACAAAAATGATTCTTTTCTCTTTAAGAAACATTGCTGTATAAGCATATAGAAAACAATTATATTGTTATTAAAATGAACGAACAAAGACGTTTCATAGATTTTGTTGTGGTTATAATATTTTCAATGAAGTCGGTGTAGTATTTTTGGTACACGGGTAAAACGAATTCAATTAAAAGGCATGCAATATGATTGTCTAAATCAAATTTCTAGAATTTGAGTCTTTTTTTACAATCAAAACGAACAAAAACGACTATATCTTTCATATAATTACGTCATGCGTTGTGTTAATTACTCACGATATACGTTCTGAATCACTCGTGAGCGTATATTTTGTTGTTTTTTGTGTTGCTATTACCTATAGGTACCTATCTATCTCTCTTTGAATCGTATTTCCTCATGACTGAGGGTCGTTACTCCCGTGCAGAATTTATTTGTCAAGGGAGTTTTTTTGTGCAGATACATCGTGGTGGACGCCCAGGTTCTGCCACGGAAGACACATATCCTCGGATTGTGGTCCTCAAACATGTCGGAGTGCAAATCCACACTAAACTTGAAAATACAAGTCATTGGTGTAGGGCCGGGTTCGAACCAGGGCGCGTCTGGATGAAAAGCAGACACCGGAACCGCTGAGTCACACTTGCTTTTTTACTTATTTACCTATAAGTATATGTGTTTTTTATTTACAACTTATTCAGCAATTGATTTTCATTTTCAATATCAAATTTTATGTTTTAAATACTAGAAAAGTGATTGTTTTTTATTCTTTAAAAAAAACACAACGATCAGTTTTGTGTACCATATGTGTAGTAATAATGATGTGGACATGCCTACTGTAGTTGCACACCGAAAGGTAAACTTGTGTCGAATGTTTCTGTATTTTTATGTTTTTACCATCTGCATAGCAACCCATGAGTACAATAAATAAATTTGAATTTTTATTCATCTTTACCACAACTGGCAATCTTATTCAACAACCAAATCACAACCCTCTATTTATCTTTACTCTCAACCAAAATAGACCTGTTAACAGTCTCATTTTCGTGGGAATCGGTCTCAACCCAGATCAAAACAGTCGATTGAATTTCAAATGATGGAATTAGCCTTTCAAAGTTCTGAGGCTGCATCGCTGGAGAGCTGGGGCTGATCATCATAATGTCAGGATAAATTGGTGATTTGTTCATGTTGTGGTTTGGTTTTATTTAGCATTTTTGATAATGGCTTGTTAGTTTGTGGTTGTTTTTTTTTATATTCGCTGTTTATAGGAAAATTTCTGAAAAATCAGTTGTTCTGTACTACCTAAATATTCGCTTCTTTTTATGACCCGCATGTGATGTACAAAAATACAATTATTTTGTCAATTTTAACAACTATTATTACTCAGTTAAATATATGTTTTTTACAATCAAATCTGTTTACTTCATGTACTAAAAGCACAAAAATTATAGTCGAAGATGCAAATATATACTCGTATGTACATTTAAAGAACAAAACTACACCTTAAACGAGGCACCTAAAGCATTACGAAGTACTGCAAAGTGAATATATTTTCAAAATCGACTAGGAATGCTTAAAACCTATTATTGGCAGTTTCAATTCACTCCAAACGCATCTGACACAGTCGATCAATAATCTCATCTAAGTGGCTCACGCTTACAGCGAAATAGATGCAAACCTGCAGCTTGGCGCGGGTATGAAGGCATCTGTAAGCCTGCTTTATGTGGGGGAGTGTTTAGGTTGATTCTAGTTACATCATCGTACAGTAAAGTTACTTGAACGTGTTTTGATCCAGTAACGAAAAGTATAGCACTTGATCTACAACTCACCGGCCAAGCAATTGCCCACTATTAAACCACGAATCAGTAAAAAAATGTTGAGTAGGTTGGTTAAGCTTACTTTTGTAAATGGGTACTAATTTTGATTATTCTATCCATCTCAGTCTGCTCAAGACCAACGTAGCTCACCTATGCAAAGGGAAGCTCTGTGTTAAATTGTCAGATAAATAAGGTTGCAAATTGTGATGATGATGATGATGATAATCGACTAACCCCCAGTTTCAAGAAGCACGAACAATTTAATTCTCCTATGAAACAAATATGTAAGCGATGTCATCGCAGGTTTTTTTTATTTTTCGGCCAATGATAGCGTATAAAAAAAAATTATGAGTGAAAAATAAATTCATCTGAGTTCTAGAAACTGGTTAGTGTTCAAATTTATATAACCAGATCCTTTCCAGTAAGATAAGCTGTACCTTCAACCACAGCATTCACTTGAATGAGTGTTATTTCACGCGAAGTGTCAATCTGTACATTTTAAATTTGTTATGACACTGGCAATCATATAGCCAGTGTTTCTTGCTACGCCTCAACACCTTTTAAAATTACATATTTTTTTTAATTTTTATACTATATAGGTACATCTATATACATATATAAGAGAAAGTGGTGTTAGTTACACCATTTATAACTCAAGAACGGCTGAACGGATTTAGCTGAAAATTGGTGGGGAGGTAGCTTAGAACCAGGAGACGGGCATCATCATCATCATCCACAGCCCTTGGGATCCCACTGCTGGGTATAGGCTTCCCTTTGTATGTCGTTTTCCCCATCGTTCATCCCATTTTTTTTAAGTGAATTGAATAAATCCAAAATCTGCTTATTTATTGACTCTAAGGCGGAAAAGAGTTCTCCGGGTCAGCTAGTGTATGAATGAAGATATCTATCAAGTAACTATCCTATCTCAAACGCTCCCACATAAGATTCAACGTAGCATGAAGACACGCTAAATGGACGTGAGTGAACTTTATTACGCCACGGATTAGTTTAATGTCTGAGTTAATGTACCAATGTTTGTGTTTTCTGATGACTTTAAGAGTGTTTGCAGGACTTTTATATATATACCTACTTTTATGAGGAGCTTAAAGTTTTGGAGCTTTTAGAGTGTGTACTTACTAGGCTTTTATGTTTAGTTATTTGTACTTATGTATAATGCTCTGAAAATAACTTGTTTTAATGTTAGTTTTTTAATATGTAAAAGAAAGCGTGATTTAAACGGCGAAATAAGTAATTAAATAAATTGACGGTATTTTTTTTACTCAAAATTTAAATAGAAATCAAGTACCTACGAGTATGTGAGTATTAAATCCATGAAATAATTAATCTGTGATGCAAAAAATGATACAAAAAAGAAAGTAAGGATATATTATGTGCCAAGATTTTCGTATAGCTTTTACGAGGCGCTATCCGAAAACAACAATTAAAATAATATTAAACTGTACACGCCATTGCCATAGTATAGATTATAAAATAAACAGTAGCACGATTCTGAGAAAAAAATGTTTTATGAATTTTGATATTATCTTTTTTGTGATGGTACATTATTATATTAGTAAAGGCAATGGTTTAAGAGTGTGTTAATATGTGTTTTAGTTCCAGTTTAAGGTTAGTTAGATTCTTTTTTCCGCGTTCCTTGGACGTTATCCAAGGTCTTGTCTAGCTCCATTATTAGATCCATTATTAGAACGTCGCATAATGTTTTTTTGGTATTCTTCTTCATAAGATGAGTCAAATTATAAATATGTTAGTTAGATTAGTTCCGATCACATATGCTACTTTTATTTATTTTATTTTTATTTATTTAAGATTAACGTGGAAACACTATGCATGGTTAAGCTCCATCGTAAGCATCATCAGTTCTGTTGAACCTAGAGCTGGGCATGACCTTCCCAACATATATGCTAAAATAATAAATTAAAAGTACCACGAAAGGCGACGATAACTTATGAATTGATTGACTGGCCTGTAAGCTTATTTGGTAGTGGCTCGGCCTTCTAATCTAGAGGTCGCGGGTTTGATTCCCACATGACACAAGTATTTATGTACTTAAAAAAAATATAATTACTTTTGTTGAGTGTGGTTGTTTGTATGTATAATAAGTATTATTTACAAAACTAAAAGTATATAAGTATAATATCTGTTATCTAGTACCCACGACACAAGCGTTTGCTTAGTGTGGGGCTAGATGGCGCTATGTGCAATGTCCCGGGGATATTTATCTATTTTAATTAAATTATGCTTACCCTGTTTACCTACGATTACTGACCCGTATTAATTGAGCTTCTATGACAACAATATTATATATTCTATAGCATGGAATCAGTAAATCTGGTCGGCACACTTGGCTGACACGATACTGCTGTTGGGCTGAGGCCAAATTCAATAATAGCTAGTATGGGGCCTTAAGACGTAACTAACTAACGGAAGGCACTAACTTAACAGATTTCGCGCTTGGCTCTGGTTGGGGGGCATTGATTGACCTGTGTTATGGAATCTTTATTTAGAATAGGAAAATATAAGCAAGGTAAAGCATAAAACTGGGAGGACGAAAGCATCCACAACGATGTATCTATTCAAGACCAAGAAAACAATAATAAATCTATTCTGCTGGGAGTCACTTAGTACATCTAAAATATCATCAACAAATGTGAAAAAACATGAGCTTAAAACTTAATTGTAGGTAGGTATTTATATTTGACACACTTAATGACTGACTATTTTTGTAGCACATCTTTTGATTAAAGTAAAAAATTAACATATGTAAAAAATTAAACAAATTCATGTTTAACCTGATTCCACTATCATAGTAGCGGTGACAAAATTTATAATATGACTTTATTCCATGGCATATTACTTTTTGCTGAAAATGTAAAATACGTGCTATCCAGATTTTCACGCAAAATGTATTTTTTATTTTGCAATTACCAAAGTCGCAAGATGCACTAGCATCAATTTGATTTAATTTGCGCAACGAAATCGTTAATTCTATTAAAAAAAATATTTAAAAAGTAATAAATTGCTTGTTTTTTAAATTAAGTAATATGTTATAAATAAATAAATTACTCGGCCTTGTTTTACAAATAAATTAATTCCAACATTAATTGATAAGCTTTTCGCGAAATAATAATCTAAAAATGTATTAAATTAAAGCGCCCGTCATGTTTTGAATTAAACATTTTAAGTCGACAATATCGGCAGACGCTGATTCATCAGTTTTATTATTCCAAGTGATTAATGGTGAAGTTTCATAGATTTACAAAAAACTGAGGCTGTAAAATACTCGTGCAACAATATTCATAAGAGAAATTAAGTTTAAATTAAACTTTTATTGGAAAATGAGCGAAAATAATCACGACCGGCAGGATTCAGGTTAGTAGACCGTAGCCTAGTGGTTAAGGCGTTCTGACGGTAGCAGAAATACGCAGGTTCAAATCCTGCCGGTCGTGATTATTTTCGCTCATTTTCCAATAAAAGTTTAATTCTAAACAACCATAGTGCAGGTTAGCACTTAATAAATTAACTCAGAAATTAAGTTGTTTAATTTCATGTATATAATAATCCACTTTCACAGGCAGTAAGTAAAAATGCAATATTAGCATACTTTCCAAATAAAAGAAGACAAACAATTTTATTTGTGATAAAAAAAACTTTTCTTATTAAGATTTATTAAAATGGGTCTCCTGTTCTGTGTTTTCAAAAAATTACGTGTATTTTTTTATATAAATAACATAATTATATAGCTTTATAAAAGTCTATTTTATATCTGAATTCCGGTCATCTACAATTTTATTTCGATGACATGCTTATTTAGATTAACTATATCTTGAAAACTGGTAGATATCACACTAACTTTTAATACAATCAATCTAATATAAGAAAAGGATCTTTTATATGCTCTGTGCAAAGTTTTGAGGTGATTTGCCCTCCATGGGGAATTCTGGGAGAAACAGGGGACTCATGCTGAGGTTTGCTTTCCAATGTTTTGAGGGTCATTTCGGAGAGAAGGTTGCTATCTATCTATAGGTATTTTAGGATTTTTCGGCTAATTATTTTTTGGGATGAAAATATCTCAAAGGGTTACATTGTTGTTATAAAAACGTTGGTTTAGGAATAGGTACCTAAGTAGTATGATTAAGAATAATATTTTGATTAAGAAATAAATTATTATTTTACCTTTTTATAACTGTGAGTGTTTATCAAGAGAAATGATACTTTTTCAACACAGAGTCGTTTATGCTACGACGGTTTACGAAATTTAGCGATAAAATGCCCGGCAATGTATAAAAAATAACCATAGCATCCGTTTTCTGTCTCAACACATCAGCATTGCCATCCAACGTGGTAATGCGGCTAGTATTATGGGCATGGTGCCGTCTGCCAGTGGTATTTAAACCATCTGAATGCTAAAAAACGTTTAAAAAGTATCTACCATTGATAGGTACATCGCATATTGTCCCTCCTCTCTATATTGCAAAAGGCTGCAGCCTAAAAATCCCCACATTTCACGTACTGCAAAAGGATTAAACTGACATATCGAATAGCAATAAACTGTACTTATCTGTGGTCTCGCGGTCGTGCGCTGGCGGCTATAGAAGCTATGTTATGTTATACATGGGGAATACTAAAGGCTGGAACTATGATGGATTTAATGTTGTTTTTTTACCAACATCATGTTTTGTTGTTACTGGCTTTGTTGATAGTTGATAGTGAAGCATTTGATCACTAGAAAGAATTTATAGGAATGACTTTTTTGTTGTTAATGGTTTTATTGATAGTTGACAGTGAAGCATTTCATTCCTAAAAATACTTTTAAGGAATGCCTTTACACTCTAATATGATTAGTTAAACAAAATTTAGGAATTACTTTTACACTTAAAACATTTAAAGACCGAGTTTCGCTTAATAGCTGGCTGATCTTACGCTTTCTTTATGATATACCACTTATATGTAAAAAATAAGTAATTTAACGTTAACTTGGAAGTTAATAGTTATTTCAGCATACTCAATTCGTTTTCTGATAGTAAAGGCCAATTTGATACAGGCACTATGATTTTCTAAAAGCCTATAGCGAGAAAATCACTCAGAATTAAAAATACTAAATAAATTCAAGAATCGTTGTATTTTTGGCCTAAATACGTTCATATCAAAGAGATGAATTCCACTGTTTATAGTTTACCAAGTACCTCTGTGTCTCCGGATATGGTTTTATGACAAAATACACTGTTTTTTTTACCACAACAATTCCAAAAATTCTGTTGCAGAAATGTGTGAAAAATACAATATTTTGACAAAGACTGCACCAAACACCGTCCAAGACGAAGATTGATCGTGGCCGGTCAATAGAGACGTTTCATAAAAAGTATTTTTTTACATTATTCCTCAGGTAGGGCTGGATATAAATCAATTTGACAGGTCTGCGAAGAAATATTACGATTCAGTAAAGTGACAACCCTGAAAACATACGGTTTTATTTGCGGCTTGAATATAGTTATTAGTTATATTGGGTATAATTCTATCTACTGTCTAATATTGTAAAGATTTTCATATATGTTCTGTATATTTTAATTGTTAAATGAGATTATTTGTTAATTGCGTGATTGTTATTATTGTAAATGTAAAGTATTTGATTATTTGTATTTGAAATAGTTAATGTAAATTGGTGGCGGCTGTTTGAATTTTTATTAAACAAATTATGTTTATCATAAATTATATGAACATAAAATAATAAAAGGGTCAAAATAAAGTCTTTGCTTCAACAAACATTTTTGTTACTTAAGTTTTGTACGAGTGGTTAATCTCGTTTGTTAAAACCTTTGTTAAAAACCTCTGTTAAAAACAGAATTTTAAATAATTATCCCTGAAACTAGACTAGGTAGTAATTTCAGGCAAAATATGTAGATGCGTAGATACTGTCGACTATGTAGGTTTGTAACGTCAGAATTTGCCTAAAACAAAAATAAACTTAACCACAGTTTCGCGATTTTTTTGACATTTGATTTTTCAACACAACAAACAACACACAAGTACACAAAATTCAATCAATATCACTTACTTAATTGCACACCACAAAAAAAAACAAGTTACAAAATGACATTTGGCGGCCTTATCGTGAAAAACGATCTCTTCCAGACACATAGGAATTTTTGAACAATATTTTACGTTTTACTTCAAAAATTATTCCGAAATTCAGCAAAATCCTTTTTTTTAAAGCGGGCGTTGTTATAAAGCAGGAAGCCAGTGTAAAGCAGGCGCAGACGAGACATTGCTCGTATAAAAGCAACTAAAAATACCGGTAAAAAGCGTAGTTTTAGCGCAATGCTTGCTCGACCCACTTTATTAGGCTCGGCGATGGTGGGGCCATGAATATGCAGTGTTTCTATCTTGCTAAATAAATAAAAAAGTGGTAAAAAATATAGATTAACATTGTTAAAAAGAGCGAAAAGAGACGCTGTATAAAAAATTGGGAGCAGACAATGTTTATTAAAAAAAAACCTTACCAAAAAATAAAGCAAATTTCATGGTGAATGAAATTAAAGCAGTATTATCATTAAAAAATAATAGTAATAGTGGATGCCTGCTACACTTGCAACTTTTATAAGGATTTTACGTGACGTTCGTCCTTGTTTCATGTTTAAAATCAGCTTAAATATTTGTTTCCATAACGAAATCCATAGTTGTCCGTTGTGACGTGAAATCTGTAAACAAACAAGCCAATTGGTCTGTTTGTACACCAAACCAAAGCTTTGTATGTTTGTTTATCTGTCTGTTTTCTGTTTGTTTGTCTGCTTGTTGTCTGCCTGTCTGTTGTCTGTTTGTTTTTCTCAAACATACATATAAAATTATAAAAAAGTGAAGATAAAAATCTTATTTAAAGGAGAACATGTGACTGTATTTTTTATATGCCAATTCTTTTCACAGATCTTATTTCCACCTCTCCAACTCTCTGGCCCGACTGCGCTCGCTCGCTGCAAGTTCCGCGCGGCTTGTTTATTCACAACTTTTTCCGCCAGGTGCGGTCCATTCTGCAATTTGATGACGTCACCACACTCAAACTAACCATGTGACGAGTTGCAACTGTCATTTTTAAGGTTCTAACTGCAAAAAATCCTTTATTATGATAAAAGATAAGATAAAAAAAGATAAAGAATCTTTATTGATAATGTAAAGTTGCAACATAGGTATAAGTACTAATATCATAAAATATGCTACACAAATTACAATATCTCGTCAAATTGAATTTATAACATTTAGTTTTAATAAAATTTTAGAAATTATTACAATGTCAATTTTATTATTATCATACTAAAATTTTTGTTATTAAAATCATGTCAAACATAGGTATGTAATCATACAATATGTCAACTTAAATAAATCTAGGTACCTACTGTCACTTTAGCTGTATAGGGGCTAAAATGACAATTTGGCATCACACTCCTTACCTAGTAGTTAATTACTTAATTTCTAATCAAGATTAGAATCAATTGCTAGTTGACTGTAGTCATTTTCAAAGTATTCTTTAAAACTGTATAGTGTCTGATCTAACAATAATTGTTTGACGCTATTGCAAAATTGCTGATCGTTATTCATAGACTGAATGTGTGTGGGGAGTTTATTGAACAGTTTCTCTCCCATTATAGTGGGTAGTTTCTTAGTCATACACAGCCTAGACACAGTAGGTTTTAACAATACTCTGTTTATCTTGGTTCTATTTGAGTTATAAGTCTTAAGTTTAAACAAATGTGGATTTCTTTTTACAAACTTTACAATCTCTAACATATATTGCGACACTGACGTCAATATCTTCAACTCTTTGAAATTTCCCGTTTCCCTTTTTGCCACTAAAAAAGTAAATATTCTATTCAAACCCAATACTCGATGTAAATAGGACAGCATTGACAGGATTACACTACATTAGGCAGTGTGTAGTTTACCGATGCTTTTGCGGTCTTCAACACTTTGTCACACATTATACACGAAATATACGTATATTTTTTTACGTTATGTTACCTATTATGTTTGAAAGATAAATTTAAGGTGGATATAATTATTTATTATGAAAGAAGTGCGTGTTTTGTTGGTGTCTTGTTGAGTTTTATCCTTGACACAATTTTATTCAGTGATAATAATTACGTCTAAAATTAATGTTTTTAATATCGCTTTAACAGGTACTTTATTTGACAAAAATCAATATAATATACGTGTACATATGTCAGTATACTTAATACATTTACACAAAAACCGAGAATGTCTACTCTCTCTAAAGACTACACCCTCCAACCAGTGCACTAAAATTAGCAAAATAACAAATTCCAATTAAAACTCCTTACAAAGAAGAAAATTCTCGAAACTCCTTAGCTGTGGTATCCCGCTCTATAATTCCCGAGGACCAGTAAAACTGTCAAAACTTTCCCCCTGTCATTGTGAATGGGCTATTATACGGTATTATACCTTGGAATCATCTAACGAAAGCAACGATGATATATTTTATAGACACGAACCTCTGACTGTTCCCCACAAACTATTTTCTAACGATCTTTAAAATGAGAGTGAACCTTCTTATTGGGTAATCACGATTCTTCGTAGACCATAGCTATTGCTTACCATCAGGCAAACTATGATCAAGTGCTAAGCTGTTTTAGTTTAAAAAAAGACACATGTTTGAGGCTGAATAGTTCCAACACAAGATATACATAAGTATTTATATTATAGTAGGTCTCATTTTAGTTACCATCTACCATATTCGGTTGCATGCGTACTAACAATGTATTTATGTAGCTCGCTAGAATAGTTTTAACCACAAAACAGTTTTCTTTCGCCTATACACAAAACAGTATGTTCCAGCAACTTTTAAGAGTCATTTTTATGTAGTTTTATAGCAACGTGAAGGCTTTTTTCAGTTGCACTAATTCCAGTATCGTTTCTAAAGATCTGATATTCAAAGCCTTAATTAAATCAAGTTGAAACAGTTACATTATGAAATAATAAATCGATATTATTACAACATAAATCGTAATAGACGCGTGATAATCTAGGTACAGGTTAATCCACTTGGAAAATATTATTTATAATTACTTGTGTTGAGTCTGGTCGTTTGTATGTATAATAAGTATGTATTTACAAAAGAAAAGTATATAAGTATTATATCCGTTATCTAGTACCCACGACACAAGCGTTTGCTTAGTGTGGGGCTAGATGGCGCTGTGTGCTATGTCCCGGAATATTTATTTATTTATTTATTTATTGGCAAATAATTTGTTTAGAGAATTAGATTAAATGGATAGGCGTTTCTTTGTAATATTGTCTACAAAACAAGAGGTTCAGTAGGTAATTTGAAATGGTCAGTGCAAAATTGGACGTGATAAGGTGATGGGGTGACTCAGCATTTTTTCCTATATTAGTGGTTAGATCTGAGTTGCTAACGCACCTGAAAGAGTGAATTTTATAATGGTCAAATTAGTCATGAAATCGATTTCAAACTGCTACACTACTGCTGTTCCTAGATCGTGATCGTAATCTTAACTACTTTTGAAGAGCTGTATTCTCAGTTCCTAGAGCGATTTTGTTTGTCACAGTTTTTCTAGGAACTGCTTAGAATTTGTCGTCAGCAAACAAAATACTGCAAATATAGGTATATGGGTGGTATAGTTTTCATCTGAGCATTAATTTTGTAGTTTCTAGTACATTTTTTTTGTAGCACTGTCTTCCCAAGAAGTCTGCAATTGTATGGTTCCTGGGCAGTTGTAGTTAAAATTTTAGCTTTGAAATTGTATTTCTTAACAAGATCGTGTGTGTCTCACAGCCTTACCCGGAAATGCCTAGAAAGTGTCGTCAGCAAAAAAAATACTGCTAAATGTAATAGTTCCTTGTAGTCTTTTTTATATATTAAATATGTATTCTTTGTATAATTTAATATTATACAAGGAATACATATGCAAACATATGTGAAAAATAAGAATAAAGATGGAAACACACATACAACCAAGAACTGTTAAGACACTATCACTACTGTCAGTGTCAAATGCCTTGTTAAAGTCAATCAAAAACTATATAGAGTGGAGTTTGATGAACAGAATATGTTTTAAGTAATTAACAGTGTTTCTAAAGGTAAAGATGAAGAATCTTTATTGCAACTGTAAATCTTTATTGATACTGTAAAGTTGCAATATATATATATTCTATAAAGAAAATTTCATAGTGGACGCAATGCTTCCTTCAAAATTTTGTTTCATTTTCTATTAACGTTATTTCCAGTCTTTGTTACTGTTACTCGGCATTGAGTATCTATTCACGCCATTGGGGGAACGGTTGAGAGTATCATTGGGGTCGGTACGGTTCCCAAGGAGCAGAATTATGCAAGGAGGTCCATATTGTCCGGCATTTTTTTTTATGCGGCGTGGTGGCACTTCTAAAAACTCGCGTTGGCTTACGCTTTCAAGTGCAATTAATAAATAAACACATCAATGGTGTTTGTAAATTTAATAAATATATAAATAAATTTCGTAATTTACGTTCCCATAGACATAAATTTACTTTTCCATTAATAAAAACCTCCAGCGCTGTGTTGTTGGATATCTTCAAGTTAACCATGTATAATTGAATCGATGATTTTTTAAACCCCACATGTTACATGTTAGTGATAAGATTTATCAGGAATCAAGAAAAACTTAATATGTTTTGAAGGAATACTAAAAAAAGAGATTTTTTTTGCTTTAATGTATAGTTTTATGAGTTTTTAGAAGTATACACTCATATTCTGAAAAATAAAATTATCCATCTGAATAATTATGGCATGATAAAAATCGATCACATGTGGGGTTTTAAAAACAATTCACTAATTTAAGTGAAAAAACTAAGAATTTTATTTTTAATAAGTGAAATAAAACTGTAAATATTATTTAAATCACATTTTTATTTATAGCTTAGGTACAATAATTATGACTTTATTTTTTAATCTTCAATTTCTAGCATTTCTTCTTCACTTGTTGGCCGAGCCATAATGACCGAGTAAAAATCTTTATATTCTTCTGGAATATATTGAAAAAGCTGTTGGAGGTCCTTGATCTTCTTTGAATTAATAGGTACATAACCATTTTTATATGCCTTGTCATCAGCACATGGCAGAGTTACATTAGGCTGTACCTGCTCCTCTCATAATTATCCTTGGGAACTTTTCCCATCAGGATTAATTTACATAGGCGACGGACTCTGTCAGCTGTAATCCCATGCAAACTTAAAAAGGCCATTTTACACACTGTTATTGTCCTAGATGACGTAGACACTTGATATAAAAAAGATGTACTTTTCTCTTTCCTAGGGACAAAATCTGCATCTCTTTTCCGTTGTCTTGTGAATGTTTTCACTCTGATCAGATTCTGGAGATATGCATCCTGTTCATTTTAATTGTAAATGAAATAAATTTACTGTATATCTCTATACACATTTATCAGCAACTTTTTCAAAACACTTATGACTGCATCTGTAACAAATAATGCAAACTATTATGAAAATATCTAGTTATAGGCTAGGTTATGAAAGAAACATTGGTAGGATAGTAAAACCCTTAAATGTAAAGAATAATCAAGATTTCTACTTACTACAACTACAGTAATCAATTGATATGCATTATTACTTACTTGCAGTCAAATCCATGTGGATTTGCGTGTACATAACGGCCTTTGTAGTTGCGGTAAGGCTCATTCACGAGTCGCGACTTTTTTATTTTATTTACTTTGTAGTTTGCTTCGTATCTCATTCTCTTTTTAGGCTTAACAGGGGTATCACTTTCAGTATCAGAAGAAGACATTTTTATTACTAGAAATCGTAAAAAACACAAACAACACACAATAGTCGGCGAGAGCGTTTGACAGTTTGATACAAAGTTTGACATACCAAAAACAAAATGGCTGAAATGCGTTTAGAAACACCACATGTTACAATACATGTGGTGTTTTTCAAATCATCAGAAATTGGCGCCTACAATTTTTACTATGAAAAATGGTGTTACATGTTGGCTTCTTGCATGTCAATCAATAGGTGGACGTCCATAGAGTACGAAGCGATAGTAACCTCAAATCTATAAAAAATGTAACATGTGGGGTTTCAAAAATCATCGATTCAATTATTTATTTATTTAGTAGTACGTGCAACGATTTTTTTTGACGTGCTGGTGTTTATTCTGTGTCTAGACTGCGAAGTGGCCAAAGCACCAATAAACGTTATCGCATCATGGATTTTTGTATCGTGTACCATAAATTATAATCATTCATCTGCATGAAGCCTTCTAAGATGTTCGGTGGACATTGATTAGACAGTTAGAGCCCACTGCATGTGTCGCATCAAATCAAGTAAGAGTTCTTTTATTTGAACATTGGGGTGGAGCGCTCATGTATGAAAAAATTTTATTTTAAGTTATCAATATGTTAGGTATAGTATGAAAATGGTGCTTTGTATTATAGTTAAAATAAATCTGATTTACCTTCTCTAGCTTTTACAGTTCGAACTTTAATGTCCCCAAAAGATTTTTACATATAAAACAATCACTAATGATTAAAATTTAAAAAAGTCGCAATGTTTATAACTAAATGAAAATTTCACCACACAAAACTGAACTTCGAAATGCAGATGATTTATGGCTCATGGCAGAAAGTATAATGGCATTACAAACCTACTTGGATGCCCTGTGTGAGTCAAGCCAGCAGTATGGTAGGGTGGCGCGCCGACGACTCAAGTTATATCGCTCTCGTCATGTTATTGTTTAATTTGCTTTGTGAAATAAAATCAAACCAGTATTGGTTACTCTAACTCGATCTGAGAATTTCTTTTATGATTTTTTTGTGTATTCACGTATTTAGAGGTGCTGTTGAGGGTATCATTGGGGTCGGTACCCAAAGAGTTGCATAATCCTAGCAGATCTAGAAATGTTGGGCACATAATTCGTCGCGGGGTGTGATGGCATTGCTAAAGAACCCGCGCTGGTTTAGCTCTCTCCCAGCTAGAGGAACGCGTTGCTTTACACCGTCCAGTGCTAAGTAGGTACGTACGCCCCGTTGCTGACGAGGTTAAGGCGCCATACGAAGAGAACAGGCTAAATTTCATGTAGTTCTGATCACTAGAAAGTTGACCTGACATGATTCTAAGTGTTAAAACATTTTTTTTAGGTTTATTCAGTTCCTTCACAAGTTGCCCCCTTTATTTGAATTCTAAACTAAATTAATAGAACGTTAAAAAAATATTAGTAAAAGACAACAAAGCAAAACATTTTTCTTCCATAAGTCTGTAAATATAAGTGCAAGAGAAAATATGTTTGATTAAATTAACTCTCGAGACGTATTTCCTCATGACTGAGGGTTGTGACTCCTCCACTGATTTTTAGGGAATATCTATTGGGAAGAAAACAAAAGAACACAAAAACACGTGTCAAACATTTTGTTTAATATTTTGTTTTTCAGTTAATTCAAAACTAGTCGGGTGGGAGGGAAAGAGCAAACAATATATTTTTTAATACCTACATAGGTTTAATACTTTTCTTTCGGCCAATGATAAAAAAAATATACGATAAAAAAAACGCCACGCCAATCACTACATCAAAAAATCTGTTCCAAACGTATAACCGATGTATGTTAGATTTAAACAGGTAATTGTAAACATCAGTTTAATTGTGGTCCAATTCAAATCACAATAATTTAAGAATACTTTTAAATTATTTACGAAAATTGTTGGAAATTAAATTCCAATATTTCACAATTTTCCTTTCAAACGTTTCCAATTCAAGTAACTTAGCTCTAAGTTAGCTTTAAGCTGCTTGCCATAAGTTACGCATCAACTCTTGAGACGGCAGACGCGCTTAAAATTCACAACATGTGCATAAATAAGCTTTATTACGTCACAGACTAGATAACCAGATGGCTTTATCTAAATATATAAAACTCAAAGGTGACGGTCTGACTGACTGATATAGTTCTATCTACGTACAACCCAAACCACTAGAATGCTCTAATATTTTCTGCATTTATGCTCGTAATTACGTTCTGCGTCAACTTTCTATTTTTGTATGACCATTGTATATTATCCATTCATGACGACTGTATCGACACATCAGATGACGGAGGTTTAGACTGGCCCCCCGCCACAACCAGTTAACTGAGTAGCTTGGGACTCCCCCAACTTTCTATTTACCCTGCATGTAAGACGTGTCATATCATTATTTCTGCAGATTTACATATATATGTATAACTTTACCTTGCTAAACAAATCGGCCGATTCTAATTTATGAGTAAATTCATATACTAGGAAACAACAAGAATATAATGTACATAAGTATTATATCCGTTATCTAGTACCCACGACACAAGCGTTTGCTTAGTGAGGGGCTATATGGCGCTGTGTGCAATGTCCCAGAATATTTATTTATTTAATATCATGCAACAAAAAAACACAGAAATCCTCAAAGAATTAGATTATATAGAAATGAAATATTATGAAGATACTTCCAAATGTACAAATATGTTTCTCATATCGATGTGTTAGGATAGCCTTGTACTCGTATCAATACAATCTAAATAAGATATATTACCTACTCAATATGGTATTATTTTATCTCTATATCCAGTCCAATAATTGCTTCTATCCACGTTGAGCAATTTATGAATACGTTTCCTTTAGGGAAATTTAGGAACCGATCTTTCTGCCTATCGTTCTGATAAATTAAAGATAACAAATTAGATTCTGCTGGAAGCTACCTGCGGCTTTGCTTGCTTGCGGGCGGAATAAAATGTAGCTTTCATCTTCTTCGGGACACCTAAATACCTCCATACCGAAAATCAGGAAGACCCGTTGCTTCATGGAGAATTCCAAATAATTAATTCGGTACAATTTCACATAGTTCGGTCGTTCCTAATTGATAAAAATATTATAATATTGGCATTGTAAATTAATAAATATTATTTTGCCTTATTGTACACAAATGGCTGCACGCGGCTTCGCTCGCATTAAGAAGTAAAACTTGCATCCCCCTATTTCACCCTTTTAGAAGTGGCATTTCCAAAAATCCTTAGCGGATACCTACCTCATAACATCTACCTTCATTGCAAATTTCAGCCCAATCCGTCCAGTGGTTTGGGCTGTGCGTCGATAGAACACTTTATCAGTCAGTCAGTCAGTCAGTCACATTTGAGTCTTAATTATTTAGATAAACCCATCTGGTTATCTGGTCTGTGACGTAATAAAGCTTATTTATGCACATGTTGTGAATTTTAAGCGCGTCTGCCGTCTCAAGAGTTGATGCGTAACTTATAGCAGCTTAAAGCTAACTTAGAGCTAAGTTACTTGAACTGGAAACGTTTGAGAGGAAAATTGTGAAATATTGGATTTTAATTTCTTACAATTTTCGTGAATAATTTAAAAGTTTTCTTAAATTATTGTGATTATTATTGCCTCGGTATTCATTTATTAACAACTATTTTTAAATTTTTTACAATATATGTATAAAAAAAATAACAAATATCATAAAAAACTTAAAACTAGTGATGCCGCCGGCAACGGGGCAGGACCCAAGCAACCGGTGGTAGAGGTTACAAAGAAAGGAACCTCCGGACAATACGCGCCGTATCAAGAATCACTGCCTTCTGTATCGGTCCCTTAACCCAACCTTCCAAGGAGAGCCTCTTAAGGTGTTGATCGAGACTCTTCGCTATAAGACCGTTCACCGAAACAACTATCGGGACAATTATCGTCGAATCAACATCCCACATGGCGGTAATCTCATGTGCCAAGTCAAGGTACTTGCTGACTTTGTCCTTCTCGGCCTTCACGAGATTCTCGTCATGTGGTATGGTGATGTCAACAATAACTGCCCGGCGCTGGGGCCGGTCCACTAACACGATATCAGGCTTAGGCAAGCAATAGTCCTGTCCGTGATAATGGATCGGTCCCAGTAGAGCAATGCACGACCATTTTCGAGAACTGGCTCTGGTACATACTGGTAGTACGGTAGCTGAGACTCAACAAGGCCATATCGAAGAGCAAGTTGCTGGTGGATGATCCTGGCTACTAGGTTATGCCGGTGCAAATACTCGCCGTTAGCTAGATGAGAACAACCGGAAATTATATGCCTGAGTGACTCTCCGGGACGGCGGCATGCTCGACAAATGTCGACCGTACCGTCTTTTAGGATAAATTTCCGATAATTGTTCGTCATCATAACTTCGTCAGCAATTGCACAAGCAAAACCTTCGGTTTCCCCAAAGAGGTCTCCGAAACGTAGCCAGTTCACTGATGCCAAGAGATTCACATCCGGCCCAGTAAGGGCCTGATAGAACCTCCCGTGCAGCTCTTTGCTCTTCCATATCTCCTTGCGATCCTCAACACTAAGTACCACCGGTCTGTGCCAGCTCTCATTCGCCAAGGAGAGCGGAGTAAGGCCTTTGTCGACAGCTACTACATCGCGATGTATCCCACACTCATTGTTAAGGAAATAATCCCTGAGATTGCACACCTCGCGGTTGTGAAGGGTCTTAGCGTTTAAAAAGCCACGACCCCCTACTTTCCGCGGGAGGTACAATCTCATAACAGACGAGCGTGGGTGTAACATGCGGTGCAAAGTAAGCTGTCGACGGACCTTTCTATCCAGGGCGTCCAGTTCAGTTTGAGTCCATTTCAGTATGCCAAAGGAGTATATCAGTAGAGGCATCACCCAACCGTTGAAGGCACGCACCTTATTACCCCCAGACAGAAGGCTGTTAAGCACTTTTGTCAACCGGCAAAAGAAGCGCTCCTTCACCGTTCGCTTGACGTCCGCTACTGATATACCCAATGACTCCGACATACCAAGGTATTTGTAGGTTTCGCCTTCGGAGAGAGACTTTAGAGTCATTGTATCAGAAAGTTGTAAATTCGGTGAATTTACAACTTTCCCTTGCTGCACATAAAATTATTATTGCTATTATTATGGCTATTATTGCCGAGCATAACAAGAGACGCAAATATGCTAACCTCGGCCGAGGTTACATCTTTGAGCCTTTTGGAGTCGAGACTTTGGGGCCGTGGGGTCCGGGAGCCCATACTATTTTCCAAAACCTCTCGGAGCGCTTGGTTGACGCGACGCATGACCAAAATGCTGGCCTTTTTCTGGCTCAACGTATCAGCATTGCCATCCAACGTGGTAATGCGGCCAGCATGCTGGGCACGCTGCCCTCTGGTAGTGGGCTGGAGCACTTAGATTATCTTTAGGCTTTTCTAAAGATTTTCTAAGTGCCCCTTTTTGTAGTAGTTAGAAGTAGTATGTTTAGTTTTCCTTCACTTGTTTTTATATTTTATTATTGTTAATAAAAATTTGTGATTTGAATTGGACCACAATTCAACTGATGTTTACAATTACCCTTTTAAATCTAACATACATAGGTACATAGGTTATACGTTTAGAACAGATTTTTTGATGTTGTGATTGGCGTGGCGTTTTTTTTTTCTTATAATTTTTTTATCATTAAAGTTAAGTATAAAACCTATGTATTGAAAATTGATTTTTCCTTCTTTTCTTCACTTTTGGTATTGAACTAAAAAACAAAATACCTATTAAACAAAATGTTTGACACGTGTTTTTGTGTTCTTTCGTTTTCTTCCCAATAGATATTCCCTAAAAATCAGTGGAGGAGTCACAACCCTCAGTCATGAGGAAATACGACTCGAGAGTATATAAAAGATTCCCATCATGGATTATTTTTTATAAGTTAAGCAGTAGGTACAAAAGTGTTACACGGTCGTATCTGTGAAGTTGAATCATTAATCTCTAAAGCTTTCGAGACAGCAAAAACTGTAACATCCAAAACCGAGTTTTCGATGGGATGAGTTTGCGTCGAGTTTTTGCGGCTCATAATTGAATTTCGCTCTTTTGGACGTTTAACTCTAGGTTTTGAGGCAACTATGTACCTACTAGTCACAAAAGTTTTGGTTTCATTGGATAGGTTTACATTTTACTAAAGCCAGCCTGGTGTTAAGCATTGCACCAGGTGTAACACGCATACATAGAAGATACAAATTAACACTAGCTTTAAAGACCCTGGATTGAAGTTCGCAGGAAATACAGCTTCTGGTAGTAAGGTGCACAATATATAACTTGCTTTGAAATGAGTGTTAATTGAAAATTTTAAGCAAAACATCAAATGTAAATTAATGTTTTGCTCCGTGATACAAATACAAATTATTTATTTATAACTCCATAGTTACAAGTCAGAATACATGTACATGTATTGATTACAATAGTAAACATAATAAAAATTTAAAAGTATTGTATATAAAGAAAAAATCATTATGAATATGGTAATATATGGTTTTATGGTTTTAGAATATTATTTCTGATAAGAAATCCAGAAATACATAATATGTGAATATCCCCTCCTCGAGTTGTATACCTCAATACTAAGGGACGGTGTGAAAAAAGATTGTAATAACAACCCATATATTAAAAACAGTGTCACGTACCGACTAAATTTAACTAAACTTACGCTTTTTTACTATCAAATCAAACAATTTTAGAATTTATTTAACTATAAATAAAACATTTCTAAAAAAATAGTGGAAAAACATACAAACATAAACATTTTTACAAACATGTCAGGTTATTGTTGAGAAGCTCCCTTACTTTATGAATGAGTAAAAATTCCACCAAAATCACTCCTTTCCTCACAAAATATTTCCACACGTCCATAACTTATATAAGCTAATAATATTATCCGGACCTCGACAAGGATCATTGCCATTGTACAGTAAAGGACAGGCTTTGCCAATACATTTCATTTACAAGTTATAAGTTACAGATATTTCGTCTTTGCCGGAATGCCTGGGACGTCCTTGCGCGCTCTCCTTGCAAATAAACAGCGCAGTTTCTCTGGTTTGTGCGATTTTTTCTGGTGTCACTTATGAAATCAAGAGGTCAAATGTAGGACTATCTAGTGGACAGAGAAAAATCCTGATAACAGATACTTACATAAAAAAACACAAACGTGATGCACACAGTTTGTTTAAGATTAAAACTATTTTGTGCGCTCACTAACCGCCGTATATCGTAGATTACAACGTTGCTTAATATCAGGCAAGTAGTCAAGCATAAGCGTATCTCATGTACTAAAAAAATCATGTATAAAATATGATCAAAGATTACTTAACTACACTGTATTACATAATTAATTCTATATTAGACACACCTGATAACGACAAATAAAGATAAAATATTGTGAAGAACAAAACAGTGTTTCACTGAGCTATTTCACCATTTTTTTTATGGGTCTGACTCAAGCCAGTCCTTTATCTGGTCTATGGCAACACCTTGATCTCGAAGGATAGGTTCGTCTCAGGAGTAAAGTTAATTTCCCATCTGTAAGAGGATAACAAATACCTCCTGTAATGAGAGCAGACACAGACTAATTGTGTTGGCTGTTGTTTTTTTCATGTGTATGTATGTACGAGATTTAAGTTAAAATATCGATAAAGCTTTTTAATCGATTTATTCACAAATGAAGTTATCAATTTTGGCTTGAAAATGATTTTATGATTAAAATACAAGAGAGTATGGAAGATTGAAGCTTTAAAATACGGTCGTTTTTTATGAATTTTTATGTTCGTTTATCTTTAAATGAATTGTCTTTGATTCCATTCACTTACTTCAGGCATAAAAACATATCGCTGTGTAATGATATCAGAAAAAAAACATTTAAAGTAAAATGTGACCGCAAAAATCTATGCTAACTTACCGCAATACTTATGTTAGACGATGGTCATTTTTCTTCCTATTTCAAGCCGTTTATACATTAGTGTTTATAAAACTTAAGACCTAAAATTAGGCTACTACCGAACTAGAGAGTGAACTTTCTGGAAACAGGGCAGTTATCACACTATTACTGGGGTTACAAACATAGACAACTTGCTCTAGAGGTACCTATTTAATAATTAATTATATCTAACTATATTATAACAACTTTATAACTTACCCATATACCTAATACTTCTTTAATTTAATTTTCCTCGATACAAACCGTACAATCTTATGTATTACATGGTTTCTAGACCAGACAGGATATTTTTTACTTATTTTTTATTATGAAATCAATCATGTGGCACTAGTTGACTCTAGTTAACCTTTAAAAAGTAGCCAATGATGGATTAAAATAAAATACAATTATTGAGACACGAAATAACACGACAAACAGAACACAATAAAATAGAAAGATAATACACGTTTACGAAATATATACTGTCACGATCCGGCCCCAACTCAGCATGTGCTGGATGCTAGCATCCAGCGCTGGTCTTCCGTTGGAACCGACAGGTGACGTCACGAACAGGACGAAAGGTACACGAGTGATTGGAACACAATTAAAGATTAATAAATTCAGTACCGTTTCTCATTTATTGTCATGAAAATTGGTTTATCTAATTCGGCACAAAGAACGAAACAATCTTACAGGGCAAAATTGCATTTATTCTAAAAGTGTGGTGAGTTTATAATTACTAATCAAACCATTATACAAACCAATAGTGTAGTTTTTTTCCCGTTTACGTTGTAATGGCGTGATAGATCTTTGTGTTTTAGGTATGGTAATATGGAGTCTTGAGAGTGAAATATGTTACTTTTTATTCCAAAAAACACACAAGGGAGACATTCCAATTTGTAGTGTTTTATTCCAAAAAACACACCCCTTGTGTACCTATAGATATTCTTGTTCTAGTGTTATTTTTTTCTCCACAAATAAGGAGTCTATCATTATCCCGTTGCTTACAGACGAACTGGCTCCATTAGCTGTCATTAACTAACTATCGTGACGTCATTTATTACGTCACCAAACTTTCCTATATCCGCGCCAAGTGTTAAGCTGAGGGCTCTGTAAGTATACATAAACATACATACGAGTACATATGCATGAAGTGAGTTTGTGCTGTTCATAGGTAGAAAATATGGAATAATATAATTGTACAGAGAAACTTTTGGTTGCAATTCTCTTTCTTTTCTTTCCTTCTAAGGCTGAATCTAAAAAAAATGGTATGTAGATTTTACCGTAACTTAGTAAAATGTGAGTAAATAGTTTACCTGTTATTATGCACCTACCCCCTTCGCCAAGAGTAAATTTTTATTAGTAACAGTTTAGCGTATTATCGTATACTAATAGAATAAATAGAAAATAAAGCTAAAAATTGCTGTCGTACAGCAGTCTCTCAGAAAATCTCGAATTGTTGATAACATGGAGCCAAGCAGCACTGGAATGAGACACACGATGAAGCATGGAGGAGGCCTTCACTCAACATGGAGTGCCCTAACGTCACACAGTAAATTGAAGAATAGTATATAAATTTCATGATTAAGTAGTATTAATTTGGTTTTAGAATAAGTTTTATGTCATGTCAAGGCAAATAAAGGGTTTTTTATTTTTACAATAGAATAGAAACATCAATGAATGGGATTGACATCACGATCCGTTTCGCGGAGCGCATTGTTATGTCGATCCTATATAGGTAGGTATTATCTTTCTATTTCATAAATATGCGTTAGTTTGCTTACTAAAACTTGCCTTTTGTCTAAGAAAACTGAGCTGACTTCATTTGTAGCAGCACGGCTGCTTATTCATTAAATAAACTGATTATCAAACTGATAGGTATTAAACTTAACTTTTAACGCCAAAACTTCAACAATCAGTCAAAACAATCTAAGTCACAGCATTTACTAGTCGCAGTTCCAAAGAAAGCAGAATTAACCAGCACCGAAACAAGACAAACGACGCTAGATAAAACTAAAGCTAGAGAATTTCCGAAACTATTCTCGAACATTCTCCGGCACCCTCTCAAAACTTCCCAATCAGCCACAATCCAGGGTGAATTAAGATTAATGATGGTCGTAGGAGGTGAGAGACGGAGATATGGAATCATATAGAATGGTTAGTAGTGGGTACAAAGTATGATCAATATGTTTGAGCAGATTCTGTGTAAGCGAACTATGTTTATGTATGAGCATTGATAAGATTATATATAGCAGTATTGGCGTACCAATATTGGAGTACTAAATTCAAGATTTTAGGGGAGCTTTTAATAAGAGTAACCTTACTTATAATATTTATATAAACGATACCATTACAGTTGTTTGATTAGGCCAAGGATCGCAATGACGAATGAAGAAAAAATAATAAATTGCCTTTATTTTCAGTGTTATGTAAGAATGCAAGGAACAAAACTGTTTATAAAAATAAATATTTTTAGACAGCCTCATTCTGAGATCAAAAAGTATGTTATGTAGTTATCAAACTCATTCTCATTTATTCTGCCCATTCCTTACTACATCACACCATACGTTCTCCATTTCACACATAAGGCGTCAGGGTTAGCACCTTCTATCGTCAATCCTATCCCACCACACTCTATATCCTGTCGTACATCTACATCGTGTCTAGAAACCCTAACACATATCGGTACAAACTCGTTTCTATTCTATGGCAACTTCATGTTGACTATGTTTTATTCTGTGACACATTTTAATAGTAACTATGGTATTAACAGAGGCAGTTCTATGTCAACTATGTTCTAATCTTCGGTAGTTTCATACTGACTATGATAAAATCTGTGACAATGGTAAAGAAACTATGGTATATTCTGTGTGAAAACGAGGGTGCTCGTTATTCTGAGTTGGAACAACAAGTGAACATTGCAGGCTTTGTTCAAAGGATTGGGCAGGACTATTGAAATGTTGGAGGTTTAAATATGGGACTAGGTAGTGGGTATAGTAATTTGAGCGATTGGATGGGAATAGTTTTTAAAAAAATGTTGTAGCAAGCTTGACAGGATATTCGGTAATGAAGTTTCGATTAAGAAATAAAAGGAAATTAATACCGCAGGAAATAAGCAAAATAGACAGTTTTTCCATACCAAATGGTTGATGATTGGGAACAAGTTGTGTGTACTCATTTTTCTGCTTATTCGTTAGATTATTTAAAATTCAAACCGAGCGAAAAAAAAAACTGAATGCCACTGTTGTGTATACCGTATAAATCATTAACATAATTTCCATCAAAACACACAATAACAAATATCTCTTTGGTTTTCAGTAAAACTTATTGTAAAAAGCTAAATTTAATTGTAAGTAATGTTTTTATCATATCGAAAAAATATCGAAAGAATAATTCTTTCGATATTTTTTATCGAAAGAATTATTTTAATATCGATCGAATTTAAGTTTTTAAACGCTTTCGAGCATTGTCGACGCAAACACTTCAGATTCGAGATAGTTTTTAAAAAACTGGATTCATTACTACGCGAAATTAAATTATTGCTGGAACAATAAAAAGTTCTGCATGTTTAGTACTGGAAATATTCTTTTTTCTCTGAAATTTTCTACTTATCCAACAATCTTCAAAGCGAGAAAGAATCGGTTCTTATCGGTTAAGCTGCTAATATGGTCAAGTACAAACCCGCTTAACTTAAAAAAAAACCTTATAAAAATGTCAAACAGTTATGAAAATAGCTTGCTTATCTACGCTACTTTAAATTACATGTTTCCTCTTCATTGTTTGTCAAAATAAACGATAAATTAGTGGATTACTGTTTTGTTTCTACTATCACATTTAATTGATTGTTTAATATTTAACAAGCATATAATTCACTTGAAAGCAGGTTAATAAAGACAGTTAGTTTAAAACAAATGATTTCCAATTACAAACAGTCATAGGTAATATAAAATATCGTACTAGAAATAAGTTGTATTATAGTTCCCGTGCGGCATGATTAAATTTAGTTTTAAGTAATAACCGGCAATTTTTTTGTCGAGCTAATTTTTCGACATAATTTTTGAAGTAAGTGCCAGCCGGTTATTACAACTAAATAGAAATTAGTTGTTAACATTGAACGGTCCATTCCAACGCAAACAGCTAATATTATTAGATCTCACAACTAAAATCACAAGGCGCTAGTAAAATAAACAAACAAGACTCCATCTAATTAGGACAGGTAACTCTGCAACACATACAATGGCGGAGTATCTCGACAAACAAACTTACTATGTATGTATGTAATTGTAGACTAGATTACTTGGCAATAGATTCTGAAATTGTGACCTCATTTTAATAACAAGTATAGTGATAATATCTAAGAATATTTAATGCAAGAACTGAAGTTGTTAATTTACAATATATAATTCATAAACAATAAAATATATTACATACCTATATACACTAAACTAAAAAAGAGTATGTACATTTAACCTAAATTTAAAACATCCACACGTGGTATGGAGCCAAGAACGCTGGCTGCATTCCCACGCTGGATTGCTATAGAAATCTTTTGCGCAAGGAACCAGCCAGCGTTCTTGTCTCTAGTGAAGTCATTCAACCTTTTTTTTTACAAAAGTTTGTTTTACTACCTTATTATTTTATTAATGAGGTGGATGTTTATAACTGACTTGTTCAGAAACAACAATAAAATAAGCAAACACTTTAGTGCTATATGTTTCTCTTTCCCATTTAGAGATCCTGACATACTCAGGCTTCTTTTATCCCACATGGATGCAGTCTTACTCGTCATCAATGTTTTAGTGAAAACTGTAAGTAAGTAATTATCACTGAACAAACATGAGTTGTACAGCATTATGCTGAGTTGGGGCTGTGTTGTGGTAGATTTTATGTTTGTTTGTTTTATTATGTCCTTACTTGTGTTTGTTTCTCTGTTAAATCTGCCACAATTAATACTATCTTCCTTCCTTTCTTTCTAGTAGTCGCTACCAGGGTGGCAGGGGGAGAGGATTATTACATACTTATATAATAATTGAAAAGTGAGTTTATTTACATACATATTTTGATATGTTCGAATATGGTTGCTGGGTTGGGTTACAAGTTACAGTGTAGTTATTTTCGAGAAACGGGCATGAGCAATGCCCATATCCTTGGTACTAATAAGTGCGCAGTCTATAATTCCCGGGGGTAATCCATGTCATCCAACAAACGCTACCATCGCGTTGTTTGCAAGGCTATTAATCTGAACCCCGAGAGAATACGCGCAAGAATACCTATACCCTGAGTAATTGTGAAAGAAATAAATTCACTACTAATGTATACGAAGTGTTACGTTCAAATGCTTTTACTACAGAACATTGTTGGGATTTTTGCTATTCTGTAAATGTTATTTTGCGTATGTATAACTTTATTGTACGTGCTTAGAATTTAGTTTCAGTGTTTTTTTTTACGTGGGTTAGGTTTACGTTTGACTACAGCCTGCCTCATGTCAAGCATTGCTGCAGCCTAGGGTGTAACACGCTTACCTAGAAGATACCTATTAACTCTAGATTTTTTATTTACGAATATTTTAAAATTGTAAATTGTTTATATACTCAGGGGCTCTATAAAATATATACATATATACAAAGTAGGTGCTTGTGGCACTGCTCGCGTTGTTTCGTAATAAAATATTGCCTTATTCACTCTCAGGATTTTATACCAACTCAGTATTTAAAATTATGACAATTATGTTGCAACTTGCTGCGTGAAACAGGAAGAATAAGATAAAAAACACATTGTTAGCTTTTATGAAATAGAATACCTATTTTTATGACTAGCACTACAAAAAAAAGCATCTAAGGCTTTCTTCATACTACATATATTCCATCGTAATTTTTAGTAAAGTAAAAAATAAAAATATGTTTATTTGCCATTTTTTAAAACTTATATATAAACACATTATGATCATGGTGTAAGAATTTTTAGCGCTAAGAAGGAACAAATATACTCTTCGTCTTCTAACTATTACCTTGCTAAATCTGCTACATCCCAACTAATACACCATACTAGATATGTGTGAACAGCAAAGAGTTTAACTATCAAACTTCTAACTACTTAGTTCTCGAAGCAGATTCAATTGTGTTCAAGTAGATTAGACGAGCAATCAACGTCTTGGAACTAATCTCTTGGTGACTGTTTGGGGACCGGTGATGTGGAAATGATGGTAGATGGCGCTAATCTATATACTAATATTATAAAGCTGAAGAGTTTGTTTGTTTGTATGTTTGTTTGAACGCGCTAAACTCAGGAACTACTGGTGCGAATTGAAAAAATATTTATGTGTTGGATAGACGATTTATTAAGGAAGGCTTTAGGCTATATAACATCACGATGCAACTGATAGGAGCGAAGAAACAATACAAAATGTGGGAAAAAACGGGGAAAATTATTCATCTTTGAGGGCTTCCGTTGCGTGCGCTGAGACAACGGGTCAAGATATCACAAAAATATGTACGATAGAATTATTTCTCTTAAAATAATCTAACAAAATGTCTTGAACAATGTATGTCTATCTTTTAAGGTTAACTCACTAGAACCGTTTTTATGGTAATAACTATTCCATGCGGACGAAGTCGCGCGCATAGTGCGCGCGACTACTACAAAAGGTTAGTTTAGTGTTCGCTCAAAATTAGTGTTGTGAAAAGCTAATTGTTCTATTATTCTGTTTAATACTAGTGGACACGCGCGGCTTCCCGGATGTAAATATTAGATACATATAAACAACCTGTACAATAATATTTTACAAGTAGCCTCATCTACTATCATAATGTCTGTGATGAACAGACTTTAGTTGAGCAGCAGTCACTAGGGATAGCTTTTTGGACTATTTGGGGTGTGGAGATGCGATAATTTCCGCGGTTTGCCACTCACTCGCGTTATACTGCGTTACTTAAAACACCAGAAACAAACTAGAATTAGTAAGTTTTCGATTCAGTTAAAAAAATACGTTAACAAGAAGACATACATTACAAATTCGACACATATAGTACACTAGTGGGTGCTCGCGGCTTCGCTAGCATTAGAAAGTAAAACTTGCATCCCCTATTCCACCCCTTAAAAAGTGACATTTCCAAAAATCCTTTCTTAGCGGATGCCTACGTCATAACATCTACCTGCATGCTAAATTTCAGCCCGATCCGTCCATTGGTTTGGGCTGTGCGTTGATAGATCACTATATTAGTCAGTTAATCAGTCAGTCAGTCACCTTTGAGTTTTATATATATAGATATATTTCTTTTGAAATATATACTAATATATAAAGCTGAAGATTTTGTTTGTTTGAACGCGCTAAACTCAGGAACTACTGGTTTGAATTGAAAAATTCTTTTTGTGTTGGATATACCATTTATCGAGGAAGGATTTAGGCTATATAACATCACGCTGCAACTAATAGGAGCGAAGAAGTAAACTTCAGCGGTGTTCACATAGTTTTTCTTTATTAAGTTACCAGTTACCTTATTTTAGTAACCCTTTATAGTTATATAATTAAGCCAGAGTTCAGCACACCCAATAATTTAATATTAAAACATTATCACTGTAAACAATAAAGTACAGTTTTCATGGCGGTCTGATATAATCTTTGCCGTAAAAAGCTTTTGTGCTTACATTGTTCGCTTACAAACTACTTGTGATACCATTTACATATTACATTGTCAAAGACACTGAGATTTCGGAGAAAAGTTTGGCTGGATGTGACCTTTGTACAAAGTTCAAATGTTAAAATATCAAAGGTCCATTCGAGGTTAACCGTGTTTTCAGAGTATAAAAAGTAAATTTGTGTGTGTCTAACTTTGGTTGAAGAGATTTTGAAATGTCAAACCTTAATACAAATACAAATTATTTATTAATAACTCCATAGTTAAAAGTCAGAATTAGATACATGTACATGTATTGTTTACAATAGTAAACTTAATAAAAAAATTAAAGTATTGTATTTGAAGAAAAAATAATAATTAAATACAATGTAATATAGATTACGTCAAAATTATAAATGTCAGTAATATCAAATATAATGTCAAAAGAATCTTTAGGTACCTAAGTAAAAGTAATATTTAGTAAGAAAATAGAATAAATGAGTAATACCTACATTATTATTGTAACTGATATGGTAACTTAATTTCTACAGACTGGCAGGAGGTAGTTCAAGCAACGACATTAATAAATAACCTATGGAAGGGCCGCCTCAGTACGTCACCACCAACAATAATAAATAAATCAATAGCAAATAAGCTCTTAACTTTTTGGCAGGTTTGTAAAAAAGAAATATGGCTTGCTAATACTTACAAGAGAGAGCGAGAAAAAATGAAAAACCATGTCAGAGACATCTTGCAGTTTTTGTAAAAAGTACACACTAAAACCGAGCGTGCGCTTAGGCCACTCCATTTAGGGTTTTATCTTTGGGTTCAAGACCGGCGAAGTTAGTTTTTTCTTGTAAATAAGTTATGTGAATGTACCAAACCTTGTTTGATATGCATAAATGAACGTTTAATTATTATTTGTAAACTGGCTTTCCATTTTGGGCGCATCCGTGAGTCAGATGACACGTTAAATTGTAAGTCTCGGCCATTTGTCGAGTCGTTAAGCCATGTCAGAGGCTCTAAGGGCGGCTTGATAAACTCTCGACACCAGAGTTGGCCACTCCCATTCGATAAGCAGAAGAAGATTATTATTTATTAATCTCTTATGGCCTCTGACGTGGCATACCAACAGACTGGCTTAATTTTTTAGGAAATAAAAGTCAAAGTACCACATCCTATATTTAACCCTTCCACTCCCATGTTTGGTTTACGCGAGAACAGTGAACACATTACATTATTATTCAGAACACAATCTGCTTGCAACGGTTAACTTTCGGTTCGCAAAAGATAAATGGGTTATTTCTGGGCTCATTCTAGAAACTTCCTTAAAATGATTTAGGTATGTATGAATTTGTACCGGAAAATTAGCCAAATGTAATATCATAGCCGAATAATTTTGTTAAAAATTGTATTCATAGCTTTGTCGTTTTAGAGTTATTGTAATGAAAATACGTAATGAATACCGGCTGATCAATGTTACAAAGCTTTTTTACATCTATTTATCAACTTAAAAATTGTTTAAAAGAATTTTTTAAATAGCTAAACAACTAAAATTGTACAATAAATCTAAATAGAATAGAATAGAATAGAATAGAAAATTATTTATTGCAACACACGATAATAATTAAAAAGAAAGAAAAAAAATACTTTTACTAGTGCCACAAGTGGCGACCCTATTGCTAAAAGCAATCTCTTCCAGGCAACCATTGGATGGAAAGGAATGAATAAGAGATAACAGAGGGCGTGTCTGTGTGTGAATAGTCTTACATTAACGCCTATTCCAAGCAATATAATTCAAAGAGATAATGATGCTGATGATTAATTACTTTAATGTTTAGCAATATTTCCAATTATTTATTCAATAATAAGAAACAATATTTACACATATTAACACTAATAAAACTAAAAAAGAGTATTTACATCTAAATTAAATTTAAACAATCTACATGTGGTATGGAGCCAATAACGCTGGCTGCATTCCCACGCTGGATTGCTATAGAAATCCTTTGCGCAAGGAACCAGCCAGCGTTCTTGTCTCTAGTGATGTCAATCAACATTTTTTTAATTTTTTTATTTATTACTTTGTTCTGCAGAACAGACATACAAACTCGTTAACACGTCAGGGAATAAAGTCTATACTTTTTAGTGTTGGAAACGGTACAAAATTAAAATAAAACTCACATAGTATACCAACTAATAATGTGAAAATCAAACGTATACTTTCCACCAATTTTTAACCCCTGATCACCTATTAAATCCCCTCTCAGCATCATCAAGAGCACGCCGATTAATCAGATGTCCATAATGATATTAATCTGCCACTTAACTACCTTCGATGCTTCATAAATTTTTATTTTACAGCCCATGAGTTTTAATGAAGGCATTTCCTTATCAGTGAGATGACTCTCTATGCTGTGGCCCCGTTTTAAAGCTCTCGGATTTAGTGAAGTATGTCTTGTATTTTAAACTAGTCTTGTTGAGAGAAGGAAGAATTTTAAGGTAAAGTTAATAGATGTAAAATTAGTACGGGCAACACAGAGATATATAATTGAAAATAATTTGAAGTTCCACACAGGAAATATAGATTTGTTATAACATAATTATTATACAATTTAGGGTTCCTTACATACACGTGGCGATGATTTTAACGTAAATCTATACATGTTAACACATAATTTCTATTCTTTTATACTTGAAATATTTTTCTTCTTATCGAATGAGAGTGGACAACTATGGTGTCTAGAGTTGAATTATATAATGTAGTTTTTGCTATAATCCAGTATTGTGTTTTTAAACAATGGTATGAAATTCCACGCGTCTAAAAACTAAAACTCGACTCTTAAGTTGTTAAACATTTCCTTAAACAGTCTTGTTTTGAAAATACTTCATAGGTTACATTAGATTGATATAAAAGTCGGGATAGGTTTATTTCTCGTCAGTTAATGTCTACTTTTATCAAGTGCTCGTTACATTCTTTACATTTTTAGTCCGATCTAGTGTTTTAAACAATTTTTTAATATAACCAAATCACTACGTCGTACAATAGTCAATAATTGTCCTTAATTGTTTTTTTTATATTGAAAAAAATGGCACAGAAAGTTATGAAAATAACTTTTTGCTTTTTTTAAATGTAGATGTGATTGACTTCTAATATCAGTCATATTATATTTAAAACCAGTGCAAAAGCAAAGTAAGCTAGTACTCTATATTTTCGATTATTGAAAACATGCCCTCTGTTGCATACATAATCTTTTCTTTGTTTGTTTTGCGCGTTGGTTTCGTCCATGGATACGAATATCCTTACAACCGATTGAAAGCGATCCGAGGTGAGTATCTTAATATATATTTAGTCATATCTAACACCACAGAATATGCAAATTATTACACTAACGATAAAAAAAGTTATATATAATACTATTTGAAACAAAGAATTAAATCATTTACGTCAAGTTATGCGTTAGTAGTCAGTTACCTTGTGCATGGAAAGGCTAAAAGTTTGTTGTTCTGTTTGTTTATTATTTACTCCACAACGATGATTTTTATTATGGTATGATATGGGACTATTGGCTCTTGAGAGTGACATAGACAATTTTTATTATGACACAACGCAAGCCAAGCATTATTTAATTGTAACAGCTATTATCTCAATACAATTAACATCACATTGGCGTAATTTGTATGGAGATCACAGCTCTCAAAATATAATACGTAAACAGAAAGTTACAAAAACATTACTCACCTTCCAGCACCTACATTGGACCCAATAGATCAAGAAGAACCGTGTAGAATAGCTGGAGGTTTCTGCACAGTAGGTAAAGACTGTCCAGCAGGAAAACTGATGGTGCCAGGAAACTTGTGTCCAAAGCAGAAGAAGAAAGGAATAGAATGCTGCAGAAGACTGAGGCGGCCCATTGGACCTCTAAGTTTGGAATTTGGACAACAGCCTGCACCTTAAGATCAATTGATGCTAATATATAATGAATGAATGTGTTAATACTAAAATTATTTATTAAAATAATAATGAAATTATTTGTTTCTTAGTATCAAACTTTTTTTAGAAAATTTTCATCTTTTCATTCTATTTCAACATTTAATCAGTGGACATCTTTAGCCACATAAAAATACAAGCAAAACTTACAGTCTAGCAAATAGGACACGCTATTATGATTTTCTAAACATACGCCATAACGCCTGCAGAAAAAATGACAGCAACCTGATAGATGACCCGAGCAACAAAATTTCATCAGTGCATTCCTCGATCAAGTTGAATTATTTTATTTTCCTCTTGAAATGTGTCGTCGGATGTAACTTAATTGTGTTGTTTACTACATATTGCTAATATGATGCAGTATAAACTAGTATTAACTCAATGTCGTACTTCACAAACACAACACATGTAATTACGTTCAAACATCACGTCACCTTGTCTCCTTAGCCATAGTTACGATCAGTATAACAATAAATTGTGTCCTTACGGACATAATCTAGGTAATCCCCTGCTATGGCGGCCCCGTCCCGGCCTGTCACCTGCTTGATTAATGGAATAAGCTTATTCTGCTCTTATATTGCGAGATCTGAAGACGGCAGTCTAAGATACGATTGTTTTCGAAAACATATTCTACGAATAGTTCTAATAACTATTGTATTTTAGATTGTATTGTAGTTAAACACACCTAAAGGTAAAGTTGTGGAGAACTATTTACTAATATATTTATATTTTATACCATCTGTCTGTACCCATAAGTGCAATAAATGATTTTGATTGATTTTGATTTTAAGTTAATTAAGAAGCAGCATGGGATCTCAGAAAAACTTGCCAATTGACCTCTAATCGAATATGAAAATGGCACCCGATGATGATATTTTTACATTTTACTTTTGGAATTGATATAGCAAAAGTATTTTCTGGAATTATTGCCAAGTTTTCGAAAAAAGGCTTTTTTGGGCAATAAAATAAGCATGTTTTTTACAATTATGTATTTTTAAAGAAATAATACAATTACACGTTGCGAGAATTACAGTAGGACGGCAGGTGGACCAAAACATTAACGGACTGGAGACTGGCCATGGAAACATAGGCTGCCCACCAATGCAGTGGGTTGACGACATAAGAATAACCGCAGGGAGCCCCTGGAATCAATCTGCGCAGGACCGGGACGAGAGCCATACTAGAAAAGAGACCCATGCTCAGCAGAGAGCGATAACTGGCTCACGATGATGTTGATGATGATGCATACAATGTAGAAGTTGTTATGTAGCGCTGAAGGTAGTCCACTACTAATTCTATGTCGACAACATGGACTCAATTTAACTCTGAGAAATAGTTTACAGAACACTATACTGATACAAGTGGAGTAGAAATGTCGTGTGTTCAGTGCAGTGTGTTATTGGTGGCGATTTGTATTGGATTTGTCGTTGGAGATAGTTCTGATCGTGAGTACTTTTTTAGAGTATTTTAATTAGTAGGTGTATTATGAATTATTCCTCAATGCACTGGATTTAATAATATGATTATTTTATTTGCTCTAATATTTGTTTTTATTTCTGGTGTACAATTAAGATTATATTATTGATTGATGAATTCTTACAAAAGATCATTTTAGTATAAAAAATATACATTTGACATGTAAAATAATATTATCTAAACCAACCCATACTATCGTAACAGCAGTCACGACGCATCGTCGTTTGTTGCGGTATAAATGAGTCACAAATATTAAAAAATAGCAACAAATGAATAAACTCAGTTTTACTTTCATGTGCCTAATGGAATAAAAAACCGACATCTTTTATTTACTAGTTAAAATTTTACATTGCAAAGGGTTTTAAAAACCAGATAGTCGAAAGTAAAAGGAAACAAACAAAGGTGAAGGCAAAAGTAAAAATTAAAAGGTTAACTTCCGCTTAAAAAACAGTTAAAAATACCGGTTGGAAACTAACCATCATAATTAGTCACTATTCACAATTATTGTAGTGTCTAATGCATAGTTGAAGCTATGAATCATTCAAGCTTGTCTGTCGCAATATCGTAGACCAAAATACTCAGAGACACCTATCTATAAGAGCTCGATTCACATTCGGTTCCATCAAATAAGGTGCCAGTGCCAAATCATTATAACATCTGATTATGTAATTAACTGTAGTAATAATAAATTGTAGTTGTAGTCGTGGGACTTATATGTTGAAACGGTATATTATTTTATGGGAATTGATATATTTCCTATCTTCTTATATTAGCAGGATCTCATTGAGTCTTACCATTTGTATTAATAAATAATAAATAAGTATTTAATACTGTTTTACAATATTCGACGTTTTTAACTTAACTAAAAACTATTCTGACTGATTCTAACTTCAGCTTGTCTTTCGACATATTAATATGCCTCCTCTGAAAAATGACTAAGACCCTCCAAAGTTTAATATACCATTCATCATCATCATCAGCCCACTATCGCCCACTGCTGAGCATAGGCCTCTCTTCTTGTACGCCACTCATCCCATTTATATACCATTAATACCTAAATTAAATTTAATCCGGTTCTGACGCTTAAGAATGAATAATGTCGTTAGTATTAACGTGAGGTATCTATTAGAAATAAAGTCACATTGCGATACAATCTATCGATGCCCCTATAGATAGGACAACAATGATGAAATAAACAACTATTGCATGACCATGTATAGATGAAAGAGTCATTGTTTATGTAACAATGTGGGATGGAACATCCTTGTTACCATTTTATGTATCTTACTAGATATGTACGATACCATTTACTGATAGCTAAGCTCTTTATGAAGAATTCAATTTAAGAAAAAAATGTATTCCTTTTTCTCTGACATTCAAGCATTTGACCACCTAAATAAATTACATAAGGGATCTGTGGAATTTGTACCTACCTTTTTTTAAGCAGGGTAGTTCGCAAGAGAATTTTAAACAGCTTATAATTCGCACAGCAATCAAGTTCAAGAGTATAAAAGTAAAAATGATTATTTTAATATGTGTGTTTAACATTTCAGTTCGTACAATAGACTCCATAGAAATAGAGCGGCCGTGCTCCTCCGAAGGTGGAATGTGCACTATCGCTGAGGACTGTCCGGAAGGAAAACTGGCGGAGAAACGGGGCCTGTGTCCCAAGCAGGAGAATATGGGCGTGGAGTGTTGTTATGGGCGTAAGTAGTTTATTTTTATTTTTATAGGGAATGGGTTTTTACTTGACCGTAATTCGCCTGATGGTTAGCAATCATTACGGTCTAGGATGAAACGTGCTAACCCAGTAAGAACCGCTTCACTCTCGCTTTGAAGATCGCAAGATTACATTCCGCGGGGAACAGGGAGTCAGGCAGGGAGTTCCACAATTTAGCAGTTCGCACTATAAAAGTATAAGAGATATTAAATTTATAACGATTGTTTTCAATTATCATCATCCACAGCCAGTTTTTCCCACTCCCTGCCTGGCTCTCTGTTCCCCACGCACTATAATCCAGCGATCTTCAAAGCGAGAGTGAATCGGTTCTTATCTGGTAAGCACGCTCCATCTTAGGCCATAGCCTTACATGCTATCAGGAAAACTATGGTCAAGTGCAAACCCGTTCAAAAAAAAAACTGCTGGGTATAGGTAACTGCTGGATGTGGGTGTCTCTTGTCATGCCAATAGTCTCGGTTCTGTGCCAATCTCAAATCTCCAAGGATAAAGCTCCACATCACAGGTTATCCTAGTGCAGTAAACATATGTATTGTATAGTTCATAAGTGTTTCACTTTATAAATTATTTGAAATTTTTAAAGCATATTTTGTTCTCCAAGTAATGTGAATGATTCAATAAAAAGTATAGAATTAGGATAAATTTGAGTATGTTGAGGTTTATTAAAACATTTGCTTAACATAAATTGTGTATACATGTTTGTCGACAGTTTCTCGGAATGTTAGGATTCATGGAGCGTGCTTACCTAGAATTAACCAACTTGTTAGATTGTAGTTCTCGGAAATCAAACAGTTTGGTACGAAAAACTATAAATCACATATTCATATTCATATATTTTCATAAAACCGATTTACACGTCAAATTAAAAAAAAATACATCAACATAATTATAAAATGTAATTCTAATGAATATTTGAATTTCTTATACTGGTTTCTTATAGGTAAGCGCGCAAGATCGTAGATTACAAAGCTGCTTAACATCAGGCGAGTTGTAGTCATACGTGAGCCTGTATATGTTAAAAAATATAATATTTGTATTCGTTTTTCAGTATCTAGAAAAGAGACGCGCTGCGCTAAACACGGAGGGATGTGCGTGAATCAATCAGAAAGGAAGTGTAAGCCGAGTCTAGTGCATTCAGGCCCTAACGACTGTTCTGCTGGAGAATTGTGCTGTATTATTATCACTTAATGGATTACTAGGTACCTACTACTACTATTACTAAGCTGGCGCACCGACACTACTAGATCCTGGCCTTCGACACCAAGAGAAGTCACTCCGACAGGTCCTGTGCTATCTCCCGCCACCGCGTAGCATAAAGTTCGCGCAGATCCCTTTCCCCCAGGTCACTCCAGCGATACTTGGGACAACCGACTCGAAAATGACCCACAGGATCACTGTATAGATTGTTGAATCAATAAAATACGCAGTAGTTTTGATAAATAGTAAACATTTTTAAGATCAAAAAACGAAATGTTGTTTTTATTACTTAAAGACCCCATAGTCGAACTACTAAAAAATCTGTACTGATACGTTAGATATATACGTGTATTATTTCGACTGTACAAAATGATCAAGATATGCTTTTAAAATGAAAATAGGTAAGTTAAAGAGTAATAGTTTTTATTTTTGTGGTTATTTTTAAGAACAGATAATGTATTGGTAACGTTCCAAAATGTATGTCCACAGTAGAAAATCTAGAAATGGTTTGGAAAAAAAAACGAATATTAATGTGCAAAGCATCTTAGTCTTGGCAACATTATCCAAAAGTCAGAATCTCGTATAATATTTTGTACAACTCCATTTCGTATATTTCCATTCGTATTTCGTCTTGAATTTAAACTTCCCTTACCTACCCGCTACCTGCAAAATTACGAGCTTCCAGATAAAAATCTCCCCTCCAGGAGACAAAACGGATAGGGAGATACTTAACCCAATTATTGTAAGCACGACTTAATTTCTTAAACGTTGCGTTTTGTGGTTAGTTAATTAAAGGCCCCTTAGTGGGCTTAAGACAATCCTGGTAATGTTGTATGGGAGAGACACAGATTTAGAAGTCTTTTTTACCCACTCAATAAAAATAATTCTAGACTTTAACCCACTTCAAAATACGTGTATTTTTATCGAATGAGAGTGGCCAACTCTGGTGTCGAGAGTTTATCAAGCCGGCCTAAGAGCCTCTGACATGGCTTAACGACTGTTGTACTAGATGATCAACCGGGACCTTCAATTTAATGTGTCATCCGACCCACGGAAACACCTAAAATGGAATGCCTTTTTTCGGTCACCCATCCAAGGACTGACCGCGTCGACCTTTGCTTAACATTGGTATATTGCATGCAATTGCTTCCGCTAGCTACGGGCGCTTCATTTTACAGTTAGTGTATTAATAGAACTACTTTAATTTGCTGATCCAGAATAAAAGTTTTTTTTGGGATAGTTAAGCATCAGATCCTGGAAGAGATCACTCAAGGTAATAAGGCCGCCCACTTGTGCATTCATTTATAGTTTAAATTCATTGCATATTGTAATTTATTTTTGGTGTGCAATAAAGTTATATTGTATTGTATTGTATCAGATTACCTGGAGCAACAACCGCTCAATTGAAACTTTGGTCATAGTTCGTATGGCCCGGACGTGCGAGTGGAGAAATGTAAATAGGTACATGTTCTGAATAGAACTGTTTCTCAGCTGCCGGATTCTCAAAATCTGTTGTACTTTTTTCTCCTTTGATATATTTTAGTGTAAAACCATAATAAAAGATTAACTGTTTAAGGTTCATTGAGAGACTGAATAAAGTTTCCAACGAAATTATTTTCTTTACTAAATATAACATTCCTCCTCCTATTAAGGTTTGACCTCTGAACAACTCCATTGCAAATATAATATCGTATTATTATAGCCTTAATAGCTAATCAAGAAGTTTATGAACAAAAATATTATACTTGTACGGCTCTAATAAGAAAAGGTACCAAGAGCTTGTTATATGAGACAGTTGTGAAGAAAAACGTTATGTTTAAAAACCATTAATTTAATTACACGAATACAAAATTTTGGGTGTATTTTTAAAACAAAAATTGCACTGACTTTAAAAATTGAAAGGTTTTGAAGAACTGTGAATAAATGTCTTTTCTTTAAGATCAGGTGAGTAATTTAATTTGATGGAATTCAGTTAACCAATAGCTTATGTTCCGGTCTTGATTTTTACTTGCCTTACATGTTAGAGAAATTGAATAGTTTATTGTAAATTTTTGTATTTATATGACTAAACATTAAAGATTTTATTTCTCCATCCTACAGTTGCCTGGAAGAGATCACTTTCAGCGATAAGGCCGCCATCTGTGGCATTAGATTTAAAATTTCTCTTTTTGTATTATGATTTATTTTTTATGTGAGTGTCCAATAAAGTACATAATAATCAATCAATCATTTTTTTTTATGAGTACATAATTATGTTGCAAGACCAACTAAATACCTCTATTAATACAAGTTATTTTAGCTTAAAGAGCTCATCTATGCATAATATATAATAAAGATGAATAGGATCTAAAGTAAACATTAATGATGTTTTAAATAAAATATTCACAGTACACGTTCCAACATTTTTCAGAAATTCTGTCTGTTTGTCTGTTTATCACGATCGTCTAGCAAAAACGGCTGAACGGTTCATCACGATTTTTGGTATGTGCTTTCTATCCTGAAAAAATGCGAGCGCAGCCGCGGGTGTCCACTAGTTTTGAAATTTAATACCTAATTCCTAACGTTTTTCAATTAGTTTTTTCTGGTATACTGTCTAAATTGAGTCATTATATTTAAAATGCCTTATCCAAGACCAAATTGCATACAAAAAAACAAATGTACAAATTCTTGTTACAACAAATTGTAAATTAACTTTTGCCTCACCAGTACCTCAATATTCCAGGGGATATACCGTTTCGCTTACACAGCAAGAGAGTAAGCCGACCAACCAATTACGGTGGTTTTCTGCGATTATTCGACCGTAGAATAACATATTGGGATCACCGATGGGTATTTTTTTGTGAGTGGTATTTTATCGATGTTTTTATGTTTGTGCACGTTTATGAGTGATTTTATGGGCTGTTTGCGTTATTAATTGGGGTTGGAAGAGGTGAAAATGTAATTGATTTTGTCATAAACTTGTTAGGAAGGCTTCTAAAGTTGGTTTTGGAAGCAGTAAGTGGAAAAGGTAAGAGTTAACAGGTCTATTTAAGGGTAAGGTACTATGTATAGCCCTGTAAATTGTATTGGGTGAAAAGGCCTCTTCTTGCTTAAGATTGTTTTAAGTATATCTGTTTTCAAAATTCTTGATGTGGGATCATATCACATGTCATGAGTAATATCTATTGAATTAAATAAATAAAACCCACAAAGACACTAAATAATATGTGATCTGCTATTACATTATAGCGATCAACTAGAATTTACGACGGTGCATTTTCATATTGAAATTGAATATACAATTATATGATAATGTTATACAATCGATATCAGCATTGCCACCCAGCGTGGTAATGCGGCCAATATGCTGGGCACGCGGCCCTCTGGTAGTGTGGGCTTAGATTATCTTTAGGTTTTTCTTAAAATTTTCTAAGTGCCCTTTTTTTGTAGTAGTTAAAAGTTATTTGTTTATTTTTTCTTCCCTTCTTTTGATTTTTCATTATTTAAAATAAAAACATATCAATACAATAATCAAGCTGTATAAAAGTACTCACAATATCCATAATCCAAAGGTTTCTTAAACGATAAAAATATCCTATTATACATCAAGTCCATCCTCTGAAATAACACTCTTCTACTTTACTAAAGAGAAATTAAAAATACCAGCTCGTTGTGTCAGGCAGCCTTGTCGACAAGTTTAATTAAAACTATATCAAGCGTTTAGTTTAGTTTTATTTTTACAAGAATTAATGGAAAACGGGCCCTGTTTGGATAGCTTTGATTAAAAAGTTACTTTACATAAAAAAGGAATATTTGACGATTACATCGTTCTGTAACAAACAACCGGTATTTACATATTAATTAACATGTTTTTTTTTACATAATTTTTAACATGTATAGAAATATTAAGGTAATGTACCACAGGGTCACTTGCATATGCTTTTTCTTCATGTGTGTGCCTCTTTGAATGAAAAATATCAAACTATACAAGAGAACATTTCAAACCAATCCAAGGACATTTGACTTGAATAAGCGGCTACTATACAACTAAACACTAAAACTTACAATTACACGTGTCATTAGATACGCTTGGAAATACTTTTTGTACACGGTCTAGTCATCCATCCAACTAATGGTCGCGATGTCTCAGTTTGTAAATAATATCAAAACTAATACCACAGTCGACTTAAAAACGAGCATTTATTTCACACTAGTGGACATTCGCGGCTTTGCTTGCATTATTTTCACGGTAAAAACACAAAGACACAGATAAAATTTCTAGAATTTGTTGACACTTGTTATGCTATCAAGTGGAAGTATCTCCAATTATTTTTGTATTTTCTTATTTCAGACTTACGACTCTCTTCAGTTTTATTATATGTATAGATATCAATCTAGTTTAAATCAAGCGTGTGCATATTTACTAAAAAAAACGCATGCATAACTTCTCTAACACTAGGTACATATATTAACCATGTGTTTAGCGAATAGCACAAAATATATACAATCTATTAGTTAATAGTAACATTTTCCCAGAAATCACGGCCGACCAACAAACACAAGTCAAACAGCCAAGTCCAAGCAAATTCATTAGCAACTTCCACCATACGACATTCCAAGAACCGATGAACGTATAAAACTGTAGTTAACTTGTTGGTCAGCTACTTCAATAATATTATTTATTTTAGTGAAATACTTTTTATAATAGGTACATATATATAATATAGTTGTTTTATTTAAGAGTTCGATTTTAGCGCAGTGGTGAGAGGAGTTAGATCATTTGTAGAAGACGGTTGGGTTAAAGGGAAATTAGTACATTACCGTTTGACCATAATTACTCCTAACTTCAAATTGTAAAATGACGATATCAAATCAAAACAAAATCAAATCTGCCTGCCAAATTACCTTTAAAAAAGCTTACCGAAAAATATGCCCGAACAAAACTTTAAGGAAACTTTCACAACTGACACTAACTTGGCAAAATTTTGTTCGCAACAAAAATTGAACGGATCCTTTTGCGAAAAGTTTAAAGTGCTACGCTGCGACTATGGCGATACACGCGCCAGAAAAATTGGACTATCTCACTTGTGCGACTAAAAAGCTGACATCGTATGTAAGGTATAAAACGCAAATAAAACGGCGTAATATCTTAAAACGTTTAACATTGACGGCTATTTTGACGATACAAAGTCAATATTTTCAGATGAAGATTTTAAGATGTTTAAAATATAAATGAAGGGTGCACTTGTGTGCAAAAGGGTCTATCAACTGAAAAACGATCAATCACTTTATGATTTTTTAGAAGACCACATTTGTTATACGACTAATCTTTCTTATATTTAAAAATGAATCGCAAAATGTTTTGTTAAGCGCATATCTCAACAACAACTAGACTGATTTGATCAATTTTTTTTTATTATTCGTTGATGTTGGTTTCTTTTCTTTTTCCCATTCAAACGTTCTCTTACTAACTCAGGAGTAAAAGAGTCAACAGACAGGACGAAGTCTGTCGGGTCCGCTAGTCCAATATAAATAAAATTAGGTATTGAGAGATTAGGCCTGTTATATTTGGACAGCCCTGTAATAAGGACTTTTGAAAACTACAATTTACTAGTTACGCGAAAGTTTTACGTACCCCTTTTTTTCTCTAAAAAAAACCTGGCCTGCTAGAAGTCCTCCTGCATGTGGTCGTCGGCGAGTCCTTGACGCCTCCTGGCATCCAGGTAAAGTCCAATTATCGGAACACACACAATGGATAAAGAGGAACACTGATTAAGTTCTAGCACCCGCGATTTTTAGATAGTTTTTGCGTAACGTATCTTCTGCTCAAAGGTTGGAGCAGCACTGTCGATGTATGAAAATGTCATTCATTTTAGAGATGCGCGAGCGCGGGGTGAATGCGCGAGTGACATATATTCGATTGTACATCGACTTGATGAATGTAGTTTTTAAGCAAAGCCAAGTCCCTACAATATTATATTACTCTATGGATTAGGCCCTAAATATACCCGTTGACATCTAATCATAATATACCTACACTATAATCTAGGATTAGTATATGTAGTTGTATTATACTGTCCCAAGAGACGTTATTGGTGCCACTGTGAAAGTGTCCAAAACCTACAAAAGTTGGAGTTAAACTCTGCAGATTGGCTGTAACCGTTTCATTCATTTCCACACTTGATCGGACAAGTTCGATGGAATCGCCGATAGAAATAGTTCATACGGCAGTTCTTAGCTGATTTCTTGGTTGAAACAGAACGGTTCAATAGTTTTACGGTTATTTAGTGCAAAGTTCCGAATAGTTTCTGTAATTAAAGTTAATGATCGTTTTGGTATTAATTTTAAGATAATATACACATGAGTAATAAGTATCAAATAAATAAATTAAGTAAGAGAAAACTTGATGTCTGTAACGGCAAAAGACGAATAAAACAGTAAATTTTGTAAAACATATTTTGTTTTAATTTTTAATTTTACCTACGCTAAAATCCTTTCCTATATTATAGTTCCTATCCAAGAACATTTGTGTCTTCCTGGGAAGGACTTGCGCGCCCACCACGATGAATCTGCACAAGAAAACTCCCCTAACGAGTTAATTCTGCGAGGGAGTCACGACCCTCAGTCATGAGGAAATAAGACTTAAGAGAAAGATGCTAAAGTTACTTAAGCATAGGTATAAACAAATGAATAAATATAGGTACATAGTTGCAGTCATAGACATCAAAATTATGTACTTACATCTAAAACTACAAAAATAAATATTAATATAAATAAGGTAAACGTTTGTCTATGAGTCAAGCTACGTTCTTCTTCTTATGTTGTTCGAAGTGTTCACTGTGTTTATTTTATTTGAATTTATTTTCTGTATTTTTACTATCATGAAAGAGCAAACATAAAAACAAAATATTTACTTTCTTGGTTTACCTTCGAATACAACACTTGCTTGATGTTCTTCCTCTTCTTATCGAATGAGAGTGGCCAAATCTATAGAGTGTCGAGAGTTTATCAAGCCGCTCTAAGGGCCCCTGACATGGCTTAACGACTGCCGTACTAGACAAAGAGCTTGATGTTAAACAACTATTGATAATGTGCTTTGTTCATAATAAAAAAAATGTTATGGAAAAATCTAATGCATAAGTTGTGTTTACAAAAGTTTCACAAACAATATATTATAATATAATGACTCTGGTACCATTACGTCGGTCGTTGTTTATGTCAAGTGTCGTCGGTTGTGTGTTTACAGGAGACTTGGCTTCTAAATCATGACATCCCGCTATTGGGTACAGTTAGTAGTGATTTTGAATATACCGGGAAGTCTGCTGTGGACACATCTACCGGGATACTGAGAGGGAGACCCTATGGCGGGGTAGCCATTCTGTATCGGAAGGGGATATTTGATTCGGTATCCGTGGTCCAGTGCAATAGCACCCGATTAGCAGCTGTTAAAGTGGGAATTGGTGGGAGATTTATCTTGATTTTTTCCGTATATATGCCAGTCAAGTCAAGCGATAACCTACCAATTTTCACCGATGTCTTGGGTGAAATAAGTGCAATAGAAGAGAGTAGCGATACTGAAACGGTGTTTATCCTGGGCGATTTTAATTCTCATCCAAACGAGTTGTTTTATAACGAATTGATAAGGTTTTGTAACGATAGAAGCTGGACTTGCGCAGATGTTTGTAGATTGGGTATTGACTCTAGTACTTACACTTATTACGATCATTATCACGATTGCAGAAGTTGGCTAGACCACTGTGTGGTCTCTCTCTCCGCCTTAGCATCAATATCGGAGATAGGTATCATGGATGACGTGTATGTATCGGATCATTTACCTATCTATGTCGAATGTAATATAGGAACTGTTAGACCGAAGTTGTATAAAAATGCTGACCGTAATAATGCTGTCATATGGGGAGACAGGGATGACTCTCAAATAAGCGAGTACCGTAACATTTGTGGTGAAAGATTGCGAGTCATTGATTTTCCTGTAGAATTTACAAATTGTAGCCGCGGGTTTTGTACTATTTCGGAACACAAAATTTTAATTGACCGCCTGTATGACGACATTATACGAGTCTTAAAATATGCTGCAGTACAAACAAATGTTAAACGCAAGCCTAAACGTAAAGGAAGACCTAGAGTTATGTGTGGCTGGAACCAGCATGTCAAAGATGCACACCGGGATGCCAGGCTTAAATACGAAATGTGGTTGCTGTACAACAAGCCCTCTACGGGGCAAGTTTATGATGAAATGTGTGAATCGCGTAGGGTTTATAAAGGTAGATTAAAGTGGTGCCAGAAACATCAAAATCAAATCAAGATGGACCTGATAGCTAAGCACCGTGCCAATAATAACTTTGGTGATTTCTGGAAGGCCACTAGCAGCTTGGACATAAGACCTGGCCTCCCGGCATCTGTGGGTGGTAATAGTGATCCGGATGAGATTGCCAATATGTTTATGAGACATTTTCAAGTGCGATCTCCTTTGGGCCCACAGACTGTGATCGACCCTGAGCCCGTCGGCCTGAGAGATGATCCTTTGATTCATTTTTCAGCAAGTCAGATAAAAGCTGTCATCAAACGAATGCGTCGGGGTAAATCTCCTGGTCATGACGGGATCAGTATCGAGCATCTAAAATATGCTGGTGACCATCTTCCGAGAGTTCTGTCCTTGTTATTCAGCTTGTGCATCAGTCATTCCTATCTTCCGTCTGAACTTATGAAGACCACTGTTGTACCGATTGTGAAGAACAGGACAGGGGACATCTCTGATTTGGGGAATTACCGCCCGATCTCCCTGGCTACAACGGTTGCAAAGGTGATGGACAGTCTACTTGATGCATGCTTAGATAAGTATTTTAATATTCATGACGCACAGTTCGGGTTTCAATCCGGGCTTTCTACCGAAAGCGCAATTGTAAGTCTCAAGTATACTGTCCATTACTATACCAGCCGCAAGACTCCGGTGTACGCCTGCTTCCTGGACCTCTCCAAAGCCTTTGAGCTCGTTTGTTATAAAGTGCTTTGGAGAAAGTTCGGGGAAAGTGGTGTACCGGAAGAAATTACTAATATTTTCAAGTATTGGTATGCTAATCAAACGAATTATGTGAAATGGTCGGACTCTCTGTCGGAAGCATACAGGTTGGAGTGCGGGGTAAGACAGGGGGGATTAACATCTCCCAAGCTCTTCAACTTGTATGTCAACGAGCTCATTGTGGGTCTCAGCAGCATGCGTGTCGGATGCTGGATAGGTGGCGTTAGTGTCAATAATATCAGTTATGCTGACGACATGACGCTGCTGAGCCCTACAGTGAATGGTCTGAGAGAGATGCTTAAGTACTGCGATACTTATGCAAGGAACCATGGTTTAGCCTACAATGTGAAAAAAAGTGAATTCATGGTCTTTAAGGCCGCCGGTAAATGTCCCGGAACAATCCCACCAATAACACTGAATGGATTGAACATTAATCGTGTCTATCAGTTTATATACCTTGGACATTATCTTACCGACGACCTTAAAGACGATGCTGATATAGAAAGGGAGCGTAGAGCTCTGGCGGTTTGCGGTAATATGCTGGCCCGCAGGTTCGCCCGCTGTACAGACCAGGTCAAAATCACGCTCTTTAAGTCGTTTTGTCAGGGAATGTACACGGGCGGCCTCTGGTTGGCGTTTACCAAAAAGTCGTTAGATACTCTACGTGTCCAATACAACAACATTTTCAGAATGATGTTGGGTCTCCCTCGCTGGTGTAGTGCCTCTACAATGTTCGCGCAGGCCCACACGGACGGGTTTCACGCCATTATCCGGAAGAAAGTCGCGTCACTAGTGAGGAGGGTGCGAGGGAGCCACAATAGTATTCTGAAAATAGTTGCAGAAGATTTGAGTGCGCCAGTGCTGAGACACTTAGTAGGTGTTATGGTCAGAGAAGATTTGTGTTTTCTTTGACTATTCCTAGCCTCGTGAAGCACGTAACGGCGTTTTATTATATGTTTTATATTGTGCAATGTCCATGTATCTTACTAACACTAGTCTTTAAGTTGTGTTTACTTTTTTATGTGTGACACTAACAAAATGGATCAATTGTTGTCTAATAAATGAAATTTTGAATTTGAATTTGAATTACCCTTTTATTGTAAATAAATCTTTATTTTTTATCTGTATCAATACCAGAAAAATAGGTAAATACTATTTTAAATTCAAATGCTTTTAGCTCGTAAGTGCTTGCTTTAAAACAGATCTCTCAAACAAAATCCCCGTACATTTGTACGAGTGCTGGACAGCTGCAGTAATTGATCGATGACTGGCCTTCTGCTCGCGACTGGGGAATATTCTAGAAGGAATTCTTACTTGGGAGAGAGTTATTTTTTTGGAATTTCGATTTTATAGTAGGTATGGGTTTCTTATAACAATGAAGAGTGAGATAAATTAGCACGACACTTATGGCTTCTTTTTCGAGCTGTGTGTGATTTTGTGCATGTTTAGAGGTGATGGAAAACGTCACGAGGAAACTGACATGTGAATCAGATAATTCTAGGATATATGTGTCTTGTTTTGTCTTTGTACCCCATTAGCGGCTGGTTTTCATTTATTTTTTCATGGAATAGTAGTAAATACACAATGACTATCTTACGTGACATAATCTGGGTGCCAACCATAATGTATCTAACCAATGAAAACACTCTTCATCATTTGATTCTGCCGGACGTCTGCGTCACCTTTCCCATCAGTAATGAGGAAAATGATAAAGGAGGAGGAGGTCTGAGTTGTTGGACGGTGTTTGCCAAACATGCCAAACATGGACTATGCATCGGTTTTTGGCAATTTAAATTAATATACGTAAGTTGACCGGTTCTGTTTAAATTACAACGACTAAACGATTTTCGTAATGTTAAACTATTATTTTTATCTCAACTACTTCCAGAATAAGTCCCAATAATTTCCTCCGCAGCGTGCCTGAGCGAGATGTATTGAACTTACTACGACGAGATTAAAAAATATTTCCCGACGATGTACTACGTGTTGTGCCACCGAACATGTAGGAACAAGTTTATGGAATTTGTGCAATATATAAAAGTACCTACGAGCACACCTCTGGGCAATTCTGTTGGGCGGATAACACTTTGAATATTAGGTTTCGTATGTCCGCCATATTATGATAGATAAGATAAGATAAAGATAAAATAATTTTATTTGCCTTAATACATTTGTTTACATTGTAGGTGTCCCTGACAACCGCTGTAGGATTCCCTGTGTCGCGGTGCCAGGGTTCTTCCGTTGAACAAAAATTAAATTATATAATTGTGTTTTTATCAGTTGAAGGCTCAATTGAAAGTTCTTGCAATTTAAATTCACTTCAGCATAGAGTTGTGACAATGATTGTTAGTTATATTAGTAGGTTTTTATATTAATTTTTTAATAGGTAAGTTAGGCTATTTAAGTACAGTAAGTAAGTTAGGCCTTAATAATAATAATATCAGTATATCATCATAAGATTTCATTAAGAGGGAAGATAATTATGAATTATGATTGATATTATATAAAATTAGAAATCGTAATTTTGCTAACAGAGTACAGAGTGACTGTGGTACTCAGTGAAAATTGGCATAGTATATAATGTATCAAGTAGGTAGGTGATAGTCCCGAACGCCGGGGGTTACCCAGTGTGGGACGTGTAGGTATGTGTGAGTGTGTGTGACGAATGTGTGGATAAGAGTGAGTGTTTGTATTTGGTTGAAGTTATTCTACTATTCTTATTAATTCTTCTGTCTCCTGGTAAGTTAGACCCATCAGGTGAGTTGTTATTTTGTGTTTTGCTTTGTATTTACTATCTTCTTCTATATTTAATATCTTATTAAGTACACAGTAAATATAGCGTCCTCGGAAATTGTAGGATCTCATCCCTATTTGTGTGTTAACTTTAATTACTGGCCATCTTGATAAGTTACGTATACCTTCGCGAGTCCTACGTCTCGTTTGCATTGCTGAGCGATGGAAGCGCAGTGCTGCTGATTTGATGTATATTTTCCTAACCGTAAGGTGATTCGTCTCTTCGTGCAGAAGTTCTGTGGGATATCTAAATGTCTTATTATACGCAACTTTTAGAACAGCGCGTTGAGCCCGCTCAATTTTAAGTAGGTTGGTTGTACCGGCTGAACCCCAAGTGTTTACACAATAAATCAGAATAGATTCACAGAGTGAAATGTATACCATTCTTATAACGTTCACGTTTGCAATGCTTCTAAGTCTTTTGAAAATAAATAGTAGTTTTCTTAATCGCGCTACAAGTACTTCTATTTGTTTGGTCCAGGAAAGAAGTTCGTCAATGTGGATTCCGAGATATTTATAGTTCTTTTCTTGCGTTAGTATTGGACATTCACACTGATTACTATCATGACATGTGTGTAGGTGGAGTTTGATGGAAAGTGGGTCTTTGGGCATAGTTCGAGCTGAAACTCTAAAAGCCACTATTTTAGTTTTTGTGACATTAAGAGTAAGTAAGTTATGGCTTAGCCAGTTTGACACCTTCCTTAACCCTTCGTCTGCAGTTTCACTGACTTCTTTCCAGGTCTTATGAGAAAAGATTATACTCGTGTCGTCAGCGAAACAGAATAGGCTGCCATTTTTTAATTTCATATCGCACAAATCGTTAATGTACGTCAAGAAAAGAGTAGGGCCAAGCACACTACCCTGTGGCACGCCATAATCTATTTCTGTAAGGTCACTTAATTGGCCATTAACTTTGACGCGTTGCTTGCGATTTGTGAGGTAAGATTCAAACCACTTCAAGGCCGTTCCCCTAACCCCCTTTTTTTCTAGTTTTTTGAGTAGTATTGACCTTGAAACGGTATCGAATGCTTTAGCAAGGTCAAGAAATACCCCCACAGATTTTTGACCTCTGTCAAGGTTAAATGACACGTGATCCACCAGAGCTGTGACGGCATCTTCTGTCGACTTGCCTGAGCGGAAACCAAATTGATTCGGGGAAAGTAAGTTCTCTTTTTCAAGGTAGTTTACTAATTTCTTATTTACTACTCTTTCAAGAACTTTTGAGATGGAACTAAGAAGGGAAATTGGTCTATAGTTGGCAACTTGCAGTTCATCACCAGCTTTGAAAATGGGACAAACATATGCTTCCTTTAAGGCATCTGGAACGATGCCTGATTCGATGCTGAGGTTACATATGTGTGTAATAGGGCCTATTAATATGTCTTTAGCAAGTTTTAAAAGTTGGTTACTTACATTGTCTCCACCCGGTGCGGAATTAACTTTTAGATTGCTTATAATCTTATTTATCTCATAGGCATCTGTAGGCGTAAGGAAAAATGATTTTGACGGTGGTTCGGTCGTCGTCAAATTGTTTGAGAGTTGCAGCTCTGTTGTGTTTAATTTCATTAGTATGTCATTGGCCAACGAGTTCCCTATTGATGCAAAGTATTGATTAATATGATTGAGTGATTCTATTGGGGTAGGACGCAATTTTAAGAGAGTGCAATGCTGTGATTTTAGAGTTTTTAGATAGCACACGTCTTTAACAGCATTCCAAATCTTTTTACTGTCACCACTTCCTTGTTCTATTTTCTTACAGTCATGGTAGTTTTTTAAGTTTTGTAAAATGTTATGATATGATAGTATATGATAGTACTGCAGTTGTCTAATCATAACAGAACTTCTAACAGTTTGAAAATATTCTATAGTAGACCTTGCCACATTCATGGAAACTCACAATAACCACCCAATTTTGAGCTTCTTATCGTATTTTTTCGAAAAAAGCCTGATTTCATAACTTCTTTAAAAATAATCACACACACATTCTATAGCATTACCACAGGTCACAGAAGTTTATGAAACAAGTTCAAAGGTAAAAAATGAACGGTTTTTAAAAAGTTATCTCTCTTTTCTCAGTCGTATCCCTCACTGCTGAGGATCGTGACTCCTCGTGATCTTGTGTACTAAACGCCATATAAATTATTTATGAATTGTGTGAAATATTGCTTACTCTTTGTGACCACAATTTTAATTAGCAACCTCCTTCTTTCCAAAACTCTTATAAAATACCAAGAAAACCAACCAACCAAAACTACCTACAGCATTCGTACTTACAATCCGAGGTAATTATGAAAATGGCCGCCATAACATTTGGCACCACATCGCGGTCGACAGTCTGCACTAATAATGGTGGAAATACTTAGCCTTATCTTGGCTGTTTGGGCGGGATTCAGACAGACGTGGCAATCTAAATAATAATTCTGTATTGGGCCACCGAGATACAGGCCTGGCCTAGTTCGGGGCCCGTTGGAAGCGCACATAATCTAGTTCTGTTTTTATAATACTGTATTGATCTAATTATATAAATGTGCTACCATGTATAACTGTACTGTAAATAAATTTATATTTGATTTGATTTGAATTGTAAACTTTAACTTGTTATTATAGGAATGGCATTTATGTTAATCCAGGATAAAAAGTTGTTTTTGTCTTAATCCAATCAAACAGTCTCAACATCAAATTTCATACACATCAGTTTGGGGGAAAGAATGAACTAACAAACGGTCGTTAACACTAACAAAAATCACACTAATATTATAATGTTAAAAGTTAAGAATGTGCGGATGTGGTGTGTGTGTGTTGTGTTTGTTTCTTTGATGTGGTGTGTTTGTTTCTTTGATGTGGTGTGTTTGTTTCTTTGACACTTTTAAACTCTAACTACTAAACATACATAAAACGACAATTTCTTTCTAGGCTAAGATTAGCATATATTATTTATTCTGGATTTAAGCGAGTAAAACCACGAGACGCCGCTTATGGCATACACAATCGAAAACCTTACCGCATTCACTTAACAAAACTAAACTTATATTCTATATTCCCATGCATTTCTAAGTAAACTTCAACGTCTGTAAAGTTGCAGACCAAACTTTCCATTCAGGCTGCTAAGTTGCAGAGAACATTAGGCTTCCCAACTTCCTCTATAACGGGGCATTGTCTAAACTTTACTTTCTTCCGGTAATCTTGGAAAGCTGGGGACAGCTAAATAACCATAAGAGTCAAAATTTAGTTATTTTAGTAGAACGAAAACAACTATCACTCTTATTATAGTAATAGTCTAAACTTTGTGAGTGTTTGAGTATGTATGTTTTTTCAGATCAAAAATTTGGTTAAGTGATGTAATAAATCTGGTAAAGGCTGCTTTTGACACACTTAGGCAGGTTTCTTAAAGATCATTTTGATTTTGATAACTAGTTAAAAGATAACAAGTTTCTTTTAAAAAATTATATAAAATTAGTGGGTGCTCGCGGCTTCGCTCGCATTAAAAAGTAATACTTGCATCCCCTACTTCACCCCTTTAAAAATGGAATTTCCAAAAATCCTTTCCTAGCGGATGCCTACGTCATAACGTCTACCTTCATTCAAAATTTCAGCCCAATCCGTCCAGTGTTTTTTTTTTATTATTAGTTCACAAACAGAAACATACAGGTTATATTATACAATTCATAATTGATAACAAATTACGATTCGTATATTTCCTATACAGTGAACCTAGTTTGGGCTGTAGATCACTATATCAGTCAGTCAGTCTTTTGAGTTTTATATACATATTTAGAAGATAAAAGCTTTTCCTTACAGAATGCTCATCGTGGAAGAAGTAAGCACATCTTACCCATGGTTTACCAAACGACGATCAAGTTAATTCTCACATCAAATCAAAACAATGCTGTTATTTGTAGATTTAAAGTTTTACTGTCTGCGCGTAGAAATTAATTAGATGTTAAAATTCGATTTTAATTTGTAATTATCTTCTTTGTTCCAACTGGGGTTAAGTCTAATCCTACGAGGTTCATATTGTTTTTAGATAACTCTGTATATCAGTATCTAGCGTCAAGATATGCAAATCTGATTATGCGAGCACACGCCGGCATTCACGAGATTACTTCAATACGGCGATGACGTGTCTTATCCTATAAACAGCAATTTACAATGGATTAGTTGCTAAATCTGCCATGAACGAGATTTAAGGAGATACGGCTGGGGTTGCCATGGTTTCGGTATGTGTGTTTTTTAATTGTTGAAATGTTGACTGTAAAAAAAATTAAAAGACCATAATGGACTCATTTATAACACCGTTAAAAGTGAGGTGATGGTGTTTAAAGCGGGCTCTAAAACTTATAAGCTAGTCCCACCGATTCTTTTGAATGATACTCCTTTAAAATTTGTTACAAAATTTAAGTACCTAGGTCACTGGGTCAATGAGACGCTCACAGATGACCTTGATATGGAAAGGGAGCGCAGGGTGTTGTCGGTTAGAGCTAACATGCTGGCCCGTAGGTTTGCACGTTGCACCCCTCAGGTGAAAGCAACGCTCTGCAGAGCATTTTGCCAGTATACACGTGCAACCTATGGGTAAAGTATACGCAGAAGGCATACATCACCCTGCGTACCCAGTATAATAATGCCTACAGGGCGGTGATGAGGTTGCCGCCGTGGTGTAGCGCATCGGGGATGTTTGCCGAAGCGTATATAGACAGCTTTGCGGCAATAGTACGCCGGCGCGTGGCGTCCCTGGTGCGCCGCGTCCGTGCCAGCTCCAACACCTACCTGCAGCTGTTTGCCTCGAGGATGGACCTGGACTGCTCGATGATGCAACATTAGACCAAACTACATGTCGAGCACTCTGGCTCCACCCGCGGATGTAGGCTAAGGTGATATTGTATTATATAGTTTGGATCTGATGATAATATGTGACTGATATATGATTATTTAATTAGTTAGCTGCATAAATTTTACTACACTATATTTAAATTTGGACATTTTTGACATTTTAATTTTAATATTGTTTTTATTTTTATTGATTGTGACATGTGACTGTATATAAATTTAATATTTTAAAGTGAATTATAGTATTGTGAATATGGACCAATGTCTGAAATAAATTATTTTGAATTTTGAATTTGAATTTGAATAATTGCAATTTTGACTGTTATATCCGTAATGAAAACCGTAATCTATACTTATATATAGGTATGTATATATATATATATATATATATCTCTGAACATAGTAAAACATGTTTCAGCAGTTTATACCTATATAATGATTGACTGTTGATCTGTGTCTCTGTTTATCTATTTGTCTGTTTATTTAAACGCTCATCACGCAAAAACGGCTGCATGATTTTTGGTATGTAGGTAGTATGAAATCTAAGGAATGGCTTTTTATCCTGAAAAAAAAAACCAGCGAAACCGCGGGCGTCTACTAGTAGTTACATATTGTAATACATAGACAAGAGCAAATTGCTGCTTGCCTAGTTATCAAATAAATAAATAAATCAAATTCTTAGTTTTTTTTTTAATTTTTGTAGGAAAAAATATTAATTGGTTGGCTTTCTGTGTAACGAATTCAATTCTGTTCTTGTGATAAGCTAGATATCTAAGCAGACTTACAAGTCAAGTCTAATTAATCCGTATTGGATCAAAGAGTGATTTTTACGTTGATCATATTGGAAAATAGGAATAAAGGAACCACGAATTATATTTCAGCTATCTAACTCCGTTTTCGGGTTTATAAAAAAAAACTTCCAGAAGACTTGATCACCTCCTATTTTTGAAGTCGGTTAAAAAATAATACTAAACTATCTAAGTGGGCTAAGAAAGCAAATTTAATTAAAAGCCATTTAGCCTTCATGCAAACAGTTTTACGTTGAATTATTGAAAACTGCTGTCACTTGAAATAAGTCCAAACCCAAAATTCCAAATTCTTAACTACGTTCATTAATTGTACAGAAATTTCAAAAGTTCTTGTCCCATTTTGCTCCGAAGTTATGGTCGTACTAAAGCAAAGGAAATAACGTAGGAGTTAGGCCCTTAATAGGACAGCCGAATGGTTTATGGTACAGTTTATTTCTGCAGAATGTGAGAACGTATACGTATAATTGGCTACAATTGCCATGTGACGCTTACCATCGTTCAAGATAGTGTTTTTGGTAAACCTTAAATAAAATACTAACGATTTTGGTTTGGTGGTGTCTCTGATTTCCTTGCAACACAGGACCTCTGGTACCTAGTGCAGGAGCCAGTCATTCCACCGCGTACCAATACTTTTTAAAGTACATATTTGCATATACATCACATAAAATAGGTACGTTTTACATATGTATTTTGTGACCAATAAACTATTTGATTTGATTTGATTTGATTGTTTATCAATGACCACTTTTTTATCATATCTTTTTTTTCTCCTTATCGAATAAGAGTGGCCAACTCTGTTGTCGAGAGTTTGTTTATCAAGCCGCCCTAAGGGCCTCAGACAAGGCTTAACGACTGCCGTACTAGACAAATAGCCGGACTTACAATTTAACGTTTTATTCGACCCACTGAAGCGCCCAGAATGGAATGCCACTTTTCGGTCACCCATCCAAGGACTGATCGCATCGACGTTTGCTTAACATTGCATGCAATTGCCTCCGCTGGCGGACGCTTTTTCATACGAATAATCTTTATACATAAAAATGTGTAAAAATAAATACAGTCATTTCCGTTTTTTTTAATGGACTCTGCGGTACTACCGCAATTTCGCCAACATTTCCGTGTTATAACCAACCATATTTTAGTATTTTACTTTTAACATTTTTTATACTTAGCTGTCATTGTCAATTTGATAAACACAGAATTGACGTACAACTAAACAATCTTAATTTATTGGTCTGTGTTATAATTTTTTTCCAAAAACTGAATTCCTAATTAAAGATGTTCTTGAAGCAATTTTCTTCTTACCTATACAATACATAAAAGTTGACATATCTATACACTGTATATAGACCCTAACATATTTCAAACGAGAAACCACTAAAGCTCCATTTACACTGTAAATAGTTCTATTTTCTACACCATACAATGTATTTAGTTCGGTGGAAATTAATTAATGATTAAATCCTCTTTATTTGAACAGTTTCGAACTCATTTAGGCTCGGGTGAAAGACATGAGCGGTGGCGGATAGTAAAAAGAAAAAAAACCGTCGCATAAGAAACAGAAGGAGGTCAATCGTAAAAAAATGTACAGCATAAGCTATTGTGCAATTTCCCACTACTACACCCTATGAATTCTAGACAAATTTACCAAATTTCTCTAAATTTATCATAATTTTATTTGCACAATGATTGTAAGGCAAGCTAAAATTTAAATCCCGATAAAAGTTTTCATGGCGATTCAATTAAATAAGCGATTGTTTAATTCAAATTTTATGCTACAATGGAACATATATTGGTACATATTGACTGTATAAATATGTGCAACCTAGTCTGTGCGATATAAAATTAATTAATAGCTAAAAATATAATATGAATGATTTTTTTAAACCATTATCCCGAAATCTCTGTTTACTTGTAACTTGTACCATCCACAAATTACGTGACACAAACACATTTCCCTATAATACTTACAACCTCTTTAGTGAAGCTCAAATATCTGAATTGTGGGAATTTACCGCTAGATGGCGCGGTCACACATTGTTAATTCATTAGACTTTACATTAGAAATTTATTATTGAATTTAATCGATAACTAATAAATTAAATATGAATACGGTTGGAAGAGGTTAGACTTTCTCTTACAAAAACCTAGATAAACTGGTGACATTTGGTGTTTGTTTTAATAGCTCATTAAACAATAGTAATTTGATTCCTTCCAAGCATTAAAATAAACTAAATTTCGGGTTATAAATTATACATCCCCATTTAAGTGGAAACAACTCTTCAAAAATTAAAAATATACTCATTAAAAATATCGCCAGTAAACTTACTACACTTCAATGCCATACAAATTGATAGGCCAATTAATTTAACGAAATTAAATTTCCAGATTGGAAAATGTTTGTCCAATAAACCACTTCATTACATTACAAAGTTAATTTATGACCAAAGATAACGTTTATTTATAGTATTTTATTTAAACCCCATTACTTAATTATTATTTTTTTATTTTACGTACTTACATATATGACTGAATAGATCTATATTTACATGGATCTTTCGCTTAGAAGCAAATGAACTTCCTAAGAAAACAAACTATTAGAATCTTTTTTTATTAAATAGGTACTGTTTGTATGTATAATAGGTATGTATTTACAAAAGAAAAGTATATAAGTATTATATCCGTTATTTAGTACCCACGACACAAGCGTTTGCTTAGTGTGGGGCTAGATGGCACTGTGTGCAATGTCCCGGAATATTTATTTCTTTATGTTTTTTTTTCTGTGCTTAAATGACGTCAAAACACTATTAGCATATTTCTTGGAAGAATTCATTTTAGTTTTGGTTTTTATTTGTTTCCAATATACTAATTACCGAAGTTTAAGAAAACCATTATTCTCTACTTTATAGTAATTTCACTCCAAAACATTACCCTAGTACAAGAAATAAGTAACCGTGCTAGCTTATTCAAGCTACTCTGAAAATTTAAAAGAATCCTTTTAGTGCAGTAACCAAAAAACCCAAGACAGTTTTAGCGACTCTAGTAATTTTGTAGAAGCATCTTGTATTCCCTGAGCGGTCTGTAGGATACTGTCTGGAATAGGGTTGAAGAATTTTACATTTCTTCTCAACCAACTTAAAAAGGAGAGGAGGCCTTTCCTAATCAGTGAGTAGATACACACTGAAGTGATGATGATGATGATAAATAAACATACATGTTTTTTATTCCGAAAAAAGGCATTTTTTATTTATTTTTTGAATAATATTTTGTTTATTTAGTATGTCAGAACAGAATGTTCCTATAACGCCTACAGAAAAAAGAGAGCAATCTGATTGAAAAACGCTAGCAATAAATATTAAATGTGACGTTATGGACACATGCCAGGTTTAATATATATATATATATTAGTACGTAAGATTACGTAAGATTTTAGTGTTTTATTTAACCATTTATTCTATAGACTACCTAGTAAATTAAACATTTGACCTCTAATTTAACTGAAGTGATTTACGCAGACGCTGTCTTATGTTATTTGATGTCTTAGCCATTACACATTAAGCCATTTTTACTAGATAATAATTATCTCAAATTGGTTTAATAAACGTGCAAGTGGGTTTTATTCTCTTATTTTAGCAATTTTTCCAAAACATTTGTCTTTTCTTTTTAACAAGAACGGTTTTGCACTTGGCCATAGTTTGCCTGTTAGTTAGTAAACTGTGACGGGTAAGGCCGGGCACACACTACACAAAAAGTCCCATGCACCGCATATATTGAGGGTACATCGAAACTCACTTTGTGTAACGAGTGCTGCCCTCTTACTTGCATTATCATATTGCTCCCGGTACTACCAGGGTGAGGGTATTTTAGGAATATTATCACTTTTATTCTCAAAGGAAATGCTTGGGTGTAATATGGAATTTTATGAGGAGACAGGTTTTAGAAAAACAGGGGTCTGGTTTATAGAGAAAGTGGTCTCCTGATATCTAACGACAAAATTCAAGATTGGTTCATTGCCCTGTGTTCGGTAAATACTTGAATAATACGTAATATATATCCGTTATGTTTATTTTGTTTAAATAAGTGAAAACAATCTTTCTTAACAAAAAACACGGTATAAGACCACCTAAAAATCGTTGTTTATGTAACTTTAAGGTATTGATTGCAGCGGTGCAACACTAGATATTTATCTAGAACTAGCTGTGCCAGCGACTTTGTCCGCATGAAATTGTCATTACCATAAAAACGGTTCTAGTGAGTTAATCTTAAAAGATAGACATATATTGTTGCAGACATTTTGTTTGATCATTTTAAGAGAAATAAATCTTTATACATATTTATTTGATATCTGGAACCGTTTTCGCAGCACACGAAACGGAAGCCCTCAAAGATGAATAATTTTCCCCGTTTTTTTCACATTTTCCATTGTTTCTTCAGTCATATTAATTGCTGTGTGATGTTATATAACCTAAAGCCTTCCTCAATAAATGGTCTATCCAACACAAAAATATTTTTTCAATTCGCACCAGTTCCTGAGATTAGCGCGTTCAAACAAACAAACAGACAAAGTCTTTAGCTTTAAATATTAGTATAGATTAGTATAGATTTTCATCTAGTACCTAGTAGTAGTATTTGAAATAATTGGCTATGTGCTATAAATTTATTTCTATTTCTATACCCGTACGTAGTACATTACCCTCATATCCTAATTACCTGAACAATAAATCAGGGCCGACATGACGCAGTACGACGTATGAACGTGGGCAGGATTTATCTGCAGATCCTTTTTGATGGATAGATTGTTATTGTAAAAGTGTTTACCTGTAACTGATATATCTTAACACAGCATAAATATTAACGCAAACGTATAAATAAATATCGCAATTTAAGATATAAGAAGAAATATGAAATCAGTGCATAATATATTATAATATACCCGAGTTTTTTTTATTTATATAAAGTAAAGTTTAACTCTCACGATAGCTTTACTAACAAAACACTGTTATGTCACAAAACTTTGAAACTTACTAAAAGTAAATGTTTTTGACAATTTCCTTTTCAATTTGGGTATGTATGGCATTTTTAAAACTTATGTTATGCTCAACTTATGTTTTACAAAGTTTGCCATTGAAAATCAATGGCAAACTTTGTAAAATAAATAAATAAAAAATATAAATCCAAAAGGATTGACGCCAATTTAGACTCTTGGCTTGCAGGCAAAACAATAGAATAGCAAAAAGTACAATGTTTAAATAATCTATCTACAATTGACGACACAAGCGTTTGCTTAGTGTGGGTCTAGATGGCGCTGTGTGCAATGTCCCAGAATATTTAGTTTATTTATTTTTTATTTTTATAATTGAGTAAGTAAAACACATAGGTGATTAAAACTAATTATTCATGATAAATATAGGCATGTATAAACTTACATTCACTTCATTTTACATATTTTTCTATGTATTAACGTTAGAATAAATGAAAAAACTTCATGACTGTACTGTTTGATTTCATGCTCTAACGGCCAATCAAGTTATTCTTCAATTTTACATGAAAGATCACATACACAATAACAAGAATTTCACAAGCACGACACAATCAAGGTAATTTAGAAAAAAAAGGCAAAAATTTTCATAAAAAAAGCCCAAAAGTCATCGCAAATATTTCAGACATAGCATAGACAGAGTTTTCGCTGAAAATCCTGCAAAAAGCCCAGTATTTCATCGTACATTTTCACTTATTCGTCAGAACCTCGTAACGTAGGTTGCATACATTAGCAGCGGTCCGAGTGAGAAAAACACGGGTTTTTGGGAACAAGTGTCATACGGTGAGACGCATACATAAGTGGACAGGAAATGTTTGACGTTTAACGTTAACTTGGATAAATATGTAATAAAATTTCTCAAAAAATGGTTAAAAATATCATCTTCATATAGTGTTTTTATAATAAACAATGTGTAAGTAAGTAAGGAGTAATGAATATTAAATTTTGAGTGTAATGGTTTAATAGTCTATTGCTTCTATTAATCCACGGTCTTATTTTCCCCCAACATATTTTTTTTAACTATTCCAGCTATTTAGCTGGAATAGTTTTTGATCAAATCTATCTTAACATTAAATTTTATCCAAAACAAAACCAAAATCCACTGTTCGAATATGAAAAGCCTGGAAGAGATTACTTAGGGAAATAAGGCCGCCTACTTGTAAATTTATTTGGAGAAAATCGGTGATATTTAAGTCCTTTTCCTAATGTTTATATATTTTGGTGTGCAATAAAGATATACATATGTATACATATTTAATAGTAAAATAACATACTTTTCACCTATTGTACTTTAGTCTAATTTTCTCAACAATTATGCCTTCTAAAGAAACCTTAACCCTAGCACACATCAGCAGGTGACGTCAGCGCTGAACTATGATTAATTGCGGTTGATAGTATAATTAGAGGCAGTTATCTACAGCAGCAGACGCCTGCTGACGACGATGTTTGGGAGAGAGTGTGAACTGGGCTTAAGGTTAGCTGGGTAGAGATTAGTTAGAGCATAGGTAAGGGTTTGTGGGAGAAAGCAGCGCTGGTTGCTATGCAGCTGGCATTATGCTGAGTCGGGGTAGTATTGTGGCAAATATGTATTTTATTTAAGTAGTTCTATTTACATAAATTTATTTCTTGTTTATAGTTATTTGTTTATTAGTTGCTACAATAAATGATTTCCTTTCTTTCTTTAAATACGGCTGATGAGAACTTGTCAAAGTCAATCTCAAAACATTCATTCATTGCATTAATGTATTTTGAACTAAGGTGCTCGTGGCTTTGCTTGTATTAAGAAGTAAAATTTACATTCCCAATTTCTAAAACCCTTTCTTAGCGATGCCTACATTGATGCCTACGTGATAACATCTACCTGCATGCCAAATTTCAGTCCAATCCGTCAGTGGTATGGGCTGTGCGTTGATAGATCACTATGTGGGTCTGTCAGTTACCATTGAGTTTTATATATTTAGATAACAAGTTAGGTTGCAGATTTTTTACATAAGATTGGTAAATGATGATCACAATGCCATTTGAGGTTGTATGTAAGGATTTTAATTGGTGTTATATTTTTTACGAGTCTGAGATTGTCTTAGAACGTGAATATTATGTTTTATAAGTGATCAATCAGCCCGTTAATGGAAATATATCAAATATAGCAGGATTTTTTATTTGCTTCCATTAAAAGCTCGTAATACCTATACAAAAAAATGTTTACCTAACAAAATTTTAGGTATTCATATACCTATTATGTTTAAAATTTTTGCTCATTCAAAATCTTAACATGAAAACGAAATTAGGCACTTGGAAATCCAAACTTTCCTGCATAAATTATTTCAAAATATACAACAATAGTAAAAAAAAGACAGCGCCATTGGCTGTTTTCATTTTAAAATAAGAATAACAACAAATAAATTATGAATAAGGCTAGAAACAGCAGACTAACGATTCTAAATTGAAACTCGTGTAATGTGACTTTTTTTAAACATCGCTCGTGCAACGGACCTTAGTTCTTTATCTGTCTGGCTACTTCATTAATCAGTCTAGACTATACAGTTTTGAAACAGTAGAAAATATTGTAGTAGATCTCAAAAATGCAAATTTGTCGTCAAGCACCAATACACAAAGTGAGAGATATATAATAATATAGATATATATAATACGCTATATTTGAGACCCAGTTTCATCTTTTCAGTTTCTTTTCTTGACTAAGTGTCGCTTCAGGGAAATGTTAAGGATACATTAATAAAATCATACACCACTGTTACACTGCTAACTTATGGACGCCCGCGCCTTCGCTCGCATTATTTTGAGATAAAAAGTAACCTATGACACTTCTAAGACTTCATACTACCTACATACCAAAAATCATGATGATCCGTTTAGCTGTTTTTGCGTTATGGCGTTTATATAAACATACAAACGGAAAACAGACAAAAAATCTAACACCTACTGAAACATGTTCTCATACAAAAAGAGTACAAGAAAGAGGAACTTATCAACTACTTTGCAATACCAAGCCACACCAATGTTAGGGAAACCCGTTTATAAAGAGAAGGTGAAAATATATCGTAAAATAAAAATTATACCTAAGTTTATGTATTGTAGAACAAATTGTATTCTTCCACAATTTTACCCATACTGATATATTGTATAGTTATTCTATGACCAAGCGGTACGATAGGAACTTGCAGAAAACAAGAAAAGTTTTCTTTCACTTGAATTAAAATCTTCAACGGCATGACTTTGGAGTTGCTTTTTATTTATATTTTTTATTTCAAGTTTTCAACAGCCAGTGATAAACTGCATTTGTTTCCAATTTGACGATTAGACTTTTTGATGTAAAAACTCTTTTGTTTGATATGAAAACAATAGTGTTTTTGTATCTGAAATTTGTTTTTACATTTTGCAAATTCTTTCGACAATTTTATTCGTGAATCTGTCAAGATAAAGATAATTTATTTTTACAGCAAAATGATATATCGCCTAGTACTGGATATGAATCCACGAGTTAACGATTTAACTTACCTATGTATGTCATGTTTGTTAAACAAATTATCACCAACAATAAATTTAAAGCATCGAAGACAGATTTATTTATTTCATACTTTGAAGGAAGGAAGAAATTGTAACTTGTGTATTTTTCAACGTGATGTTATAAATCTATTATGTAAAATTTCACTACTTTCCTGTCCCTTTTTCCATTTCCATAAAACAATTGAAAATTCCAGCATAATAATTAGCATTGTTTATGTTGTGATTTTATACGAAACAAAGGCTACGGGCAGAGTAATTCGTCACTTAGGCTTATGATGTACAAATGACGTGTTCTTTGGAACAAAGGTGTGCGGGAACAATGCTGTGTTTATACTGCAGGGCTGGATAAAGGCACATCCGTTGTTAACAACGACTAAATAGTTTTTTTATCTTCGTAGATCGGTCTGTGTACCCGACATAAAGTATGTTCCTAGAGAACACACAACACACTAAATGACTAAAAATATTAATTATGCGGTGGAGAGACGACCCTCATGCTCAAAGAGAAATACAACTATAAGATAAATAATAATAAATAAATAAATATTCCGGGACATTGCACACAGCGCCATCTAGCCCCACACTAAGCAAACGCTTGAGTCGTGGGTACTAGATAACGAATATAATACATATATACTTTTCTTTTGTAAATACATACTTATTATACATACAAACGACCAGACTCAACACAAGTAATTATAATTTTTTAAAGTACATAAATACTTGTGTCATGCGGGAATCGAACCCGCGACCTCTAGGATAGGATAATTAGTTTATTCTAGCAAGCGCGCTTGATCTTAGACTACTGTCTATGTTTTTCATCATCAGTTTCGATGTGATCACAACATAATTAAAGTAACACTTAACTTAAAAATCACCAATAGATATGTTTTCGCATTCTACTTTGAGAGCCAGACTCATCTCAGTTTAAAAACCTTCCATTGCGTTTCACAGTATAAACTTAGTATTATTATTTATGTTTACATCCTTTCGAGCTTTTCGCTCGGTATTTTTAGGGTATCAGTAGGGCCGTAGCCAACATTAAGAGACCCTTTACAATTAAATACTTTAGAATAAGTAGCGTATACAGAAAATTGATATTATGTATATAATGTATTTCTATTGCAGACTAACACACGTTTAGGCTATTTTGTTGCGCTGTTAATTCTTCAATGTAACTTGTCTATTGATTGAGGTCCGGCACCCGCTTTAACACGCCTCTTTTATAAACAGTGCTATTTTTATTATTATATGTGTGGTGGTTTAACTGATATTAAATAACACAAGCATGTGGTCAATTAATGCCTGATGCACGTTTTTTTTTATATCTAATATACATCAATATAAACCGTTATCTAAATTTATTTACCTCATTTATTTGGCCTCATTTCATCAACTGCACTTTTGCCAGACCTGCATTATTTTACCCCAAGCACTGTGCGGTTTTGTGGTAAAATTGTTTTCGCAAGTATTTAATTTTGTCACCCATTACAAAACTGGGGAGTAAATTGCGCGTTTGCGTTTACAAAGCGTGCCTGAATTACAGAGAAATTGTATCACAAATTGTAATTAAGGTGTTTATTTGGACTCAGGTGCGGTGGTTTTAATATTGTACGCATTTTTATTGTGAACTACACTGGCGGTGCGACGCGGTTTCACTTGTTTTAAACGAAAATGTAAGTCAAATCAATCAAATCAAAATCATATATTGAACTTAATTTTATGTTGTACAAGTTTGTAGCATCTAACTTAAAGATTAAACGTTAAAACATTAGGTACATTTAGGTATTGTGCTACTGTAACTAAGCATAGCTTGTGTCTGAGAGGTGCATGCTTCCCAGTGGTAATGATGCAAAATAATTCTATTTGAGGTGTAATAAGTTATAAGAAGAGTAAACGATATCATGAAATTTAAACAGAGATGATGTTTATAAGTAAATAAATAATCCGGGACATTGCACACAGTGCCATCTAGCCCCACACTAAGCAAACGCTTGTGTCGTGGGTACTAGATAACGGATATAATATTTATATACTTTTTTATAAAACTTGATATTAAATTTCTTTATTGGTTTGATTTTTTTATCATGAAATAGGCTTACGTTTGACCATTAGCCTGCCTGAAAAGAAGAAGAACAGAAAGAAAAAAGAAGAAAACTATTTACTCTAGATGTATATTCTCCTTCCAAGTTGCAACTAAGAAAAATATCTTTGTGCTACGAGTAAGCATAACAAAAAAAAAACCGGCCAAGTGCGAGTCGGACTCGCGCACCGAGGGTTCCGTACAAACCTGCAAGGTTAAATATTTTGTGATGTAACTAAAAATTTATGGTTTTCGTAATTTTTCCTTTATCTATGCTATAAGACGTTGCTTCGTACCAAATTTCAAGATTCTGAGTTCACGGGAAGCACCCTGTAGGTTTTGATTCCCTTGCAAGTGTCGAAAATTTGCGGCATAAATGGCTGTATCTTTTGATTGCGTTGGCTTAGAAGTTTGATTTTTTCACAGCTTCAAGGGACAGTAGACTTGAGTAATTGATATAAATTTCAGCTTCATACCTCTACGCGTTCCTGAGAAAAAGGGTCTTGACAGACGGACGGACGGACGGACAGACGGACAACAAAGTGATCCTATAAGGGTTCCGTTTTTTCCTTTTGAGGTACGGAACCCTAATGATTATGTCTTCGGAAACAAACTCCAAATCATTTGCAATAGATTTCTATAAAGTAATGATTCTGATTCAATATCTTTTTTAAACACAAAAAATGGACGTTTTCCTAGAACAAAACGGATGACGTCACGGTTCCCCAATAGCATCAATAAACAATTTAAATGTCCTTAACCCAATAGAAACAAAAACAAACAGCAAACACAAAATAAGCAAATTAAATTCCACTAACCGATTGTAACAGGTTTACCAATTATTTTCAGTTGAGTTTTCAAATTGGACAAACTGTTCCCAACTTCCGTATTTGCGGTTTTAAATAAAACGGAACGCTTCAAAAGTTCACGATTGTTTTAAAACCTGTAATCGTTTGTTAATTTGATCATTTTTGGCTTTTAATAATAGCGCTGTATTGAAGCAAAGTGAGTGTGGCTCGAAGGTTTAAGCATCTTTTTTTTATCCTAACACACCCTGGTTTGAATCGGGCCTTACACCAATGACTTGTTTTTCAAGTTATGCGTAGATTTGTAATCGCTTAGCGGTGAAGGAAAACATTGTAAGGATACCGACATGTTTGAGGACCACAAAATCCGAGGACATATTGTGTCTTTCGTGGAAGGACTTGGGCGACCATGATGTACTCGTATCTTCCCAAGAGAACTCCCCAAACGAACTAATTCTGAATTTCGGGGAAGGCACGACCCTCAGTCATGAAGAAATACAACTCAAAGTGAGAGAGATATTGAAGCATAAGAAAGTTTATTTGTTTTTCCATATAAATAAGTTATTTTTTTTATACAGATTTCATACTATTTTACTTATGAACACTGATTAGGACTATTTATCAGCGAACTGTATTAGTCTTTTACATTATTTGGACTACCTTATACAAAAACTATGGATTAAGCATGAAATAAATGTCTTTATTTGTTAATAATAATTTTTTTTCGTTTTAGTGTCAGTTTATCAGTTTCATTAATTAATTCTAAAATATGCGCTTAACTTTACCTGTTTAATGGATATTTAGTTTGGTGCGTTTTTATTTAATTTTCCTTTTTAATACCATTCCAATGTTGTCGTATCTTATTTGACAGGAAACTAAAGCATTCAACCTTCTATCTCATCCCTAAAAAATATATAAAAACGACGAACGTAACTTTATTCGTGAGTAATGTCGTAACCGTTATTCTAAGAGATATTAAATTATTCTTACATGTTAGGTAGGTACTACTTTTAAGTGCTATTATGAGGAAAAAAAACAGCTCTCTAATATAAAACAATTTTGGGATTTTTTTGATTATTTTAAAGCCTTTTTATTCACATTTTCGAAGACATATTTTGTACTAACTTTGTTTTTATTGTTTGTTTGTAAAAGCCCATTCTAATCTATACTAATATTATAAAGCTGAAGAGTTTGTTTGTTTGGTTTGTTTGAACGCGCTAATCTCAGAACCTACTGGTGTGATTTGAATAATTATTTTTGTGTTGAATAGACTAATTATCGAGGAAGTATTTAGGCTATATTACATCACGCTGCAACTAATAGGAGCGAAGAAACCATGGAAAATGTGGAAAAAATGGGGAAAATTATTCATCTTTGAGGGCTTCTGTTAATAACTATTCCACGCGGACGAAGTCGCAGGCACAACTAGTACTTAAATAATCCTTTAATCAACCCGCATTTTAGGTACACTAAAAGTTATCGAACAGAAAAACTCACATATACTCTCACTCATAAATGCATAACAAACAAATGCAGTTTTTTTTAAATATTTTATCAAATTAGTAGCATCAGCTTAAGATTCAATTGGTCGAAATTGTTCAGTACGCCTTTTATTTACTCCACGTATAAAGCCTTCAAGTATAAGATATAAACATATATTTTCTCATAAAAACTCTTATCGGAATTTCCTTTATTTACCTGTCTTTCATATCCCGATTCCAATACAAACGGAAATTTGTTTCGCAAACTCGACCTATAAACGAAACCTGCCTTATCAACGTAAACATAGAATTAACATGCATGCGGGCCTTGCGCGGAATAATACAGATGCAGAAGTTAGATAATTTGTATCTCTTTTCGCGCAATGTATTGGTTGTGATTTTTAATGGCAATTTATTTTCAGGTTCATAGATATAACGTACATACATACATACATTCGCTACTTTATTCTAAGGGAATTATTGATAACATTTAAATATACCTACTAAGTACTAATAAAGTAAGTTTTTCAAAAACAATATAATACAATACAAAAAACGTTTATTGGGTTGAAATATACTTACATCTAGTTCACTTTATTAACATACAAAACTAAGTTAGTAATTTCTTATAACAGTGTGATGTCACCCGGACGAGATGTTTCTGTTCGTCAGGTTTAAGTATAAATTGTTAACCCTTACAAGGCAGTCCATTTATGGATGTTATATTTTTAGAATATACAGGATATTATTTGATTTATTTAAGAGAACAGTTTTCCAATACACAGACAGTAACATACATTAGTAGTAGAATAAAGTAGTATAACATTCTGTAAGTAAGTTATTCATTAGGTACTTAGTAATAGCGGTTATTATTAACCCTTACAAGGCAGTATATATAAGTAATATTTTTAGGAATATTTCATTGGTTTAAACAGTTTACATATATGTACACAGTAACATAACAATTATTTACAGTAGCAGTAGTGTAAGGTAGTATGACCGTTTATAAATATATTATTGTTCATTAAAAAACAACAATATAGTACTCTTACCTATGTATATGTTCATAATAATTAAGAAACTAGTTGTTTTAGTTATTAGACACATAAAACTTCCAGTAAAATTACTTCTATCTGAAAATATTGCATCGAAATCCGTTCGGTAGTTAAAAATCTAAACATACTATGTACATATACATACAGACAGACACGGGAAGTGACTTTGCTTTACACTATATACAAATACAAATTATTTATTAATAATACCACAAATTACAAGTCATATCTATTCTTATAATATCTATGTATTACACGTCAACTTAAACATGTACATAATCATGATTATGATTATAGCGATAGTGATGAATGTAAGTACAAAGATGAAGTTCTCCCTCTGTATTATTCCGTGTATACTATACGGGCTAGTATAAATTTAGTTTTGTCAATGACGGTGTTGTCATAGCATTTTTACGTGGCTCGGTAACACCTGTGTCGAGAATTATGTTTGTGAAATTTTTGTGCGTTCTGGGTTTCGTTGGAGGAGTATTTTGTGGCACTTATGGATATTATAAAGGTCAGTTAATAAACTGAATATATTTCATTTAAAAACTAAAACAAATTAAGTTTTTTATTTACTTTGGTTAGTGAAGGCAATGAAGATGGGTAAAGCTATTTGAAGTTTCAGTGATTTCTTGCTTAATATATAATATAAGAAACAGGGTATTTCAAAGTATGAGTCTATGCCTATTCTGATAATATTTAATAAACTTAAGTAGCAACATAATTAGCACATTTCTTTTTCGTATTCAGAACTTAAATGCTATAATGCAGGGTCCGAGAAACAGCACACTATTTATAGTTAAAAAAAAACATTATTAGCGCATATTAAATAATTTGATGGAATAATTTAAATTATTGTAGTTCTAGAAACTCGGAAAAGTAACAAACCCTTGTATTTTAATAATACAGGGCTTCTAGACCCAATCTAACAGTTCTAAAGCTACTTTCATACCGAAACGATAAAAAAATCACGGTTATCAGTATAGTAACCTAAACCAAATTAAAAAACACACTATTCTAAAGTAAGTTATAACCGTCATACAAATAACACTCTGGCTCAATAATTAAACCAACACCATTTCCAAATTCCAGGTGAGGACTCTAACAGCCCAGATAATGGTTCACCTTTCTACGAGCTCCCCTGCACGGCTCAAGGAGGTCTATGCTTGCCAAAAGACCAGTGTCCTGAGGGGAAACTTGCTCCCCTGAAGGGCCTGTGCCCTTTGCAGCAGAAGAATGGAGTTGAATGTTGTTTTTCGGGTGAGTAGTATATGATTATTAAAGTATCTAAGTGTGCTAGTGCATAAGTAATAAAAATAAAAAAATGTCTACGGCAGTGTTGTATCCATTTTACGTTTCAAAGCATGTTATTTCGAATTAAGTCCTAAACCAATGACTTATTTTTAAGTTATGTGTGAATTTGAAATAATATGATGATGTAAAATCTAAAAAAGATCATCATTTAAAATGACTTCACAATTGGAGAATATTAATCGTTTGTTATTTGTCCACCTACCACGATGTGTCTGACCAAGAAAGACTGTCAAAGACACACTCACTCACCATGAATATATTAATTCTGCATTGAGTGACAATAACCCTTCATAGTGAAAAATACGACACAAGAACTTGACTTTCCTAATTTTTTTTCTGTTTTGCTACTATGCTAATTTTATAATCCGACTTACGCATATTTTCATTGCCCAAGTGTACAATCGACAAACTTATAAAATCTATAAATATATAAAACTCAAAGGTGACTGACTGATTGACTGACCGATATAGTGATCTATCAACGCACAGCCCAAACCACTGGACGGATCGGGCTGAAATTTGGCATGCAGGTAGCTCGTAGGACGTAGGCATCCGTTAAGAAAGGATTTTTGGAAAAGCCGCTTTAAAAGGGGTGAAATAGGGGATGCAAGTCTTACTTCTTAATGCGAGCGAAGCCGCGAGCATCCACTAGTTACTAATAAACTAACACAATGTTTTTTTATTTATTTCCCAGTGGCCAAGTCCGCAACAACGTGCCGGTCCCGTGGTGGCGAATGTTTTGCCAAATCAGACTACTGCACGGATAATCTGACGTTTTGGAAAGCTACTGACTGCGAGAAAGATGAAAAGTGTTGCATTTTAGTTAATTAAAGTTTTTGTTAAGGTTTGTAAATGAGGTTGTTTTAATAAAGACTGGGTTAGCGGTAAGAAAAGGTATAACAACTTGAATGTAACTCTAAACTAGTTATTTGTGATTTTTCAGTAAACATTTAATTTGCTTCACTTTGAGAAATCAGTCACAAGCAATTAGTCTATACACAAGATAGTATAACAAAAGGAACACTTCATATTCTATTAAAGCCACGGTTTACTATTAAAAAAAACATGCACCTGCAACAGATAGGTTACAAACATTATCAAAAACTATGGACACTTCCTAGGTCTCAAGAATTTTATTATGTATAGTATTATATAATACTAATATAATCACATTCCTTCTACTACAGGCATTTTAGATCAAGTATTTTAGTTTTAGAAGTTGTTTAAGTTTTTATTGTATAGTTTAATTTTGTGTGTTTTAATAAAAATCACATTACATAAGCAAATTTATACTTAATATTATAAAGCTGAAGAGTTTGTTTGTTTGTTTGAACGCGCTAATCTCAGGAACTACTGGTGCGAATTGTAAAATTATTTTTGTGTTGGATAGACCAGTTATCAAGGAAGGCTTTATGCTATATAACATCACGCTGCAACTAATAGGAGCGAAGAAACAATGGAAAATGTGGAAAAGCGGGGAAAATTATTTATCTTTGAGGGCTTCCGTAGCAAGCGCTGCTAAAACGGTTCAAGATATAAAAAAAAATGTGTATGAAAGAATTATTTTTCTTGAAATAATCTAACAAAATATCCACAACAGTATGACTTTGTTTTAAGGTTAACTCACTAGAACCGTTTTTATGGTAATAACTATTCCACGCGGACGAAGTCGCGCGCATCAGCTAGATAATCATAAACTACCGTGACCAAGGTAGGTCCTGAATCGTAATAATAAAATAGAACCTAGTTGTTACCATACCAAATAGATACAAAACAGCATTTAAACTAATTTCAACTGTAAGGAAATAAACAATTAAAGTTACTGAAATTTTCTTCGCAAATTTGTATATATTATGTGTATGTATGCTAATGTGTGGCTAAATTTATCGTTTATAGGGTGTACTATGACAAACAGCACCTAAAATTTAACGTGTCATCTGATCTACGGAATCACCCAGTAGAATAGCATTTATATTCTTGTTATGTAGGTATTTTAGGTAAAGTTATTCACGAATAATCATTAGCTAAGTTGACAAAGAAGTCTCTAGTTTTATACCTTTACAATCAAAATAAAAGTTCCGAAAAAGATACTGCAGTAATTCACCTAAAGTTGAAAGCAATAAACCTGCAAAAAATACAACTTCCAGTGAAGCGGCGATATTAAAAAACTTATTTACTGCAAGCGCATAATTCCTTTAAATTATTTAGCGTTCATTAAGTTGAGTACAGACAGTACGATTGTTTGTTTTATATATAAATTAAACCGTACAATATTTAAATTTATTGGTAAGAATTGCTGCAGTTTATTTTCTTTATTAATACAGTTAATATTTTTTTAAATGAGAAATATCAAAATGCCCTAAAGAACAACTAATTTTTATATATATTAGGAGTCTCAACAGATTCTATTTTCAATTATGTTTTGATAGTGTTTCATTTCTCTTGGCGGAGGTAGGTATATGGAGGAACACCTAAAAACCACCAAGTTTGTTCTTTGAGGTCGGTTAAGGAGCAGTCGCAGCGGAAAACTAATAAAAATAATGTTTCTCCAGATTTTTATTTCATTACTCTGTTTACCTATCAGCATCATAATGTAAGAATGGGTACACACTTAACTATAATTGGCTTAATAGTAAGCGGTACGGTCTAGAATGGACCATCCTTTTTTTAGTAAGAACCGTTTCATTCTCGCTTTTTGTAATCTAGCAGCTAATAGACTAAAAATATTTTACTACAAGTCAGATTTTATCTCAGTGTAACCCAAGCCTACGCGTGATATTCGATGCCATGCAAACTTTAGGATGTACAAAGTAGGGCAACGAAAGGAAACTTTAGGTATATCTCACATTTCTAGAAAATTCCTTTTTGGAGAAAATAGGTCTAGAGGCTGGATGTATCATTTATTTATTTAGCCTAAGGCCTTATTTCTTTTACTCTTAACCACCTTCTCAAAAATAGGATACCAACTTGTTCTGTTTGATTGAAAACAATTTGGGAATGATAATAATATTATAAGTTATTTTGTCAAGTGCTAAACCCGCAATATGGTTGTTTAACTTAAACTTTTATGAGCCGAGTCTTCAAATCTAGAGTAAATAGGTTTCTTCTAGGCAAGCGTGCTACATCTTAGACTATAGCGGTGCTTAAGATCAGGCAGGCTATAGTCAAACGTAAGCCTAGCGGATAATTTCGCTTAGCAGTAAGAAGACCGTAGCCTAGCGGTTAAAGCGTTCTGGCTGGTAATCAGAAGTACGCAGGTTTAAATTCGTGATTATTTTTGCCCATTTTCCAATAAAATAATGAAGTATGATAATAATATGTTTATTCAATGGCATATTAGATTATGTTAATTTTGACTTCTAAAATACAGCTTTGTTTTACGTTACTCTCCTGTACCTACATAATATAAATGTAACTAGTCATAACTACAGACTGTAGTAAGTAAGGCCTATTGTCACGGAGCTGCGAACAATCTATCCGTGTGACTCAAGGAGCGAGAACTAATGTGGCCCGCATGGCCCACTGTGGCCCACATTGACACACTTGGCTCATATCGGGGGGCTACCATGAACTGAAGAAGAATAGTTGAGACTAAACTATAATATGTTCTGGTTTCTATCAATTTAATGCTTTAACGTAGACGTCTTCTGCAGTCAATAGTAAGTTTGGACTAGTAAAACCACGGTTTCACTCGCGTTGTTTTGTATTAAAAAGTACCATATATCACTTTGAGGACCTCATACTACTTTACAAAAATTATGACCAGTCAGCTTTCTTAGCATAATGGATAAGATAACAATCATAAATAAAAAAAAACCGATTGTATCGTGTCCTGTTATCAATTCACTTTTTGTTATATTATATGTACAGACTTTTGACTTTCTATATTATTATGTACGAAGAGATAGACACTGTTTAAAGCAAATATAATGAACTCAAAAATTATAATATATAACGAAAAACAGTAGTACCCCCCTGTCCTCGTAAAGGGCAGATAAAACGCACCCTTTTGCCCACGTTCCTCTAATTTAGTACAGAGATAACGATCGCTTTCTTAGCGTTAGGGACAACTAGCTGCCGCCCGTGGGCTGGCTTTTGACCTCATTTGGTATTGTTTGTTTGTGAAGAATGTCACTACGAAATTTCATTTTGGGGTAGACTCCTGAAAATCTTAAAATAATTATAAAATTATTATATTAGTGCCAGAAGACATAGTTATCGGTAAGGTAGGTAAGTAACTAAAGTTTTGTACCTGTCCATATTATTTATTATTATGTACATATCTTCTGATTATACAATTTCCTAAATATCATTGCTACTAATGAAGCTCAGTCTTTTAATCTAGTCAATAACGTTAAATTGTTATTATATAATTGTTTATTTTAGTAATTTTCTCAATTCTACATGCATGAGACAGGTGCACGATTGAGATGGTCGGCATGCAAGAAAGAAACATAACCAGGGTGGATTATAATCACTATTTAAAATCGTTGATCTATGTGTGTATATAAAACTCAAAGGTGACGAACTGACTGACTGACATACTGATCCATCAACGCACAGCCCAAACCACTGGAGCGAACGGGCTGAAATTTTTCATGCAGGTAGATGTTATGACGTAGGCATCCGTTAAGAAAGGATTTCTTTAAATGCCACATTTAAAGGACTTAAATAGGTATGCAAGTTTTACTTCATAATGCGAGCAAAGCCGTGACCACCCATTACTCACCTACAAAACTGTTATTGAAAATGCTCAAATTTCACACCAATCTAGGTGCTTAGATCACAATACCCGAAACCCCCAGAATCGACATAACAATACGAGAATTTAATCAGCCAAAATTTGATTGTGCTGTCAGAAACGATAATTATCTTTTGACATCTGACACACTCGAATGACGAAGTGTATTATTGTGGTTTGACAAAATTACCGCTTTCATATCAAAATCAACTGACTAATCAATTATCAACCCTATTACAAAGGATTAAGAGTTGACTGTTTTTTAGGAATGGAAACAGAAAAAGTTGTTTTGGACATCGGTTATTCACAATCGGCTTCTCTCTGAAATTTTGGACTAATTCGCTTAAGGTCCACCCGCCCGGATTAATTTACATACAAACTTTTTGGTTGGACATGAAAAGCCAAGAAAATATAGGATATGACTTACATTACGATAGAGGAATAGACCTAGGTATCATAAATTTACGATCTTTACTATTATTTCATAATAGAATTAGTTATTATTTACGATTTTATTCTAAACCAATATGATAGAATTCAATGGCGTGTCGGAATTACTTTGAATCAATTTGTTACAATTATTGATATTCAAACTGATTTTTATTGGCCAAAGAAATGGCAATTCACGAAACAGAATATGTACACGTAATCATTTATGATCATAGTTGTCTTTTTTTTCTTTTTAAATATACATATTGAATACAGTGATGTAAGAAAAAGTTTTTTCATATGTCATATTATGAGTGGCAGGTATTTCTAATGATATGGCTTATTATACTGCTAAGTTATAGGTACATACATATACACGTTGAAAAGAATAAAATATGTTTGTATGAAAATCTTCCGTAGTGAGTGGCACTTATTTTGACATACGCGATGAGGTAAATCGAGTTTAGAGTGTTTGGCATCATTAGTGTCACTTGTGTAAAATTATGTGAACATGGAGAAAATGTGTGTGTGAATTAGGTGCAATCTAAATATGAACAAAATTATATTTTAGGCATGAAAATAATTTTGACCAGCCATAACAACTAATTAAAAAAAAATATTGTATACTTTATTTTATAATTTTACGTATTTTATCCGTGTAGGGAAAAATCTAGACTATGAAAATTGTGATGAAATATTTAATTTGATTGTACCTACTTTCCCTGCAAACCACATTATAATTGGAATATAATTTAATATTAAACAGACATGTTAAATTGTTATGCAAACAGCAGTTTCAAAATTTGCACAAATAGTATAATAATGCATAACATAATCAATTCTAGTCACAAAAAGTATCAAACTACCAGCTTAAATTGATTCAAAATTATTTTAAACAAGCTTAGAAGGCTTATCATCTAAAATTTATCATCTATATCTTACTTACTGCGTTCCATGACAGGTGTCACCGACGTTGGCCAGAATGCAGCCAAATTAAAATGGGATTGGGCGGGTCGTATGCGCCCCGAACGCCGAGCTGGAATCGTAACACAGTGGGAACCTCAAGGGCGACGTGGTAGAGGAAGGCCCAAGACCCTCTGGCGTCAGGTTCTCGACCGGTTTCGGGGTGCCTGGTGTGAGGAGACCTTCAACCGGGAGTTGTGGGAGACCTTTGCCAGGAGTGGGACAATATGGGTTAACAAAAAAAATCTTGTTAATAATACGATGGCTAAATTGTTCAATAAATAAAATCTGTAGTCTTTTAAACCGCCCATAGCGCTTCCAACAAGGCTTAACTATGACACTATAATACCATATATGAATGAAACAGTATAATTTCCCCATACATGTAGCTTGCGTAAAATAATCCTATTACCCCCCCTTTTACGCGCGCACTCCCCACCACATTACTTCTACTTAGCCACTAAATAAAATAAATACGGATTACATGGAATGTCTCCTTAAGAAGTAGGGATGGGGTAAGGAGCTTAGTGGTGTCGATATCGATATTATCAATACCATGTGCAATTACTGTCATTTGATGCATGTTCCTTTGAAAGCTGGTTCCAATTGTGATGATTGTGCGGGTAATCTCAGGTAACTCAGTGGTCAAATGCCTGACTTTACAGTGTAAAAAAGTTGTATACCAGTTTATCTTTCAGCCTCTGTATTATAGTACTTTACCAGTTGAATGTATCGTACGTAGCTCATCTAGCAAAGGTTCTTACTTACATGTACCGTCGGCGTCATAATATATAAGTAACAGTTGATACGGTCATACCTTAGAGGAGTGACCAAAAAGGTGATTATTGTTATTGTTTTCTTCTGTGGAGCAAAATGACACGTTAAATTGTAGGTCATGCCTATCATAATTCAACATAATATATGTCGCTAAGCCATTAACAGACTCAGACATCAGAAATATCCATTCTCTTAAGACTCTAATTCTATTAAGGCGCTTATTCTAATTTGTATGTTTTTTTGTATTTTTAGGACTCTACTTTTAGTATCTATAAATATATATATATAAAATAATAAGAAACAATATTTACACATTTTTTGTATTGTTTCATTTGTGGTGTTTTAATAAAATATTTATCTATCTATCTATCTCTTTTCATAAGAAGCTGAAAAAATTGAATAAAATATGCTGCAAATAATAATCTAATTTCCATTATACAGATAAAAGGGAATATCGACATCGATAATTTTTACCTCCAAACTTCCACCACTAAACACCGCGGGTGATTTTTTCACATTTCTTCTTTGTTCCTTGCAAGGCACATCAATTCGCGCATTAGTTGCTGTGTTTTCCTAAACGGATGATAAGGTGAGACTAAACGGAGCTGTTATTGTATGAAATTGATTAAGTTACGCGCCACCTGGTGGCTGGGTTCGTAATTAACCATAGTTTCCTAGTAAGTATGTAGGTATATTCTTAGTAAGTAGGTAGGTGATATTGTGGAAATGATGGCCTTCATTTTTAGTTTGCGTACAATGACGGTTTGGAACGCAGATCTTTAACCAACAGCGCAGAGAATGGCTGTTATGTTATTGTGTTTTAATTGATCAATTTTATTTCCGAAGAAGGTTATGTCTACAACGAGATCCTATCAATAAGTTAATAAAGACATAATGTTCATCAATAAAGAATGTATAAAAACTAACAACTCCAGTCAATAAAATGCTCGCCTGTGTAATTGTTTATTATCGTGATGTTATATCCTATAAACTGTTCTTGACTAAAGAATCAATACGAATATCAATGTAAAAATAGATGTATCCAACATTATTTCCGATACTTACCACAAAAAACTAGTGTACCCGAAAATCACATCCCAAAAATCTGAAAAATAATATCCATAGCCGCACAAGAGAATATTTTCCCAGCGACATAAGCAGTTATCCCTGAAGATTTGCCGTCGGCATATCTCACTGTAGGCTGATTTATTTCTTTATACACTGTTTCCTGCTCCATTGTACCCGATAAACTCCACATCACGAAAAAAATGCGAGAGTGAGTCGGTTAATTATCGGGTAAGCACGCTCCATCTTAGGCCATAGCCTTTGCTTGCTATCATGTAAACTATGGACAAGTGCAAACCCGTTCAAGTTAAAAAAAAACGTTGGAAGTAGTTTGTAGCCACTTTAGAGTCTAGTTTCATTCTAATATAGGAATTGTCCACCTAAAAACCACAGTGTATCACTAGTGCAGCTATCGTTTCTGGTGAGCTATTGAAGAAATGCCTGACTTTTTATTGCAAATGAATTCACCGAGATTCTTTATAGGTGTTATCGCGTAATTTATACCTTGGCTTGGCAGATTGCAAAAGGAAAATAAAAGAACTGGTCATCTTTGGTCCGAGGATGGGTTGTAACTATTTCAATATTAAAAATCTACTTCCTCCAGACATACAAGGACAAGAATTTAGCAATTTGTATAGAATTGAAGGGGACATTAAAATCCGGCAATTACTTATTGAGGTTATAGAATTCTATTATGCCAGATAACAGTTAAAACAAATACATTTTGGTACGCCTCAGATAATATACCTATATACTCGTATCACGTCAGGTTTATACTCATAAAAAAATATAAAAAACATAATTTATTTAAATAACTTTGTCAAATAATAATGTGTGGAAGACACAAAACATCGCTTATCTAAGAATCTATAATTCTATAGTAGTAAATAGTTTTTTTATGGGTGTCTTTATAAAAAGTCTACGGTTGCCGGGTACGACCCGCCACGGATTATGTTTGTATGGGTCGCTGATATCTGAGATTTTATTTGTTGGCCTTTATTTTATATGTATACTTTGATGTTAGGCTACAGAAAACTTTAGAAAAAAATTAACACCGCAGAAAGTTAAGAAACATGTAAAAAATAACGGTAAATAAATTAAAATAAAAATGCTTATTGGGACAACAGCAGATCTATATTGTAAGTTAGTATTAAGTTTTTAACTAGAATAATATATAACTACTATACTTAATTGTACAAAAACTGTTATACATTAGTGTTACTTGTGTGATATTTTCAACAGTAATACTATAAAAAAAAAAGCATTGGAAAAAATTCTAAATTTGAACCTCGCATCGAACTCTTGGACACAAGCAACTTTACCTATTAGAACGGGTGGTATCGGCATTCGCAAAAATTCTAGTGTTGCACTTCCTGCCTTTCTGTCTTCTGTGCATGGCGTATCTCAACTTTGTTCATCTATTTTGAAATCATCGTCAGTTGAGATAAATTGTGCGGCAGAGGCAGTGAGAGAGTGGACATCTCTCTGTACCAATGTTGACATCCCTAAGGAACCATTCTGCCAAAAACTTTGGGATGCTCCATTGGTACAGAAGCAATTTAACTCTTTAAAACAAAATTTAATAGGTGACAACGATCGCGCAATGCTTCAAGCAGTGTCTCAACACGAATCTGGCCAATGGCTACATGCCCTCCCTTCTGCCAACCTCGGTACACTTTTCGACAATGGCAGTTTCAGAATCGCTATCGGCTTGCGAATTGGAGCTGCTATTGTCGAACAACACAGTTGCACATGTGGTAGCGATGTCGATAGGAAGGGCCTCCACGGACTTTCATGCCTTCGCAGTGCAGGCAGATTCTCCCGCCACGGCTCGCTGAATGATATAGTGAGACGGGCACTTGCCACTGTCAACGTACCATCAGTTCTTGAACCGATTGGCATGGTCCGTGACAATGGTAAGCGCCCCGATGGCCTCACACTGATTCCCTGGGAGCGGGGAAAAGCTCTTGTATGGGACGCAACTTGCGTCGATACACTAGCTCCTTCTCGCCTCAGTGGAACAGTACAAGCGGCAGGAGCCGCGGCGGACGCAGCAGAAGAAGCCAAGCGGCGAAAATATACATCATTATCGACTGATTATATTTTCGTACCGCTTGGCTTCGAAACTTTTGGTCCGTGGGGTAAAAGCACGAAGTCTTTTATAAAAAAATTAAATAAAATGTTGATTGACATCACTAGAGACAAGAACGCTGGCTGGTTCCTTGCGCAAAGGATTTCTATAGCAATCCAGCGTGGGAATGCAGCCAGCGTTCTTGGCTCCATACCACATGTAGATTGTTTAAATTTAGTTTAGATGTAAATACTCTTTTTTAGTTCTATTAGTGTTAATATGTGTAAATATTGTTTCTTATTATTTTAATAAAAATACTATTGAAACTCTTATTATTATATAGACTTTAATCTTTTATTATGAGAACCTCCTTTATAAAATTCCATTATAAATAATACTTTTTATAATAATAATAATAATAATAATAATTCATTTATTCATCTATAGTGTTACAGCGTTATTATAATATGTGATTTAATAATAAAGTGTTTCACTATGAGATAAGTCTTACATTTCTAACCTATTTACATTTTGAGTGATTTGATAAGTTATGTAATTCATTAGCTCATAAGGTACCTATTATAATTGATATTAATATAAGATAATTTAAAAAGAATAAATAAATTAAACATTTGTTAAACATATGTAGTTAGTTACTTACACTAATGTTCAGCTGTATAGGGGCTTCGTCAATAAATAATTATAAAATTACAAACTTCCTCAACTTATATTACCTATTACAACTATTTTATTGCAGTTGCATTAACCGATATTTTAAAATTACTGTAGTCATTTTTCATAAATTCCGATACACTGTAAATAGTCTGAGATAGGAGTAGTTTTTTTATATTATTCTGAAAAATGCCCTCACTCTCAATTTGTTGTATTTGTACAGGTAGCTTGTTGTAAAGTTTTTGACCCATTACTCTAGGTAATTTTTCATACATTACTAATCTACAATTAATTTTTTCTAATAGTTGAACAGGTTTACAAGCTCTGGATTTTGATGGGGGTTTTTTTTGATATTCATTTATTATAGACCTGGCATATCTAAGGATTTCAAAAATGTAAACGGAGACAGACGTCAATATGTTCAGGTTTCCGAACAGTTCCCTGCATGAGTCCCTGTAACCAGATTTCGTCAGTACCCTGATTGCACGCTTCTGCATCTTCAGGACACGTTCATAGTCTGTGGAGCAGCCCCAAAGTATGATTCCGTACGACATTACTGAATGTACGTATGCGAAGTAGACCTCTATCAGTTGCTCTTTGGAAGTCACAGCTCTTAATTGTTTCAATGCATAAATTCCCTTAGACATTTTTTTGCATGTGTTATCAACATGCTGTTTCCAAGTTAAAGCTGCGTCAATGTCAAACCCTAGTAACTTTGCTATATTAACACTTTCTATGTCTCCATTATCGGTTGGTATCGTAATTGTCTTCTTAAGAGTGGATACCGCATTGAAGCAAACTATATTTGTCTTTGATGCATTTAATTTAAGACCATTATTCTTGAACCATTGGCTCAGAATTTCTAGTGTCTCTTTAATGTTTTGTTTCAGTCCTTCAATAGAGTTACTTGACACTATTATTGACGTATCATCCGCATATTGAATAAGGGTCCCTTTCACCTTCAGATGAGCCATGTCGTTAAGGAATATTATGAAGAGTAGGTTTCCGAGAGATGAGCCTTGGGGTACGCCTACATCAATTGTCTTTGGTTCTGATCTGTAAGTTTTTCCATTAATTTTTACTTCAACAGTTTGTTGTCTATGTGTTAGAAATGACTTAATTAGGTGTCTAGTTTGATCCTTAATGCCATATATTTCTAATTTATTTAGTAGTAATTCATGGCTTACGGAATCGAAGGCTTTGGATAAATCAAGTAGTATTCCTGCCACACATTGTTTACTTTCTAGACTTAATAAAACTTTCTCTACAAATAGATGAGTGGCAGATGTGGTTGATTTACCAGCTCTATAAGCAAATTGATTGTCAGCTAAGGATTTATGTGCATTTAAATGCGTCATTACTGATTGGGATAAAACAGACTCAATCAGTTTTGATACTGTTGGAACAATGGCAATAGGTCTATAATTTTGGACTTCGTCAGTTTCGCCTTTCCCTTTGTATAAAGGGGTAAGGCGAGCTGTTTTTAATATTTCAGGATATTGTGCTGACTGTAGTAAATTATTAATCATAAATGTCATGTGATCTGCTAGATAGGGCATTATATCATTCAGCAAGTCACCAGAGATATCATAGATGTCTTTGGTTTTATTGCCTTTTATTTTAATTCTCGCCAGTTTTATTAGTTCATTTGGATAAATATTCTTTATTTTCAAGATAGGTTTTTCTGTTATATGAGATTTTAAAAATAATAGTGAATCTTCTAGATTAGGCTTATTATATGTTTTTAATTCGTCACCTATTGACACAAAGTAATTGTTGATAAAGTCAGCCACATTATTATCTGGTATTTGTTTGTTAGTTTTAGAGTCTTTGAGATTCCATGTCCATTCTTTTCTGTTCTTATTTGTCTCTTCCTTGATTACTTCCCAAACTTCTTTCTTTTTATTTTTAGATTCTTTTATGCGGTTATTGATATATTCCTTCTTTTTATTTAGCATCAATTCATTCTTATTCCTGATTTTATCTTCAATAATGTTGTCTGTTATATTTTCAGGGAACTGTCTTTGTATTACATATAAATCATGTATATCATTCTGAATTTGTATTAATTCGTCATTAATCCATGGGTTATTCTTTTTGAGCTTTCTTTTAGTTTCTCGTTTTGGGAAAAACAACTCCATATTCCATGTGAATTTGGACATAAAACTAGAAAACGTTTTATCATCATATTTTGAGAAAATGGCATCCCAATCATATGATAGCATAGCTTCACCGAACTGGCAGATTCGGTGCGGATTTACTTGTCGTGTTGAGGTCACTATATATTTATTTTCTTTGTCAATTGTAGTTTTAAGTATTATCAGTTGTGCATCATGGTCAGACACATCTGTCGGTGTTGATCTTACTGTGATTCTTGTGTTAGTGATGTGTGAAATCACAAAGTCCAAAGATGATTGGGTATTGTTTTCAATTCTGGTAGGAAAATCTACGAAATTTTTTAACTGACCTAGTCCCATTATATCTATTAGCGTAGATTTCTCCTTGGACTCTTTCAAAAAATCCACATTCCAGTCACCTGTCAATACTACGTCAGTATCCGATATACTTGATATATAGAAAAATCATGTCTTCCGTAAACTTAAGTGTGGCTCAGCGGTCACTGTCTGCTTTTCATTAAGACGCACCCTGGTGTAAGTATGACCCTTCACCAATGACTCATATCACGGCTCAAGTTATATGTGGATTTGCATTCGTTTAGCGCTGAAGGAAAACATCGAGAAGAAACCGACATGTTTGAGGGCCACAATGATTCTAAGATTCTCCGTGTCCGTGAAAAACTTGTGCGCCCACAACGATGTACCTGCCTAAAAAAAATCCCCTAACCAATTAATTCTGCAGAGAGTCACAACCCTCAGTCATGAAGAAATATACCTGTATAGATGATGATACTTAGTCTACTTTAGTCTATACTTGGTCAACCTTTAGCTTGCGGTTCACTAGTAACAATAATAATACATGTGTCCAAGCCTCACATTAGACTCCACTAAGCACAGCATCCACCATCAATATCTCATCAGGAATGATGACGAGGATCCGCCAGTCACGGCCCTGATGGATGGACATTGAACCACCATGGACTGGTTTTGACATTTTACAAGCGCCTGACACATTGTCGATACTAATTCACTTATAAAAAGATAAATGAAGCTGTAGAATCTAGTATTCTGACGAATATTATTTAATTATTTAAAAAAAGGTTAACGACTTGAGAAGCTGTTATAACTTTTTACTGCTTTCAGAACTAGAAATGAGGGTATGTATAAGTGTGTATACAGTGTTTATTATACATAGTACTTTCAGGTGTTATTTTTCTCCCTTATTAAACTATGAAGAAAAGGTCCCGAGAAAGACGAAAAACAACGCAAGTGAAAACATCTATTAGTTATTTCAAAAGTGAAGCTGCTGTTTTCTGAGCGTAATCACGCAAACTTGTCATATCGTACAAAGAGGCGAAGGATAAAACAGAAGACCGAGAATTAGGCAGCATCTCCACTGACAAGAAAGTATCTCTTAAAAACGAAGAAGGAAGGAATCACGATCACAAGTTTCACTCATTCTAGTTTTCCAATACCTATATGATTACGTTGAATTATTTTGACAACTCGTGGACGCTCGCGGCTTTGCTCGTATTATTCTCGGATTAAAAGTAAAGCCATATGACACTCCTAAGACCTCATTCTACCTACATACTAAAAATCATGATGATCCGTCAGCCGTTTTCGCGTGAAGAGCGTTTTAATAAACAGAGACAAAAATAAACAGATAAACCAATCTGCTATCAATTCAAAGTACATATCTCCAAACAATTTTTTTTATTTATATGTTCAGACTTACCTACGTCCCTTTTCAGTTGTTTTAAATTTATAGATGAGGGATGAGTTAAGACCTATCTTAAACTATACCATGTCGATACATTGATGGATGGACGTCGAGAGACAATTTTTCAGATGGAATCGATTAGATCAAGGAGTTGCTCAGTTATTCGAGAGGGTTTTTTTGTTAAAAGACGTTAATATAGTATTTTAAGATAGATTATATAGATTTTTTCAGATTATACTTCATAATATAATTTATACTATTAAATATTTGGCTCGCTGGAGATTATACAAATACATATATATGTAGACTATACTCAGAAATAGGTAGAATCAGGCGAAAAATAAGAGAAAGATATATTTATTTGCAAGATGTTGTTAAGTAATACAGATTTTAAGTGCTAAAAATTTAGAATCATATAAAGATGATGATGATGATAATTAAAGTATAATTGGAATAACTTTGCTGAATGCCATTCATATCCGTCAGTTCTACTATACATTATTTTATGTGTGAGTAATAAATTTACATTAGCCAGCTTATTTTCAAATCTTTTGCCACTAATACAAAGGAAGATATTTTTAGAACTCAGATAACATTACAGGCAAAGAGCGTACCCTCGGGCGTTTTAATTATTTGGTCTCAGTGCCGTTTTTGTAAGCTAAATCATAATTTAAGCATTCCTCGAACACACAAATATTAGCAAAGGCTCACATCCTTGCTTCCAGGTATCAAATCGGAGATATGAAACTGTTAATCAACTTACGTAGATACGCTGTAAAATAATTCGTAGTAACAAAAATGTTGTGCTATCAACGCGACAATATGACTTTTGAAAATTATCGATATATCAATACACGCTTTTTGTACGGAATATTTTTTTTATTACGCGGGATAGGTTTACGTTTGACTAACAGCCTGCCTGATGTTAGGCATTGCTGCAGCCTAGGGTGTAACACGCTTACCTAGACGATACCTATTTACTCTAGATTTGAAAACCACTGGATTGTAGTGCACTGGAAACACAGATACTGGTAAAGTATTCCAAAGCTTACCACCACCACCGATCACCGATTTTCCTACAAACACTTCAGTTTTTAAGAGACAATTTCATAGTAAACTGGCAACTTCATTTTATTCCACTGTTCAACGATAATTAAAACAAAACCGGTCGAACTTACATAAAACAAATCGTCACAAAACCGACTATTATTCCGTTCCCATGTGTATGTTTTTTAATTTTAGGAAAACAACTGTCTTTAGTTTTTTAAGTGTTGGTAGCTCAGCTAGCGGAGGCAATCGCATGCAATTACCAATGTTAAGCAAAGGTCGACGCGGTCAGTCTTGATGGGTGACCAAAAAGTGGTATTCCATTTTGGGCGCTTCCGTGGATCGGATGACAAGTTAAATTGTAAGTCCCGACTGTTTGTCTAACACGGCAGTCATGAAGCCATGTCAGAGGCCCTCAGGGCGGCTTGATAAACTCTCGACACCAGAGTTGGCCACTCTCATTCGATAAGAAGAAGAGTGTTGGTATTAGGTACTATTCTACAAGATAAGTTCATTCAATTTAATTCTCTAGTTCTGTGCCAGATACAAAACAAACAGTCTCTGTTCAAACTTGTGTGTTAAAGGAAGGTGGATGAAGTCTTTTAACAAATTGCCACTAATTTTTATAGGTTTAAAAATAAAGAGATTTATTAATGTTATAAAATGAATACCTATGTTCTAATAATATAATAAAGCTGAAGAGTTTGTTTGTTTGTTTGAACGCGCTAATCGCAGAAACTACTGGTCCGAATAAAAAAAAAAATGTGTTGAATAGACCATTAACGAGGAAGGCTTTAGGCTATAATAACATCACACTGCAACTAATAGGAGCGATGAAACAATGGCAAATGTGGAAAAAACGGGGAAAATTATTCATATTTGAGGGCTTCCGTTGCGTGTGCAGCGAAAACGGTTTAAGATATCAAAAAGATGTGTATGAAAGAATGATTCCTCTTAAAATGATCTAACAAAATGACCGGAACAGTATATGTCTATCTTTAAAGGTTAACTCACGAGAACCGTATTATATAATAACTATTCCACGCGGACGAAGTCGCGCGCTAGTATATTATAAAATCCAGCCAAATAGTACCAGCTAGTATATTTATTTTTTTATTTATTAGGCACACAACACAATACACAGAAAATACATGATTAACAACAAAACACATAAAAGGTAATGATCTATTCTGTGCATCAAACACATGTGTGCACAACATGATTATAAACAGAGACAAAGTTCAGTAAGTTAACTAAACTAAACTAAAACAATTAAAATAATTCATTTATAACGATACTTATGGAAGTTACAGTTAATTGTAAATATTAAACAAAATTATAGAAAAAAATTATAAAAACACGGCTAAGGTACAACAGGAATTTGTGTAGCAATCAAAACAAAACAATGTGAAATACAACATTATATTATTATTATATTAAAACACCTTATATAAATTATTTCTAAAAGAACTGAGACTAATTCCGAATATGTCTAGATCTTCATCATTGTTATCCGAGGCGTTACAACTCTCAAGTTCGTTATAGGACCGACACATACGCACCACAGGGCTATTTTTAGATACATTATTTCTATAAATGTCATTAGTGTAAAATACATTACATGAGCTGCGTCTGAGATTATATTTTGAGTTTATTTTAACAGATGCAAGCAAGATAGGGCAATCTACAGTGGAGTGTATAATCCTATGTAGATATAATAGCTCAGCGACCTGTCTCCGGACGGACAGCGGACTCAGTTTGAAGTGTGTAACGCGGTCCTCTTACTCCGGGTACATGCGCTGCAGGCCGTGGCGGCGGCACAGCGCGGTCAGGCAGCGCCGCTGGATACGCTCTACGTTACTTGTGTGAGTTTTATAGTAGGGTGACCATACTACGGCTCCATATTCTGCGATGGGCCTAATCAAACTTTTGTAAAGGTAAAGTAGACTGCTTGGATTTTTAAAGGGTTTAGTGATTCTGAGAGTGAACCCTAGGAGTTGATGACATTTTTTAACAATATTGTATTTAATATTAAATTTGCGAGTCAAATAAAACTCCTAGATCTCTGGCCTCCGTTTTACGAGCGAGGCTAGCTCCGTTTATGGAGTAACTGTAATTATGCTTGAGTTGTCTAGTCGCAAAGGAAAGGACAAAACATTTATTTATATTTAGGCTCATTCTATTCTCATGGCACCAATCATTTACAGCCTGAATGTCTGTCTGCAGTATGCAACAATCGTTTATATTTCTTATAGATCTATATATCTTTAAATCATCGGCGTAAACAAGACAGTCGCTTTGAATATATATTATAAAATCTCTATAGATTATGTAGTAAAAGCACAGGTAGAGATTAAGAGTTTTCAAATCACCTTTAAAGCGTACTCATATACCCGATTTGGATCGTGATAAATTATAAATAGGTATTAATAATTCTGCAAAAGAGTAAGCAGTGACAAATTCTGAAAGTGCCTGACATAGTTTCATACATTACATTCTTCTTTTTCCTTTATGTTTATTTCTCGCCAGCCAAAAGTTGCCTAGAAGAGATCGCTTTGGGCGATAAGACCACCGCTTGTGGCACTAGTTTGGTTATAATTTAATTTATGATCTGTTTTTTTTATTTTGTGTCAACAACAAAGAGTTTATCTATCTATTTATCTAAAACGTATTTATACTATTTTTTGTGCATCTATGTTATCACTTCAAGTTACTATAGAAGTACCTACGTGAAAACTTTAGCCCGAAATTTGCCAAGGCAATGAAAACTTCAGTGCAAAAACAGCGGCCGTCTAATGTACACAGAAGTGGAAAGTATTGCTCTGAACGCAATTTCTGCAATTCGGTTACTGTGTACAGTACACTGATATTAGTTTCTGGTATTTTTAGTGTGGGAGATGTGGGTGGTTCCGGTTACTAATATTTTTTTTAAAGGCATATGGTGTTACGAGGTCAAGACTTACTTTCGGCTGGTGTGTTTCTTGTATAAAAATGTGATAACTTAACTTCTTAGAGCCCATGTCTGCTTGAGGTAGGTAAATGATAGTAACAAAATTTAATTTTATGAGTAATCTAAATAGGTACTGCATTTACTTTTTGTGCCGGTCTTAATCTATTACATGAATATAGCAATAATAAATTTAATGTTTTCTTGAATAAAATAGTATGCATTTTATCAAAAAATGGTTGGACTACTTACTAATTTAATATAAGTTTCTCGTTTTAGAAATTTGTGACTATCTTAAATCGTAAATGTGTTTTATATAGCGCAGAGCGTTTCCCGGTAAGTACATGTTCTTACGCAACCCGGTTTAGCTTAGGGTGCCTGACGGGTTAATTAATAAGAAAAAAGAACTGTCACAATTAAATAACCAAATTAAAATTAATATATCTTTATCTTTACTGTAAATAAGATTAAGCTCATGTTTTGAATAAATGAAATAAAAAAAACTTAAAACCAATTTATATAGTAACAAAACCACCCACTATCTCCCACTCCTAAGTCAACAGGCAAGCAGCAGCTATTTATTTAGTTTTATACTCCTACAGCATGCGGAGATGAGGTGCAAATGAAAATGTTCACCCAACTAGAAACTACAGCTTGCTGGCTTTGGTTTTATGAAGATATCTTTCTTAGAATAATTTGGGTAAAACGAGAAGAAAAATAGCTTGAGCTTGATGCCGATAAAATAATGAGGTACAGTGAAACCTGGATTCTACTTGAATCTTTAGTTACTCCACTGATTTACTTAAGTTACATTTGAATTTAAAATTACATATTTCGGCGACATTTTAATTTAATTTTCTTTATTTGGATAATGCGTCTAAATGAAGCCTTTTTTATTTATTGTTTTATTTTACAGAGGCTTAAGTAAGTTAAATTAAGATTGAAGTAGTTAAGCATGAAAAAAAACACATTCTAACTCACTAGCATTCGTTTTTCGTATTCATTCACTTGCGTCCTTAAGTGTTAAGTGACAGTCTAATTATATTATCTACCACCATGCCAAATTTCATTCAAATCTGTTCAGTCGTTTGAGCTTGAAGAATTAACAAACCTTAAAACACGCACAAGCACACTTATTCTAATGATATTAGTAAAAATCGTAAAGAATATCAATATATATGAACATTAACATTTTGTCAAGATCTCCTCAAAAATTACAAGATGGCATAATTTCCAAAAGTAAGCTTGTTATCTTGCGTCTTAAAAGTTCGCAAATTTTCAGTCCGATCATAAATTTTACGGTTACTTATTCTAAGCGAGTATATTTTATGCAAGTGAGATGCAAGACCATCTGAGGCGGTTCAGCCAACATTAGCATAAGTCAAAGTCAAAGTCAAAGATATTTATTGCGAAATATAGGTACAATTGATGGTAGTGAGATTACATAGGAACTCTATACTTCCACCCATAAGGCGTGCAAATTACAATTAAAATAATATACAACATTGAAAACTTAAATTTAAATATACTTATGTTACTATGAATATTGTATACCTAATGTCAATATATCTGTAATATGGGCTTATGTCTGGAATTATAATTGCCATAAAATTAAATAATTTACAAAAAACAAATTTGTTGTAAAATCAATATGAAAAGTTATATAAGTCAGATGGTACGGTCAAGAAGAAAAGATTTGATAGAGTAATAGGCTTTTCCTACCAAAAACATTTTTAGTTTGTGCTTAAATATGCCCAAAGAGTTGGCTTCTTTGATTGACAATGGGAGTTTATTATAAATTTGTATGCCCATGTTAAAGATACTATTACCATAAATTACAGTTCTTTGTTATAAGGAATTGTTAGTACGTGTATATTATAAATCTATCTATACGAGTTCATATAATACAGCTGAAGAGGGTCGAAAGTTTGAACATTGAAGATATTTATATCTATACTATTATTATAAAGCTGAAGAGTTTGTTTGTTTGAACCCGCTTATCTCAGGAACTACTGGAGCGAATTAAAAAAAAATTGTGTTAAATAGACCGCTTATCGAGGAAGGCTTTAGGCTATATAACATCACACTGCAACTACAAGGAGCGAAGAAACAATGGAAAATAAGAAAAAAACGGGGAAAATTATTCATCTTTGAGGGCTGCGTGCGCTGCGATAACAGTTCAAGATATCAAAAAAATATGTTTGAAAGAAATATTCCTCTTAAAATGATCTAACAATATGTTTGCGACAGTATATGTCTATCTTTTAAGATTAACTCACTAGAACCGTTTTTATGATAATAACTATTCCACGCGGACGAAGTCGCTGGCATAGCTAGTTACAAATAAGTATAAGTCATTTAAGAGTCCCAAAGGGCAGTTTAAATATCTTTTTGCTGTCTATCGGACATAAAAAAGGTAAAATAGTAAACTAAAGCCTTACGAAACTCTCCGTAGCCTTTTCATTAATTTAACATGCAAGTTTATACGCGTAGACATATTTTTCAACACTAAGATAGCATAAAAGTATAATTTTACTGCTCATATCACATAATGTGCATTAATTTATAACATAACTGTGCTAAATATGATCTTATAACGCAATAGACGCAACATAGTAGCAATTTCATATTACACGGTGCAGTAATAGTAAAAATGTTATGAATTTATCAGAGACTTGCAAAATTGATTGGATTAAATATGAATTTGAAATTAATTAAAAATCATAGATAGATAGATAGATAAACTCTTTATTGTAACACACATTGACAAAAAAAAGACAAACAGAAACACAAAAGACTTAAAAAAAATAGTGCCACAACTGGCGGCCTTATCGCTAATAGCGATTTCTTCCAGGCAACCGTAGCATGGACAGGAGTCGAAAGAAATATAAAGGATGGGGTGTTCAAAAAGAGAAAATATATACAAATAATAAAAATATTCAATAATATATATATATATATATACATACAATAACAAATAACACATATTACATATACGTGCAAATAACTATAAATATATAACACATATACATATTATACCCATATACTATAACGACAAAAGGAGACAACTATAAACACACGAATTCAACAGCAGATTATTGAGCTATTGAGTTTAGGTACCAGTTTTGAGAGCCTGAGTTTTGAAAGCCTCGAGAGTCTGAGCTTGCTTGATACACAAAGGCAAGGCGTTCCACAAATGAACAGCTCTTGCTGCGAAAGAATTTTTATAGAAAGAGGTGCTGGCCGTAGGAGTCTTAAGAATAAGCGTACCTGATGACCTCAGATTTAGGGAGTGGGAGTCATGCACATAGGAAAATTTACATTTTAAATAGGACGGGGTGGTGGGATTGAACAAAATGTTGTAAACTAAAGTAAGGATATGAGTATTCCGTCGTAGCTGAATGGGAAGCCACTTGAGCTTTGCGCGAAATTCGGATACTTGATCATATTTGCGTAACCCAAATATGAATCTAATACAGAAGTTTTGTAGGAGCTCAAGTCTGACAAGTTGATCAGCACGTAAGTCTAGAAAGCAGGCGTCAGCGTAATCTAGGATAGGTAGAAGAAGAGATTGAGCGAGCGCAACTTTGGTGGCAGTGGGTAAAAAAATTCTGAGACGTCGTAAAGACGCCCCGGACGCAAACATTCTACAACTAATAGCATCCAGATGGGCATCCCAACTCATGCACCGATCCATAGTAACGCCAAGATTTTTGACCGACTCGCTGTACGGAATAATAGTCCCATCAAAGATAACGTCACCTCTGGAGTTGTGGTCAAGCTTGAAGCAAAAGGTTGGCGACATCTGCCATACTTTGTTGGTGCCAAATCAACAGGTGAAGAAACAACAATGGATGACAGATGAAATTCTGGATTTAATGGAAAAACGCAGAGCCTTTAAGAATACAAATTCCAGTAAATACAGCGAGTTGGACAAGCTTATACAACGGAAAATAATTCATGCTAGGGACAGTTTTTACAAGGACAAGTGTGATCGCATGGAACGTCTGCTTCATAATCATGACAGCTTTAATCTGCATAAGGAGGTTAAGGAGTTGGCGGGTCTGAATAAAAAGCCTAACTTCAATATACTGTGTGATGATCATGGCAATTTCCTCATTGATATGGATAGCAAAAAGCGTACATGGAGCATATACATAGAGCAAATGTTTGCAGATACTACAAGAAGTCTCAGTGGTTTATCCACGAGTGATACTGGACCACCCATTATATCATCAGAAGTGAAGCATGCATTAAGAGCAGCCAAAGCGGGAAAGGCACTGGGGCCGGATAATATACCCGTCGAAGTTCTCAAGCTGTTGGAAGACGGATATGTAGATGCTCTTACACGTCTATTTAATGAGGTCTATAACTCGGGAACTCTCCCTGATGACTGGCTCAGATCTACGTTTATTACTCTACCGAAAAAGGCTCATGCCAAAAAGTGTTCGGAGTATCGTACGATAAGTCTGATGAGCCATGTACTCAAGGTATTCCTGGCTATCATCCACAACAGGATACGACCACAAAGTGATGACCAACTTGGGGAGAGTCAATTCGGTTTTCGTTCTGGTATGGGTACGCGTGAGGCACTATTTGCTTTGAATGTTTTGGTGCAGAAGTGCAGGGATATGCAGACTGACGTCATTCTTTGTTTCATCGATTATGAAAAAGCGTTTGATCGCGTTAAGCACGATATCCTGTTGCAACGCTTGATCGACGTAGGCTTAGATGGCAAGGACATCAGGATTATAAAAAATCTGTACTGGAACCAAAGAGCTACAATCCGCGTAGAGAATACAGAAACGGATTCCCTTGAGATTCGCCGTGGCGTTAGACAAGGATGTATCTTGTCACCCCTGTTGTTCAACTTGTACTCGGAAGCTATAATATCTGAAGCGTTGGAGGGGCTAGAGGTTGGTGTCAAAGTAAACGGAAAGGTAGTTAATAATCTGCGGTACGCCGATGATACCGTACTCATAGCGTCATCCGAAGGAGACCTACAGAAATTACTGGACAGGGTACACGAGTGCAGTTTGAAAGCAGGGTTGAGCATGAACGTATCCAAGACTAAATTTCTGGTTGTATCGAGAAACCAAATGAATCCCAGAATCACCGTTGCAGGAGCAGATCTGGAACGGGTGCAGAAGTATAAATACCTCGGTGCTTGGGTCAATGAAGAATGGGATAGCGAACAGGAAATACGAACCCGGATTGGAATTGCCCAAGCCACCTTAAAAAGAATGGGTAAAGTCTTATGCAGTCGTCAATTGTCCATAAAGCTCAGAGTAAGACTACTCCAGTGTTATGTGTGGCCTGTAGTATTGTATGGTAGTGAAGCCTGGACTTTGAAAGCTAACACACAAAAATTTCTTGAAGCTTTCGAGATGTGGTGTTACCGTAGAATGCTACGCATTAGCTGGACACAGAAGGTTTCCAATGAACGAGTGCTCCGACGCGTCGGCAAGAGCCGCGAGCTTTTGCAGACCATCAAAAAGAGAAAAGTCGCCTATTTAGGACATGTCTTGCGACACGAGAAATATGACCTCCTCCAACTCATAATGATGGGCAAAATCGCAGGCAAAAGACGCGTTGGAAGAAGAAAGAAATCGTGGCTGAAAAATATACGAGAATGGACGAGTATTGCCAGCGTAGAAGAACTTTTTCGCTTGGCACAAGATAGGGACAAGTTCGCTGAGCTGACGGCCAACCTCCATTAAGGAGAGGCACTGGAAGAAGAAGAAGAAAGATAACCGAAGGTAAAGTAGTCCAGTCAACCTTAGACAGCATACGTGAACTGCCCACAACGATGACCTGAGTCTTCAAAGTATTTAATTTCAAGCCAAAAGTTTGACTCCACTGCATGATTCGGCAAAGATCAGCGTTGGTAGCAGCCACCGCAGAATCAAGCTCATTGACACGTGCCTGGGTGTATATTTGGAGGTCATCCGCGTAGAGGTGGTAGGATGATGCAATGCAATGAGATATGGAGTCTAAAAGCGGTACAGTCAATACTTTATGAAGTCATAATGTTTGATTAATTTTCAGATTAAGTTTAATATTTATTTTCCTGTTATTTTAGAGAAAATCAAAGTAAAATGAGGAAATACTTTTAATTTGATGATTTTCATGGAACTTAAACTAATACTACTACTACTTTAGTTTGAAATAATAAGTGAATTAACAGTCATTCACTACTTTTTATTGATATAAATCTGTATTCATTAACAGTAAGAAGTTATCATCAATCTTAATTTAAAGATTGCCACTAACATTATATAATACAAATACAAATATTTTATTAATAAATGTCAATTTACAGGTCAAAATGTCATTTAACTTGTATGTATACTGTATTATTTAGTATTTTGATAAAACTTATCTACTGAGTAGATTGTTTTGCTCAAAAGTAACAATTTTATTTTTTTTTTTCTTTTTACGTGAAATGGTATTGCACTTGACCGTAATTCGCCTGATGGTAAGCAATCATTACGGTCTAGGATGGAACGTGCTTACCCAGTAAGAACCGATTCACTCTCGCTTTGAAGATCGCAAGGTTATATTCCGCGGGAAACAGGGAGTCAGGCAGGGAGTTCCACAATTTAGCAGTTCGCACTATAAAAGTGGAAGCAAAACGCTTAGTGCGAGTCTTGGGAACTTCCACCATAATAATATCATAATACATATTTAAAATTTTCATATCTCTCTACTCGTAAGTAGTATCGTAAGATCATGACATCTTATGTAAGATTCACTTATGATTTGATGTAAGTCACAAATCTAAGTTATTTACAAGTTCCATTCCTTATAAGCCCATGTTCATAGAAATGAAGCTAAATAACTACTAATAGTAGTAATACTGCTGCAATAGCCCGGGGGGCGCTGTTTATAGCTATGTACATTGTTGAGTAGGAACACATTTCACGGAATGAGAATGTATCTTGATAAAACCATTTGTAGAATAATTATTGTGGTTCTTTTCATGGCAAAAGTGTGTTTTAGTTCTGTATGTAAATGTTTTGCTGTTTTTGTCATATTTTGTTTATTATATTTTATCAGAATCATCTTTAATGAATCATTTTATTTTATACTAGCTGAGCCTGCGACTTCGTCTGCGTGGAAAAGTTATTTTGGGCATAAATTCTTTAAATTGTGAACCGTTTTCGCACGCAACCGAACAAAGATGAATAATTTTCCTCCGTTTTTTCCACATTTTCCATTGTTTCTTCGCTCCTATTATTTGCAGCGTGATGATAAATAGCCTTAAGCCTTCCTCGATAAATGGTCTATAGAACACAAAAAGAATTTTTCAATTCGCACCAGTAGTTCCTGAGATTAGCGCGTCCAAACAAACAAACTCTTCAGCTTTATATTATTAGTATAGATGTATTTTTGTAAAAGTAGGTTGGAAGTTTCTTTGTCTTATTTACGTCATTTTAGAACATAATTTCAGAGTCTGATATGTTTATGATATAATAAAATGACTGACATTAGTTTTCAAAGTGTAGCAAAAGTAAGTGTGTCTGCTAAACATCACATGTTCCAGAACCTGTGTAAATGGGAGACATCTCTGCTTAAGAGGTCCCATATTTTATCCGAGCCCATCTGAGGTCGCCAGATAGCAAGGAACAAGTTATGGCACAATTAAGGTGACGTCATGACAAAATTCTGTCACTTTTACGACCCCGCTGGCAATTTTACGGCTGGTATTTGACGGAATACAAGAAATATGCGTTAAGGTTTAGAGGGAGTTCTGGATGTAGGGTTCTTGGAACAGTCTTATGTTAGAAAAAAAGATAAACGAAGTACGGAGTGTGCTTCATTTACATCATTTATGTTATTATAATAATTTGCATTAAATTGTATAATTTTCGCGATACAATTGGAAGCATATACTTTTAGTATGCTTCTAAAACGAACCCTATTTTATCAAAATGTAGACTTAAGAACTTTTTATAATGTTTACCAGTTACTAAGTCAATTGAGCAAAAAAGTGTGAAAGTAATTTGAGCAAATTCCATTTATTAAATTAAGAAAAAAATAACTTTATGTAACTCTACTTTGACATTATAAGTTTTTTATATAAATTTAAGTTTAACCGACTATTTGCTACCAGTAGTTTTGTCACGCCTACTTGGTTTTAAATGTATACTCATAGTATAGCTGTCTCTTTTATCCATTATAATGATAGTAAACGTTGTCTGTCATGCCACACAAGTAAGTCAGTTTGTTTGACATATCTGTAACAAACTATATCTATGTGCAAAGCAAAGCGGCGGCTGTGTGTTGTGGCCAATTTTGTGGATTTATTTGCATGCACGTTGTTTTAGGAAAATTGGGGCAAAGATCTTGGGCCTTGTATGGTAGGTATGTGTTTAGTATTTTACTAAACACCAATAAAGATAATCTATAAAAAATAACTCTTTACTGCCTGATGTTAAGCAAAACTATAGTCTAAAATGTAGCACGCGTGTCTAGAAGAAATCTTTTTACTCAAGATTTTAAGACCCTTGGGTTATAATTTTCTGTAAACAGCAGGTAGAGAGTCTCATAGTCTCAAACTCAAATCATTGCTCAATATATTTATAAAAGAATAATAGTTAGGAGAGTTTGTTATAGATTTTTGTTAAAGAATATTTAGTAAATAAAACATTTTCTGGTGTACGCAAGGTGTACCTACCTAATAACTATATGTTGCACAAATAATAAAAAAAAAACAAATAAATTAACAATCTGTTATGTTAGTTATAGAACATTGTAGAAAATAAAAGATTAAATACTACAAAATAAACCAAATTTTTGACTCAAACTAAATCATGCAATCAACTTTACTGTAAAAATCTAGTAAAATTCTCAATCTAAATTGAAAACCGTAAAGCTGCGTAAAGTGATAAATGTGTTTGTGCTTATAAAACTGACAGCTGTCAATCTGATACTGTTTATGGCTGCCCACCTGACTGGTCCCTTGACAGTTCACGAGATAGGCTGTCAAATTTGATGTCAAACCGTGAGTGATCAAATTTTGAAGTTCACTTTTTAACAGTCGGCTGTAATTTTTAACCTATACCTACTCAAAGTACATGATTCTTTGCAAACGTTTTTATGGCCTGCCTAGCTTGCTGCTTTATGATAAACGAACAAAACTGTGTAATGCAAATCCAATTATAAATAAGTATTGTGGCAGATATATGTACCTAGTCTCAAAGTATCACTATTTAACAGGAAATTATTTGAATCATATTTCAATCATTTTACTAATTAGTAATTTTGATGACCGGCAAAATTTGCGTCCAGCCAAAAGGTAAATGTATGTTTTTTGACTTCATGACTATGCGTTTATTTATACATATACAATTGTACATACATATATATGATTTTTTCAGCAATCTACATATATATGTATCTTTACTTTCCCACTCCTGGACAGAGGTCTCCCCCAACTCCGTCCATGAATCATTTATAGATATCATAAATATATAAGATAAATTACACATGTTCACTAAATCTTATAAACCTTACACCGCCCAAAACACAACTCTCCAGAAGAAAATAACGTCAGCAAAACTTCGAATCAGCTCATTCAAGATGGGTTAATATTTTATGTAGTGTGCGAACTGAACAGTTGTGGCCACCTAGAGAGCACTTTACTGGAAGATTCAATATTTACTACGGCCTACTTGTTACAGGCTTACAATGTTTTGATATGGTATAGATGGAGGTATAAGTATATTATGAGGTAGGTAGTTGGTAAGAAACGCATAACTTTGGAAGTGCATTTATAAACATTCCCGTACTATCCAATGGCTAATGAGACTCCACTACCGACTAAAACCTACCACGAAGTCCCTTCGTTTCGGATAGGCCGGTTTTCGCGGGTAAGCTAGCAATGGTCCTTCGCGATTCCCTCCGAGCTACCTACATAGGTTCACTGTCAACGTAGACCCACCAAAGTTAGTTTTTACCTACCATAAAAACTGAGAAAGTTTGTTTGTCGGCCTCAAGAAATTTTTGAAAAAGATCTTGTTTTATCAAGAATATTTTTGTGTTACAATAAGTGATACGTATAATGATGATGATAAATGCAGCTAATCTAAATATAGTCTGTACTGCAGTTAGACAACTAATTGGCAACAAACGCATTATCTTTTAAGGTAGGCTAAAAGAACGTCATAAATAACAACATGTCATCTACGACTTTTGAAAATAGTAGAAGAAATATCGATTAAAAATACATAACTAATTTATGTTATATAATATACTAAAAACTTACAAATTGTTTTAATTGAAGTGTCGAACGCAGCGCTTTGCTTCTACGTTTATTGTACGGACGGCAAAGCTCTGGAACACTTTACCAGAAGCTGTGTTTCCTGCGAACTACAATCCAGGGGTTTTCAAATCTAGAGTTAATAGGTATCTCCTAGGTAAACGTGTTACACCCTAGGCTGCAGCAATGCTTAACATCAGGCAGGCTGTAGTCAAACGTAAACCTATCACACGTAAAAAAAAAATAAAAAAAATAATTGACGTATTAAAAATACAGAAAACTTATACAAAACAGATATTTACAAAAAGTTCAGCACACCGCCCATGTTGTCGCTGTGCGGCAGGGAACCCAGGATATGTTATAATTATTATAATTTATGTTACCATAATATGAAAATAATATTGATATAATTAAATTAGAGTGTTAATATATTTATGTAGGTTCAGTAACAACAGATGTCCTAAATTATGTTTTTATGAGATATTAAAGCCATTTATTAAAGTAATTTAATATAATGAACAACATTATTACTTATTAAATATTCATTAACAAAATAACAATTATATAAACATGACCAAATAAATAAAAACTCAAAGCTTGGTCGGAAAATTTGAAACATAACTAATTACAAATCACTTTGTAAGCTGCCAATGAAATAAATTAGTTTCGTGCGGTACAAATTTGATTTTAATTAAAATTGTCGATACAAAGTGATATTATATTGGTAAGCGTGAACCGCCGATACTAATGCATTTTTGAATGATAAATTTGTTCGTGTAAAACTCACAAATATTCGGTAAAACTTAGTTATTGATTACGATATATTTGTCATATTACGATAGTAAGGTGGGTTACTCTGGAGTCACGTCCGTCACGCCAAACTTACTTAAAATACTAACAAGCATACTGACATGCCAGGTGCTTACCAAAGTTAAGCAACGGTCGACGCGGTCAGTTCTTGGATGGGTGATCGAAAAGTGGCATTCCATTTTGGGCGCTTCCGTGGGTCGGATGACAAATTAAATTGTAGGTCGCGGCTGTTAGTCTAGTACGGCAGTCGTTAAGCCATGTCAGAGGTCCTTAGGGCGGCTTGATAAACTCTCGACATCAGAGTTGGCCACTATCATTCGATAAGAAGAAGAAGTAGAAGGTGCTTATATTTCTTTTTTAAGTTTACTTAGTTGTAATTAATGCGTAAAGTCAGAAAAACTTTCTCACGTCGATTGATTAAAAAGATGGTTCAGATTGATAAAATTAATAGTTTTAGGCTATAAAACGTGATATATTTTGTAAATCACATGATAATTTAAAAAAAATATCACTAGCAATATAAAAAATGCTAGCAAAACTATCAAGAATTCATAAGCAGTTTGTCATATTCATTAAAGTTAAAATTAAATCTTTAACTTAAATCCCCAAATTTTACTTACAACGCATGTTCAGTGCGAATTAAAAACTAAACCCCGAGCGAAGCAATCTCCCAAGTTTATATGTTCGATCGCTGACGCCGGCCGATAAAGAAATATGGTTGAACGTATTGACATAGCACCGTAAGAGACAGGACCTAAAACTGTTAGTGCCATTCGCTTCCAAAAAAAATGAATTAGCACCTATGTATTGATTGATTATCATTTTATCAATTACAATTAAAAACAGATAAGAACTAATGTAGTAGTTTATATGAACGTATACTATGTACTGAACAAAGTGTTCGTAATATCCAATGGAAAGATGAATAACTACAATACAATAAAACTTTAGTAAATCAAAAAAATACTAAATTAAACTTACATTATGTTAAAAAGTGATTTTAAAAATTTTATACTTACAATAGAATAAAAAGTTAAACTACTTCTGAAACTAAAAAAAATAATACTTAAGTTAATTAAATGGGACCCAAGTCTACACACACTCTGCCGCAAGGTATATCCAAAATGCATCTCATGTATCAATTCGCACTTAAACGTGTCCTACACTTGGTCTTAACATTAATATGTAATTAGTAGTAATTAAGTAGTTTTAAGTATAGGTTTATTTTTAAATTTATATATTTCTTGTTTGTACTTGTTTCATTATTATTTGCTACAATAAATGTTTTTCTTTCTTTCTTTCTTTCTAATATTAGCACTTATCGACAGATGTCAAATCGGGTATGAGTATGTATCATAATGTATGGTTGAAACTAAATAAATAAAAAGTTTTTTTGACTATTTACAATTAATGAACTTTACATTAGGTTTAATTTACTAATAGTTTAATAAACTAACAGTAAAACAAATAAAAATAAAAGAAAATGCTTCGTCCATGTCTACAAACTTCTTCAACACATCGAAGTGGAAAGCCGTGAATAGCACGAACTGCGTTTTGACCTTCCCATGTTTTATTTGTTCTGGATCGAAACCAGTTTAAAATGTATATTCAGTAAATTTAAGAACATAATTCTGTTTTGTGTGCCATAATAAATAAATAAATTCAAATTCAAAATATCTTTACTAATCCATTCAAGGTGTGCACACATTTCTATTTACATTTGTATTGCTGCAATTTGTGTTGTACGCTGAGGGTTTTCTGTACACCATACTAGATATATTTCGACTCTGTATTATGATGTACAGTTTTCCCGCTATTAAATATGCTTCGTGCGTTTACGAAATAGTTTAAGATTTTAAATTTTATATTAAGTTTTTGATTTTAGAATATTTAGTTTTAATCTTAGCAACGCCCTAATTCCCCTCTGAACAGGGTAAATGTAAATAGGTACATTTAAGTATGCTAATAAAGAAATTTAATTAAAAATTGAGTGCTTGTATGCCATGTAGTAGTCCGTATTTGTTCTATGTTGCCGCGTTGGACTTTGGCGTCTCGTTCGATTCTTGAGAATATTCTCATTCAGCACTTGCAGATTTCTTAATCTCGCTTTTTATGCAGAATATGTGGGATATTCCAGTTCAAAATCTATGTTAAAAATGTTGAGTGCGAGTCGAGCAAGAAGCAAATTAAGTTATTTAGCCGCTAGAGGCCATAGGTTAATTAGATGTAAAGTAAGAAAAAAAATTCACTATGTTTTCGCCAGGTCACCCATCCAAAAACAAACCATAACGGCCTACATAAGTAAAATAAAAATTAAAACTCACTGTTCTTCTATTAGCAAATTTAAAACACATTATTTGAAACTGTAACTGCATTGCTACATATTCAAACAGAAACTACATGCAGATTCAAATAATTGTTGTTTTTTATATAATTTCCTCTCGGACACCAATTCATAAACAAACCACTGTCTTAAAGCAAAAAAAAACCATAAACTGCATCCAGATATATGTATAATAATAATTGCATTTGTTTTTTTTTTATGCGCGGTCATCGATCCAAAGCCAAGTCACCGACTAACCTAACCAAATCTAAACCACTTGGTTTCAATCCACCCACGAGCAGTACGTTGCATAAAGCTGCAATCGAAAGAGTTACGAGGTACAGATACAAACGCTTTATTGGCGCTTCGAGATATATGTAGATACACACACTTTATTGGACTGAGGAATTACTATGAGAAAGTCTCTCTTTGAGTCGTATTTCCAAATAAATGAGGATAATATCATATTTCCATTTTGAGCGCTTCCGTGGGTCAGTTGACACGTTAAATTGTAGGTCCTGGTTGTTTGTCTAGTACAGCAGCGGACCTTAGGGCGGTTTGAAAACTCTCAACTCATCACCAGAGTTGGCCACTCTCATTCGATAAGAAGAAGAAATAGACATTATTATAACTGAGGGTCAAGACTCCCCCACAGAACTAATTCATTAGGGGAGCTCTCTTTACATTATGATGCGCGGCGCCTTCCACGGAAGACACATGGCCTTGGATATTGTTGTCCTCAAACCAATCCACACATAACATAAAAAAACCAGTCATGGTGTAGGGCCGGATTCAAACCGGGGAATGTCAGGATGAAAGCAGACGCTGAGCCACAGTCACTTATGAGATACATTTAAAAAAATATACATTTGGACATTGATTTTTACCACAAGCGACTCTTACCTTACCTACTTTTACAACATGCGTTGTCGTCAAGTAAAATTTAATTATATTTACTATTAATATATCCTGTAAAAAACACATAAAATAAAAAAGTGAAAATTGAAATTAATGAAAGTGAATGAAAAAAAAAAGATTGGCAATAAAAAATAATTCGCGAAATATTAAAACAATATTATCTATTCCATAACGTTTTATGCTTCATTGTTGACCCCCAAATCGGACACACGAATAGTTGATTTGTTTTGTACAGGTCGCCTTCGCAAACGGCTTATATAAATCATGCCTCCTTATTTCAACGAAATACATAGACACATTACATTACTTTTGGTTTTTTAAAACAGAAATTAGTAGAGGAGTAAGCTTCTTACAAACATATATTTGTACTAAACTAAATAACTTTTATGTCATGAAATATGCCTAAGTCACGTCACTTTACATAAAATGGTAATCATATACAAGGTGTAACAGAAGGGTGTGACAATACTTATACTATACATACCTATGTATATATAGAATACAGCCCACTGGGTTTCAGAATTCTAAGTGTCATAGATTTCGAGTAATCATAAGTTGAACTTTTATTAAAACTTTAAGACTTGCAACCCTACATCTTATCATTTTGAGCGTTCATTGACTTTTCTTTCATTGACAAATGACACGGCGCGGCGGTGTCTCTCTGAGAGCGCGAGAGAGAGAGAATACGTTGCGTTAAAACTAATGCTAGAACGGGATGAAAGAATGTGTGCTCATTTCGGTTTCGTCACTCGCTAGGGCTGCCACGAAATCAAGTGAAAAATATTATCTAATTTTTGTATGGTAAAAAATATATGCGATATAATTTTTCATATTTTGGTATATGACTCCTTACATGATATATATGTATACTCTTTAATATTGTCACAACCTTCTGTTACACCTTGTATATTTTATTAACAATTTCTGAGAAACAATCAATTATACTACATAAACATAGTTGGTATGCAAAATTTTACACGTGTGCCCTAAAGCTGAAATCTCTCTCTCTTTTGAGCCGTATTCGTCATGTTTGAGGGTCGAGACTCCCCCGTAGAATTAATTCGCTAGGGGAGTTTTCTTGGGCAGATACATCGTGGTGGGCGCCCAGGTCCTTCCACGGAAGACACAATTATGTCCTCGGATATTGTGGTTCTCGAACATGTCAGTTTCCTTACGATGTTTTCCATCACCGTTAAGCGAGTGCAAATTCACACAAAACTTGAGAATACAAGTCATTGGTGTAGGGTTGGATTTGAACCAGGGTGCGTCTGGATGAAACGCAGTCACTGGAACCGCTAAGCTACACTCGCTTTTTGAAAAGCTGAAATAGATAGCTAATAATACATTAAAAACTCATTAGCTCCGACAACATCACAGATCAAATTGATCTTTATCAATGAAGCCTGTGTAAGCAATAAAATCAATCCAGTCATTTTATTATAACAAATACAAACCATAGGCATACTTTTCTCAGAAATCAGTTACGAATAAAATAAATTCAGTCATTTTAAATTACAACATCCAAACTATAGCATTCTGTAGACTATAGATACACACGTTAAGAGTTCTGCCCTCAATACCAGGTCCTGTAGTATCGAGGATTCAATGCTCCCATTGTGCTCGGTTAAGAGTGTGCTCTTCACTTCAAATGCAGTTTTAACGCAGTATAGGTAACTTGGCAGAAGAATAGAGAGAAATACAATTTAGTATTACAAAAATACGTTTATTAGTCATTTGTCTTTGGATGGGTGACTGAAAAGTGGGATATCAATTTGGGCGCTTCTGTGGGTCGGATGACACGTTCAACTGTAGTTCACGGCTGTTTTTTCTACAGTTGTTACCCGTTACTCGACCCCAGATTGGTCACTCCCATTCGATAAGAAGAAGAAGTCCCTACATATTTATGTAGTTTGGTGAAACTAAGATTATAACTAAACTATCAGCTAACTACAAAATGCCTGCACGTCCAGTCAAAGTGGTGTGTTGTTCATATATTATTTCGTAACTTCAAATCTAGAATAATACGCTTTTTTCCAGGCAAGCGATGTCATTGTCTGATCTGGCAGGCTGTAGTCATCAAGTATATTTATAATCGTGAAACATACGTATATAAAAATACTTTTATCTTTATAATAGTAGTACCATATGAATTTGCCTTTTTAATCTTTGTACAAAGAACCGGTAAAAATTGCGAAGCCAAAATTAATTGGTAGTGCAATGTCCAGTTCGAAATGAATCAATAGAAGAAGTTGCCTCAAAATTTCAATAAAGGTTGTGAGTCAATTTATTTTATTTCTAAAAGTATACTTCCGGAAAACACTTTTAAAAAGTCCCGTTGAGTGCGAGGTCGGTAGCTGGTAACAAATACCAACGACGTTCGCAGCGACGTTGATAGAGGCGGCCCATTCGTCGGACGTCGAACGCGACGTCACAGTTAAAGAAAAGCAGGTAAGTCACAGTTTGATATTAGTTTTTTACTTCGTGGATTCTTTTTGTTTCACATTCATGGAATCGGCTCCCATAAACAGTTTTACACAGAGTGACTGCTATCAGTCCTCCATAACCCCGATTGGATAGCTAACACTAGCTTTAGTAAACACTTGGTCACCTTAACCCTCTGGGACTGACGTGCCCTAATTTTCGCAAATCTGCTGACGTGGTAGTATAACAGACACCACTTTAACTACTCATAACTTTGTAGTTTTTTTTTTCAAACCTGGTTTAATGGTTTTTATTTAAGCATTACTATTTTCTTTATTGTCTTAGTTGAGAACTAAGTTTCAGGAAAAAAAACAAGGTGATATTTATAAACATTTATTAAGTACGTCTAAATCAGTCTCAGAACATAGAGATCTACTAAAAATTAAAAAAAAATAACAAGATTAGTACTTTTTATAGGAACATTAATTATTTGTGAAAGACAACAGTTTTATCATGAAAAATATAAAAAAATAGCAACATTCAATGGTTCAATCAAAATTCACATGACTACAAACTATTACATTTTTTTTTGGCAATTTTCACAAAGTGGCTTGGAACATTGAAGACAAATCGGCTTCTCACAATCACAGCATCGATATTTTGTCACTTTTTTTATTTTTGTTGGACAAATGGCACATAATTTTCTTCCACTTGGTGGATTTGGTGTAGTCTTTGGAGGTGGAGAGGGTAAATCTTTACCCAAAACTCTACTTATCGTCATTCGCAGTTCTCTTGGTAATCTTTCATTGTATACGCGGGCTTTCATGTGTTCTAGCACCAATGCTCTTGCCATATTCAACATGAAAGTTCCTCTCCTCATTTTATCGTCACTGTCTGCACATGACTGATATAAGACAAAGCTATTTACTCCTGCCATATCTAGTATACGCTGAAAAATTGCCATAGGCCAGCGACGAGTTTTACGGCTGCAAGAATAGATCGAGCACTTCTTGTCAATTTCGTCAACTCCTCCTTTTGTTCGATTGTAGTCTGCAATCATAACTGGCTTCCTTGTGTCAATGTCTATGTCCCGGTTATGGTGGGAAGAGAATATTAGCAGAACTGCTTTGTCTTTTTTCGGGACATAGGAGAGCAAAGTTAACTCCTTGGTAAAACCATACAAAGAACTTTCTATTTCTCTTTGTTTGTTTGGCAAGAAACTTTGAGGTATCTCAGCCTTGTTCTTCTTCAGTGTTCCTTAGTAGGTCAGTCCTCTTTTCAACAATATCTCCACAAGTGGGATGGAACTGAACCAATTGTCAGCCGTTATGTTACGGTTTGTATTTTCGACCACTTTCGCAAGTCGCAAAACAGATTGAGTTGGTACTGCCATCTTTCTCTCTTGTTCAGTCAGACCTATCCCATCCGAATTTTTGCCATGGTAGATGTATGCATTGTAAATGTAGTATGTACGTGCATCACTCAACACCATTATTTTGATACCGTATTTGGCCGGTTTTTGAGGCATGTAAATAATGAACTTGCAACGGCCTCGTCATCGTCATCTTCTAAATATTCTATTTCTGGTTGAAAATTTGGATCACCTCCTTCATCATCAACATCACTAAACTCATGTTCACTTTCTTCATTCAACCATTCTTCTATCATTTCATCATGGCATATGGCCCCAGAAGGCTTCCTTTTACATCTACGAGAATTACTAGACTCAGCCATCCTAAAACAAAACAATAATTTTAGTACCCACTACTACTTGTACGACAGTCGCATATACCTATAACTTGTTTTCTCAGAAACGTAAATTAGGAAGGTGTAAAGTCTCGATCAAAGAAAAAATTAAAAGTTACAAAAACAATAATACTGACGTGTAGTCTAGGAAACACTATGAAAATATAATGATTTTACTGAGATGGTTGTTTCACAGACACATACCTTAACACTGACGTGGTTGTCTCGTAGACACCTTCCCTTGTAGCCACCACCCCGCGACTGCCCGCGGGTCACAGATCAACGCTTAAGCGCGCGCTCGGAAGGTACTGAGAACGTGGCGGTTGCAATTTAAAAAATAACGAAATAACGAACGTTTTTACATTTTGCGGTGTCTGACACACTACCACGTCAGTCCCAGATGGTTAAGATACACTTGCACATGGTGTCAACGTGGTCTAAGGTATAATACAGAAAATAGCTTGGTTTCAAACGAAGCTGTTAGAATAGACCGTTATGTAAAATAAGTAGTAGGTAGGTTAAATTCCTTTCTTTAGTAGTCGGTTATAATATAACAACTTTTCAAGGTGTTTTTTTTGTTAAAAAGCATAGTATTTATTATTCCAAAATTCATATCCTTACTAAGGGCAGAGTTTTATTGTTGTATTTAAACTGTTAAGTTTCCTAATTGATAATAAAATTTTATACTATGTAAGTCAACCTACTGCATCCACTGCGTCCGTGATATCCGGTTTATTAGCCCGGGTGAAGTATCGGCCGGATCTCAGTAATTAGGGTTTATTTAGAACGTGCTGCCGGGATTATTCTCAGCATGCCTGAGATAGACTTTGGAAAATGTTCTGTGCGTGGCGTTCATGATAATCACGTTAATCAGTTCTGAGATGAAATGGATCCTCCTATATGATAAGAGGAGCTAGTTAGCTTTTTGCAAGATTAACACTTGTTGTTTCTTGATGTAGTGTTATTTAAAGTTGTTATTAACTAGTGGACGCCCGTGGCGTCGCCCGCATTAAGTACCTTAAGATAAAAAGTAGCCTATGACACTTATATGACCTCATACTACCTACATACCAAAAATCATGATGATCAGTTTCTGAGTTATGAGCTTTTAAATAAACAGATAAAAACAAAGACAGATAAACAGATTAACAGACAAACAGACAAAAATTCTAAAAACTTAAAACGTGTTTTGTTATCGATTTAAAAGTATGCTCAATATTTTTAAAATCTTCTGTGTTTAGATTTTTGACCTTCTTCAGCTTTATTACTTGAGTCAACCAACTTTTCCTATAAAAACATTATTCCAATTTTCATACAATTGACTCCTGATTCATTCTCACGCCCCCACTTAATGTAAAAAAACCGTATTCGATACTATAATAGTTTTCTAAAGCGCCAATAGAGGGCATACAATTTGCTTATAATGGAGTCAAAACGTGACCTTCGTTTTCCATGTTAAATCCTTTCATACTTTGCAATTGGATTAGAAGGACGAGAGTATTTTGATACTTTTAAAACATACATGACTTAATTATCAGAATAGTATTTAAAGATAATATCAGTTATTTAGCACCCGCGACACAAGCGTTTGCTTAATATGAATATAGATGGCGCAATGTGCAATATCTCGGAATATTTATTTATTTAATATATTTATACAAAACAGCGTATTTTACGATATATAAAGTTGATACAGAAACATGAAAATGGTGCGTCTTCTAAAGATATAAATTATAGGATTATTTAGTGCTTTATATATTGTTTTAGTTAAAAAAATATATGAATAAATTGTGTTGACCATACGATGTACAATACTATTAACTTATAGGTATGTCAGTGATGTTTTGCAATTAAAATTATATTTGGATTAAAAAATTGCAATGAAAGTATCAAAATTACCTTTTCCACCTACAACGAAAGTCATTAAAATACACCAAATATACGAACATTGAATTAAAATACGGCATTTGCAATCTGTTCTGAACTTCAGTATACATTTGATTTAAGCTGTAGTCAAACGTGAATATATTAATAAAAAAAACTTTCAGAAAACTAATAACCTCCTTTTTTGGAAGTTGGTTAAAAAAAGAAACATGGAAAATACCGGCGCTTTACCAAAAATAAACAGGTAAAATTAACCATTTACTCGTATCTATCAGCATGAAAGTCTCGTTAATTTTTATTAAAGTTTTGTTTAAACAATTTTTTAAGCAAGGGTTTGCTTAGGTTTGGAAGCGGAGAAAACTGAATAGTTAGTAGCATTCTTAATGATATAATGTGTACTCGTTATATACTGAATTGAATTTGAAATGAAAGTTTTAAGTGTGTGTCCTTACACTTTCCATTTCGTGTAGTAATAAAACTATTAATAATAACCTTTTTACAATTTGCGATGAACTTACGTACTTACAATCGAGCAATCGTTTTACAGCTATAAAGAATTTTATGAACTATAATTTAATATGATTAATTATGAAGTTTTTATTTAACTTATTATTTTTTATATGGATAAAATAAGTACTCTAATCGTATTTTGTATACTGTGAATAATTGACGTGTAAACTTTATTTTAATTTTTTACCAATAAATGAGTTATGAGTTATGAGTTACACAACTTATGAAAATATTTATGTATGATTTCATGAGCTAAATAATATCAATATATTGTAATTTATGTTACATTTACCAACTTTAGAAATGTCACAAGCCGTTGGAAAACCGTCAAGATGAACATAACACAAAATGCAAAGAAAAAAGAAGAAGAAAAGAAACCAGCGGTACTGAACAAGGTTTTTTACATCTCTCGGGATAGAGGTAAGCTTAATTTTTTTCCGAAGATGTTTAAATAGATCTTCTTTTTCTTATCGAATGAGAGTGGCCAACTCTGGTGTCGAGAGATTATCGAGCTGCCTTCAAAGCCTCAGGCATGGCTTAACTACTGCCATACTAGACAAACAGCTGGGACCTACAATTTAACGTGTCATCTGACCCACAGAAGCACCCAGGATGGAATACCACTTTTCGGTCACCCCATCCAAGACTTTTGTTTAACATTGGTAATCATAAGCGATTGCCTCCGCAAGCTGAGCAACGGGCGCTTTTTACATTGAAGATAATAATATCCGCCACACTTTTAGTGGTTACAAGAAAAACTTGTTAAATGAAAAAGAAAATACAATAACTGTACCTTAATAGGTACAGTACCTAAGTTATCTTAGGACTTGAACGATTTTTGCTTAATCTAAATTGAAATACTTGCCTTACGTTTTTTAAAGTTATTGGTGCAGATTTTGCAGCAACATATATAAGATCTTACATTTTCGCATATATAATGAAAATCAGACTTTGATGATAGCTGAACCACGACAATTATTTAACTTTTGAATGTGTTGTATGAAATCTAGACACTAAAAAATCGAAGAAGGTTTATGACAAATAAAATCTTTTAGATTTTGGCAAGGCAATTAAGTATAGGCAAAGTAGGTATAGGCGGACAAAGCCATTTATCCTAGAATTAATATCTTAAAGAATTGTAAAAATTAAAAGTTCGCGTCTACTAAACTTCAAACTAGACGAATCCCAGCGCTCTTAACTTTGTATAACATTCAAAACTTCACAGTCTAGACGAAAAAAAGGTCTATTCTAAATTCAAATTAACTCATGTCACAAATTACCGCGTCCCCGGAAAGTCACCTGAAGGCGGCAATTTATGTCGCAAACTACTTTCGTCGCCATTTTGTTTGCGGTTCACATTTTTCACTCACTTTATCACTTGCCTCTTGAATGTTCTTGAGCCGTTTTTAGAGCGGTTATTATGTGTAACGATGTCGGGAACACAACACGGTGGAAATTCTTACACGAGCGATCGTTTTAAAAGTCGAGCGTTCATTTTTTCGAGTTTTTAATTCAAAAGGGCGGCTACGTTTTTGTTTTTTCTGGATCCAAATTTAAAAGCAGCGTTAATGATAGTATGTTTATGAGGAGAGTTGTGATTGTCGCTGTAGTGTTGTGATTCTTTTTTTGAAAATGAGTCAGTTTAAAAGAAGTGGTGCTGGAGGAAGTAAGGATAAGAACACTGTCAGTGAACGGGAGAAGGTGTTTATGTCACCTGTGCTGCAAAATAAGAATTACTACAGCAACTTTTATCATGGTAAGTTGAAATATCTAGAGATTTTATTCACTTAAGTTAAAAAAAAAAGGTTTCTTATTCTTAAATGTTCATAGTTATAGTAATATAGTCATAGTAGGTTATGCATAGTTAAAATAGATGTTAATTTACTTATGTTTTTAAATTGTTATAAAATTTGTAAACAATATTAATTATAACAAAGGCACAGAAAAAAAATGCATCAAACAGTCACAATAAAATAATTCCCACAGAATTATTCCCTTATTAACTCTAGGTATTTTAATCTCAAAAAGTCAGTTATCTCACATAATCACGAGCACCCATGTCATATTGTGTACATTAAAACACATTAACGTGTAAATTGTACAGTTTCATTTGGATGTAAACCGAACACCTGCATTTCGCTTATCGCGTACCGCGGCCTGACAGTGATGTTTGGATAGCTAATTGAACGGATTTGATGCTTCCAAAAAATTGCATGTAGTAATATTGTGAAGGAAGAGTTTTTTTTTTCATCTAATCAACCTTAAATCCAAAAAAAAAAAAAAAAAAACATAATGAAATTGCACATATTACAAGAAATATTTATTCAATAATAAGAAACAATATTTACACATATTAACACTAATAGAACTAAAAAAGAGTATTTACATCTAAACGAAATTTAAACAATCTACATGTGGTATGGAGCCAAGAACGCTGGCTGCATTCCCACGCTGGATTGAAATATATATACATATAGAAATCCTTTGCGCAAGGAACCAGCCAGCGTTCTTGTCTCTAGTGATGTCAATCAACATTTTTTTTTTTTAAAAAGACTTCGTGCTTTTACCCCACGGACCAAAAGTTTCGAAGCCAAGCGGTACGAAAATATAATCAGTCGATAATGATGTATATTTTCGCCGCTTGGCTTCTTCAGCTGAGTCCGCCGCGGCTCCTGCCGCTTGTACTGTTACACTGAGGCGAGAAGGAGCTAGTGTATCGACGCAAGCTGCGTCCCATACAAGAGCTTTTCTCCGCTCCCAGGGAATCAGTGTGAGGCCATCGGGGCGCTTACCATCTACATATTTCTCCAGAGTTTCCGTTACAATGGATTTCCGCAAAGTAATGCCGGTCGACTGGCCTGTTAGCTTAGTTGGTAGTGGCTCTGCCTTCTAATCTAGGGGTTGCGGGTTCGATTCCCGCGTGACACAAGTATTTATGCATTTTAAAATTTATGATTACTTGTGTTGAGTCTGGTCGTTTGTATGTATAATAAGTATGTATTTACAAAAAAAAAGTATATAAGTATTATATCCGTTATCTAGTACCCACGACACAAGCGTTAGCTTAGTGTGGGGCTAGATGGCGCTGTGTGCAATGTCCCGGAATATTTATTTATTTATTTATTAATTTATTCAATATCTTATTTGCTGATAATTTGTCAATAAGGGAGGTAAAACGGTGCATTCTAGCTGCTCTTATCCTTGGTTTTTACGGCCTAGATGATAAAAAATTGATTTTTTTTATTGGTAGCCCTGTAATTTTCTAAAGCGAAAGTTCTAACTAAAGCCTGGTATGGGTGTTTGTGCGCGAGTGTATGATTTATTGAGACTATTTAATGTCAATCCTTGGTTTCAAGGCTTGTGCAGAGATAAATTTTAATAGGCGGATATCTCAAAACTACAATATAATCAGTAAAAAGACGGTCAGTTTAAGCGTACCTATGTTCTGTTATCTATAAATCCAAAAAAAAATGAATAATCCAAATATCAAAACAGTTTCATTCCTTCACGAGTGTTTAAAATTAGAATGATTTGTAATTGGTCCGTACCGGTCGGTATGGCGCGTCAGTTTATCGCACGTGTCAGTCTTCGTAAACGATATGTACGCTTGTGTATGGCAATACAGGTATAAGGGCGTTTGTGCGGAAAAAATATATGCAATAGCAACACTGGGAGGTAATTTTTATGTAGGAAAAAGCTATGTACGACCTTTTAGGTATAAAATTATTAAGTTAGTAATTGCACATTTATGTTGCAACATATTTGCATTTTTATTTCGAACATGGTTGTGGTTGTTTATTTGTAAGTTACAATTTTCAAGGTTATAAAAAGTAGGTAAAGACTTTTGCTTTATTTTCCTGCATTTTCTTAGCAGATAATATAAATAATATACAAATATGAACTAATAAATTGATTAATATAAAATTCGACCAATAGATAGATTCGACTCTAGATTAACTACTTTTGTATATAGCACCGTTAGGTGCGACTAGCATTATTTTATTAACATATTTAATAGGTTTCCTTTTGAACCAAAATAAGCTTGAACCAATCAAGCCATCACCTAATAAATTTACCTGAATTTCCGCTTACCGTGAAATTATTGCAATACCTAGAACAGTATTCAGCGTCTCGCTAGCTCAAACAGCTACCAATTTGAGAACAAGCTGAACTATTTCCAATTCGCACGAAACAATGAAATTTCAAGTGCGATGTAGGGATACTAGTTGCTGTGGGTGACTTTGCTCGGGTTTCGGGGTTTTTTATGAAAAAGTTATTATAAAACTGTCAGTGTTCACCACATGATGCATTGTTTCGTTTGTATCATGAGGCTTGGTACGATTTAACAATAAACGTATACCTATGTAGTTTATATCTATTCTATCAGATATAAAATTGTAAGTAATTTTTTTACATTTTAGTGTCTTAGAAAGTCTAAGAATAGTCTTATTGTATTCCTTACGTTGCAATTTATTTTTAGGTATACCTTTGTTATAAATTTAACAATCAAGACACACTTGAATTGAAATAAAACACTCAAAATTTGTTTTGTATACAAAGTTTCCAGGTACTTCGTCCACCTTACAGTCAGTCGCTCCGACGACAGTTTTATTAGACAAAAGGGTGCGACTGTGCAAAATACCGCTGATAGAATGCAGGAATTTCCTGATTTCAGTGCACGGTGACTTCTACTGTGCTAAATATATGTGCAATATACATACATATATATGCATACCTACTTGAACTGTTCTTCTATTCAGTGATATCTAGCCTTCTTTGCACCACACACGTGTAACAAAAGAATTGCACTATAAAAAAAGATAAAAACTGTTTCGAAAATCGAATCGGGGACGGTAATAAATTTGAAATCGCAATTTATTCGAACATGATTTGGTTATGGAATACATAACAGTTTATAGAATAAGCCCCTTTTTATTCGATACGAATAAAATAGTTGCCTAATATTAAAAAAATTACATGTGAAATACATATTTTGTAATCTTTTTTTTTATGCAATCGAATGTCTATATTAATTCATTAAATATTCTCTTTTCAATTATTTGATATCATGTTCTGTTTCTTTTTAAATACTATATACATTGTTATATCTAATAAGTGGAAAATTATAAAAAAAAATATGTATCTGTACCTAATTTAAGGTTGTCTCTTATATTTGTATTAACATTGTAAAGTTATTGATTTGAATACACGTTAAATGATACAATACACCCATAAATAACTTTTAAAACAAACCAATCAAGCTACAGCACTTTAACCCTTATCATCGTAGAACTCAAAGGTGAAAATGGACCAACTGACAAGATTCCTCGTATACAACAAAACACCTAGAAGCCGGAACGATATGGACTATATTGCTCTGACAAATAAAGAGGTTCGCACTAACTTTGGAGACATGGATAGACGACTGCGGCAGATGTCACCTGATTCTACCAGGAGTTTTGGTAAGACTTTAAAAAGTAATCTTACTATGCAAATTGTAAAAAAAAACACTCCCCTAACGAATTAATTCTGCGGGGGAGTCACGACCCTCAGTCATGAGGAAATACGACTCAAAGAGAGATAGATGTACTAAAGCCACCCTTAAAAGGTTATGCGTTAGTTACCATTTACCCTGTATACATAAATGACAGAAGAATAATTTAGGTAAATAAATATAAGTATGAGTACAAGTTTCTTTCACAAGCTGGCCACATCTCAGCTTGCTGGATGCAAGCATCTACCGTATACTGCTGGTTTTTCGTATAAAGGTGATCGTTTTTGTATAAGTATTTGTGTAAATTGCCCATTTTAGCTAATTTGCATAAAATTTTCCATGAAGAAAAGTTAAGGTAGTATGTTTCTCTTTAAATACAAGAACTAAAAAAAAACATCATTGGATTAAACATTCGGAACAACAATTTTCGATTCAGTTAATTAGATTCAGAATAAAAAACAACCTTAAACAGTCCTCTTTTGCATTAAATTTCAAAGGTTTTTTTTTAAAATGAGTATTGACTCAAAAACGAGTGTGGCTCAGCGGTAACAGTGTCTGCTTTTCATCCAGACTCATCCTTGTATGAATCCGGCCCTGCACCATTTTGCACTCGCTTAGCGGTGAAGGAAAACATCATGAGGAAACCGACATAGATCAAAATATTCGAGGACATGTGTTTTTCGTGGAAGGATCAGGGCGCCCACCACAACGTATCTGTCCAAGAAAACTCCCCTAACGATTTAATTCTGCGGGGGAGTCACGACCCTCAGTCATGACGAAATACGACTCAAGAGAGAGATAGACTCATAATTACTTGTCCTAATCTACAAGTTGTACATGAGACACCATTTTTTTCCAATAAAAGTATTATATTATATACATTACAAAAAGAAAATAATAATTTCACACCCTTGCACCTGCGTAAATCCAATGACATTCATTTTCCTTTCAAACCCATCACGATCAAAGGAAGTTTTTTAACCACTTAATTTTGCAGAATTCAATGAAGGTTTAATCGTTGCTGGATGATTAGGTGGTTCCGCATGCATGTGACCTTCGGAGTCAAGGGTGAGGTTATAGTACGTTATAGATATAGATATGGATTACAGTGTTGAGTGAAGTTGATACTTGGAGGGGTTTTTGGCACCATAAAATAGTGGGTGCTATGTTTGACGTGTCTGTTTAGTTTATTGCGTGTTTGTGTTCTATTTCTCTCAAATATTTTCACTAATATGAGGAATGTGACTTATAAGGTTATTAAGTACCTAATTGCAATATAATTTTTTTTTTATAGTGTATGGGATTTTTTACTCAATGCAATATATCATCCTAAGCAAACACACAACATACATACATTTATAACCGGTTTCTTCTAGGCAAGCGCGCTAGATCGTAGACTATAACGATGCTTACCATCAGGCAAGTTGTTGTCAAGCGTAAGCCTATATCATGTAAAATAAATATATTTGTAAGTGAATGTAAAAGTATATTATAGAGTATAAATTAAAATAACCTAGCAATAAGAAATATATTAACGTTTGGATCCACCTGTAAATAAAAGTAAAACGAAAACAGCATCTGTTTTAACACCTCCGATGTTAATAAAAAAAAACACAAAACTAACAGCAAATTTACATCACGCTGCCTTTTGAACCAAGGGTTGAAAACCATTGCTATTTCACGCCCTTTGCAACCACAAACCACATAGACATACCTAGTTAAGAACAAAACTAACTGCAAACCGCAAAACGGTAAAGAAACACTGGCTCGAACAATAAAGGTGTAAACTCAAGATCAGTTGGCGGGAGTTAGCGCTTATCTTGTCGATTAGTTTGATGAATGCATAGCAGCGCACTTTGTTGCTTAGGGCTTGGTGCAAGGAAATGCAATAAACAAAAGTTATTTTTTTAACGAAATTAAATGTTACCTTGATTCTTGACCTATAGTTAAGTATTGATTAATTAATTCGTCTGATGGTAAGCAATATTTATGGTCTTGGATGGATGGTAAAGTGCTACTTTTTATCGTTTTTATTATATACAGGAACAAAACTTATTATAAACCAAGATGATTGAGAACCATAAAACTTTTATTATGTTATCTGCGAAAGGACCTGGGTCCAAAGCACGACGTATTTGCTCAATATAAAACTCCTTCAATTAATCGGGTAATTCTGCGGGTAAATCACAATCTTCAGTGATAAGTTATACGAGTGAAGGAGAAATGACTATTTAAATTTTTGTTGTAAAAAAAACTCATTTACAGGAAAATATAGTATTCGTTCATCATCATCTCAAATGACCAGTATCAGAGACATACCTAGATGGTATCAAATGCCAAATCTACTAATTTTGGTGCCGATTGCCGGATAATTTGCAAGTTTAAGTGTTAGTGGCTTATTAGAAAATTTAAAGTATGTCCCACATATCTGTCCTAAACACTTCTTAAATCTCTGGACAACAGAGTTGATCAGTGTAACCAGTCATCCGATCTTCCTTACTCGTAAGTCGTAAGCACCACTTTTTCAAATTGATCGCTATTATCTCATCCCTTGACTAAGTCTAACTGAGTTTTGGGTAGCTGTTATCCATCGGTTAGTACAATAATTGCCTTCTAAGACAGAACCGTCTATTTCTGTGAATTCAGTGAGAAGCTAGTGTGAAGGAAATGGTTGACCATAAACGGGAAACAAAATCTAAAGGTATATTATAAAGTACTATTATTTTTCAACATAAACTGACTTCAGTTGAACACAATAATTCACAAAGACAGTGTTAGTTGTGTTTCTATTTAAATTTAATTTAGTCCTGAAACAAAACAAAATACCCACAAAAAAAATGCAACTTGACCATTATAGAATACAAGTTAAAACATCAACCATGGCGTTACGGTAACTTCACATAGTTTTAATTCGTTTCTATTTTTATTTAAATAAAATAATTATATACTAGGACATCAATCAATTTTATAAACTTACAACCATACACTTTTTATTAGTAGCAACCAATTACCCTTGAAAAAGTTTTAGTTTAATTGCAGAAACTAATCGAAATTTCAGCAAACAACCTAGAAATCTAATACCGATAACCGCCAAGATAAAAGTCGAAGCCAATACAAACACCAATAAATCAGCGTGAAAAACAATTCGAAAAACAGTCTTACGGTATATTTCAAAAATCGAACGCGACGCCATTTTAAAATATGGCGGCTGTGATGGCGAGCACACATTATGGTGGTTACACACGAACGCCTCGTGTAAGCTTAGTATTGGCGCTAAAAATAAAAGATTAATTTCCTATAACGTCGGTGTGGCATGACTTTAATCTTCGATGTGATGCAGGAATAAAGTTGCAAGTGTGGGTTGTGGCTTATTCTAGATGAAGAAAGTTAAGAGCGTGGGTAAGGCTTATTTTTATTGATTTGAAAGTAAGTCTTTGGCGGTTTGGTCACGCGTTCTTTACTTTGTTGAGTTTGTTGTTTCTTTTAAATTAATGTGAGTATTTTTAAATTTATACAAGTTGTGATGTATTTAACTTAAGTAACATTTTGAAATTAGTATGAGTCGATGTTGCTGAAAAGAACTATATTCTAACAATGAGTTGCCCGTTTATGTTTGAATTTAAACCCATTTAAAGGTTTATTCCATAAGATACAATGTTTCTTATTTGAAGATATGTTATTATTAAATTACTTCTTTGCATGAACTATATTAACGTAGTAATTAATTACACATCAACCGCATAATTACCTACCTCTTGTCAAATGTACTGTCAAACGTCAAAGTAGTAGTAGTCGCTAAATCCCATAAATTTATAACTTCGTGTTAAATTCATACATGGTACTGGCAAAATTGCGGCAATGCTGCAATAATCCAATTAAGAAAAAAAAATTGTCAGAAAAAAAATCTAATTAAACATACCACCTTCATTCTTCTACCATCGTACATTCATATACAAACATGCCTTCTCCACATATTCTTGCACCATTACCACCTACCGCAGGAATCATTTACCTTGCACCAACATTGCTGGCATTTTGAAACAATCACCTATGGACGCTTGACGTGTTTATAGCTTATATAAAAGTCGTTATTGCAAAGTGTCAAGAGTGATTGTCCCGTGGCAAGGTGAGTTGATTATCATTGGATGGTGTTTTGATTTTGATTGGATTGTTGTATTGTGATGAGTATTGTCCTTGATTCACTTCTGCATTTATTTAAAGAATAAGACAAAAAATATTCAATGATTGAGTGACGAATTGAGATACATTAATTTAGTAATGTACCCAGATTTTTAGTAATATTGTTTTTTTATTTAGATGGTAGTTATTTCATGTAATAAATTTTACATAAAAAAATAATTTATTGGTTAGGTTAGTTACGTTTGATTTGCTATAATTTCTAAATATGTATTAACTATGTTATATTATTATCTGCTGTGTCTTTTTAAAGAGATTGACAACAGTTGTGTATTTATAGAAATTATTGAATAGAAAACAATGCATCGTGCCAATCGAGAAAATTCAGCTCAAACAACTTCTAAAATTGAAGGTAAGTCCGTATTTTTATTCGATGCAATCATCAAAACATTGTAGTGTTAAATCATATATGCTTTGCTTATTCATTTTGACTATATAAATCCTTGAATACGAGTTAGTTATTACTGTTAGTTTTATTTAATTTTGTCGTTTTCAATTAAATTACGGTACTTATACAATACTAGCAGGTGCCTGTGACTTCGTCCGCCTGGAATAGTTATTACCATAAAAACGGTTCTAGTAAGTTAATCTTAAAAGATAGACATATATTGTCGTGGATATTTTGTTAGATCATTTTGAGAGAAATAATTCTATTCTATTCTATTCTAGCAGCGCACGCAACGAAAGCCCTGAAAGATGAATAATTTTACCCGTTTTTTTCACTTTTTCCATTGTTTCTTCGCTCCTATTGGTTGCAGCGTGATGTTTATATTATAGCCTAAAGCCTTTCTCGATAAATGGTATATTCAACACAAAAATATTTTTTAATTTCACACCAGTAGTTTCTGAGATTAGCGCGTTCAAACAAACAAACTCTTTAGCTTTATAATAATTAGTATAGATTCCAACATAGTTAACAGAATATATTGTTTACATTTTACCAAATTTTTCTCAATGAGATCTCAGTAATAAGAATTTAAAACTGCATTGTGAAATACTGCTTATGTATAATTATTCTGATATCTTACTTTCGTTAAGTTCTTTATGACAAAAATCTGAAAATACAGATCAATACTAACAAAAAAGAGTGAGGACCAACAATCCAACAAATATTGAAAACAAAATATTTATTTCGGGTTATAGAGACTACAGCATTACGATTATTCTATTTTTTAATTAGTAAATTAGGTATTCGATAACTACATATCTAATGATAGGAATTTGTTATACCTGAGAATGCAACTGAAATAGCGTCAATCTCACATCAATAGATTAACCTTCGCACTTCCATCGCTTTGCAATTTCCAATATCAATCAAACCAATCACGGTACATTGCAATTCAACGTCCACAACCCTATCTTTGCACCTGACAAAACAATAAACTCACAATAGCGTATATGTTCTTAGGAATTTCCATGTTTATGGCGCCGCTGCTGCATGCAAAGATAAATTTGTCAAGTACAGGCAAGAACAGAGAAATGTGGTGCCAATTCAATGTCATGGAACTTGTCTGAATGCCTCAATGGTTTATTGTATGTAGATCTATAAGCTACGATTCCTCCATTTCACACTTAGCTTCAGTCGCAAAAGGTTATCGGGAAGTGTTTTGTTTCTGTTTTACGGCGGCCATTTTGGATTCTCATTTCGATTGTTTTATGTTTCTGTTGGTTTTGATTTAGTCGTGTTAAATATAGAAGCAACGGTGTGAAGTTTGTGCATTTATGGAACTTAATAAAGTTGTTAAGTCGTAACAAAGTCATGTTTTGAAGTCATCGCCCGCGTCAGTTCTGTAAATGTTGTTCAAAAATATTTCAAAACGCTCATTTTAAATTCGTGACTATTTTATTTGTAATTCAAATATAAATATAAAAAAATATCACATACCTTTTATAATTTTAACTTTGCATTGTCAAAGTTTATCCACTTATCTTTGGAAGTGTTACAATTTTATTCACTTTTACATTTAATAATATAAATACCTAGCAGAAATTAATTTTAATCAACTTAAACAACGGTACACTAAATTTATCTTAACAATACAAAAATGTATTCAAGTAAAATGATGTTTTAATATAAAGTTAAATGTACCATACTCTTTGTTTAGTTTGGTGTATTATATTGTTTATTTTTTCAAGTAATAAATTATTCCTATTAAATTCATGTAAATACTAAGTTTAATACAAGTAGCTCCGTACTCATGTTCAACCTTCAAACTATCCCAAAACTAACAAGTACCATCGTATCTAGAAAACTCGAAAGTTGTGGACACCTCAGACCCGAGTCAAGTCGGTCTCGTTACTCTCGAGTATCTAAAGTATACTCTGAAGTACGGACACTACGGGCAGTATACTGTCCGAGGGTCATTACTGGCATCACAGCTGAAGTTTATATTGCATGCAGTAGTTCAACTCGACGACAACTTTGAAAATCGTAACAATATTCGTAAATTAACGGTGTTGATGTTTTTCTTCAAATGTTGTTTGTAGCAACAAATTAAGATATGTACGTTATTGGCATATACAGATATACCTATTTTTCTAAAAACTCTTATAAAAATGTGGTAAATTTGTATAATATACATATTATGTATAACTAGTTGTTATTTCTAGACGGAAAAGTCTCTTAATTCAGTGATACTTTGTATAAAGTTTTTATTTTAAAAACTTGCTGTAAAGGCTACAGAATAATGCTAGAATAATAAATAAAACTTTTTGTCACTCCAATGGTATAAACTACTAAAACGTATATACGAAGTCAGTTTTTAGACAACACCCAAACCAGCTCTTTATCACTAAAACTGGTTTGCACTTGACCATAGCTGGCCTGATAGTAAGCAAAGGCTATGGCCTAAGATGGAGCGTGATTACCCGATAAGAACCGATTCACTTTGACTTTGAAGATATACATTAAAGTTATTATGTAATATTTTTATGAAGATAAAATACTGTATGCAATATAACTGTGCTACAAGTAACCCTATCTACCCTCTTGGTCTCGAATTCTCTTCCAGTTGTATCATTTGTCAAATTCGAAGAGTTCAGAAAGGGTTGGAAGTTTGCTTGAATTTGGGTAATCCAAGAAAGATTCGATTCGACAAAGTTGAGGGTACAACCTGGATGAGGTCTGCACAAGATCGACGCAGATGGCACGTACAAAGGGAGGCCTATACCCAGCAGTGGCATCCCATGGGCTGTGGATGATGATGATGATGAAGAAAGATTAACTAAATTGTGAATAAAATCACACAAATATTTCAAAATTTATGTTTTTTGTTATTTGATATAAAAAAACGTATAACTATGTTAACATTTTTCAAACGTTTGTAAAAATAAGGTATTTTTCATTTCTTTATTAATACTATAAAAAACTTAATTAAAATTCTCCATCGACATCCCATTACCTTTGTTTTTACTAAAATTTGAAACGCATATTTTTGCCACTTGAAAATAATATTGTATTCAATTACATAATTTGTAAATTAGTAACAATATAGGTGAAAGCATTCTCAACACCTAAAAGGCGTAATTTTACTTGATTAAGGTGTACAAAATTTGATTGCATGTTCCGATACAGAATGTTGCGAAAAACTACGCTTGGTACAGCACAAGAGGAAAGTTATGGTATGTAATAATTCGAACTACAACATAAGAAAAAAAAACTCTTGGTCAAAAATTTTACGTTGACTCATGATAGTCGCCAATTTAGATGTACACATATATTTTAAGTGGAAATAAACAGCACAGTAATATTAAGCACAATGTAATGTTTTTCTTCGGATGATTCAATAAAGGCTCTGTCATTTGAAAAACTAACCTGAAATATAATTGTTCAATACGTCTTATATAAAATTTACCGAAATCTACAGTTGCTAAAAAACTCGCACGTCACCCAGCAGGAGTGTCAGAGGTCCCCTGAAGTAATTGGAATGTATTGTGATCCCACAAAGGGCCCTAACAGGATTCAAAGGGTCCATTTATACGAGATAGCGGGGATTTACCGGAGCGGGTCTGGAGTAATGTTGAGTTGTGGGGACTTTTTGTAACGGCTAGTTTTGCTATTGCTATTTTTGGCGACTGCATAAAGTAGAATATCCTTTCTTTACTTGGTTGTGCTACAACTTTAATCGAATTCTTGAAACAAGTGGTCATGTATTATAAAGTTCAGAAGACTTTGGATTGCAAATAAAATTATTACCATTTATCAACGTTTATAGAAAAATAGAAATAGAAAAACATTTATTGAGACAGATTTACCAAATATACACACTTACACACTTATACAATCAATAAATTAATAAATAAGTCTGCCCCAACACAGCCCCAACTTTTCTTTTTTCGTAAAAACTATAAAAATATTTGACTTGGATGTGTTATTTTATTAAAATAATAATATTTTATATTGTATTGTGTCATTGACATTTTAATTCTGCTGTTGACAGATACGTTAACATAATCCTGAGACATTGTAAAAATAAAATTAAATTTATTTGTTGATATTTGGTTCAAACGTTTGTCCGCCATAAGACGTAGGTCGTAGGATCAACGTCGATGTAGTCAACGGATTATTGTAAGTGATATTATAACCTACAGAAGTGCCAAAATAAATACCACTTTTGGGTGGTAGATTTCAGCATTGTCACTCAAAAGCTTTATGCTGGTATGTTGAACGTTTAGCCGAACATGCGCGTAATTTGCGAGTAGAAAAATATTTTTTTCGGTTGGTATCTACGAATAATTGATATAGGTTAATTTGGTAGTAGTATACTAACTTGTGACCAACTCAGACCAAAATTTAGTCCCAAAACGACACTATAAAAGGCTAATATCAAATAACTACCAACTAAGAATATTTCCTTGCATTTCAGAACGTGTGCTATACGCCAGGAGCAAGCTGTTGAATGGAGCTCGTCCGGCCGTCGTTGGAGGAACTCCTATAACTGAGACTCTTGCTATTGTAAGTACTTACATTATTATTTTGAGGGGCGCTAGCCTGCCACGATATCTTACAAACAGTTGCTTAGTAAGAATTACAAAAGAATAGTTACCGGTGACTGAATACACGTTAAAAGAGCGAGTGTGGCTCAGTGGTTCTGGTGTCTGCTTTTCATCCAGACGCACCCTAGTTTGAATCCAGCCCTACACCAATAACTTGTATTTTCAAGTTATCTGTGGATTTGCACTCGCTTAGCGGTTAGGGAAAATTTCGTGAGGAAACCGACATGTTTGAGGACATGCGTCTTCCGTAGCAGGACCTGGGTGCCCACCACGATGTCTCTACCCAAGAAAGCTCCCCTAGCGAATTAATTATGCAGGGTAGTCACGACCCTCAGTCATGAGGAAATACGACTCAAAGAGAGAGAGAGAATAACCGTTAAGGCAACTTTTTCCAATAAAACAGGGTTATCGTTGACTCGTATGTTTTCAATTGTGAGAATTGAGAACGAAGTGCGTAGATAGATAGATAGATATACACTTTATTAAAACACCAGCACAATACAGAAATTTACAAAAATAATATTAAAACTTAAGCCTAGTGTCTTAACTGGCGACCTTATCGCTAAAAGCGATCTCTTCCAGGCAACCAATCTGGCAGGGATAAGACGCAAGTATAATGGTAGACGAGGTGTTTTAAATGTATGTGAAATTACATAAATACATAGGTATCATAAGTGCGTACATAAATACATAGGTATCATAGGTGCGTAGTTATAGAATTCTTAAAATTTCATAAAATGTGTCACCCAATATTTGTATGTATATTCATAAGTCCTTCAATGTGTATACTACCTAACTAAACAAATGCAGGTTGGTTAACATATTACTATCATTTATGTAAAATCACTAGAAAATAAATCTTTGAAATCTTTTTCCCTAAAAAAACAATGACCCCATTCCTCAATTTTATCAAATCTGAGACTAATAATAGTTGCACTTAACAGCATTTAACTTAAGCGTCCAACCAAATCTGTTGAATCGCAAAGTTTGACCGGTAGACCATCGACATAAAGCAGGAATGTACTGGCCTTAGCAGACCATTAAAACGCCCGTAGCTCAGCTAGCGGAGGCAAACGCATGCGATCACCAATGTTAAGCAAATGTCGACGCGGCCAGTTATATGATGGGTGACCAAAAAGTGGCATTCCATTTTGAGTGCTTCTGTGGGTCGTATGACACGTTTAATCGTAGGTCCCGGCTGTTTGTCTAGTACGCTAGTTGTTTAACCATGTCAAAGGCCCTTAGGGCGGCTTGATAAACACTTAACACCAGAGATAGTCTCTCATTCTATAAGAAGAATAAGAAGTAGACCATTTTGTAGTACACCAATATTACAGTCGATTAAAAAAAATAGTATCACATTTGTGCTTTATGTGCCACCCGTCTTACGATTTTAATAATGAACATTCTGTCATCATAATCTTCATCCTGGAAACTGTTTATATTTATATTTTTGAGAGAAGTACCTATGTCAACTTAGCAAATAATAATAATAATAAATATTTCAGGACATATCACACAAATTTTGCAGAATATGGGATTTACAAACTTGATTGCAGGTGTTACAGGTATAAAAATGGAGAATTATTCGTTACGAAACCGTTTAATTAATCTGTACATGGTGATAAACTATCATATTATTAATTATTTTTTTATGTGCTACCTATATAGTCAAGAGTTGGTCTATTCTATATTATGTCGATACAAGGACCGAGCAACTTGTAGGAAGACCTAAACGGGCTAAAGGGCTTAATATAACTAGACATTGGATACTGTTACAACTTTGCTGTGGACATTCAACGGTTGTTAGGATTCAGAGCTGATTGGTCTTTGACAAAATATTTTTATGGTTCTGATAAAATATGCACAATGAAAATTTATTTTGACTACCTATTCTATTTTGTTTAAATGGATTTGCGTTAAAGTTAATATCATTTTGCCGGATGGGAATACTGTCATAACAATATAAAGATTTTTTTTAAAGTAAGAATAGATTTAAGTAAAACAAATTATGGGAAAAAGTCCTTTCTCGGTAGGAACAGATTTATTTTAGCTTTAAAGTGAAGAAAGTATTATTGCGAAATTAATCTAACTTATGTGGTAATTATAAATTTTGCCATGTGACTAAAATACAGTGTGCTAAACAAGATTTTTTATGTGTGTCTTCAGCAAAGTCTTTTCTTTGGTTAAAATAAAATAGTATATTCACTTTAATTACCTTAGATATAAAATTATCTAAGACTATTAATCTTGTCTAGAAACTATCTGATCTTAGACCTCCTAGAACTTTGTGCGGGTAATCTCGTTAGTTAAAAGCTTACTAATGAATTTGATGATACTCAAGAACTTTGGTTAAGATAGTGGATCTAGAAATTTCGTTGTCTGGGATAAAAAGATTTTCTACGGAAAGTTAGTAGGAAGGTTTGGTTGTCTATACTAAACTTCGTTATGATAATTATGCTTAAACACATTTTTTTAACAAGGAATAGGTTTACACTTGACCGTAATTCAAAATTCATTTATTCATTGCGAAATATAGGTATTTTTTTACAAAGGTGGTATTATGTCCATATGAGTGCGCTATATTTACGGACAGGGCGTGCAAATTATAATTAACAATATATAGTTTTTAGAATATTATATTAGGTATGTCAGTTATTTAAATATGTCAATAAAAATACTAAACACATTTCAAATTGTCTTATCGTCTAAAAATAATTTTATTGAGTAGTAGACCTTATCTAATAAAAATGATGAATGATTCGCCTGATGGTTAGCAATTATTACGGTCTAGGATGGAACGTGCTTACCCAGTAAGGACAGATTCACTCTCGTTTTGAAGATGTAGCTAAGCAAAGTATTAAGGCATCAGTTATTGGATGGGTGACCAATAGTTACATAATACCGATAATTCGTTAATTTTTAAGTCTTGTCTTTACGTTAAAATATAGATGCTTAGCAAGAAGAGCTCCTGTAAGAAGCCAGGGAGTGGTTTGAAAAACCCTCGATACCTAAATTCACCTTTCAAACAGTCTTCTTATATAAAAATCGTGAATAATTGAGGAAATTGAACCTATACCGCATAAAAATTTAAGGCTTTATTAATCCAATTTTATTTCCTACTAATTAATATTAAGCCGCCATTGATTTGTGTTATTTTTGTTTGAACGACAGCTCCCACAAATTGTGGGAAATTATATAGTAAAATAGAGCAAGGTTTATAAAACTGTGTTTAACTGTAAAAAATCTCCGACGTAGTTCCGAGGGTTACCAGCAGAACATACAAAAAACAGCCTCTTTTTGTCCTATAAAATAATAAATAAAACTATTTTTCCAGGAGCTGCGTATAACAGCGTTCAGTACAGCCTGCTGTCCCCCGCGCGGGGAGTGGATCCGGACACCGCTCATCATGAGGCCGCCCGACCAACCACTGGCCTATGGTCTCGCTGCGCCGAGGAACGGGGCCAGGTGAGTACTTGTACATAAAGTTGAAACAACGGTTGATTTACTAAAATCAAATAAAATAGAAATTAATCAAATAGCTAAGCAACACAAAATTGGGACAGAAACTAGGTTACCCGCATTTTATATAAGGATCATTAGGCGACCCAACTTTAGTATTTGCAAACAGTAACTACACACTCACACATCTTGATCATGTTTTATAAGGAAAAAGGAATAAATGGCTATTTGAATTTGAATTTGAACTACACACTCACAAACATTTGTGTAAACCGCGGTCCGGGGCAAGGTGAGTTCTTGTACATAAAGACGATTCAGCAGTCACTACAGCGGTATTATTTCCTTCACAAAGCGATTCGTTTTGTGAAGTAATAATCCATGAAACACACACACACAGACAAATATTTACAAACACACATACAAATATACGTATTTATAATATTACCACATATTAAAGTCTTTAGGCGATCCAACTTTTGTATTTGCATACAGTAACCATACACACTCACTAACATCTATATATTATATGTGTTTCCAGGTCTCTGCTGTCCGCGCTCCAAGCTCACATGATCAAGTGGCTGCTCTTTGACTCCCGCCCACAGACCAAGGATAACAAGTCCGAGGTGCCGCCTGAAACGTAAGTACCATAATTAATTAATACAAATTTTATTTTTTTAAACTAATATGGAGTTGGATCAGACAGGCTGGTGACTGTTCTATGTGTCACGTAGGAGAGGAGGCTTATACCCAGCAGTGGGAAAAAATGGGCTGGCATGATGATGATGATGAAGATGTAGGTATTTAAATAAATATAAAAAATAAGTATTCCGGGAAATTGCACATAGCGTCATCCACACTAAGGAATCGCTTGTGTAATGGGAACTAGATATCGGATATAATATATGTATAAATAATTTTCTTTTGTACATATGTACATACTTATTATATATAAAAACGACCAGGCTCCACACAAAAAATATAAATTTTGATATTCATATATACTATTAAAACGAAGTAAACTTTTTAGAAATAAACATGTAACGCATTGCCATCCTGTTATATGATATTTCATATTATGACCTCAACTGATATCTGTTATTATACACTCATATTTAAAACTTTTGGTATATGTAATTGTTCAATGTCAGTTTTTAATGGTGGAGAATGTGGTAGTGTGTTAAAAACTTTTGGTATGCGATGTTTTATTCGTTAATAATAATGGCACGTACCGTGGTATAAACATGATAATTTTCATCAGATTCAGAGAAAATCTGTTTATGTGATAAATTTCTTCTGGTACTTTGACTTTGAATGACACAAATTTGACCAGCGTGTATCAATTAAGCTATGAGCTTTGCAAATATCACAACATAACATCAGGCAGGCTAGAGACAAACGTAAGCATATTCTCAGTGTTAAAAAACTTTAATTTAGTTGTCACTGTATTATAAAACTTTCCTAATAACAAGCTATAATAAATGTGGTCTAAGTTGGTCAGATCTTACTCAGTAAGATAAAATGAGTACTTACAATTGCCATACTATTATAATAGCTACGTATAAAATTATGCACAATCTACATACAATATATTACGTATAAGATATTCCAAGAAACCCACTTGCAACATCACCTGAAATATAGCCGAGCTAGTTCCCCGGACACCCATCCGACTATCAAACCGGCAATAACGCTGTTACATACATCATGCACAATATACGGAGCCGATATTTAAAATAAACGGGCGAAAGGTTTAGAGCCATAAAGTCGTTTATTCAATACCACCATGGCAAATAGACGCATAAATAAATAGAATAAATATTTCAGGACATATCACACAGCGTCATCTAGCTCCATTATACTTCAGGTCACAATCACACTTTTTAGATACTCAACTATTTAAAAAAGAAACAAGTTTGACATCTGGTTCTCTCCACGAACGCAGGAGGGCGCCTGTAACTCACCATTACGTGATTTTGTGTCGTCGCTGTCGCACGTTCATTTTTGGTAAAAACCTAATTCTTTAATATTCTATTCGTGTTGTGTATTTAGTGCTACTAAAAAACATTGCGAACCATGGGAATAAGAAAACATCCAATCGATCTTAACAAAATTAATAAAAAACTAAGGAAACTAAAGCAACAATTACGGAAACACAAATATGTGACGTCGTCGTCCGAATCATCGAGAGAACATAGTAAGGAAAGAGGTGATGGTTCACCGCATTCTTACCACAGTTATGAAAATCCCGTCTTATCGTCTCATTACGATTACAACATGGGTAAGTGATTTATTTTGCAAACATACGATCTTATTTTTCATCTACCCTCAAATTATTTTAATGATTGCTTTGACTTACTCAGTCGAATAACTATCTAAATACCTACTTTATCGTACTTTTAATTAATAATGTAGTTGTTACAAAGATTTATTAATATATCAAAGAAGGTATTCAAAATATAGAGAAATAACACGCATAGCCGCGCAGCCCAGCTCCTGGCGTTGTACCTTTCATGTTTCGCGATAAGTATCCATTCGTTTGTGTAGATCAGCTTATGGGCTCAACTTTCCAAAGTACCCAATCGCGTAGGAGGTCAATTTTTTTTTACAAGTAGATAATATTTACACAATGCTACACGTTCAATGTAATGTGTGAGCATGCTCCGTATAAATAGCTGAATAAATGGCTTTTTTATTTTATTTTATTTTTATTACATGTTAAATATTTTAGCACGGAGATGCTTAGTTTTCGAGATATTAATTTTTTAAAATCGAAAAGTAATCCTTCATTTCGACAGTATCTAGACACTATGACGGCCATTAGCGTTTCGTTTTACAGACTGCTATTACATACAAGCGTGCGGATTCAAATCATTAGCAAATAAATGTAATAAAACTATTACATTTATTTGCTAATATGTATGTAATGTTTAGTTTTTCTCACAGTTACGTATATATTGATGAAAAATATATATAATACGTATTTTTATTTATTATTTGATCGCAAATTTATAGTTATAATATTTCGTGTGTAACGAAACTTGATGAACGAAATTGATTAGGTTATTATGGGTGACAGATCCGACACAGAGCACCCCGACTCCACCTAGTCTTGTGGTCCCTACAACTAGAGTGTTATTCCTAAGTGCGGGAGCCAGAAGCTCCGGGAGGTCCTGAGTGAAAGCGAGCCATACGAGACCGAATAATTTACCATCTCTAATCAAATTTGGTTCCAAAACCGAATAATATTGAATGATAAAAATCGATTTTTATTTAATCGATTCTTTTCGATTTACCTTATATTATCCTTAATCGAGCGGCGCGCGAGTTGCGTGGCTTCATTTTGCCGTTGGCGGCCGGCTCGTGCGCATGGCAGTAAAAATATTAAAATTATAGTAAAATATTAATATAATATCTCCGTCTTATTACAAAACGCGGTTTAAATATTAGTCAAGACCTTTGAAAATAAAAAGTGGGTTCTTGTTGTTCAGACATCACAAACAAGCAATCAAAATGTGAACTTCAAATTGGAACTTTGATTTAACATTGGTACATTTTGACAGTTTGATAATTACGAGTATGATAGTAGATAGACAGTTTTTAACAACTAAATCGGACTTGGTCTAGACTAATATTTCAACCACGTTTTGGACTAAGGCCCATTGCGTTCTCTGTGCTACGTAGGTATCCATAATGCCTACCCACATTAATCTTAACTTATTTAAACTTCAACCGTCTCATGTGCTGTGCTGTCAATGAAAAATAATGATTGCCGTGATAAAATTGTGTTTATATGCCAACATCGACCAGTGAAACCCACAGTCTGAGCAATAAAGGAAATCTATGGACGTGTTACAATGTAATTTTTTTTCTGTTCATTATTCACCTCTGATTGTGTCAGAGACCTTTATGTAAAAACTTAGGGCCAAAATGTAAGTGAGATTTTAAGAGATAACTAAAGTATTTGCAAATTATAGGATATTTCATAAAGTGTTAATAGGTTTCTTCTAGACAAGCGTGCTACATCTTAGACTATAGCGGTGCTTAACATTAGGCAGGCTATAGTCAAACGTAAGCCTATTTCGTGTTAAAAAAAAGTGTCATATTGAAATTGCAACCTATGTTGTAAGTGTGGTGTTTAGATATATTATGCACGTTTTTCATATGTGGCATAGGATTATATTTAAATGCTCTGAGACGATAAATGCTAAAGAATCCACGCCGATGTCATTTATAGGTAATAAGGAGTCTTTGATATAGTTACCTATGCGTTTATTGCATGTGAAATATTGGGTAGTGGTGCATAGTTCGGATTTATGTCGAAACACGTGGTGGAAGTAGAATTATGGACGGAATTCGAGGCTATGGTGCCTCGTGAAAATGTGCTAGAAGGAATTTGAGGAACGATGTAAAATGAAGAACTTTTCTGACTTTTAATTTTATTTATGGTTTTTAACTGATGTGAAGCTCTGCTATGTTTCTGTGCGTTTTGCTGTATTATTTTCATTACTTATGCTCTAAGTTCACTATGTTGTTGCGTTTTGCTATAGATGAATAGAAGTGATCAATAATAAAAACCGGCCAAGTGCGAGTCGGACTCGCGCACCGAGGGTTCTGTACAAACCTGCAAGGTTTACAAAGTTCGTTCATTACGACAATCGAGTCATAACTATGGTATTTTTATATATTTTTTAATGTAACTAAAAATTTAAGGTTTTCGGAATTTTTCCTTTATGTGTGGTATAAAACGTTGCTTCATGCCAAATTTCAAGATTCAAGGTCGACTGGAAGTACCCTTTAGGTTTTGATTCCCTTGCAAGTACTTGCGAGTTTCAAAATATGCAGCTTAAATTGCTGTTTCTTTTGATTGCGTTGACATAGAAGTTTGATTTTGCTACAGCTTAAAGGTATTATAAACCTGAGTATTTGGTATGAATTTCAATTTAATACCTTTACGCGTTTATGAGGAAATGGGTAGTAAGTTTAAGATTATTAAAAAAAAATATATTTTGTGATGTAACTAAAAATTTATGGTTTTCGTAATTTTTCCTTTGTCTATGCTATAAGACGTTGCTTCGTACCAAATTTCAAGATTCTGAGTTCACGGGAAGCACCCTGTAGGTTTTGATTCCCTTGCAAGTGTCGAAAATTTGCGGCATAAATGGCTGTATCTTTTGATTGCGTTGGCTTAGAAGTTTGATTTTTTCACAGCTTCAAGGGACAGTAGACCTGAGTAATTGATATAAATTTCAGCTTCATACCTCTACGCGTTCCTGAGAAAAAGGGTCTTGACAGACGGACGGACGGACGGACAGACGGACAACAAAGTGATCCTATAAGGGTTCCGTTTTTTCCTTTTGAGGTACGGAACCCTAAAAATTAAAAAATAGTGATAAAAAGTTAAGAATATGAAAAACAGGTGCCAATTTGAAGATTATTTCCTTTTTTTAGTGTTTGGTTCATGACGCTGTGTTTTTGATAATCTGATCTTTCAAATATTATATACATACCTACTTACGTCCTTCATAGGTTTTCATTAAGCGCTTTAATGTTTTATATCGTTCTTTCACTGTTACAAAACCGTTCCTCAAAATCGCTTCTTCGCAAACACTTCTGCATAGTGAGAAACTTAGATCGTTTATTACGAGCCAGCATGATTCTAAAGCGCGGCCATATTTACCCTGTCTTCCATGTTTAGAGAATATATTACCTTGCAAAGACGTTGTTTGAACTACGTGGAAATGTGAACAACTTTGTTTTAAAGTAGTGACGGTATAATTAATGTCGTTATCTTCAGCTCATGCTTACTCACTGCTATACAAAACCTCATCCATATAGATAGGTGCCATAGATAGCATTTTTTTAAATATTTTTTCCTTATCTTCAAAATATGTTCTTGTGAGAATGGGAGATGATCGTAGTGTCAAGAGAGCCTATATCTGTGTCCCGAGTGGCCGTCGTCTTGTTGGTCGGCTGAGGTACCGCTGGAAGGATGTCGTGGAGTCAAATCTACGCGTGCTTCAAGTAGCTGACTGGCGGGAAGCGGCGCAAGACCGGGACCGGTGGCGACCTCTTGTATCGGAGGCCAAGACTCACTTTGGGTCGCTGCGCCAGCGGAGTAGTAGTTCCTTATCTTAACTAAATCTAAAGCATGTTGGTTCAAATTTATTACGTTATTTTTGAATTATCATCATTATCTTCAGTCCATGTTGAACCATAGATGTGTTCGGTCGTATGCCTTCGCAGTCCAGAAAAGTATACGTCTGAAAAATACTTACACATATCTTCATTTTCAGTTACCTTCGTCCATCGGAAGAGCGTCAAGAAGAGGCCCTCTGGCGAGCTTGCAGCGAAGTAATCTGGCGCTGTGCTGGCGGCTTCAACCAGGGCAATGCGGAAGCCAAGGCAGTGGTCGCGCTGCCCACGGAGGAGGTCTACGCCCAGCATAGCTCGACCTACTACCAGGATGGGATCACTGAGAAGGTATTTTGTCTGTTACTTTTTGGAGTCTATTCTACTGTCATAACGATTTGTAAGCAACAAATGTCAACAAACTCGATTTCACTGGTTGTGTTTAAACTATTGATATTAAAAGAAACTATGACTTTGCTAATTGTTGTCAAACGAGCATATTATGTACCAAATTTCATTCAAACCGTTAATGGTAAAACCTCGGTAAAACTATTTTAGTCGCTTTCGTCAATAGTGGTAAATGCCATCATGATTGCCCCTTGTGTATGAAAAAAATAAAAAACAGATCAGAAGTTTCACGAGAATTAGTTTTAATACATCATGTTTAACAAATTACAGATGTTCTCATCAACCATTTCTGTTCCAAGCTGCATGTGTTTGAGTTCAAGAGTCTGGAGGATTTGCAGATATTTCTCAAACGGTATCTGTATTTGGTAAGATTCATAAATTACTTATACAGGGCGACTAATAATTAGAGCATTATAATTACAATACCGCCATATAAGCCCCCTACGTAGGAAAACTACTGCCAGAATAAAGTAAACATGCCGTTTTTTAAGAAGAATGCTTCATTTTGAATCACATCTTTTACTTACCATTACCGAACTATGGTAAAGAATTGTTCTTTATTATTTTAATTGTTCTTTGTTTCCAGTTCCAAACTGAGGAAGGATCAGGGGCGTTACTACTTTTGTACGCTTGTATGCTGTCTAGAGGATGTGAGAAGTAAGTAAATTATTACAAAACTGTACTGACAGATTAATCGTTATGGAAGCTTGTGTATGTATTTATTATGTAGGTAAATGGAGAAGCAACCAAAACAAAAACGAGAAAACCCTAAAATTATATCATGTTTCACTTCAATTTCATTTTATTTATTATATCTTGGTCTTATTAAATTCAAGTAGGTGCTTAATTTAAGGTTAGATTGCCAGAAGTTTCATTTTCCTCAAGTTGAATTTTTCATTAGGTTGTGACTACGTTGGTTTCCACTGGAAATAATTATAACTCCCATCGTTGAAGTTTTTTTTTAATATTATGCCATACTGATTTCAGCGTAAAGAAAGACCTAGACGGCAAGCTGACTCACCTGGTGTCGGCTCACGTGGAGGGATCCATCAACGTGGTGACACTACTCCTCACTGGTAGAGCCACGCCGTATCTGCATAACGGGGTACTGTATGTTGGGGATGAAGATCATTATGTAAGTACTTCTTAACCAACTTCCGAAAGAAGTAGGTAGTAACAAGAAGCCCAGAGGCTTATAAAAAATGAAAACTCTGCTTTTTGTCTAGAATGTAATTTATCAAATTCCCTATTTTAATTGTGCTGACTCAAACCATCATTTTTGGAATTTGTAAAACTCCCCACATAAAGGATACAACTTAAGTTTACTATGCAAACTTATGACTGTGGTGATTCCAGCTTTATCTTTACAAATGGTGTAACGTACTCAAAGTAACCGTGCACTTAAATTTGCACCCATGTTCATTATACCTTTATACCTGTACGAGTGTATGTATTAAGTATCCAGTCTGACTTTGTATGTGTGACTTTTCGTTTTGTGCGGGAAACTGTCAGTAACCTACCTTATCCTTACAAATTATTGTGCCTCGGGACAGTCACGTTATTGACATTTGCTATATAGTAACCTCATTTTTAAGAAAATCTTAAGAAAGTCCAATCTCACCGCCATAAATAATATGCCCAGAATTACTACATTGTATAGATAAACTAATGCGTAACAAGATCTTATGGTTTCTTTATTAAGCACCATATTTTAACATGATTCCAGGCAATGCCGCAGTTTGGTGTGTTAGCCCGCAGCCCTGTAGGTCTGTTAGTGTGGTACGGAGGAGAGGAGAATGCTAAGAACAACATCAACAAGCAGTACCCGGGGTCGAGGCTCAAAACTCCTGCTTTGCCTATTTGGGTAGCTAAATGACAGTTTACAAGTTTACTAATGATATTTGAGAAATTCACCTCCTTGAGTTAGGTATTTTTTTTAGGACTGAAAGCACTCTGGCGTATACTTATCTATATCATTGAAGGTTTGTTTCTCAGGAAAATACATCGTGGTGGCGCTCAGACCTACATACAAAACGTATTATGTCCTCGGTTATGTGGTCCTCAAACATGTTGTTTCAATCCAATGTTCATTTATTCCTAAAAATACATACGAGTACCTCAAGATTCGAACGATGTCTTCTTTTACTACTAAGTCAATTCAAATGCATGATATAACTAAAAAAATTAAGCAGTAGGGCTAAAATTGAATAAAACTACGGCACAAAATAATACGAATTAAATGAATTAACTACAAAGGGACACTTTCTGTATAATCATTTATATGTTTTATTAATTAGCTACTTCGTGTGGTTTCAGGTGACCAGCTGTTCTGGACATTACGGCATCCTTTTCAACACCAATCGTGAATTGCTGAGAAACTATCATGCTGAAAGACGGTGAGTAATATTACATTATTTTTTATAAAAGAGTGACAAAAAGGCAGGTGGTCTGCCTGATGGTAAGCAATCACCGTCGCATATGAACACTTGCAACTCCAGAGGGAGAACTCCGAGAATTTTAGAAATGAGACTGTAATATCTAGTGTGGCTAGGAGTCGATCGTTGTGTAAGATACAGGTTCGCTGCAAACCCCTCAATTTTAACAGAATAATAAAAACAGGTTATGTTTATTTTGGCTTCTTATTAATTGCTACAGTAATCCGTTACCTAGTACCCACGACACAAGCGTTTGCTTGGTGTGGGGCTTATAACGGCATAATGTCCCGGAATATTTACTTATTTTATTTACTTATGTAAAGTATTTTCAAACACCTGTTTCTCCTCGATTCCAGTTTTGACATCCAATACTACACATGTGGTGGCTGCCACGTGGTGCTGAGCGTAGACACTCGCGCGCACGACGCGGAGGCAGGGCATCTGAGGACGGACGATATCAGCGCCACGCCGCTTGAGAAACTTATACATACCAAGTTAGTACTTTTTGAAGTTAATTATAGTTTATTTTATACCTGTGGACGCCCGCGGCTTTCCTTGCATTATTTTGAGATATATAGGTGCCTATGAAACTTCTGAAGACCTCATATTATCTGTATATCAAAAATAATGATGATACGTTCAGCCGTTATTGCGTGAGCCGTGATGAGCGTTTAAATTAGCCGACTTTTAAATAAATAGACAAACAGACAAAAGTTCTAAAAACAGCTTTCACATATTTTGCCATAAATTAAAGTGTACACAAACATTTTTTTTATATGTGTTCAGATTTTTGACCCTCTTCAGCTTTATTTTATGGACGAGTATGGATAGAGAATAATTTAAAGTGTCTCATTTGTAGTTTATTACATGTATTTTAGAAGTTGATTGCATATTTTAAAAAAGCTGTGGAAAAACTTCATCTCAAACAATGCTACCGCTTACAAATATATCATCATCACTTTTATTAAACTGCACTTCCAATGGATTTCAGAGTTTATTTGAAATTTAGATTTCAGATCCAAGCTAACTTGTAATATTTTATTACATGTACGAACTCGTTAAGGAGCTGTGGCAACATTTCACCTCAAACATTTTTTTAAGCTTTACTACCTATATTATAAATGTATCATCAATACTCTAGTATCAATGCGCAATTAACACTAGAGTTTTCTTTGAAACTAAATTAGCGCTATGAAGTATTTAGCACGTTTGCTTCGAAGAAACCTATTTACTCTAGATTTGAACAATGCAAAATTAACTATAATCTGAACACTGCAAAGTAAGGGTGGTGTCTAAAATATACCACGCTTACTTTGAAAAAAACTTTTATGAATATGAACACTGCTTGATTCACTTTGAGCTAAATAATGCCACGATTTTCTTGCATAAATAAATAAATAAAAACTACAGTACACAGCCCCATCTAGCCCCAAAAAACCTAGTTAATCTGAATTTTAATAATAAGTAGTGCTTACAGTAACCGTATACAATAACCAAGTTGTGTGTAGAAGAACTTTGCACTTATTAATTTTATTATACACTTAAATTTTCATTGCTTACAAAAGAGCTTTCACAATTAGCTTTAGATTAGACTTGATTAAATAATCTAAACTTAAATGAATTCTTATGTAAACCTTGTTCTTTTTAAGGTGGCAGGACGCAAAAATCACATGGACAGGTTCCACACCATATGTTGGTGAAACACCGAAGTAAAATCCAAGCTTTGACTTTTTTAACTTCGCGAGTAGCTTTACATCAAACAATCATAGAGCTAGAACAGGAGTATTCTACAATCTTTCTTCATTGTATACATTCGCTAGAACATAGGACCACTTTATACAGACCGCTCGAAGGCGGGAGCACGTCCGAACACGTAAAATGCTCTATGTAACTGCTCGCGCGCCGCTTACATCGAGCGAGCGAGCATTCTTAGAGCAATCTATAGAATCTTTGTGAACGCACTTAGAACAACAATAGAATGCTCTACGCCTATTTATTCTAAAATAATTTGACGTGATGGGGGAAGATTAAAATAATTTGACATGGATTCAATCTGCGGAGGACCGGGACGAGTGGCGTACTAGAAGAGAGGCCTATGCTCAGCAGTGGGCGATAACAGGCTGTTGATGATGATGGTGGTGGGGGTTTAACGAGCGAACGCTCGTTTTATGTAAGCCCTTCTAGCTGACGTGTCACAAGTTAATAGAATAATATGTCTATAGCTGCAGCTGCTTTTGAGAATAATATTAAGATCATATCTTCTTGATGTACGAGTAGCTGGTTTCGTGCTAATTTTGATATTTACTGGCGTATTTATAAATCTGATGAAACTAGAGATAGAAGACAGTTTTGCTTATTTATGTAAAAATGGAAAATTTCGAACAATAAATTCATTTTTTTTTAGAATTTATTTGGTGAGTTCAGATTTTTGTAGAGGCATATTATATATCGTGGCTAACAAAAAAAAATAGAAAAGCTTAGAAGCATAGATACATAAATTATTATATTCAGTAGTTTTTGGGTATGATAAGTCATAAGATTTATGAAAGCAGGGTATTTTGTATGAAGAAATGAAATGGTAGATTATAATAATATTTGTGTAGAATGGTAGTTATTAGTCATTCAATAAAATATATGTAAAATGTGTTAAGTATTTATGAATTATTTCCAAAAATTCCATTTTTATTATAATTATTTTCCTTATCATACAAAACATTTGACACATCAACGGATTTCCCATCATACCCGTTTGAGTTATTTCTGTTAATCATGGAATATTCATTATTTTCAGTTTCGGTGCATAGTATATACTACTAAAATAATTAATCAGAAACATAGACAACTATCTACATTAGAGTTCGTGACTTTCATACGATAACTTTTTTACCTTTTTTAAATCAAATATTCACTAATAACTAATAAAACTGATTCTCACTGAGAATAAGTTTTCCTATAACATTAAACATTCAAAATCGAATCGAAATTCTTTTATCTATACCTTCAAGATATGCGTACATATCTATTTATATTTACATCTGTAGTTATGTAATTAGTGTTGTACGCTGAGGGTTTTCTGTACACCATTCTAGACATCTTTCGATTCTGTGTTAATATTTACGTACTAATAAAATAATCTAATTAAAACATACCAATTTGAGTTCGTGACTTAATACGATATCTTCATATCATGTTTACATCAAACTATTGACAATTAGTTTTCCCGTAGCAATACCTACATACTCAAAATTTCTTTACCTTTATTTATCCTTTCAAGGCGTGCGTAAATTTCTATTTAGATTTACATCTGTATTTATGCAATAAGTGTTGTACGCTGAGGGTTATCTGTACACCATTCTAAACATCTTTCGATTCTGTGTTATGATGTACCTAAAGTTTCCCCGCGTAAAACTTCTGACTCTCTTGCTTATACACCTTATTTTATATATTACTTAACACTAAAACACAAATCAAAAGGTAAAGTTTTGTGAAAAATAACATCAATTCTTTCATATTATACAGTTTATGTTGGGATGTTTTGCTTACTTAATAACAAACAAACATAAACTAAACATCTAACTGTAAAAATATCATAAGCCCGTTAAGAATGATCGATGTTCTCGAGACAAATCTAGTAATAAAGGCGATTTATCAAGCTCACGTCAGATTCACGAGAGTCTTTTATATCGGAAACCGATTTCTGAGACACCTGCTTTTTCTTAAGGTTTATCTACTAATGTTTATACAATTTTCTGGTTTGGTTGTCTTTGAAGTAAATATACTAAGAATAGTACTACGTTTTATAGCAACTTTCATATGTCTATGTACCCACTAATAATCTGAAAAAAAACAAGTCTGTACCGAGTATTAACCAAGATATACCCAGGATATCAAATTAAGTCTAACTACGGACCTAGGTCTGACTATAGCCTATAAACCTTTTTTTAACAACAGTTTTCCTTACCCACCAACATATATGACCCAAGGAAACTAGTTATTGTCCACTAATATTAGACCAAGGCAAATGTTCGTGCGTGTGTGAGTGAATTAGTTAACAATACATATGTATATTTAACATAGATTAAAGAAGCAATAATTATGTTTTCACTCATATTCCTTTAATTATTTTATCTAAATCTTCTTCACAAATTCCTAGCCTTATAATATAATATATAGCCAAACGCCATATCATATGCCAAAAAAATCTTTTTACTATAGTTTAAATTATCACCAGAAAACTACAGCCTTCTAAGCAAATATTATGTCCAACATCATATCAAATGCCACGACATCAGTTTTTTTGGATAGTTAAAAATTCATCTTGACCACAAAACTTTTACCTACTATACAAATATTATGTCCAACGCCATATCGTATGCTAAGAAAACTATTATTTTTTCCATGATATAGGCTTATGCTTGACTATAACTTGCCTGATGTTGAGCAACGTTATAATCTACGATCTAGCGCGCTTGCCTAGAAGAAACCGGTTTACTCTCGACTTGAAAACCGACAAATTATAGTTCAAGGGGAATAGAGATTCGGGCAAGGAGTTCCACAGTTTGGCTGTTCGCATTTTCGCTATTTTCTATTAAGATATTGAATCTGGCGTTACTATGCGGAAATCCAAATAACTGGCCTGTTAGCTTAGTTGGTAGAAGCTCTGCCTTCTAATCTAGGGGTTGCGGGTTCGATTCCCGCGTGACACAAGTATTTATGCATTATAAAAAAATATAATTACTTGTGTTGAGTCTGGTCGTTTGTATGTATAATAAGTATGTATTTACAAAAGAAAAGTATATAAGTATTATATCCGTTATCTAGTACCCACGACACAAGCGTTTGCTAAGTGTGGGGCTAGATGGCGCTGTGTGCATTGTCCCGGAATATTTATTTATTTATTTTATTTATTTATTTAAATGAAACTCTGGATATATGTATGTGTACCACTAATCTTGTGGTTTGCAGCCGGTTAAGGAGCAGTCACAGCGGAAAAACACTACACGTTTCTCCAGGGTTTAATTCGTTTTTCTATTGTTTAATGCCCATCTTCCCAGAACCCAGCAAGCTCAGCCTACTATGCAAATATTTAGCCATACAGCGGCGGACGCACTTTGTTACTGGCTAACAATGGACGCCGGATTGCGATGACACCCATTGTGGGGAGTTGCCAGTTGAAATACTACTGGATGGGTGGGTAAATACAACATTTAAGTATATTTAATAACGTTTAAAATATTAGTACACCTAAATTATATTTTTAATTACTGTATCAAAATATGTAACAGTTTGTCATATTGTAACATTACATTTATGTGAGTGAAAACCGTTTAGTTAACATATTGATAAAATGTCTCACGAAAGTTTTAATATTAATAACGTTTGTCTGTGTTGCAGTAGACAGGGTTTTTTTTTACATAAGATAGGCTCTTGCCTGGAAGAAACCGGTTTACTCTCGACTTGAAGACCGCCAATTATAGTTCAAGGGGAATAGAGATTCGGGCAAGGAGTATAATTATTAGGATTCTAAAGAAACTATTATATTCCTATTATATATATATATATATATATATATATATATATATATATATATTCCTATTATATATATATATTATTCCTATATATTATCAGGTGGGCTGTAGTCAAACGTAAGCTTAATCTTTTTATATGTACTTAGGTAAGTATTTAGAAACTAAACGCCACGAAACGTTAAGCCGTACACGTTGAATAAAAATATATAATTACATTGTATTAATTATATTACACATACATTCTTATTTAACAAATGCATTTGTTGAAATTTAAATAGTATATTATAACAAACATAATATTGTAATGCCTTATGACATTATGCAGTCACACACGAGACTCATCTACAAAATTTGCTAACAAAACCCAAATAACTTCAAATTTTTCTCCCAACCCAATTCCCTTCGTAACAAGCAAACTAGCCCTCCAATACGTTATCCAGTTCCGAACCTAGCAATTAGGCGTGATAGCAGTTTGCCGACAAATGCCTACAAATACCACTGGATGGGCATCTATTCTGATTTACGGTGCCATTGCCTATTGTTTGCGCGGACCGCCCGCGGCTCGAGGTCCGATCAATATCAGGGACTTAAATATTTCGGGACCAAAATAATACTTTTGAAAGCAATTTTTTTTGTTAAACATGTCTATGCGTTATCTTTGAATACTGTGACATTTTTAAGTACTGGGTCAATTATGATCTAGTCTAGTGGTCAAATCCTAGACCAATGTCTAAAATTAACTAGATAAAACATAGTTTATGCTATATAATACTCAAAAATATATAACAAATATTATAACGAATACTCAATAAAAACTACAATCAACGGAAACAGAACATTATTAATAACTTATGATGATGATTATGCCGATCATGATATAAACTCTATCTGACTACAAAATTTTTGCGTAAATAGGCATATATTATGTATAATAAAGTGCGTACAACTATAAATTTACACTCACCCTGAAAAGAAATACTTAATCTTAAAGTAAAACAATAATATAATAATCTTACCAACGGTTGAAATCATGCCCATAAAATAAATTTTGAATTTGTTTACAAAATAAATTGAAAAAAAAAACAGATAGTTACTTTTATATCCACTTGTATATTAGTCCTTGTTGGAAAGGATAGTATGGTGCAGACCGCTAGCTGTGATTGAGGGCCGCTGGTTTGATGTTCGCAGCGCTTCTACTCTGCAGATTTAAGGCTTTGCGTTGTAGGCTTTTAGGGCTTGTTAGGAAAAGCTCTTGTATTTAGGCTGTCTGAAGTGAACTGATTTAGATAGATTTTTATTAATGAGGTCAAAGAAAAGTTGATGTGAAATTTGCTTATAACTCCACTGTGCACATATTCCTGATTTTATCAAATTCTTAGGTTCCTAGTCAGAATTGAACACAAACTCTCACCTCACGACTCCTCAAAGACCAACCACTACCCCAAGCCACCATCTTCACAATGTCCAGTCAGACAGCATTCGTAACAAAATGGCTGACTGTAAATCGCGCGTGCGAACAAGCTTTTGTATTCAAACTTTAGCAATTACGTTAGTCAGGATTAAAGTTCAGTTTGCAACTTCAAAACGGGATGGATGGTTAATGTTGGAGGTACTGGACGGTGGTTTAGCGAGCAACATTTGATGACAATGGTAAGCATAATATGAAGGTAAATAAAACAACGGGATATTTCACTCCTGTTTTGTTTAGGACGCGTCACATGCCGGCCAGAATGAAAAAACTTATGAACAGAGCTAATAACATGTTTATTTTAATAAATATAACTGAACTGTTTCAGGAATTATTAAAGAATTTTTTTTTTCAACTTGATTGGTTTCACGCTTGACTCGATTAATGTGATGAGTGATTGCTTATTTAACAAGTTTGGATTGAAATAATTAACACTTATTCAAGGATTTAATGACCGCTGGTTAAACTAAAACAGTTACATTTGTTATGTACTTTGATATATATTCGAAAGCTAGGTGCATTCCAGCAATGCGAATTTTATCCTTGGTCTCGAGTTTTTCATACTACAACCGTCATCAATAATATATCAGTTTGTTTGGACAAGCCAGGCAACTAACTCGTTAATTTTTAAGCTTACTAATCTACTCGTCCGTGTATCACCCGGTGCTTAGCCACAGATTCTGAAATCACACTTTACCTACTTTTGAGCCGCACCCGTGTTTGCGATCGGACAATTTATGCAAGTTTTTGTTGCTAACTTTGCGCAGACGAACGCAAGTTTCTTTCTTTCTTTTCTAGTGCAGGTCCAATGAAAATAGTGGTTAGAATGTTGGTAGCTGCAGCTTTATTGCAGATAAGATGGTGGTTGGGAAGTGAAATAGGTTTGTTCGTAATTGATAGAGACTTTAAGCCGAATTGGGATTTTTCTTATATTGAAGTTATTTAGATAGAGATTGTAGATCAGAGATTGACCTGATTGGTCCTTGAAGTATTTTTTTTTGTTTTGGGCTTAAAAAAAATGGTTTTTATTCTGACAGATATTAGCCATAATTATAATAGTCCCAAGCATTATGAATGCTTCTTAAAATTGTATAATATTTTACAAATGTAAAAAAAAAGCTTGAAACATGATTAAGGCTATTTATAAATTTGTTTATCAAGAAGAATTGAGATAGTTAAAGATTCTAAAACGAATAGAATATAAAACTAACGATGACTTTAAAATTGAACAATATAATATTGACGTAATTTAAATAAAAGCTATATCATTTAAATATGATTAAAATACACATTCACCTTACTCCCTAGCTATTCTCTAGTAATAAGTCGAAGCCAGTAGTAATAAGAAAACAGCATAAATCACATGAGATGATTATCATAAAACATAGAGGTAGGTCTCGTGGGAGTGACCCGTGCTTCAAAGAGAATCTTACCTTATACTGGTGGCAGAGGTAAGATAAGAGATGTGAGCGATTGATACTTACTTGCCTGATTTACTTTTACTTTACAGTAAATGAAACCGTTCTTGCTTAATAAGTATGAAATTGATTTAATTAGTTTTCAAAGCTGTTTATACTACTTGATTTTACTATTTTGTTTGTTTTAAATGTTCATTGTAGTCAAATAAAGTTTACGTTACACTTATTTAACTATTACCTATTTACCTATAATTATATTCCGAAGTTTTTTAATTCATTTCGTAAATGTAAACATAGGCCATGCAGTCATGTATGTATATCAAAAATGTTTTGGATAATCCACTGCCTCATTTATCTTATACCTATATATTTTGGTTTAGCCTTCACCTTCCTTAGCTCTTAGCTTATTAGTAACTTCAAGACTTGCATAATACTATTTGGAATCAATTTATGAATAACATAAATGTAACGTATCGTAGCAATCTGCTACGCTGATGCTACGCCATCGTAGCACTATTGCTACGACATTGCTACGCCAATTTTATTCAATCGCTAGCGGCTTGTTCCTGCAGTGTGATTAACTTAATAATAAAATGAATTATAAACATATATGAGGATACTAACCGGTAGCATTGGGAAGCTCTCAGCTACACGGAAGTCACCTCAATCAACGTGTAATAGGAAGTGATAGTAGAAAAAACTTCGAACTTAAATTTTAGTTTGGAAGAGAGGTACGTATACCTATACATAATATTATATAATTAGGGGCGGTGGTATATACAGGAACACACCTCAAGACAAAAACGTTCGTTGTTGTTTTAAAGCCGATGAGAAGCAGTTAAAGCGAAACAATACTAAAAGCCTATCCAGAGTCTCATCTGAAAAAAATGTCTAAAACTCGCTGTAACTCCCAACTCCGACCCTCTGTTCATAATATCAAGCATAACTGTAAAGATATTCATTCGCGCGTCTCCAGAGACATCTCCTAATTCGGTTTGAGGCTAACATCGTATCGTGCTGTTACGGCCAAGTGTTTTTACTGCCCCACTTGCCTAGCTTTGATGGTATTATTGTGGAGGATTTATGCAGAGACAACTTGGGAAAACTATGCCTATACGGGCCTGAGCATGTTAGAAATAATATGGGATTTTTTATTTATAAACTTCAATCTCTATTATGGTATATGTTTTTAATAGCTTATTAATTATTGCTTATCACTGATTTTCTTTTCGTGTCAATTTTGTGTATTTTTTTATTTCTAGTCTTTTAGAGCATTATTTTATGTATGTTATAACTTATAAGCGAACGTCAAATAAGGACAAAACACTTTGCCATTTAAATCCCATAATTGACAAGGAATGTTTCCCTGTAGACAGGTATCCAGAAGCAAAACCAACATACATATATACATTACGACACGTTATAAACATTATGATTATAGGCAATTGTAGGTTTTGTGTTTAAAATTGAAATAAATTTGTCAGTGCTCAAGCAATTTACAAATCAGTTCTTTTGCTTAATAATAATAATATTATCGAGCAATTTATTTATTTATATAAAGGTATACTTGCAAACATACAATTTAAAAAAAAAATGTGCCCCGAGGTTTTGGGCGTAGCAAGAGACAATGGCTAGGCTTTATGCTAGCCAGCGTCTTCACAAATTTCGCTTACATCTTATAGTCTGCTATACTTATATCTTAAAAAGCGAGTGTGGCTCAGCGGTTCCAGTGTCTGCTTTTCATCCAGACGCACCCTGGTTCGAATCCGGCCCAACACCAATGACTTCTATTTTCAAGTTATGTGTGGATTTGCACTCGCTTAACGGTGAGGGAAAACATCGTGAGGAAACCGACATGTTTGAGGACCACAATATCCGAGGACATGTGTCTTCCGTGGAAGGACCTGGGCGCCCACCACGATGTATCTGCCCAAGAAAACTTCCCTAATGAATTATTTCAGCGGGGAGTCACGACCCTCAGTCATGAGGAAATACGACTCAAAGAGAGAGAGACTTATATCTTATTACTAGCTGGTAAACGCGACTTCGTCCGCGTGGACTAGTTATTACCATAAAAACGGTTGTTGTGAGTTAACCTTAAAAGATAGACATATATTTTTGAAGACATTTTGTTAGATTATTTTAAGAGAAATAATTCTTTTATATATAATTTTGTGATATCTTAACCGTTTTCGCAACGGAAGCCCTCAAAGATGAATAATTTTCCCCAATTTTTTCCATATTTTCCATTTTTTCTTCGCTCCTATTAGTTGCAGCGTGATGTTATATAGCCTTAAGCCTTCCTCGATAAATGCTCTATTAAACACAAAAATATTTTTTCAATTCGCACCAGTAGTTCCTGAGATTAGCGCGTTCAAACAAACAAACAAACTCTTTATCTTATAATATCAGTATAGATATTTTTTATTTATGTACTTATATAATTATAAGCTAGTTTCTAAGCTGATTTCTTCCGTCTTTTCATAATCTGCAGCATTATCTTACGTGGTAATGGCAGAAACAAGATTGCATTTGTGGTGCCCGAGGCATAGAATAAACACTCGTGGGCTTTTCTTGCGAACTGTACTGTAATGGTGTACTTGTTTATGTGTGTGGTACTTGGATTTACTTGATAAAGACAAGGAGTTCTAGTAAAGCGAAATACTCGTAATAACATTTTTATGATTTCAGAATTTAAGGATGTTTTGTTAGGTATAAAGTCATGTCAAAGGCACTTAGAAGTAACAACGTTGATGTTTCGACACCAGAGTTGGCAACTTCCATACGAATTTACTTTTTCCAGTCAGGCATTAGACCAATGCGTCATCTGAAACAACATTTGCACAAGCAATACTATGGTATAATTTGAAGCATACTTATATTCTTTAAATTAACTGATTATATAATAATAAATTTGAAATGTTCACTGCGTAAATCAGTTAATGATCATGACTAGACAAACATGCAAGGGTTTGTTGAAAAAAATAACAAACATGTTGAATTAATGTGTGATATTTTAAAATAATCAACAATATATTTATAAATATCATAAAACACCCTAAACATCACGCTGGAAAGCGAAATATATAAAATCTGTAAGTGTATCAATGAAAAAAAATAAATTTTTAATAGATTAACGCATAAAATAGTATGTATGATTTTACATTTAAGTTTTTACCTATTTAACATGGTTTAGATCATGAGTATTTATAAACATCTTGTTATACCATACTATAAAAATTTCAAAGATAACTTTTATTCTGTAGCCTATGAAAAACATGTAGAAGTAAATTTGTTAAACAGCGCCACCTATGAGAATTTTCCTGAACTTCTATATATATGTATAACTTTGGAATGTAAGTAGGGGAGAGGTAAAGGGTGAGGTTCCAACCTATTTAATATCAGAATATTGATGTAGATGTCGCTTTTACTAGTTTTAATTTTATTGACCTCTTTTTATTAGGTCCCAAAAGGTATAATAATCTTTCGAAGATTATCATAATTTCCTCTTTTTTTCAATATTTTTTTATCTAATAAAAGAAAAAATAAGAAAAGAAGAAAAAAAGTAAAAGAACAATACTGATTTTTTGTAGTTATGGTGTGCAGAAATTACAAACAAGTAGTAGTTTTTAAAAACATAATTCTAGTAAAACTGCAAATATTATTTTTAATAATAAATAAGCTTAAACATTGTCTTCGTATAAGTGATAATTTGAATTTCATTAAACTTTCAGTCTTATTGTTCTAAATTGATCAATATGTTCTTTTTAATGAATCTGTTATGGAATTTTCTTCAGTACATACACTGTGTTCAAATCTTGGATCTTTTTTTAAAAAAAGCCGAAGCCTGTTAATTTTCTCAAATTAATTATGTATAAGATAGCATGGTCCTGACATATAATCTGGGTCTCTTGTTTAATTAACTCAAGGACTGTACGTAATCATAAAATATAAAAGGTTTCCTCAAATTAAGATATACTTACAATACAATTATGTTGTATTGAATTACGTTTAATGAGCTATTTTGTATGCTTTTGTGAATACTAAGAAATGTTTTGTGGTTCACATTTTGTTTATTTGGAAAAATATTTGAATGTTTTATTCAAACCTAAAAAATGGAACAGCGATACAGATACCAAGCTTTTTTTTTAGCTTTTATAGTGTGAATTGCTAAACTCTGAAACTTCTTGCCGGAATGTATGTTCATCGTGAACTACAATATTTCGGTCTTCAAGTTGCGAGAAACCTGTATCTTCTTGGCGAGCGCGCTAGAATGTAAACTATAACACTTTTATTTACATGAGATAGGCTCACGCTTGACTATAACCTTGCCTGATGTTAAACAACGTTATAATATACGATCTAGCGCGCTTGCCTGGAAGAAACCGGTTTACTCTTAAATTGAAGACTGACAAATTATAGTTCAAGGGGAATAGAGATTCGGGCAAAGAGTTCCACAGTTTGGCAGTGTTATTAAGTCTGAGCCTAAACATTCAATAAATCTGAGATACAAACTGCTAAATGCTTGTAAATATTAGAAAAAACAATTAAACTAATATTTCGCAACATATAAAAATGTTTCATGTGTGATTCATTGTCATATACTATTTTTTGACACTAATTACAAATCTCTATAACTCTTTCTCTTTGAGTCATATATCCTTATGCCTCAGAGTCGTGACTCCCCGCAGAATAATTCCGTTAGGGGAAATCTCTTAGGCAGATACATCGTGGTGGGCGCCCAGGTCCTTCCATGGAAGACCTAATGTCCTCGAATAATTAATGAAAATTATTTGAAATGAAAATTATTCTATTTTGTGACAAGAAATTACATACGAACACATTCAAGAAAGTAAGACAAACACATTTTACACATAAGTACACAATTTCCTGTCACAAGCCGGCCTCAACTCAGCATGTGCTGACTGCGAACAGTCAGCGCTGGTCTTCCGTTGAGACCGACGGGTGACGACTCGAACTACGTACAACAAACGAAACAATTACACAATAAACATATATAACACACTATTATAAAACTAAGAACATAAACAAACAAACAAACTAAGACAAATTAAAAAGACGACAGATTAAACAATATAATTAATAATAAATTACATATATTTTTATTTTAATATTAATTTTTTTTTAAATTACAATAAGTAATTTGAAAAAAAATATTTGCGAAATTACTTCGAAACTTCAAAAAGAACCTCTTCTAATTCCTTCACGTTGCGATCCCGCATCCCAAAGACAGTTATTTATACGTCAATATGTTTTTTCTCGAAAAATCGCTCGGATCCAGCGAGTGACAAATTTAGGGACTGTCGGACACACATCACTGTCGCTGGGTTTGGTTAGTTCATGTAGGGTAAGTTGGAGATTAAGAGTTTCCTATATTGGCCGTTTTATTTCTAACTACATAATATCATAGACTAAGTATACTCAAGTACTTGAGTATACCTAGTCTATGATAATATATAATACGTATGTATAGGGTTTTTCACAACTGTTAGTTTTGCAAAGAAGTGCTTTAATATATTGTGTGGGACTGATGATAGCTTTTGCATACCTAAATATATTTTAATTTTAATTTTTTTGCGTTTTTTTGGTTATAAAAAAAAACTAAGACTAATTAAAATAAAATAAAACGCGACGTAAAAAAACGTGGTTTGGTTTAATTGGCGTTTTTGTTGTCAAATCAATTATTGCATTATTCAATAAAAAAAAATTGTAATTGACTGTATGCATAATATAGATAGATAGATAGATAGATAATACTTTATTGTCACACACTTATAAAACAAAATTAACTAAAAATACTTTCATAAATTAATCTAGTGCCACAAGTGGCGGCCTTATTGCTAAAAGCAATCTCTTCCAGGCAACCATTGGATGGAGAGGAATAAATAAAGGATTATAAAGGACGGAATATAGGTACGGGATTAAAAAGTCTACTCCATTACAGTATAAAATCAATGTGTGTATACGATTATGAGATTGATGATGATTATTGTTACCAAAACTACTTATTTTGTTATTTGTTTTGTAACTGCTACGGTGGACGTTGATTTTACGTAAAATTTATATATACGTAAGTATTGGTGATAAATATGCTTTGCAATTATCTCAAAATAATCACATTATACAATACGCATGACCAAAATGCTGGCCTTTTTCAGGCTCAACTTATCAGCATTGCCATCCAGCGTGGTAATGCGGCCAGTATGCTGGGCACGCTGCCCTCTGGTAGTGGGCTGGAGCACTTAGATAATCTTCAGGCTTTTCTAAAGATTTTCTAAGTTCCCATTTTTTGTAGTAGTTAGAAGTAGTATGTTTAGTTTTTCTTCTCTTGTTTTTATATTGTATTGTTGTAAATAAAAGATTTACTTCTATACAATAACACAAGAATACAATCTTTAAAGCGATTGTTTTGACATCGGGCAATCAAGTAAACCTACCAATCACAAAGCAATTCCGTAATTCAATCCTTTAATTTAAATGCCATCTGCACCCAAGACCCCATATGTAGCAAGCGCAATTTCTAAACGAAACAATTACCAATTTCATCAACTAAGTAACCTTAAGTACTACTTTTATCTCCCCCACAAAATTTACAACCTCTCTTCCTTCTCCTTATCTTTACGATAAATCGAAATTTACGACAAAATTGTATTTTTAAACTTTGCACAGAACTTTCCTGGTCGTTAGTGGGCTGTATCCGCCCTTAAAAAGTTAGGTGATAACTTTATTGATGAATTATTCAGGGAATTTCGCTCTTTCAGTGCAAATTCCTGATGAAAATTGAGGTCAATTTGATTTGACTTTTTGCAAGTTCTTGATGCGCGTTAATGTATGTATTTGAATTTCATCATGATATTTATTTGTATACAAATCTTTGGCACATTAAATCAATATGCAACAGATCTGAGTTGTTATATTAAGTTACACTCAAACCCATCATGGCAACATAATCTGAAATAAATAAAATAAAATAATGAATAAATATTTCGGGACATTGCACACAGCGCCATCTAGCCCCACACTAAGCAAACGCTTGTGTCGTGGGTACTAGGTAACGGATATAATACTTATATACTTTCTTTTGTAAATACATACTTATTATACATACAAACGACCAGACTCAACACATGTAATTTTATATTTTTTTTAAATGCATAAATACTTGTGTCAAGCGGGAATCGAACCCGCAACCCCTAGATTAGAAGGCAGACCCACTACCAACTAAGCTAACAGGCCAGTCAGGGTAATATTTCAATGGTTATATTATCAGTCCATATCATTTAATTTTACACGTTTTGAAGCTTCTCATGAGAGTGGTAAGGTATCTTAGCCATATGTAAGGTATTTATTATTTGATAAAATATAAAATACAAGCTTTACATACTATAGTTTCATCCATTTGTACTCAAAATAATTCAACATGAAACATTTATTTATCCGACTGGAACCTTAATATGCCATGCATTATAATTTTATCACTGTGTCACATATATGTCTGCGCAGGACTGGGACGTATGGCGTACCAGAAGAGAGGCCTATGCTCAGCAGTGGGCGATAACAGGCTGATGATGAAGTCACATATTTTACTTATCACATTTTTTTTAGCTTAAAATTGTATCTTTGTTTGACAAGACATGATTGATGCCAACTCTTATTAATCTATATATATACCTATATATAAAACTCAAAGGTGACTGACTGACTGATTGACTGACTGACTGATATAGTGATCTATCAACGCACAGCCCAAACTACTAGACGGATCGGGCTGAAATTTGGAATGAAGATAGATGTTATGACGTAGGCATCCGCTAAGAACGGATTTTTGGAAATGCCACTTTTAAAGGGGTAAAATAGGGGATGCAAGTTTTACTTCTAAATGCGAGCGAAGCCGCGAGCACCCACTAGTATTGTTATAAGTTCGTTGTAATTCTCTATATGATATCCATCTATCAAATATGCAAAAAGCGAGTGTGGCTCAGCGGTTCCAGTGTCTGCTTTTCATCCAGACGCACCCTGGTTCGAATCCGCCCTACACCAATGACTGGTATTTTCAAGTTATGTGTGGATTTGCACTCGCTTAGCGGTGATAGAAAACATCGTGAGGAAACCGACATGTTTGAGGACCACAATATCCGAGGACATGTGTCTTCCGTGAAAGTACCTGGGCGCCCACCACGATGTATCTACCCAAGAAAACTCCCCTAACGAATTAATTCAGCGGGGGAGTCACGACCCTCAGTCATGAGGAAATACGACTCAAAGAGAGAGATCAAATATGCACTTCCTTACAGCTAAAGATAATGATGATGAAAGATGTCGCAAGTTTCCAATCCACTGAGCATTACCCTAATATATCAGCGAAATGCACCACATTTCCTTCGACCACCATTACACGCTGTTATTGTCATACATTTCCTTTCTCCACTCATATTTTGACCTCTATTAATGCCAAGCAAAAATAGACTCTATATCTTAAATGATAGAGAGAAATTTTCAATGCAAGAACATGTGCTAAAATAACAAAACCAAAACTAATACCAAGCTACATGCGAAATTCATCTCTAAATATCAAAAGTTTAAGTTGATATTTGTACTAAGGCCAATCGTAGATGTAGCAAAAAGTGTTGTCATAGAAGATTAGTTCTTATTGCTACAAAAATAAGTGCTTGTTTGTTAGTTAAATCTAAATTGGGATGTAGGTCAATGCATAGCTCGTTAATTGTCAAGGGTGCGTTAAAGCTTTCAGAAGGCTTTTAGGCCATTTTGTGTTAGTTTCTTGGATACCATAAAATAAGTCTCACTCATGTTTATTTTTTAAACATGAGTGAGACTTATTTTATGGTATGTTAAAGAGAATTTAATTCTACTGATATAATAGTATGTGCGTTAGTCTTAAGAAGTAAGAAAAAGTTACGTGTAGGTTATAAATTATTTATTCTCCATCCTCGTTAATGATCAGGCAAGCTGTAGTCTCCTTTTTATCGAATGAGAGTGGCCAACTCTGGTGTCAAGAGTTTGTCAAGCCCTATAGGCCTCTGACATGGACTAACGACTGCCGTACTAGACAAACAATTGGGACCTACAATTTAACGTGTCATCCGACCCACGGAAGCGCCCAAAACGGAATGCCACTTCTTGGTCACCCATCCGAGGACTGACCGCGTCGACCTTTGCTTAAAATTGGTAATCGCATGCGATTGCCTTCAGCTGTAGTCAAACATGAACTTGTTTTTTTTTATAAGCATCGCCATAAGTTATTTGGATTTTTATTATCAGAAGTTACATGCATTTTACCATTTAAAATCTAAAAAGTTGCGCGTGCGGATAATCACAATCATTATAATATCTGCTTTACATATTATATCATTTCAACGTTACTACATGGAACAGAAATTAATCAAACACAAACATTGGAATAATTAAAGGTAGTAACAATTGTTTGAACATTGAAATAATTTCTATTGAACCTTACATTATACATTTGAATCAAACGTTACGTTAAGCAAACCTCGCATTGTTATAGATTAAATTCAAATTTACATTATAATGATTCGAATCAATGTAGTTTCATAGTTCCGGTGGAGAATTAATTAATGTGCTGTTACCAGGCCATTTTGTGATTGGGAAGGAATAATTGGGGACCTTTTATAATTATTACTTGGTAGGTGTTGGATAAGCAAATGTAGCTTAGCGGTTCCAGTGTCTGGTTTTCATTCAGGCGCACCCTGGTTCGAATCTGGCCCTACACCAATGACTTGTATTTTCAAGTTATGTGTAAATTTGCACTCGCTTAACAGTGATCAAAACATGGTGAGGAAACCGAACTGATGTTTGAGGCCCACCATATCCGAAGACATGTGTCTTAAGTGGAAGGACCTAGGTGCCCACCATGATGTATCTACCCAAGATAACTCCCCTAGCAATTTAAGTCTGCGGGGAGTCACGACCCCCAATCTTGTGGGTAAACGAATCAAGAGAGAGAGAGAGTAGATGGATTAATGACATCCAATTTATCGATGAGCCTCTCAAGATAGATTTAAATTTCTATACGAGTTAGTAAAGTTTGAAAAAACAATGTTAAACAACTTAAAAACGACAGTATGAAATACACATTAGCAATAAAAGCGTTTATACAAACACGAGTATAGGAAAACATATCAAAAGCAAATATACAGGGTGGGTATGTAGGGTAGAAACCGTTTTAATGTCGTTCAAAACAGCGATCAGTGTTTTTGGGATCTACATACTAAAAGTCTCTAAAAGTTATGTACATACGAGTATATATATACCTTACATACCTTGTAGTTAGGACTACCTGCTATGATAAAACTATTAAAAGTACATACATTCCAAATTAATATCGAAACTAAGCGACATTTTCCTCCACAAATGTTTCCCTCCACAAAATGCCCTGTATCATTCTATACTAACACACGTATAAGGTTAAATATGTATGTATGTACATATGTATGCAATACTTCCTTTATGTAGGGTGGCAATTAATTCACAACTTTGCGGACAGTTTCTAGTTTGTAATACTCTCTGCTTGTTTCAATTAATTAATTGTTATATTATTTACGGAAGTGATTTACAAACTATAATTGTGTTATAGAGAAGTTCTGAACTGGTAAATTCCGGTGACTTCATTCATTCTGCATAGGAATAAAAAAATGCTTACCACCTTATGGTGGAATAAACAAACTATCAAGCACAAAATTGCCTTATAAATTGGCATAAATAATTACATACTATATAATTATTCATTACGTTAAATAACTCGTTAAATTTTAGTAGTAATTAAATACCTATGATGATAAAATCTTTGTTTAATCTACTGTATGTAGTAGTAGAAAATATTGTATGATAAGAAAATGCTCTTGTTTCTTGTAAATTTTACTAAACATAAACCATGAAACTAAAACATGTAACGCTGTAGATTACAATTAATGTTGGTTAGTATCACTTAAATTTTATTTCCAGTTCGGTTAAAAAAATGGCAAATACATCATGAAAATTTCTATCAGAAGCCTGTTATCTGAAAATTACGACCTAGGAGTCTTCAAATCCTGACCAAATAGGTTTTTTTAAGCAAGTGTGCTAATCTTAGACTACAGCGGTGCTTATCATAAGGCAGGCTGTAGTCAGTAAAAAAAATACAACCCAGGATCATGAAATATTTTTATTCTCTAGGCAACACTATGTATATTAAACTACAACAATGCTTCAGGCGGGCTATACACGTAGGCATATTCCGTGTTAAAAAACTGTATCTTGTAAATCCCAATACATTGTCTCCCTTCACATAGATAACGCTCTAATCCAACGCTACGGCTTAACATTCCGTCAGGCTCTTACGCTTTCCTTAATGTATCTTCTATGTTGAAACACATACACGCAAAACCCACCATTATTTGCATAGTCTTAAGACCCAAATTGGCATCAAAGGAAACGTCTTGGGTAACATTGAACTAAGGTGATGTATAGTGATGAAAAGATGGCAGATTAGGATATTGAACATTATGTATGGAATGGAAATGCGTCGCGGTTTCAAAGGTGTTCCTCAAACGAATAGATAAACCTGCTTATGGGGTATGGCTTGTGTAGTGCTAATGGGAATTTATGGGTATTAGTCATGGGGGCCTTGAATATTTGATACTACTGGAAACGTAACAGAGCCAAGAAAATATTTCAACGTTTATTTATTTATTTTATAATGGCACACAAATAAACTGAATATACATATAAAGCTGGTTTCGATCCAGAACAAATTACAAAATATGTGTACACAGCTTGATCTAAATGTGATTAATAATTACAAAAATATGAGTTACAGAGAGAAATACACATAAATACAGTTAATATAATTTAACTATCACGTCAACCACCATCACTGCGGTTGAGTTAGTAGGCGAGAGAGATTAACTCTTTAGTGACTAACTGCGGCAAAGAATTCGACTATTGCCAGCTTCGTAACCAATTTACGAGCAAGTTTTGTGTGTGAATAGTATGAAGAAGAGACATGTTTAGTTGATGCATTTTAGACACGGCGTTTGTAATGAGTTACAACTCTATGGAAGAAATTATTTTAATCATTGGAATGAGTAAGGATTTCGTCTGTATTATAATACTAATACTAGCTGTGCGCGCGACTTCGTCCGCGTGGAATAGTTATTTTGGGCATCGTATTTATTTTTGCAAACTACCTCTTCAGCTTCATAAATTATAGCTGTTACCCACGACTTAAACTGTTTTCGCAGCTCACGCAACGGAAGCCCTCAGAGATAATTTAATAAAATATTTTTCCCCGTTTTTTCCACATTTTCCATTGTTTCTTCGCTCCTATTAGTTGCAGCGTGATGTAATATAGCCTAAAGCCTTCCTCCATAAATGGTCTATTCAACCCAAAAAGATTTTTTCTATTCGAACCAGTAGTTCCTGAGATTACCGCGTTCAAACAAACAAACAAACTCTTCAGCTTTATAATATTAGTATAGATATAGATTATTAAAAACACTTTGTGAGTAGATTGTGAGTTTAAAAATAAATCGAAAATAATCAAGGTAATCAAAATGGAAACTAGCGTTTTTTATTTAAAAATGCGTTTTCAAAGTCTTGTATTAAACAATCAATGTGTGTTGTTTGAATTTGTGAATGATTTTTAATTTTCGGGCATAAAATTGGTATTTAATATAGTTTTTACCCACTGCTTTAAATTAGAATTTTGCTAGAACGCTTAAAATTCCTTCTTGTCGACGTTTGCACTATAAAACAATAATGAAATTAAGTTCAAACATTTTCCAAAACAATTTCATTATAGTACCGCACGAGGATTCCTAACTTTAATTCCGTATTTCGAGTAGCGAGTGCATTTTCTAGGTATTCGCAATTACTGTCCTAGTATTTTAACCGAGTTTACCAAAATAGGGTTTATGTAAGTTTGCTATCATCATCTTCATTACTAATTAGTCTTATTTATATATTGTACGTAGGTGTGTTTGTATATTTGGTAAATCTGTCTTAATAAATGTTTTTCTATTTATATTTAATTGAAAGGTCACCACCCTTCGTCTTCTTAGCGAATGAGAGTAGCCAACTTTGGTTTCGAGAGTTTATCGAGCCGCCCTAAGAGCCTCTGACGTGGCTTAACGACTGCGGTAAACTTAACCATGAGGAAATAGAACTCAATAAGAGAAAAATACCATCATAATTATAAGCCCGTAACCACCTACTGCTGATTATAGGCCTTCTCTCCAGTGCGCCACACATTTCGGTCTCCAGCCTGTCTAATCCAAGATTTTTGTAATTTTTATACGTTTTTATAAATAAGCCACTAATTTCATAAGGAAATTTTTTTATAGGCAATTTTGTAGTTTTATGATTTTCAAAAATAAAGTTTCTTTCAAGTGACTCTATAACAATTAAAAAATATAGATTGGATATAATTAGAACAAGACAATTTTAAATTTAACCCATTACCACTTCTAAAATGACCATTTATTTAGTAAAAGAGACAAACATACACATAGAAAGAGAGAGAGCATGCTCGGACCGCATTAAACTTTTAATTACGGCTCTCTGAGTGGTTGAATGGTTTCGGTTGAAACTACAACCGAGGTTGGAACTTTGGAGGAGGTTTTATAGTTGGTAAACTTTTTGATGCAGTTTTTAGTAATATATTTTGGAACTGACTGATGAGCAAACTAAATTTAAAAAAAATCATACGTTATCTTACCAGGGTAGTGTGAAAGTAATTGAAACATAATAAAACTGAAGAGGGTCGAAAATCTGAGCATAGAAGAAATAAGAAAAAAAATCGGGTATTTTTTGAAATTATAACACAACGCGTTTCAGCAGCTTTTAGATTTTTTTCTATTCTGTTTATTTCAACGCTTATAACGCAAAAATGCCTGAACAGATCATCATGATTTTTGATAAGTAGGTAGTGTGAGTTCTCATAGGCTACTTTTATCTCAAAATAAAGCGAGCAAAGCCGCGGGCGTCCACAGGTTATAAAATATATTTATGAATACTTGACCATTGAATCTGTTTTAGGGAATGTATAAAACTGAAATGATACGTAAATAGTATCAAGCGAATGTTTATCTTTTATTCCAGACCTTTTTTTACAAGGAACGGTTCATTATGGTCTAGGATGGAACGTGTTTACCCAGTAAGAACCGATCCACTCTCGCTTTGAAGATCGACACAGATTTAATATGTAAAATAGCCGTGTATGGTGTTGTTTTTTTTACATATTTCTCTAAATTTTATAATATATTCAAAGGGTCAGGATAGCCAAATATTAATTAAAATTTTCCATTTATATTTCAAATGTTGAGGATATGGTATAATTTAAAAGTTTTTTAGCAGTTATTGTCTACATAGACAAACACTAAATGAAAACAATGCCTACTAACTATTAAAACTTACTTTAGTATAATATATAACTATACTAATATTAGAAAGCTGAAGAGTTTGTTTGTTTGTTTGAACGCGCTAATCTCAGGAACTACTGGTGCGAATTGAAAAACTCTATTTGTGTTGTATAGACCATTTATCGAGGAAAGCTTTAGGCTATATAACATTACGCTGCAACTAACAGGAGCGAAGAAACAATGAAAAATGTGGAAAAAACGGGAAAATTATTCATCTTTCAGGGCTTCCGTTGCGTTCGCTGCGAAAACGGTTAAAAATTCAAAGAATTAATGCCCAAACTAACTATTCTACGCGGACGAAGTCGCAGGCACAGCTAGTCATTGATATAAAGCTCCATTCTTTTGCAACCTCTTAACATAATCTTATTTTTCAAGACAAACATTCAGTGAAACTCAAACAAAATTACCGTTTCTAATTCCCCAACTTTTTCCGACTTCTGTATTTAGTTCCCCTAAGTGCATAAAGTATGGCATCAAAGATAAATTGGTTTTCGCAGCTTAAAACGTTTGACCATGAGTTAATTTAGCTTAACTTTAGACGTTTACTTTAGATTAATGCGGGCAAAACAAACAAAAGATTAAAAGTTTTTTAAGACGTTCGTTTAACCAATGAAAGTGAGTTTCGTCGTTTCTTTACCAATGGAAGGGATTTTTTATAGTTTTTATTTAACAAATTAAAAAAGCTGTGTTAATGTAATGTTGACTGTATATTTATATTGTTTAATAGATTTGTATTGTAGTTCTATAAACACCAGTGGAAAAAATGTGGTTCAAGATAGGGTTCAATGGAAATCGTTAGAGGAGGCCTATGCCAAGAGGCAATTTGAGTTGAGAGACATTATATAAATTGCCATACAGAGTGAAACTAAACAAACAACACCTCAGTTTTCAAATAAAGGTAAGCCTTTATTTGAAAACGGAGGTTTCATCATCATTATCTTTAACACACTTACAGGTATCAATTATCACATATCATTTGAATTGTTACGCATTTGGGTCGATTTTTTTAAAGTAAGCGAGCTACTATGCTGCGGCATGAGTTTGCTGTATTCAAACGCCGGCAAAGGAGCGACGGATCCTCGTGGTTATGAGTAAGGTTATATAATATTGTCCTAAGTTTTGTTTATCTAACAGTTTGCAATTGGCCATAGTTTGCCTGATGGTACGCAAAAGCTATGGCCTAAGATGGAGCGTGCTTACCCGATAAGAACCGATTCACTGTCGCTTTGAAGATCACTAGATTACCAGTGCGTGGGTAAAATTGACAATTGCTACTATTTTCCGAAACAATGCGAATGAAAGCACGCGTATCCACTTCCACTTATTAAATAAATATTTTACAAACCCAGTCACAGAAAATATCTAAAACCCTAAAATCTCATTTGAAACGAAACAACGGTAAGAGTATACATTTTGCCGCAAAATGCGTATAAATATATTTTGTGTAAACAAATAAAAGTGATACTAAATCGCGCTCATTGCGCAAAAAATGTTCTGCTCTTAGAGAATTCTAATGCTTATGGAATAAAACGTAAGAGCTAGCGATTTAAACGAATGAGTGGTCGACGCCCTGTCGGTCGACCAAGATACCGCTGGAGAGACGCCGTGGAAGCTGATTTGCAGGAACTTGAAGTTGCAGACTGGCAAGTGGCAGCCCAAGACCAGCGAAGGTGGCATTCTCTTGTGCTGGAGGCCAAGCCACATTTCGGGTCGCTGCGCCATAGTAAGTAAGTTAGTAAGCGATTTAAACCGCCAAGCCGATTTTGGCTACGGCAAACGTATTTCCTACGGTAAGTTACTGATGCGTCCTCACGTGACTAATATATCCTGTTTTAGCGGTTACCTATAATCCTGTAAATGGCATCCTTACATATAGCAACTAATCTCATTAATGTTTTAGTAGAGGAACGATTGAAAATGTGAATTTTGTCCTGTATTTGCTAAGAATCACATTTTCATGTATATTTTTTGTATAATATCTTAGCATTTTTTCGATATTAAATGATCATCACTAGTATTACTAATTTTTATGAAGGTGTAATAGAATAGAATATATCTTTAATGTACACCATAAAACATAGAAATAACAAAACAGGAAATTAATAAGTTAAATATATTAAAGTGATGCACATTGGGCGGCCTTATCGCCTTAGGCGATTTCTTCCAGGCAACCTTTTGGATGGACATTACTAAGAATTATAAACAGGCGGTGTACTAAAAAATATAATTAGATACATACATTAGTTAAAAGACCAATACATACTCAAAATATACATAAATAAATACATAGATATTACACAAAACATTTAGGAAATAAGCTACAATTTTTGTATAATTATTATTGTTATTGTTGTGATCACTTATTTAAAATACAAATAAATAAACATACATACTCTTAAGTCAAGTCCTACAGTTGTAAAACAATTCTTTTGAGATCTCAATAAAATCGCGGATTAAAATCATTAAATGTATAAGCTTCTTTCACTTAGACCAAACACCAGTATGAAATAGTTACATACCATTCCTTAGAGAGAAATATTTCTATAAAATTATCCGGTAACGTTTTTGTTTATTATATGGCTTAAAATATTAACGGTACTCGCTTTGAGTCGTTTTTCCTCATGACTGAGGGTCGTGACTCCCCCGCAGAATTAATTCGTTAGGGGATTTTTCTTGGGCAGATACATCGCGGTGGGCGCCCAGGTCCTTCCACGGAATACACATGTCCTCGGCTATTGTGGTCTTGAAACATGTCGGTTTCCTCACGATGTTTTCCTACACCGCTAAGCGAGTGCTAATCCTCACATACCTAGCTTGAAAATACAAGTCATTAGTGTAGTGCCTGATTCGAACCAGGAAGCGTCTGGATGAAAAGCAGACACTGGAACCTCTGAGCCACACTCGCTTTATTTACGGTACTACAAATCAAATTGTAATTCTGTTTGATTTGGCCATGTTTTTAACCTTACTGTCCCACTGCTGGGCAAAGGTATTCCTCAAATTGTTCCATTTCTTTCTATCCTGTTCTTATCTTATAGCCATGGGAGCCATAAACTAAACATCATTATTATCATCCTCTACAAACAGCCGGTTTTGTCTCACTGCTGGGCAGAGGCCTCTGGGTATAATTATGCTATTGAATCTTGCGCCATGCTCATCCAGGTTTAACCATAATTTGATCATAAACTAAACATAAATTATAATAACATTATCAAGTATTTTTTACTAATTACCACACTAGGAAAACCAATAAGCAAACTTCAAGGAAGCAATGAATCAATATTTAATGACAAAAAAGGGCTATTAGTAAGTTTTTCTTACAAGCATAAAACAAGGCATAAAACGGAGTTACATGAATTAACGAAACCTATCACAAATGACTTCCGCGTTACATGAAAACCCTGCAAAGCGATCTCCATTGCATTTAGCGCCATCTACAACCGCGCGCAGGAACCAATTCAAAGGCTTACCCGCAAGCAACTGATGATAACCACCCGACCGCGAAAATTAGGTTCATTTTCAGTAGCATTTTCAGTTAACGCGCGTCTGCCGTCGCGTACGGACGTGCCTACGTTTATCTATCTCATTATCCACACTTCGTGTATGTAAAAATTGTAAATTCGAGTTCCTTGGTATTGTACTAATATTATATTTAATCAGTGAATGTTATTCGTAGATGTGTATATGTAAATAAGTGGTAGTGTATGTGTTAAGAAGTTCGGTCAGATATGGATACCAAAACGCGGTGATTTCCAAAAGGTACGTGTAAATAGTAGTATAATTATAATGCTGTTCATTTGATGTCATCTTCTTTAAGAACGTATACATCTTGCAATTTACTTAATTAATTAATTTCTAAATTTCTGGTCTTCAAATCTAGAGTTGATAGGTATCTTTTAGGTAAGCGTGTTACATGATAGGCTGCAGCAATGTTTAACATCAGGCAGGTTGCAGTCAAAGGTAAACCTATCCCACGTAAAAAAAACTTTTAACGAATACCTTCTTTAAAAAACGAAAACTAATTAAAATGTGTGTAGTTGTCTATGTTTTTACGACCCTTTCTCTCAATTGGCTGAACCTATTTAGATGTCATTTCATGAACAGATCAAACACATAGGTACATTTGCTTTCATAGATTTACTCAGTCGATACCGTGAGGTGTCGCAAATTATTGATAATTTAAATTGAACAAAATAGTGTTAACACACAAATTAACTATAAATAAATAATAATAAATAAATATCCTGGGACATTGCACACAGCGCCATCTAGCCCCACACTAAGCAAACGCTTGTGTCGTGGGTACTAGATAACGGATATAATACTTATATACTTTTCTTTTGTAAATACATACTTATTATACATACAAACGACCAGACTCAACACAAGTAATTATAAATTTTTAAATTGCATAAATACTTGTGTCATGCGGGAATCGAACCCGCGACCTCTAGATTAGAAGGCAGAGCCACTACCAACTAAGCTAACAGGCCAGTCAACTAAAATGAATATGCTAAATATAATCTAATAAATGTAAACGCAAACAATGCGTACATTTTATTACAAATATATACAAAATGTCATTTTGAATGTGCCTTACGATTTTAAAGGAAGATGCTCTTAACAATCTCATTACCTCTGTTACGATATCTCAAAATTATGTTAAGTAAATCGTTGAGAGCAGTAAGGTCTTAGCGAAATTATAAAGTATAATCATTTCGTTCCTATAGACTATCATGCAAAGATTATCACATGCAAAAGAAGCAGTATGGTTTGTCAGATTTACTTTACCGCTGACCTCTGAAATTATTTTGCAGATAATTTTATAACAGCTTTAATTCTGTTTATCTATTTTCATTTTATATTTATGAAATCAATATTAACAACAGCAGAAATATCCTAAAATCATTTTCTCTTTTCATAATTAATTTAGTAACTAGTGGACGCCCGCGGCTTCGCTCTCGTTATTTTGAGATAAAGAGCAGCCTATGACACTGCTAAGACCTCATACTACCTACATACCAAAATCATGATGATCCGTTCAGCCGTTTTTGCTTTGAGTGTTTTAATAAACAGATAAATAGACAGAAATAAAAAAAAACTGCTGAAACGTGTTCTATTATGGGTTTAAAGTATACCTTTTCAATTTTTCCCTTTATATTTTGTATGTTCAGATCTTTGACCCTCTACAGCTTATTATATATTATGTACACAGATTTAATTAAGAAATCCGATTTAAATAATTTTGGAGTATTCTTCAAAACAAACTGCGAAGACGTTAAATAAAAGCTCTTTTCAATTATTCAAATGAAATTCTTTGACTTTCTTGTTCAGTCTTTGAGTGAGGATAATTATTTTTCTTTTCCACCTTGTTTTATTTAATTTTGAGTGGAAATGACACCGGAAAAGGGTGCCACGAACAGACTAAAGAATCAGAGACAACTAACTGTTTATGTTTTCGATGAAATGCGTTGAATAAATCAATTAAACATTCCATAATTTACAGTAATTCAGATATCAGTATATTAATAGATGGTTAGATTTTTAGTTAAACAGATAGTTCAGGCAACCCGTGACCAGCATCATGCTGGTGCATTCTTGGCGCAAAAAATAAGCATGGCCATCCAACGTGGCAATGCCGCCAGCATGCTGGGAACTGTGAATAGGTGTTTTAAGTTTATAATAAGTTTTAGTTTATAGGTTACATAGTTTTTATTGGTTAAGGTTTTTAATTGGCAAACTTTACTTGTGAGTTTTTTCAAATAAAGGTACCTTTATTGGGTTAGTATATTAATTAAGACTTTATTTACGAACATTAAGTCCTACAATACCACATGTAGATTGTTTAAATTTAGTTTAGATGTAAATACTCTTTTTTAGTTCTATTAGTCCTACATAAACTAAACAGCATAGGTAAATTACATTAAACTTTTAGAGCCATAATATTTATAAATTTATATATATATTCATTTTATATTATATGGACCATATAATTATCTGATGTAATCACATTACGAGTAAGTAAAGACGGTCAATAATGCAGCATACATAAGTCTTCATATTGATAGCTGAATTATCACATATATTCATTTAGCATATGTGTTTCGGATTTTTAATGCATAATGAGGATTGTTTTGTGTATATTGTCATTGTTGGCAGGTGTAGAGTGAGCAAAATGTTTTTTTTTGCGATTGACACTTGTCTTGTTCTTCTTTCTTGCCTCTGAACGTTACACTGCGATTTGTTTATTGGGGAAATTGAAAAAGGCATTTTTATTATTAATTTGACTGGTATTTATATTATTGTGAAAAATTTAAGGTATAAGAGAAATATTAGCTACTCTATGGGATTTTATTATCAACTAGTGGACGCCCATGGCGTTGCTTACTTATAAAAAAAAATTGGATAAAAAGTAGCCTATGACATTCATAAAACCACATACTACCTTCGTGTAGCCGTTTTTGCGTGATGAGCGTTTAAATAAACAAACAAACAGAGGCAAAGATAAACAAAGAAACAGACACAAATTCTAGAAATTGTTGGATCGTATTCTGCTATCAAGTCGAAGTATATCCAACATTTTTTTTTAATTTCAATGTTCTGACATTCAACCCTTTTATATATTATTATATATATTATAATATAAATTATAATATTATTATCATGCTTATATTTTTTTTAATAAATATCAATAACTTATGCGATAAGAAAATATTGCCAAATGTCAATTTATTATTTAACTTACTGATAAATCTGAAATCAGAATCACCAAAATCCGTCAAATTAAAATATTTTCTAATAAAATGACTATAAATAACTGTATTAAATTCCAGTATTAATAAACATTACTTTAGATTTACCTTCAGATCTATTGAATTAAATGGGCACCGATTCAAAGTAATAAAGTAAGACAGTATTCAAATTCCTTAAATATGGTCTATTGTTGAATATCAGATACTTTCAGGCTAGGCTAATAAAATGTTAATTGAATTCTTGCTTTTGCAAAAGAGAATAATACTTAAGTAAAGATTTGAGAGAAGGATTTTGAATAAAATCTTGTGATTGAGACTAATTGCTTTAATAGTTTAAATTAGACCATGATTAATGAATTTAATATTCGTTTTGTGAGTATTCATATATTTATCTTTATAATTAAATTACGATTTAATTATCTTATCGTTTCAAAGCGGCCATCTATTATAATGGAAGTTTTCAAAGCACCCTAAGGGCTTCTGTGATAACTTAACAACTACCTTTACTATAACAAGCCGATAGGACCTGGATTTTAATTAATTATAAAATATTGCTCAAATAAAATTTTGCTTTCTGGTCATCCATTCAAGGACTGACCGCGTCGATAGTTGCTTTACGTTGCTAATTCCATGTGAATACTAAAAATAATAACTAAGGATATAAATGGGAAATATATACATTTTATTTTGTTTAATTTTGCATAACTTTGTGTAACAAAATGATATTGGAGTCCAAAGCCTCCCGAACTTCTCCCTGCTGTTAATATCTACACACAGTTAGTAATACCATGACTTTTAAGCTGATCATTACAATAACATGCAAAATATAATTAAAATCTTGTATAATAATGTATCATCCACTCATCCACGATTAAAAGCTCTGCAGGGAACACGCACTCAAAAAGTTATAATTTGGCAAAATTTTCAACACGAAAAAAATACAGTCATATTTTTACAACTCTCAAATTCTCTGGTTGGCCTGATTCAAAAATGTCTTAACTTTTTCGGAGCTCAAAGAATATTTCGTTCTGTCTAATTAGCTTTTTTATAATTCCGTGCCTTTTAGTTTTTCCCTTGAGCAAAGTCGTGAAACAAAATTTTAAAAATAAAACTCGGAATTTTTTCGTGTATTTCCTTTGATGGAAAAGTTGGATTTTTCAATTCGGTCAGCTAAAGTGCAATATTTACTAGTAATTCTTATAAAAATTACTAGGTACTGACTATTTCCAGTAGAATATCAATTTGACATATTTTTATTTCGTGGTATAGGTTTACGTTTGACTACAGCCTGCCTGATGTGAAGCATACGTTGCATCTACTTTCAATCTAGCAGTTTCTAAATTGAATTGATGCTAAAAAGCAAATTAAAAAAGCATAATTTACTAAAACAATATATTTTTTTCCATAATTATGTTATTTCAAGAAGAACCGAACATTTATAAAAAGAGAAACTAAACAGTTACCACTTACCACATTCTCTAATTTTATTGTTCAAAAATAATTTGATTAAATTGTTCAAATTGCATGTAAGAGAAAAAGCAAACGAAATACGAGCATCACTATTAACTCAGTTTCAAAAGTCTTTATTTCACATAATTTCTTTTTTAAATTTAAAATATAGCTACATAGTGTAAATTTATTACTTTTATTTACTAACTCATTAATATCAGCTTTTTTTTAACTTGAACGGGTTTGCACTTGGCCATAGTTTACCTGATAGCAAGCAAAGGCTATGGCTAAGATGGAGCGCGCTTACCCGATAAGAACCGATTCACTCTCGCTTTGAAGAAAGATAAAAAAAGTAAAGCTTACATATAATAAAGCTTATTACAAAAGTCATATATTATAATATTACCTATCGCATTAATCATTTTTTCTTCTTCCACTAAGTCCTAAATCTAGATATTACAATTAGACATAATACCTTTATCTACCTTTTTTACCCATTGAAATTCCCAACTAAATTCCCGAGTCACTTTCTGATTTTCCTGAATTTTCTCGTTTTTTTGTACGTTTTACCCGTACCTAGACTGTGGAATGTGAATTCCAGATGGAAGTTTCAGTGGCGGCATAAAAGTTTTATCAAAGAGAGCCGAGTAAAACGAGTGTGAAAAGTAATTAGTTTCTACAAGTTGGAAAAACAGATTTATTTTTGTGATAGTGGATTCTTTTGGAGTCAGTTTTTGTTGCTAGGCTGATATTTTGTTGTAGGTAGTACTTACGTTCGTACGTACTGGCGAGCACTGCTGAAGAGTTTTTTAACCGCCCGTTGGGACCTTTTTTACTGTTTTTTTACAAACAGCTGGGAACTAATAATTACTAACGTATAATTTGTGAAAGCATTCAGAAGCCAAGACCTAGTGAATATATGATTAACTGTCGTTCAAAGTAAATAAGTTAAGTATAGGTAATCTAAATATTTTACATACTTATATTGTTTCAGACATCTTAATTTTTTCCTAACAATACAATTTGAAAGTCTTAAGAAATTAAGGAACCACTCAATCTTATTCTTTCCTACATTAGTAACCAGAAAGTGACGAGAAAACAAAGAACTCACAAACACTTTGCGCGAACAAAATTGAGTTTTCTAACAAAAGATGTAACTTTATTAAATATATAATAACTAGCTGTTCTCGCGACTTCACTTCCATTTTTTCCTATATATAACGTACATACTTCACAATAAGGCTCATATTATATTCATGTTAAAATAAACGAAGACCCATAGCCTAGTCATGTAAAATACTATATAATACTACTGGACGCCCGCAGCATCGCTCGCATTATTTCAGGATAACAAGTAACTTAAGACACTCCAAAGACCTCATACTACCTACATACTAAAAATCATGATAATCCGTTCTGCAATTTTTGCGTGATGAGCGTTTAAATAAACAGATAAACAGACAAAAAAAATGCATTTTCAATGTTTTGACTTTCTACCCTCTTTAGCTTTACTATGTGTATGGATATAGATTAATATTTTTTTTTAAATGCATTCATTTGTAACTTTTAATTAACAGTCTTTTTCTTCATTAGAAAGCAGTTGATATACGATGTCCAGAGGCTTATAAGGCAATTTAAACTCCATGATTTCCCACTTGAGTTCGAACTTACTTAGCAATTTGAATAAACCTCTGATTGTTCAGTTAAATCAAAAAGAAAAGTAATAATAAAAAAAATAACTCTGTAGATATATTGTAAATATAAGATACTTATAAGATTTAAGAAGCACTTGGCTCCGGCCCGTGCAACATGTACCTCCCATGGTAGAGAGAACACCAAAGTGTACCAAATAAATAATAATAATAAATATTCCGGGACATTGCACACAGCGCCATCTAGCCCCACACTAAAGTATAAAAGTAAGTATACTAAAAGTCATCTTGAAATACAGCCCAAACTATCTTCAGAAATCTAGAGGACATGATTATTTCGTTCGCAATTAACGAACGACAAAACACTTTTTGCGACAAAAAGTTTCTTCCAAATTGTCGCTGCTTGAATAACGAACTTGTGCCAAATTTTTTCCAATTTTTTAACCCTTTTTATTGACGGTAGGTGAGTTCAAATGGAGCACATTATTTCATTGTCTGGAAACAATTTTTGAAATGAATTGTGAAGGAAATGGCGATAGATTTACGGTCCAATACAAACGACAGAGTAGCGTGAATAAAACGGAAAACAATGCAATTGGTCTTTGACAAACTACACCGTGTTTGCAATTGAAAAATAGAGGCTTTTGCGCTAAAATTGAAGCTCCCGTATAGACATATAGTTCTGCTGGCTTAGATATAAGCATATACAAAATTTCCTCTTATTTATGGTTTTAGCAAGCACTGTAAGTTGATCCTAGTACAGATAAACTACATTTATTGTAAACTAGTGGACGCTCACTGCTTCGCTCGCATTAATTCTGGATAAAAGTAGTCTTTGACACTTCCGGGTCCTCATACTACCTACATATAAAAAATCATGAAGAACCGTTCAGCCGTTTTGCGTGATGAGCGTTTTGATAAACAGACAGATACAAAGAGAAATAGAAAAATAGATAAACAGATAATCAGACAAAAATCTATATATGGTTGGAACGTGCTCTGTTATCAAATCTAAGTACCTACATATCTCTTATTTTTTTACAAATATTTTTAATGTTTAAACTTTTGACCCTTTTCAGCTTTGTTCTATGTATGTGGCACTCTCCTTTTATGAAAATTGATATTTGTATAGTATACAATAAGTATATAAATCATAGTGTTCATAGCACAGGTTACACGCTTACTCATAAATTCATGATATTTATTAACGAGTTATTATTACTTAATTATGAGTTAATTTATTAAGTGCTAAACCTGCACTCTCTCTCTTGAGTCGTATTTCCTCATGAATGAGGGTCGTGACTCCCCCGCAGAATTAATTCGTTAGGGGAGTTCTCTTGGGCAGATACACCGTGGTGGGCGCCCAGGTCCTTCCACGGAAGACACATGTCCTCGAATATTGTGGTCCTCAAACATGTCGGTTTCCTCACAATATTTTCCTTCACCGTTAAGCGAGTGCAAATCCACACTTAACTTGAAAATACAAGTCATTGCTGTAGTGCCAGATTCGAACCAGGGTGCGTCTGGATAAAAAGCAGACACTGGAACCGCTGAGCTACACTCGCTATAGCAAACCTGCACTATGGTTGATTAAATTAAACTTTTATTGGAAAATGAGCAAAAATAAATCGTGGTGGTCGTGATTATTTCGCTCATTTTCCAATAAAAGTTTAATTTATTATTACTTAGGCACAAATACCAAAACAGCTAGTTTTCAAAACAAAAATTTTCAATTTCAATTCCACAGAATTGGAAAAGTTACAAATTCATCCGAGTTTGGACAGGGGCATTAAGCAAATATGAAATTTTTAGTGCACTCGCTCACGTAGAAAGCAACTTCGTTCGAAGCAACATACCAAGTAGACAACTCCTTAAAAGCAATTACAAAATGTGTGTTTTTTTAACACGGAATAAGCTCACGTTTGATTCCATTTTTATTATATTTTATTTGTACAAGCCTGTATCTAAATATCTGTACAAAATATGTATAAAATATATAGCCTAATCTTTACATATTATAAATTTGTAGGAATTTAATAAATATTAGACTCGAATCATATATGAATACAGACTTCCATAGCAAAAAATTAAACCTTATTTTTTTTTTTAAGCAATACGTTCAAGAAAACCTTTTTAATATTATATAAACCTCAAAGGTCGCATAGTTCAAACCTTTGGACGGATCGGGCTGAAATTTGGCATGCAGGTAGATATTATGACGCAGACAGGCGCTAAAAAAACTGCTTTTATAGTGCTTACACTTATATAAGCCTTCTCTCTGAAATATTAGGTACTATAGTATTTTGTATATTTCACCTAATGTGGGGAACATTAATCAAATCATTTGTTACCAAACCTATCACAGTGATACAAATATAGTACTAACAAACAAATGTTGTAACATAGTTTTAAGATTTTTGATGCTCAACAAAAATATTTTTTTTTGTTTTAGTGATAATTATATGACAGGTATTTCGGTGTCTGGAATGGGATATTAAATTGTCTATGTTTGAAGTTTTCATTATGATCCGACGGTAAAACGGTGGAACTAAGTTTTTAATGGGCCCACTGTATGTTCGAACAAATAGAGCAATAAAAGTCAGTTTTATAATTTGGATATTTTTATGGGCTCAGTTTAAGGGTAATTTTTATGAGGGTGAAGTTCAGGTAAACAATAAATGACAGAACACAGGAAATTCCTGTTCCCCGCGGAATATAAACTAGCAATCTTCAAAGCGAGAGTGAATCGGTTCTTACTGGGTAAGCACGTTCCATCCTAGACCGTAATGATTGCTTACCATCAGGTAAATTACGGCTTATAGATAAATGACGTTAGCTAGAAGAAAAGAGATAGAAAAGATTTATGGTAATTTTTATGTTTTTTTATTTATTATAGCCAAACAAAGACAAACGTGTCAACGCGGCAAGTTTATGTATACCTAGGTGAAAAAATATGTTTTTTTTTTAAACTAAAACAGCGGCAAGCAATTAGCTATGGTCTAAGATGGATCGTGCTTACCAGATAGGAACCGGTTTACTCTCGCCTTAATCGTTGGATTATAGTTCGTGGGGAACAGCGAGGCAGGCAGGGAGGTCCACAACTCAGCGGTTGTACATAAGGATGCTTTTGTAAGACCCGTTTTTATCATCGTTATTATTGTTAGATGTACATGTTTACATATACTGACATCCCTACAAGCAATTTAATTCTTTAACTTATTTTAAATCTAATTAAATTACTGACTTAATAATCAACCGCTTTGTGGTAAACTATAAAATACAAGTCACAAAAAACACTGTATCGTTATCGCTCTGTCCACTGAATGAGTACATTATACAAATTCACAGAAACAAAAATGCTAAACTGACCTGAATAACCAACCATGCAAAGGAAACGACTCCTTTCGACCCCATTTACTGTAAAACCCTGATAATGCTCCAAATAAAATCTTGCATAATGGTAACAATACATAATTTTAATGTCAGTTAATATTTTATTTACTTGTGTAAAAACAAATTTCAAAACAGCACAACATTATTACCAACAATACCAACTATATTATTGTTAAAGATTAAAAAATATGACCCTGATATTTTAGAGTAGTCAACGAGCTATATTGCTACAGTAATTTTTAACTTTATATTTCCCATTATGTTAATAATATCCTTTAATATAAAACGACTTTAATTTTAAAATTAAGAATAACAAAATTCAATAAAAACTAGATCAACCTAAACATACTACTTCTATCTAAATATATAAAACTCAAAGGTGACTGACTGACTGATTGAATGACTGATATAGTGATCTATCAACGCACAGCCCAAACCACTGGACGGTTCGGGCTGAAATTTGGCATGCAGGTAGATGTTATGGAGTAGGCATTCGCTAAGAAAGGATTTTTAAAAAAGCCGATTTTAAAGGTGTGAAATAGGGGATGTAAGTTTTACTTCTTAATGCGAGCGAAGCCGCGAGCACCCATTAGTCTCCTATAAAATAGAAAAGGACTTAGGAAATCTTTTGAACAAAAAAACAACTATCGGAAAACAATATTAATCTGTGACAAACTCAAAAACAAAACAAATAAGACCTCACCTTTTTACGCAACTCTGTTAAAAGCTTTTTAACTGAATGGGAAGTATATTGTAAATGCATGAAGCTTTATTTGACTGCCCGGATTTGGACGCCTAATCCTCATTGGAGGCTTTGGTTACCCCTCCAGCGTTTTGTTTTCGATTTTATTTCGCTATTTTACGAGTAAATTAGCCTTTTTCAATGTGATTACGTTTACTGTAATTTTTTGTTTATTTTGTTATTTTATTTCCTAAGAACCTTGTTAGATTGATTTTTTTAATAAATATAGGTCAACTAATTAGAAAAATGTGCCCGTACTATAAATACTGAAAATATAACAAAAATATATATACATTTAAGCTTGGATTTAAATAAGAAACAGATTAATTTAATCGTCTTCATTATCGAAAACAATTTTTTTTATTTCATAAACCTATTTTTATTGCCCTTAAAATCTTTAAAACACCTTCTGTTCACTATAAATTAAAATCAATATTTTTAATTTAGAACGTTCACGTCAACTGTCGAACACAAAAAAAAACCAAGCAAACGGACTACTTCCAAGCTACAAATAGGTTACAAAGTTAGACTAAGTTAGGATAACTCAGGCTTTCAGAAGAATCCGAGCAAGAGCTAATTTAGAAGAAAGCTTAGCCTTACTTAGATCCCAACTTCTAGCTTAACGTATGGATATTAGTATTGTATATGTATTTATAAATTGGTACTTATTAAGGTTTAACGTTTCTACAATTCAGAGGTCTTCAAATCTAAAGTTAATAAGTAGTTCTAGTAAGCGTGTTACACCCTAATTAACATCAGGCAGGCTGTAGTCAAACGCGGACCTATCACATGAAAAAAACCTATTTCCTGACATAAGTAGAAGGTATTAAAATGATAGGTCTTTATTTTTGGCGTGACTTGACGTCTGTTCAAACAAAATCGTTAAGATTTTTTTGCGTAAAAATTTAATGCATAGTATGAGAGTGACGAACTCTGGTGTCGAGAGTTTATCAAACCGCCCTAAGGGCCTCTGACATGGCTTAACGACTGCCGTACTAGACAAACAGCCGGGACCTACAATTTAATGTCCCATCTGACACACGAAAGCGCCCAAAATGGAATGTCACTTTTCGGTCACCCATCCAAGGAAGTTTTAGATAAAACTAAAATACTATAAAAGTATGTGCTCGTTTGAAAGTCCAAGTCTCAAGACTCTTGTAATATATCGGCATGGGAAATCACGAGTTGCCATCTTGTTTGTTTCAAAGCAGTTTCAAACAGACTTCACAAATTGTTTTAAACGCCGTGAAGGAAACTATATAGCAGTGCTCGTTAGTGTAGTGGCTAGTCAGTTGTTTTGAAAAGTCTTGTTTTTTTATTTCTGTTGCAATATTTAATCCAATGATCTACTCCAATGCTACGTTAGCTTAGTTGGTAGTGGCTCTGCCTTCTAATCTAAGAGTGCGGGTTCGATTCCCGCATTACACAAATAATTATGAATATTAAAATTTGTAATTATGTACTTGTGTTGCGTCTGGTCGTTTCTATGTATAATAAGTATGTAGGTATGTTCAAAAGGAAAGTATATATGCATTATATCCGTTATCTAATACGCATCATACAAGCGTAAGCTTTGTATGGGGCTAGATTGCGCTGTGTAATATGTCCTGAAAAATAATATTTTTTTTTTTTTTTTTTTAACTTGAACGGGTTTGCACTTGACCATAGTTTACCTGATAGCAAGTAAGGCTATGGCCTAAGATGGAGCGTGCTTACCCGATAAGAACCGATTCACTCTCGCTTTGAAGATCGCTGGATTATAGTGCGTGGGGAACAGAGAGCCAGGCAGGGAGTTCCACAACCTAGCGGTACGAACAATAAAGGTGGAAGCGTACCGTTTCGTGCGGGTCTTAGGAACTTCCACCATAAACCGGTGTCGTCCTGCCGTACCTCTACTCGTCCGGTGAAAGAAGGGCGCGGGCGGAATTAGTCCGTGCAATTCCGCGGCACACTCTCCGAAATGCAACCGATAGAAAACCGACAAACTGGCGACTTTGCGACGGTGTTCAAGACTTTGAAGTTTCGCTCGGCACAGTTTATTATTATCAATGATCTTCTTGGCTCGACTCTCAATGGCCTCTAGTGCCTCAAGTTGGTACTTGGCTGATCCATCCCAAAGATGCGAACAGTACTCCATGCACGACCGAACTTGTGCTTGATACAAAGTAAGCAGCTGTTCCGGCTTGAAGTACTTTCGCACCTTCGAGAGGATACCCAACTTTTTGGCTGCAACTTCGGCTTTAGACTCAATGTGAGAGCCAAAATTAAGAGTAGGGGACAATGTAATACCAAGAAGATCAAGGTGGTCAGTTATCGGCACAGTCGAATTTCGGAAAGTGGGGGCCAGCTCGAATGGCCTCTTTTTAGCGGTGAAAAGACACGCCTGGGTCTTCGCAGCATTAAACCTGACTAGATTGGCATCACCCCAATCGGAGACTGCCTTGAGAGCCAGGTTTATACGCTCGACCATCGCCTCCCTGAGCCACTGGATCTCGGCCGCACTGGCCCGCGCTGTGGATGTATAGCTCTCTACAACGGTGCTGTCGTCTGCGTACCCAAAGGTTCCGGGTTTCAGCAGATCGTTAATATGCAGCAGGAAAAGAGTTGCAGAGAGCACCGACCCTTGAGGGACTCCGGCATTGATAGCCATTAGATCTGAGGAGCAGCCATCAACGACTACTCGAATAGACCTATCCCTCAAAAAGTCCGAAATCCAAGCACGAAGCCCAGCGGGCAGGCCGTAAGAGGAAAGCTTGCTAATAAGGCCATCGTGCCAAACCCTGTCAAAAGCCTTAGAAATATCCAGGGAAACCGCCAGGGCTTCCCCGTATTTCTCAATGGCTTCACTCCATATGTGAGTGGCGTACACTAGAATGTCTCCAGTGGACCGATTCTGGCGAAAGCCATATTGTCGGTCACTGAATAGGTCATGCGATTCAAGGTACGCCAGGAGCCTGCGGTTCAGGACACGTTCCATACTCTTGCAGAGCACGGACGTGACTGAAATGGGCCGGTAGTTAGAAGGGTCAGCACGACTACCTTTTTTGGGCACGGGCTGCACGTTAGCAAGTTTCCATGAAATCGGCACTTTGCCAGTCTCAAGAGAAAGCTGAAAGAGGCGCGTCAACACAGGAGCCAGCTCAGGCGCACATGTCCTCAGTACTATAGCTGGAATACCGTCAGGACCACTGGCCTTGTTCACGTCCAGATCGCGTAGCACTTTACGGACCTCCGTTTGGCGAATCTTGAAATCCGACATGGCAGTCGGACATTCAAGAGGAGGAGGAGGCGAAGCACCACAAGCATCAAGACGCGAATTTTCCGCAAATAGAGAAGCAAATAAATTTGCTTTCTCATCTGCAGAGTGAGCCAGAGATCCGTCAGGTTTCAGCAGTGGAGGCAATGAGGGGCGGCAGAAGTTCCCTTCGATCAACTTTGCCAGGGACCAAAAGGCTTTACTACCCGCGGGGTACGAAGCTAATTTGTTCCCTACTCGGCCAATGTGATCGAAGCGTGCCTTCTGAAGAACCTTTTTGCAGGACTTGGCGGCTTTGTTGTATGTCATCTTCTTCTTGCTAGTATTCCTAGCCTTGCGGTGGCGAGCATCAACCCATGCAAGGTATGCCTCATGTTTCAGCGCTTCTGCACGTCTACATTCTGGTCCAAACCATGGGCGAGCTTTGCCGGACTGGGATACATCCGAGTAAGGAATGAAATATTCCATACCTAGGCGAATAGTATCCATCACGGCATCCGCACAGACTGAAGGGTCTTTAGAAGAGAAGCAGACAGCCTGCCAAGGATACGATGCATAAAAAGACCGCATCTCATCCCAATCCGCTGACCTGTATCTCCACAACCGCCGACTACCGCTAGGGCTCGGAACGGATGGGTAATATACGGACACAGACTTCACCAGACAATGGTCGGACTTACCCAAGGGTGACGATATTGTCACTGAGTACCGGTCTGGATCTGTTGTCAGCAGAAGGTCTAAGCAGTTAGGTGTATGAGACTCAACGTCAGGCACCCTAGTAGCGCCTTGGACCAGCTGAGTGAGATTTAACGCCAAAGCGAGCTTACGCGTCTCTCTCCCAGCATGGTCAGTGATCTGGTATGGGTATAGCCACTCTTGGTGGCGTCCATTGAAATCCCCCAGAAACACTAATTGGGCTGTAGGGTACTTCTGAAGAGCCTTATCCGCCGCCTCATTGAGGTATTCAGTAAGCCTGGTTGTCTCCTGATCGCCGCTGTGTGATCGGTAGACACAGGCATATAGAATCTTGTCTATTCCTGTGTCCACAAGCGCCCAAAGCACAGAGAATCTGCGATCTTCAAGGTTACGGAGACGCTGACAACAAATGTCGTCACGGACGTACATGCACACCCCAGCCCGAGCTTTGAAGTTATGCTCTAGGCTGTAACCCGGGTACAGCAGGTACGCCGTATCCGACGGGCATTTGATCTGCGTCTCCGTCAAAATCATGAGTGCAGGTTTTTCGGTCTCGAGATGGTGGTGGACCGGAACGAGATTGGAGTGCAATCCTCGAATGTTTGTGAGGTGCACTTTAAGTGAAAGGGCGTGCTGTCGCTGTGGTACGCTTTTCCTTTGTCTCTTAACCTTCATGATAGTGCAAAAGTGGGGGTCGGTAAGGAAATGGCAGTGGGATGAGGTTTTGCGTAGCTACCTCGTCACACATGAACAATTCAAGACATCGGTGGAGGAACTAGTCCGGAGACCGCGGGGACGCCCGTGCCCCCCCAAGAAAGTCCAACGGGCCCTTTCATCCGGTCGCCAACCGGCACGTTGACGCAACCTCGGGATTTTTCGCAAGTTGGCGGGACAGCCTTTCACGAATGGCTAAATCGCTACTTGGGTCCCCTACTAACTGCGGTCGGCCAGCGACGAACCGTGCCACGGATCCCGCTACCCTCCGAAACTAGCTGCCCAATGTCTCGATGTGCATGTGTGTTAAACATTTTAAGGTATTTTTAAGTTATCAATGGAGTGAGTGACTGAGAATAATAATGTGCTTACACGTTGTTCGTATTTTTTTAACTAATGTTTTAAATTGAAGAACAGTGAAAGTTTCATCAAAATCAAATTTCGGTTATTTTTATATTACCAATTATTTCAGGTCGTTTAAGGTTACGCCATTCATTTTGTAAATGTTGACCTACAAACGCGTAGACTTAGAACTATCTTAAGCTGTAAAAGACACACTAACCTATTCAAACATTGAGCAGTTCTAGATTCTGTTAGGTCGCACGAGAGCACTAACTGTCTAACTGTACACAAGACAACCTGTGAATGGATCTAACTACTTATACAGAGTTATATATTATACTAGCTGTGCCAGCGACTTCGTCCGCGTGGAATAGTTATTTTGGGCATCATATTTATTTTTGCAAACAATCTCTTCCGCTTTATAAATTATAGCTGTTATCCAAGATTTAAACTGTTTTCGCAGCGCACGCAACGGAAGCCCTCAAAGATGATTAATTTTCCCCGTTTTTTTTTCACATTTTCCATTGTTTCTTCGCTCCTATTAGTTGCAGCGTAATGTTATACAGCCTAAAGCCTTCCTTGATAAATGGTTTATTCAACACAAAAAGAATATTTCAATTCGCACCAGTAGTTCCTGAGATTAGCGCGTTCAAACAAACAAACAAACTCTAATTGCTTACCATCGGGCAAATGATTATCAAGTGCAAAACAATATTAGTAAAAAAAAATACCGGAAACCCGACATTTTGGTTTCAAGTTACAACAGCATGCTATTGTTGGTAAGCTAGTAAACATGTGATTTAGGCTACATGTGAAAAAAACCAGTCCCCCCCCCCTCAGACTAGAGGCACATGTCAGTGAGCGTACTAAATGAATAGAGAACCCAAAGTATACTTGCGTCTTGTTCAAGGGGCAGCTTCATTTCGAATAGACAGGTTAGTCAGTCAGTTTGTCTAGCCAGACCAGTTAGATAACCAGCTAGCTATTTTAGCTTCAAAAACTAACCTCTTTCGTATTCAAGGCTTTAGAATTGTGTATGTTGTGATAACTTAACAAGGTTTTTGTTAATTATTAGGTTATCTTATCTCTATTTTGATAGCAAACGTGTCTAACAAATTTTTTATTCAACGGCTCCAAACTACCATAATTATTGAGTAATATTTGAATTCCCTTGTTTTTCTTTATAAATAAAATCCTATTCTTATTAAATTGCGTGATTTTGAGTGAAAATTGGTAGCTCTAATTCGTTTTCTAAAACCCTGTACACTCAAACCAACTAGTAACAGAGTGCTATAGCACACCAGCTTGTGACAATTTAGTTTGAAAACTGGGTCTGAAGCCTGACAGGTGTGCTCTGACTATTATCGCGAACAAACTTAGTTAGAAACTAACTCCACGAGATGTAGAAACGCTAAGAGTTTTCTATGCACTATACATATTTCAATTTAAACGTATATTTTATGTAAAATTGTACACCTAGATACTAACATAAGGACTCTCAGTTGAAACCCCTTTCTTAATGAACTGAGAAATTTATTGAGGTAGGTGAATGTCGGACCGACGGAAGCGCTCAAATGAAATGCCACTTTAGTACTTAATTATATAAAAAAAATGTCTGGAAGATGTCTACCAAGTGTGATCATTGCCATATATTTTATTCATGTTATACGTACAATGTAAATATGGTTTGTTTTTAAAGAAAATATGTACATAATTATTAGAATATATAAAACTCAAAGGTGACTGACTGACTGATTGACTGACTGATATAGTGATCTTTCAACGCACAGCCCAAACCACTGGACGGATCGGGCTGAAATTTGGTATGCAGGTAGATGCTATGACGTAGGCATCCGCTAAAAAAGGTTTTTTGGAAATACCACTTTTAAAGAGGTGAAATAGGATTAAATAATCTATTAATCTGTCTAAAAGGCCGCATCAATAGTCTTTATACATTTGAAAACGCAAGTAAGTTATACTACGTAACATTTCCCCACTGAGTCACAATTAAAAGTCACCACGTTTATCTTGTCCGTAGAATTGCTCCCTTATACCAAACACAGTCACTTTGCTATCGCAAATCCTACACGCTTCCCGTTTGAAGTCGTTAAAAAGTTTTCACTGACGGTTTCAATTTCAGTGTGTGTCACCAAGTTTAAATTGAAATACGGTGTAAAGTTTTTAATGCAGGTAAAATTTGCTTTGCTATCTATTTTCAAGAGATATTTTGTAAACACTACGTAATATGATAATGATTTGTTTTTGATTATCATATGTAATTTTTTACAAGAATTAAAATAGGTCATCACCGCGATTTAATAATAGCATTGCTTCTAATTCCAACATAACTAAATAAATTTCACTGAAATTTTACCATTAAACCAAACTGATTTTTCGAATCATATTCCGTTACTTATTTTCCTGACTTCTAATTAATTCTTTTAGTTTTCTTGGGCACAAACATCGTGGTGGGCATCCAAGGCCAACCAATTACCTATGCATAACGTAATTCTCAGATTCTGTAATTCTTAAACATGTAAAGTTTTTCAGATAAACCATGATTCCGCCTTGAGTCGTATTTCCTCATTATTTGAGAGTCGTCAAGACCGCTTGGGCCAGTGACCGAAAAGTAGCATTCCAGTTTGGGCGCTTCCGTGGGTCGGATGACACGTTAAATTGTAGGTCTCGGCAGTACGGCGGTCGTTAAGCCATGACAGAGGCCCTAAGGGCGGCTTGATAAACTCTCGAAACCCAAGTTGACCATACTCATTCGATACGAAGAAGATTGAGAGTCGTGAGTTTTCCACAGAATAAACTTAAAAAATTAAATTAATTTCTGTAGAACACTATACTTACCAACTAACAAAGCAAGTATGTGACTCTATTTTATCATTTTTTTAGTATCCTCCTTCTCACGACCCTCAACACTGAGGGTCATGACTCCTCAGCGGATTATACTCCTTGCAGAAATTTTCATTTTATAGCAGTTTCCAATATAGAATTCGTTTAAACTTGTACAGTTTACGACTACAGTCAGAAACTCAATTCTGTTAAAGCTGCAATATCAACTGGTGCTTCCAAAGAGCTACAAGATACTATAAATGATGCGGTATCTTTTTTATTTATTCTTTTATTTCCACGACATATTTCTACTTAAATACATACTAAGCATACATTGAGATTTATAACGTGGTGATAAATGAAAAGTAGTGATAAGCAGGTTTTTAAGTAAATATATTGGTATAAGTGCTATATCAGCACGACAACTTATTATATTTCAATGTTATTTCTTCACCGTCAATTCAAAACATAATAAATAATTCAAATTAATTTATTCAAGCAAGCAAGTGTGTGAAATCTCTTAAAATAATATAATACATGCGCACTATAATGTCTTACAGCATGCTGTAAAATTTTATGCTCTTTCCTAATTACATGTTTAGTAAACAATGTGGCAGTACAAACAATAAAAAAATTAATCATTCCAAGTCCCTTAAATACATCATCATCCACACGCTTTGGAATAGGCCCACTGCTGGGTATAGGCCTCCCTTTGTATGTGCCATCTGCGTTGATCTTGTGCAGACCTCATCCAGGTTGTTTAGCAAACTCCATTCACTCTTAAATACCTATATATCCGAGTATATGTACATACATATACCTACAGCTGTAAACCCGCCTGTATTTCCAACAGCTAGCTTGTTTCAAATATTTCAACGTGTGCTGAATTTTTAATGCATCGAAAACCCGTTCGATGAACGATGGTGAAGCTTTTTGAAATTAACATGAATATTATGAATAATGTATGCTAGTTTGAAGCATAGATTTTGCTTAAAGCGTAATTTGTTAACACGTCATAAATGTTAGCGGAGGATTCGTGAGATATATGTTTTATATTAGTACTATTTAATTATTTATATTCAGTTATAGCTTATTTTTCTCTGTCAACCACAAGGTCTATTGAAATGATACCCGAGCAAACAGAAACTGTAGTCCAAAGTTGGAATGTACTGGATTGGAACTGAATATTTTGATTTAAACAATAATGCCATAGGCATTAATAAAGTAGGTTTTTTGAGAGACACCAACTTTCCAATTAGAATCAGAAGTTTGGAATCTTACAGGGTTTTAACATGTTATTCACTCATGTATTGGTTTAAAGCCAATTGCAATTATTATAAATAAGTACAAACACCGTATTATTGAATTGAAATTACACGAACGCTAAAATATTAATGTTGACATCGGTATTCATTAGTCCTTTAACTTAGTTTAAACATTGTCGCATTTAAGTTACGACTTTTCCGTATCAATACTAGCTCTACTACCATTTATTCTCAGCAGCTATTTAAGCAAGAAAGGCATTCATTTCAACAAAAGCACATCTTAGCGAGAAGCAAGTTTCTGAAAAGGCACTATAGATTAGTTTAAAGACTAAATAAAGCATCTTAGTACTACAATAGATGTTTCAATCCATTTTCCAGTTTACAAGCAGAAAATCAATGTCTTTTAGCTCATTTTCTGTTCACTGAATAGTGCTGTAACAATAGCTTTGAACTATGTATAGTGTAGTATTACATTGTTTGTCTATAGAAGTTAACCCCTATTTTCTATGAAATTGATTCTCGTTTATTGGATTAGAAAAAAATGCATCACTTACTATGCATGCAAATTAAAATGCAAATTGCATGCTAGAGATGGTAAAAAACTTATTTATATTTTATCTAGAATTTATTTAGGTTTAATCTAATTGGTTGTTAATCTAAGCTAAGTAATGTAGTTTCAGGTATAACACCTTGTTAAATACCCTGTTATACCAATTTAATAACAGGGTACTAATTTTTTTTCCTACTTTTAAGTATATTAGATTTATGATTCTTCTTCTTCTTATGGTGCCTCTTCAACTAGTGAAGGCTGGCAGTCAGCTCTACATTTTTTATTTTGTTCATTGCCAAGCGAAACAATGATTTAAATTTAAATTTATGATTTAAATCTTTTTATCATATATACCTATAATTAGAGTAAACTGTACATTGTAGACTAAACATTACCACCCTGAGTAAAAAATATATGCTACATTTTAAAAGTACTGAAGTTTAAAATCCCTGTTACTTATCCTATGTTTTTTTACGATTTTTTACCAAAGCATGAATCTTTGTTGTATATTTTGAGAATGAGAAAGTACCAGACAATATGCAAAATCTTTTTAATTGGCCTAGTTTGCCGAAATCATAGAAAACTTAGGAATACCAACATTTCGACTTCACCCATTATTTCCATTTGGTAAAACGTCAATCTCTTTTTTAATATCATTTGCAAATTCACCATTATCTCAGAGAAGATTGGTTTATAAAATAACGAATATTGTTTTGCGCAAAGCTCTAATGAAAATATACCTAAGCCATTTATAATTATTTCCGAAATCCGATTTGAAAATTTAAAGGTGTCAGTTGAAATCTGATTAAATTCCTATTTATATTATGGTACCTACACAATAATCTGGTTAGGAAAATGTTTTGCTATATTACGCTTGGTGGTTCAGAATTTCCTTTGATTTCGCGATAATACAATTGAGAATTGAATATCCACCTGCGTGGGTGAATTAAATAGATTGGACGTATTATTAATAATTATGTTTATTATTTAAAGGTAAATGGATTTGATAATTGTATTGTTGTGCATTATTATTGTTTGTTTATAAATGAACAGCATTTACCAAACATGAGACTCGTTATGGACAATAATGAATTTGTTGTGTGCTTGTTTATAACCGTTATGATTAAAAGTGATAATGGTAATTGCATGGCATAATGTTGATCTATTTTTCAAATTTTACGGGCTTTACTCCAAAGAACTCATACATTAATAAGTAAATTTCTTTGATGATATAAAAATGATGTAAAATACAAATTTAACGGCGAGAGGTCTAGACCGGTAATAAAATTATACATATTATTTGTTTGATCTATTAAGTTGGTCCATACAACTTATGAAGTCCAGTGCTGAATTAAAATCTGTGCCATCTTAAAAAAGCTCATTTAAACTGGAGTTTCTTGAAATAATAATTCACATTCCAACGGTCATTTATACGAAGTGGAAGAAAAACACACGACTTTGTCGCTCAAGAGTTGGCATCTTCATAAAATGTTTTATGATTTTATGTCCTTTTAAATTGTGTGATAACTTGAGATTTACGACACGGTTTTTATGCTTCGTTTCTTGCTCGTGTATGGGTTTTATAGCATATTTTTTTGTGTTGAAGTAATTCTGGTGCATTGCTATTTGACACCAATAAGCATTTTTACGTCATTTTATTTGGCTCGAAAATCTTAATTAATTACTTTATTTCTATGTTTATTAAAACAAAATTATAATAAATTAAATTGTTCAATTCTATCCAAATTCATTACGCTTTTCTGTAGATCACAAAAGAAAAGTTTTAATAATTTTGGAAAAAGCCACGTGTCTTAAGGGTCTATACCTGTTTTCATGAATTCAAATTCTTTGAGTTCTTCTCCTAAAATGGTTATTAAATAACGCTATATCAAGCGCACAAAAACGACCCAAGAAATACCTTATCTTCCTTAACGTCTTTCATATTCATAGATTTAATATACGAAGCATGTTTGCATTTTATACGAATTATTTAGTATCTAAACTTACCTATTTATGATCCACGTGTAATGTCAGATAATATTTCATCAAACAAATTTCCTTCAACAGTACATGCAAATAATCAGAAATTATTTCCTTTCATCTTACGTTTCCTGTAAAATGTAAGCAAAATCAATAGAAATATTATGAACTCTTTCTAAGAAAAATGTGTTCCGGGAAATAAACTTAATCTGCTATGAATTGGTCATCAATTTGGTCACATCAAATTTCATCAGCAATAAATATAAATAGCTAACCTAAAAACAAAAACAAACCACTAAATTCAAAAGATAACATTGACTTTTAACTAAATAGTTGATTGCGGGAAGAACTATTCTAATCTACTACTTGTATTAACAAATATTTTTATTATCGCCAGTGACAATACAAACGGTATGCGATCTTGATAGCATGCAATTTGATATTTTATTATTGCATAACGTCAGGCAGGTAAAAAAAATATATATGAGTTTCATATATCAGCATAATATAAATAAAAATAGCCTTTATTTCAGATATACTCAGTTGATTATTACAATAAAATCCTTTAAATGTCACTTAGGAATTTCAATAGAATTTTAGCAGGTTACTTATTGCCTTTGTACATACCTATACACAAGGACAACCTCAAGAATTCAAAGTCCCTCAAAAAGTATTTAAGAACGCTTTCAGAAAATATCTGAGGCCATCTTAAGTACGAGGACAAGAATTCCTCTGAAAATATTTTTTAATGATCTCGGTTATCAAAAAAGCTAAGACTCTTCTAAACTTATTAGGAAAATAAGATCTTTATATTAAGGACGCTTTTGTACTCGAATATTTTAATATTAATAAAGACGAAATATGATTCTTAGTAAAGATAAAAAAGATAAAGATAAAGAATCTTTATTGATAATGTAAAGTTGCAACATAGGTATAAGTACTAATATCATAAAATATGCCACACAAATTACAATATCTCGTCAAATTGAATTTATAACATTTAGTTTTAATAAAATTTTAGAAATTATTACTATGTCAATTTTATTATTATCATACTAAAATTTTTGTTATTAAAATCATGTCAAACATAATAATAGGTATGTAATCGATGATAGTTTTGATAGCGTGTTACCTCTGTCTGAGTTCCTTGAGAATAGTTTTTCTGATATGTCTAAAAATTTTAATGTTGCCCACATAAACGCACAGAGCATTTCGGCCAGCTACTCAGATATGCTGGCGTCCCTTGACCAAAAAAATCTTCATGCTATAATAGTCTCAGAAACGTGGCTTCGTCCATGTCTTCCTACTACTTCCTACTCTCTTCCTGGATTTATTCTTATCCGAAATGATCGCATCGGTTCCAAGGGTGGTGGTGTGGCCATTTACCTTAAGGCTAATATACCATACTCCATTATTAGTCAGTCGTGCCAACCACCCCCTGTGAATGCTGGCGAACATCTTTTCATTGAAGTTGTCCTTTCCAAAAATAAAATTCTTCTGGGTGCCTATTATAGCAACTCTTCTAAACTTAACTATTTTTCCTCTTTTGAAAGCCTTTTATGTGATTTCTGTCCCTCTTATAGTCACTCAATCATTATGGGTGACTTTAATACCTGTCTCCTTAAACAGGATTATCGTACATATAGGCTTGAGTCTATTACTAAGTCAACCAACTTACACATCCTCCCGCTTAGTGCTACTCACCATTTTCCCAATGCAACTCCTTCTCTTCTTGATTAATATTTTAATGTTAGTTAGTTCCCCTGACCATGTTGTTAAGCATGGCCAGTATAGCACAAGCGATTTTTCCTATCACGATTTAGTTTACCTTTCCTATAAAATTCGTCCTCCTAAACTTAAGCCCCAAATCATTCTGCAGCGCAACTTTGGTGGCATGGATCATCAAGCTTTAATTAATGATGCCCTTAAGACTGATTGGTCACCTGTCATAAATGCCGTTTCCGTTGATGATCAAGTTAGTATTTTTAATGACATCATCACGAAACTGTATGACATACATGCTCCTCTTCGTGCCATCAAGCTCAAGCAGTTACCGGCTCCGTGGCTTACTGATGACATCAGTACCCCTACCACAGGTTTGCAAAATACGTCAACGTTTGTGAACATCGACTAAACTCAATACCATTGGTGATAGGTTATTTGGTAGTATGAGTATACCTTACGTGACTCGATAGGTGACAAGTCTACTCGATGGTAACGGAGTTATATTATTATTCTTGAAGAATAGTTTGTCAATGTCAAAAATATTACTTTCTCATTCTGTCGCTTAGTAAACATAAGAGACAAACAATATCGGCCATTGTTTTGATTGTTTATTTAATTCCAATGAGCACGCAATCTTTTGCAATCGAAAATTTTTGTTGTTTTTGTTAGAAAAAAAACTAAAATCATTACATATCCCCACTCACCACAGTTTATATAGAATATCATTGATTATCAGCTAAGATGAATAGAACAAGTAGCCGTCAATTTGAAGTAATGGTCGATTTCATGGAAAGGTATAAACTGCACCATTGTTAATTTTGTTATACGCCGTCAGTGTTTTTCAATTACGAATATTTGTGCAGAAATGGTGATTTAAATAAGCCTGCTGACAACCCCCACGGCAGGCTTGTCAACTTAACTAAATGGGACGAGCTGGCAAGTGTCCTCAACATGGACACTTCTGAAGAAGCTGGTGTGCATCTCAGCACCATGCTGTGAGCCCGCCGCGAAGACTGTCAGCATCACCTCGCCGGCCCTGTCAATCACTGCCGCCGCTCTCAGAGCCGAGGCATCGTGCGCAGCGCCGCCTCCTACAGAGGTCGTCGAGGGTGGATAGTGCAGCTGACCACTTCTCGACCTCCGATAATGCGTGGCGAAGACTGGCAACAGAATTTGTCACAGAGAATAGGAGGCTGCGAGAGAGAGAACTGGAGCAGCAGTCTCAATGGCAAATTCTTTTTGCCAGGTGCCTGGACATTGCGGAGCGCTATCTGAGTCAGCGCAACTAAAGGTAACTAACTTTCACATTTATAATACTAGTGTTTGTTTAACTGGAATATTTGTACTTACTTCTTAAGACATATTGAAACAAACTAAATTGCAAAAAACAAACTAAGTTATTATTTAATTTTGTTTTGTTATTTTACTGATCTTTTATTTACAATGGAACATTATACATTTTATGAAGAAATTATAAGTAATAAATATTATTATTTAATAAAAGAAAGTGTGTGTTGGTCTGTTTTTTTTCGGATTTTACACCTTTCTTGGTGTACCGTGTCTGGAGTATGTTGTGTTATAAGGTAGAATAATTAATGAATCTGAGTGACATACTACTTTTCATCCACCCTAAATATTGCCGGCAAAGCCGCAGGCATCCAATAGTAAATACTATATAAACAATTAGTTGGCTAATCAATTATTTCTTATTTTTCAGTGACAGAGCTCTGTGAGGAGGCGGTAAACAAGATGAAGATTTAAGCACACTAGTTACGTGCACTATTTGTATAATCTACTATGTCTTTTTTTTTACTTGAAATAGGCTCACGCTTGACTACAACTTACCTGATGTTAAGCAATGTTGTAATCCACGATCTAGCGCGCTTGCCTAGAAGAAACCGGTTTACTCTCGACTTGAAGACCAACAAATTATATTATTTGTAGTTTGTTGTGGTTGTAAGAGTTGTATTTAAAAACAACTATGATAATTACAGTTATGTTGGAATCTACTGTGTAAAACAAAAAACGTATTACCTACTAACTAATAAGAGAGGAACTATTCAATAAACTCCCTACAAACATTGAGTCACTGACTAGTTAATGCTCAGAAATTTTGTGATAGGTTTAAACAATTATTGTGTGATTGAACATTGAAAACAAATATTTTAATTTCTTAAATATGTCAATATTTTTTGGTGTTTTATGTTTATTATAAGTTTTAGTTCGTTAAGTTTTTATTAATTAGTAAACTTGTTTTGTAAGTTAATTCAAATAAAGGTATTACATTAAGTAACAAAGATCATAAATAACTAAAAGTATGTATTATAATAAAAGTATGTATATTATATAGTTTTTAAACAATTTGTTTTAATTTATCTATTTTCACTATAAATAATAGCAGCCACCCTGTCACGCATCAGTCTGCCTAGAGTCAACATTGTCATGTCTTCTCCTTGTAGGATTTCATGACGTTGAAAACTTGGTTCTGTAAACAAAATAAATTTCATGTTTACATGCTCAAATGTTCAATTTAAAGGCTATTTAATAGGTGGGTGGACCCAAAAATGGACAAGATTTTAAGGTTGATGATGACAAATGAGACTTAAATTTTTAACATTTACCAACATATTGTGGAAATAGACAAAGTCCACCATAATTTCATGATAAGAAGCTAAATTAATTAATGGCAGTCATGATTTTTAGTTTAGAGGTTGTATAAGACCCTTCATGTTGACATTACTTTTATCCCTATTAAAACAGATAGAGCCATGGACATCCAAAAGCAAAGTATATTGTAATACCCAAGTAGGTACATAAATATAGTTAGGTAATAACTGTAAATTTATATTTTTTACCATTTGCTTCTTGTGCTGGGTCAGGTAGATTGAAATCTGTAGCAATGTTGTGAAGAACACAACATGCTAATATTATCTTGCTGCATTTTTCAGGCTTGTAATGCAAAACTCTATCTTTGCACACACAACGCCACCTGTTCTTGAGCCTTCCGAAGGTGTTCTCTATCGTCACCCTAGCCCTGGAGTGCACTTTGTTGTAGAGGTCAGCTGCTGTGCCAGGGCTAGCTTCACTATAGGGTGTCATTACCCAAGGCCTTTGCGGGTATCCCGAATCTCCTGTTAAAATGTAGAATATGTATATGTCAAGGTAATGGTGCTATAATATAACTGAATGATATTATCATATCTAATATAATGAAGATGGATTGCAGTATGAAAGTATAACAAAATTTGATAAAGATTGATTTTTCTTACCTAGGAGCCAGACAGATTCTCCACTTTCGTGTAAAGTCTGCATATAGCTGTTGATGCAGCTATTCTCCCATATGAATGCATCATGTGTCGCTCCACCAAATTTTGCATTCACTGCCATAATGTGGCATTTATCATCAGCCACCTTAAAAGATATCATGCATATTACAATGAGGACACAATAAGATTAAGTATATTCAAATGTGTATATATTGGATATAAGTGTAGGTTAGTAAGATTTTATAACAACAAAAAAGTCTTGAGCAGCCGGGATCAACTATTTCATTTCATTTCCATGTAAAACATAATTTTTACAAGTAGGTACACACACCAAACAGTTATATGACACATTTAAACATACCATTTGTACATTCAAAGAGTGGTAATGTTTCCTGCAGTAGTACAAATGTTCTTCAGATTTTTTTGGGTGGAAAATTCTAAAATGGGATCCATCCACACAACCTACTACTCCAGGAAATCCATATCGGTTGTAGAAACTGAAAAGACAATATATTCATTTAAACACTGTGTGGTTAAGATTTATAAATATTCATTCCGGAGACGAAATTACCTTTGCTTGATAGCGTCTCTAGCTTCCGGTGTGTTTGGAAATTTTATAAATTTATTTAGTACATTTGGGTGATTAAAGGCATTGGTAACATCATTTATGAATACGCTTATTGTTTCTTGAGAAAAAGAATTTGCGACTCCTACAACTCTTTGGTAGTCCCCGTTCGCATAAAACAGCAATGCGCAGAGTACCTAAAACATATTCAACAAAGAATTAGGTTAGGTGCAAGACACAAATAAAATACATAAATACTTAGGTATATGTTAGAACACGTATTGCATTTCCACCTTAGTTTCCATTGAAACTCGTTGGGTGCTCTTGAGGTATGGCCTTAGTATGTCGCAGACATAGTAAAAACCTTCCTTTGAGAGCCGGTACCGCTGCACAAAGTGTCTACTAGTTACATGGTCCGGAGACATCCAAATACGGGTCCAAGATCTTTCTTCCTCACGACGAGCAGCTTCCACCTCCTCCGCAAGCATCCACGCTAAGAAATTCCTTGCAGCCATATTTTCTTGCACTTGCCAGATATAGGGATTCAATCAAAACGAACTAGTCTGAAAAATAACAAAATAAAACGTGGAGTATGCCTATTTATCTACGCCTATAAAGCAAACATACATAACCCAGCTTTTAAATCTAGATATTATCCGTATTTGTTTCAACTTCAACTTCTCTCACCGACTTTACAAGATCGACAGCCTACGAAAGTATTTGTGACAAATCTAACGTCGGTTTAAGTGAGATCTGTCAAAAGTGACATAAAATGACCACTCATACTGCCAATTCGTACAACATAGTTTAACGTCGGCTCGCACGTATCCTCACGACGTTTTTGGTTGACGAAAGTTTTTGCGTATGAAACCGGTGGTGCCATTGTGTCGAATCGAGAGGAGTATTGGCGATATACTCAAACGTTGACGTATTTTGCAAACCTGTGGTAGAGGTACAGAGCATTGATGCACAAGAAAGCTGTGGCCAAGACACGTTTTAAGGTAAAGCCCACTGAGTCCAACCATGAGAAGTATGTCAAGGTCAGGAATCGTTGCAATATGGTGTGTAGGGATGCTCTGCGCCGTCATATTCACTCATCTGTTGAAAATAAAGATCCAGCAAAAGTCTGGAAATTTCTTAACTCATTGGGAATCGGCAAAGCTAAACATAGTACTGTCTCTCATAATTTAGATATTAATTCATTAAATACTCACTTTTCTTCTTCTTCTGCTATGTCAGATGAAGATAAATCTGATACAATTAATAAACTTTCAGCCATTCCTACTCCTTCAAATTTTTCGTCTTTTGTTTTCAAATCTTTCACTGCATGTGATATTGAAAAGAGCGTGCTTGCAATCTCATCTAGAGCGGTTGGTAGTGACTCTATTAGCCGGAACATGTTATTGCCCATCCTGGATATAATCCTTCCTGTCCTGTGCGTTATCCTTAACAATTCCATTTCCAGTGGGGATTTCCCTACCATCTGGAAAGATGCGCAAATTATTCCTCTACCTAAAAAATCCAACCCTAAATCCTACTCTGAATATCGTCCTATTTCTATCCTTCCATTCCTTTCTAAAGTCCTTGAGCGGCTTGTCCATCGTCAACTTAGTCTTTTCCTTAACCGACATGATTTGCTCAATCCTTACCAATCCGGTTTCCGTCCTGGGCATAGCACTGTGTCTGCGCTCTTAAAGATCACAGACGACATACGCGAGGGTATGGACGACGGTAAGCTTACTGTTCTAACACTGTTAGACTTCAGTAATGCATTCAATACCGTTGATTTGGATATCCTGCTTGCAATGCTGCGCTCTATCAATATATCTCCATCAGTGATAGAATGGTTTCATAGTTATCTGCTGGGGCGTCGGCAGCGGGTTCGCCTTGGAGATTCCTTTTCTTCTTGGTGCAACACAATTGCTGGTGTCCCGCAGGGCGGCGTGTTATCACCACTTCTTTTCGCTATCTTTATTAACTCCATTTCGCAACATCTTTCATGTCCCTACCACCTGTATGCTGATGATTTACAGATATACTCGCAGGCTCATATTAGTCATCTTGACTCGGCTATTAGGAACACTAATGATAACCTCTCCCGTATCTCTGAATGGAGTAAATCCTTTGGTTTAAAAGTGAATCCTTCAAAAACGCAGGTCATTATCATTGGAAGCTCTCATCTGATCTCAAGGATTGACTGGGAGGGTATTCCGCCAGTTATTTTTGAAGGCATCATCGTTCCATATAGTGATACAGTCAAGAACCTTGGTCTGATAATGGATCAGTCGCTCAGTTGGGATGCTCATGTGGATTCATTAAGCTCAAGAATTTTCTCGTCTGGTGGGTCACTAAGACGTCTTCGAAACTTCTTGCCAACTGCCACTAAAGTTGAGCTTGCGCAATCCCTTCTTCTTCCTATCCTGGACTATGCGGACGCCTGCTATCTCGATCTTCGGGAAGATCAGCTAGATAAGCTTGAGCGGTTACAAAATTACTGTATAAGGTTTATATTTGGTCTACGTAAGTACGATCATATATCTCAATTTCGTGTTAAGCTCAAGTGGCTGCCTATTCGACTTCGCCGGAATGCTCACATCCTCTCTCTCGTATATAACATTTTATTTAACCCTGCTACCCCGCGTTACTTAGTTTCTCGTTTTGCGTATGTCCATACTACACACTCTCTTTCTCTTCGATCTACAAATAAATTAACACTCGCACATCCAACATTCAAAAAGAAATCTTTTTATGGCTCATCATTTACTGTACAAGCTGTTACTTTATGGAATTCTCTGCCTATCAACATTCAAAAGGCTCAGACAATTGATTCCTTTAAAAAACAAGTAAAGGAATTTTATCTCGCTTCCCTTCAGTGAAAATTGCTGTTATTATTTCTACTACTATCACCTTTAAATATTTTGTTGTGTATTATATGTATTTGTATATAAACATTAATTTTATTATATTAAGTATGTGTATTGCGTATTTATATATATATATGTATATATATTAGTAAAATTTCTTTTTTCCTTTTTGTTGTACACCACATTCTTCTTTTTTTTCTTTTGCTTATTTCTCTCCAGCTGAAGGTTGCCTGGAAGAGATCGCTTTCAGCGATAAGGCCGCCGCTTGTGGCACTAGTTAAGGTGCAATTTGTTCTATGTACTGTTTTTTTAATATGTGTCAACAATAAAGAGTTAATCTATCTATCTATCTATCTAATCATACAATATGTCAACTTAAATAAATCTAGGTACCTACTGTCACTTTAGCTATATAGGGGCTAAAATGACAATTTGGCATCACACTCCTTACCTAGTAGTTAATTACTTAATTTCTAATCAAGATTAGAATCAATTGCTAGTTGACTGTAGTCATTTTCAAAGTATTCTTTAAAACTGTAAAGTGTCTGATCTAACAATAATTGTTTGACGCTATTGCAAAATTGCTGATCGTTATTCATAGACTGAATGTGTGTGGTAAAATTTGATTGAATATATTATAATACCGGGAATTATTTCCCGGTAATTAATAGTTTATTAGACATTTTATCCGCAGCAATGTGGAATAAAATGTACTCTAACAACTAAGTTGTTGAACTGGTTATTTATTTATTTATCGTATGGCGTTTTTATTAACTGGTTTAAAAATCGTTACTAATAATAGACAAATATATATTCACTTTCATACTCGCCTTTTTGCGTTACTTGATTCTCTTTATTAGACGGTATTAATTAACAAGTGTGGCTCAGCAGTACTAGTGTCTGCTTTTCATCTAGTCGCACCCTGGTTCGAATCCGGCCCGACACCAATGACTTGTATTTTCAAGATAGAGAGGCGGTGAAGGAAAACATTGTAAATAAACCGACATGCTTGAGGACCATATTATCCACGGTCATGTGTCTTCCGTGGAGGCGCCTGGGCGCCCACCATGATGTGTCTGCCCAAGAGAACTCCCCTAACGAATTAACTCTGCGAGGGAGTCACGACCCTCAGTCATGAGGAAAGACGACTAAAAAGAGGGAAGTGAGATCAGGATTTAGGTATTATATTACACCGAGTCTTACCTCTTACGGATTTCAGTTTTTCCATCTCAGTCGCGGAAGTAAAATAAACCTTCACAATTCCCTAAATATTTCTAGAAGTCCACAAATCATCTTGGCAAATTGGCTCGACCGCACCTTAGGATTTCACATAATAGTTACTGCCAAACAATTTGGGTCCCAAATAATTAATGTAAGTGCAGAGAGCCGGTTTAAATGATGACGTCACAATTGCTGAGTACACAGTATGCTAAGTAGGGTCGAACTTAAATCGATGTTATTGGGCGAAAGTTTTGGATCAATACTTGGCGGTCTTGGCAGAATATTGCCTTGGATGTTTTTTGAACTTATTTTCGAATATTTAAAAAAAGTAACTTACCTGTTTATTTTTTTAAACAAACCACTCAATATGTATCGTCATGTACAAAGTACATGTAAATTAACGTAATACTGCAAGGTGTAACTCGCTTACCTACTAATATATATTTAACTAGCTGTGCCTGCGACTTTGTCCGCGTGGAATAGTTATTTTGGGCATTTATTCTTTGTATTTTGAACCGTTTTCGCAGCGCACGTAACGGAATCCTTCAAAGATGAATAATTTCCTCTATTTTTTCCACATTTTCCATTGTTTCTTCGCTCCTATTAGTTGCAGCGTGATGTTATATAGCCTTAAGCCTTCCTCGATAAATAGTCTACTCAACACAAAAAGAATTTTTCAATTCGCACCAGTAGTTCCTGAGATTAGCTCGTTCAAACAAACAAACAAACAAACTCTTCAGCTTTATAATATTAGTAAAGATATTGTATTTACTCTAGATTATAGTTTATCGCAAAAATCACAGCTTTCACTAGGCGTTTTAATGTTTTGTATAAATAATGAATTAAGTTTTCATGTAACAATACTTTAATTTGACTTATATAAAATACAAAACTAACGGAATTCGTTACGAAAATTAGTACGTTGTTTGCTATTTTAGCACTCACTACTGATATTTTATAGAATTTTTCAAATTTCCTCATCTAATATTCTGTTTCGTACTCCACTGTGGCACTCCATAGTCTGTACCTGGTCTCAAACAATTAATCGGGTCCTGGCTTTTAGTGGGACCCTCGTGACTTTATATACCTCAGGGGTTTAGCGAACGGAGTTAGTAGGGTGTGTGTATGTTTATATCTGTGTGTAAAGTTAAGTCTGTACTTAATTATTTTATTGTGGACTTCATTCCGTTTTCAGCACTTCCGTGGATCGGATGACACGTTAAATTGTAGGTCACGATTGCTTGTCATGGTACTGCAGTCGTTAAGCCATGTCAGAGGCCCTTAGGGCGGATCTCGCGCTTGCCTAAAAGATTTGATTAACTCACGACTTGAAAACCAATATACACGTATTTCAGTTCAATATAAATTATAATAATTTTCACAGTTTTGCTGGTAAAAATTATTTAAAAAAAACCCTTACATTAGACTAACGGAATGGTTATCAAATCTGACCGTATATAAACAGAGCAATTGATAGATAGATATACAAAATACATTTTTTTCTGTCACAAAATTGAATGGAAATAAGAAACATTAGAAAGACTTTGTTGTTGTTCCGTTCATACTTCCTCCGACAATGGATGTCAGAGACATTATGAGACTAAACATATTGCTATACGCAGTTTGCTTTGTTTTTTCATCTGATCGGTAAATAATTTTACCGTTTTGATCGTGCAAATATAAGACTACTAGTGCCACAAGCACTGGCCTTACTATCAAGAAGCCATTCTGCTTTGATTTAGTTAAAAAGTATATATTTACAAAATCTACCTCGGTTAGAACTATCAGTACATATGTATGTACATAGGTAGGTTTACATAACATACGTCTCGGGCCTTATAAACAGTTCGGTCGAATAGAACCTTCCATTTCTGCTTACATTTCTTAGGGACCGTGAAACGGTTATTCATTTACAGGGTTATATGAAAGACGTAAGTTCTCTAAAGTTTACGATACTAACAAACCATAATACTTACAAACTTTCACTTAAGACATTATGTGAATATGCCAATCATTTTGGATTTAAAAAATATTTGACTACAAAACTTATTTCAATGTAAGAAAGAGATTACTTTTTATTTATTTGCGTGTAATTTTTAGTTATATGATTATAGCTAGTTATTAAAAAACTTATTAAGGTGTAAATTTACTCAAATAAAATAAACAAAATAAGTGTGAGTATTTTCGTCAAAAACCTAAGAAATCATATCAAATACCCCATTTTGTAGTAGGTCCGATACTACAGACATACTGTAATAACTAATAAATAGTTTACATCTGTGACAAAACTTGTTTAACAAGTACCCCTGTATAAGAGACCCCACGTTGGGTGGCAGTTATGTATACCTGCCTAAGACTGGCACAGACTATTAATCTTCAAATCTCGTTCGCAGAATTGTCGTTATTTGCTCAGTAAATTTACTACAAGTTTTTGATAAATTTGATAAACATCATAATTTAATTCAGTGTACAGTTTCTTAGAAATACGTCTACGAAGTTTAAACACGTTTATATTAAGTACTATGGTATTGAATTTGTAAAAACTTAATTGAATATTTTCAAGACATATCACACAGTGCCCTCTAGCCCCATACTAAGCTTACGCTTGTATCATGGGTACTAGATAACGGATAAAATACATTTTTTTATACATTTTCTTTCGTTAATACATACTATATATACATAGAATATTATTATTAATATTATTATATTATTCTCAACGCCGATAAGAGTGTTGTAATGCATTATTACTCAAAGAAGGGATGCAAAGGAGATGCTACTGTAAAGGAAAACACATTTTTAGGGTATACAGTTGACTATACACTCAGTCATTCTGCACACATTACTAAGTTATGTAAAAGCTTAGCCAGTGCTAGTTATGCATTATTGAAACTTAAGAGGTTAGTGGACAAAAAAACTATTTTAACAGTTTATCATGCCTATATACAGGCCCGATTGAGATACGCGATTACCGTGTGGGGAAATGCAACAGATATCATTAAAGTAATGAGAGCACAGAAACGAGCCTTGAGAACTATGTTAGGACTAAGGAAAAGGACCTCTGTTAAACAACACTTCAAAAATAATAAAATTATGACCGTTGTATCATTATATATATTTAACTGCTTGTTGGAAATGTATGACGAAAAGATCCTACTGGCTACAAACCCAAAATATTATACAAGAAAAAAGAATCATTTAAAGAAACCATGCAATCGATTAGTAAAAGCAAAAAAACAAGGATTGTACAATAAAATATGTATGTTTAATAAGCTTCCGACAAAAGTCATCGAATTGTCAACCACGAAATTCAGGAGATCATTAAAACAATTCTTTGAAGATAATCCATTTTATAGTCTAAAAGAATTTATGAACCGAGCATTAGTAGAATCTTCATTTCAACTCTTTAATTGAACTTCTCTCGTGTATGTTAAAATAGTTGATAATTATATAATTATTACATAAGTTTACACATTAAGAACTATAGATACTTAAGGAAAATTGTATTATGACTTGCCCTATATGGTGCGATACCATAAGGTTAATAAAGTTTTTATCTTTATCTTTTATCTTTTAGAAATAACCAGACTCCTTACATCTGCCTTGTAAGTTTTACACAAACTTGATGATAAAGTAGTTTACGAGTTTATTTTTTATCTCCTAACATGAAATATGTACGAGTATATATTGTTAAAACGCACAGGCAATATTGCTTTTGGATTGGATGTCTAAAATGTGTTACAAAATTTCAATATCTTAATCATTACTATTTTAAAAATATTTTTCATACATAAAATTTCTTTGCATTGTGTCTGTATGGACCATAAAATTAAAGTTACTCACCAAGCAGTATATTAAAAAAAACCTCAGTCAAATTAAAAGTTAAATTTACTAGAATAAAAAATCTTGTTTTGGTATAAAAACATGTCGAAACCCTTATTAATATACTGTAATCTTCCAATGAACCCTGAAAAATCTAATAATGTTACCATTCATAACCAAAAAACAAGTATCTTCATAAAAACCGAATTCACTGACCTAAAACCTTAATATCTCGATATTGGATTACTAGGCAAGCTAAATGTTCGAGATTTGTATGCAAAATTAATGTTCATTTGATGTGCTATCAAGACAAAATCAATCGGACTATAATTACTTGATAAAATATAATGTTAATTTGTCTTCTTTCATTTGATCTCTATTAATTAAAAATATATATATTTCGGGACATTCCACACAGCGCCCTCTAGCCCCATACTGAGGAAACCCTTGTAACGTGGATAGTAGATATAAATGTTTGTACAGTGTTCGTTTGTGCGGGTATCACATCAGCCCCCATGGACAAGAGGTGTATTTAGTGAGCGTACTGACGCATACTTATGGAATAGAAATACCAATGTATGGGATTGTCATCACGATGCGCTTCGCGGGGGAATTGTTACGTCACTACCGTTGGGTCGTTCTATTCCATAAGTATGCGTTAGTACGCTCGCTAAAATACGTCTCTTGTCTAAAGAAGCAGGTAACCTTGTGATAAAATTGCTGACCCAACAATGAAAAAAAAGCTGTGCCTAGCTGCAAAGTTGCAGAGTAAATTTTGTTGCTGCCCTCTTAAACAGCCGATCGAAAAAATATCTTCCTTTAATATCGTTCCAAGACTTGGCAAAGGAAGAGAATTAATTTGATGGGTATGAATGTTCCGTACATTATTAACACCAGCTGTATTGTATGAATAAGTAATCTTTTTGGAGATTGAACTCGGAATATGAGTACAACCGCAGTAATAAAGGAGAAATTGTGCGAAAACGTGCTGCTGCTTAGAAAGGGCTTAGTATAGGTACGGAGCAATGTTGCTTTGATTTGGCAGATTGTTTTTTAGTTTGAACCTTTTGGTATTTCTGTTACTGGAATTTGCAATTGTTTACTGCCAACAGTGAATTAGGAACTGAATATCAAGACGAGGCTTTCATCCATCTGCCTACAAAGAGTCCTTGAGCATTTCGGTCACATAGCTCGTAAAGATGGGAGCAACCTTGAAAAGCTGGTTATTACAGGCAAGATCGAGGGTAAAAGACCGCGGGGACGAAGCCCGATGCGTTGGACTGACCAGATTCGCACCACACTCGAAACGAAAGTTCATGAAGCCATTCACACGGCAAATGACCGGAGTCGATGGCGCAAGATCGTGCGGGAGAAGATGATCCGTGGCGGGGGTCACGACCCTCAGCAGTGAGGAAAACGACGCGAGGAGGAGGACTGCCAACAGTACATGACACACATCGTATAATTTTATATCACGACATATTTATAATTATTATATTCTTGACAATGTTTGCTTGTGTACTAACTGTTTTTGTCTGCCTTTGTGTTTGGTGAATAGTTATTTAATTTTTTACATTTTATCTCATTTACCTGTACATTTTTATGATGGCAGAATAACATGATTTGTTCTGTTACACTTTGTAAATATTGCATGACTAAATGCAAAATGCCAACAAATTGATTCTCAAGACCCCAAGACACATCAAAGCAAAACTTTTACTGATTTCTAGCAATATTGCTCTGAAACCCCATGCTATCTCCACAGTATTGCGTATAGAAGGAACGTTTGATGACAGCCTTTGTGATTGGGATTCCTTTTGTGATTTAAGAAACGTGCCGCGTATTAGAAATGTCTATATTCAACGTTAAACTCAAATATTTAAAGGTATTTTGTAATTTGGCACGAAATCTTTGGTAGGTGGAATCAATGTATGTACAATTAGATGCTTATACATAATATGTATACATATATTATGAACAGACGTTAACTTATATAAAGGTATGTACTTTGTCCTTCTTCTTCTTCTTCTTATCGAATGAGAGTGGCCAACTCTGGTGTCGAGAGTTTATCAAGCCGCTCTAAGGGCCTCCGACATGGCTTGACGACTGCCGTACTAGACAAAGATCCGGGACCTACAAATTGCATATGTATTAGTAAGAAAATAATCCATATAATAATCAATTGCTTGACTCTGTTATAATAAAGCGAGGGTGACTCAGCAATACCAGTGTCTGCTTTTTATCCAGATGCACCACGGTTCATATCCAGCCTTACACCAATGAATTGTATTTTCAAGGTATGTGTAGATTTGCATACGCTTAGCGGTGAAGAAAAACATCGTGAGAAAACCGACATGTTTGAGGATCACAATATCCGAGAATATGTGTCTTCCATGGAAGGACCTGGGCGCCCACCACGATGTATCTGGCCAAAAGAGAACTCCCCAAACGAATTAATTCTGCGGGGTAGTCACGGACCCTCAGTCACGAGAACCAAAAAACCAATTATGTAATATTTACTGTGTCATAATAAATAATAATAATAATAATAATTCATTTATTCATCTATAGTGTTACAGCGTTATTATAATATGTGATTTAATAATAAAGTGTTTCACTATGAGATAAGTCTTACATTTCTAACCTGTTTACATTTTGAGTGATTTGATAAGTTATGTAATTCATTAGCTCATAAGGTACCAATTATAATTGATATTAATATAAGATAATTTAAAAAGAATAAATAAATTAAACATTTGTTAAACATATGTAGTTAGTTACTTACACTAATGTTCAGCTGTATAGGGGCTTCGTCAATAAATAATTATAAAATTACAAACTTCCTCAAATTATATTACCTATTACAACTATTTTATTGCAGTTGCATTAACCGATATTTTAAAATTACTGTAGTCATTTTTCATAAATTCCGATACACTGTAAATAGTCTGAGATAGGAGTAGTTTTTTTATATTATTCTGAAAAATGCCCTCACTCTCAATTTGTTGTATTTGTACAGGTAGCTTGTTGTAAAGTTTTTGACCCATTACTCTAGGTAATTTTTCATACATTACTAATCTACAATTAATTTTTTCTAATAGTTGAACAGGTTTACAAGCTCTGGATTTTGATGGGGGTTTTCTTTGATATTCATTTATTATAGATCTGGCATATCTAAGGATTTCAAAAATGTAAACGGAGACAGACGTCAATATGTTCAGGTTTCCGAACAGTTCCCTGCATGAGTCCCTGTAACCAGATTTCGTCAGTAGCCTGATTGCACGCTTCTGCATCTTCAGGACACGTTCATAGTCTGTGGAGCAGCCCCAAAGTATGATTCCGTACGACATTACTGAATGTACGTATGCGAAGTAGACCTCTATCAGTTGCTCTTTGGAAGTCACAGCTCTTAATTGTTTCAATGCATAAATTCCCTTAGACATTTTTTTTGCATGTGTTATCAACATGCTGTTTCCAAGTTAAAGCTGCGTCAATGTCAAACCCTAGTAACTTTGCTATATTAACACTTTCTATGTCTCCATTATCGGTTGGTATCGTAATATACAGTTTCCAAGTAATTCATCAACTAATTCCCAAACTTTACTGTCTAGACATCCAATAAACCTAACTCCACATTTTCACCTTTCATTCGCGTTATTCTGTAACTCACTCAATTAAAATTAAAAAATAATTAAAATTAAATATCAAAACCTCAACTTAATTTTAATTTCAAGGGACTATACCTAATACATGTACTCGTAACTTTACAAGCTTGTAAAATAATAATACCATTATATGTAGTTGCCAAAGTTTGGAAATAATCTCTGACTGGATCCATTAAGCTGCTTGATAAATATATGACCCAAATAAAACTTATAATCTCTGGTACCAAAAAAAATAAGTAAAATCATTCGTTAACACCATCACCCAAAAGGAATTTACCTCTAAAAAAATCTTAGGTATCTTATATTATTAGATCATTTTTTTTCATATTATCGTTAAAAAATAATAATGTCATACCCCATATTGTGAAATCAAATAAGTAACATCTAAAAATTAATGAGTTTTACAACCACAATAATAATGCAATCTTGTATATTACGTCATTGTAATCGCTAAAGACTTCATAAATACGACAATATTAAATTCCAAATCCATCATTCGAAGTGAAATTAAATATAAGGGTAGTGACAGACACACCTGTGGGTAAAAAAAAATCTCGTAATCTGACTGTGGGTAAGCCTCTTAAAGTGTCAACGTAAGCGATTATGAGATAGGCACAGATGTGACAGTGGGGTTATTAATGTGTTGTGCGATATATAACGCATGGGAATGAATTTGGAAGGGTACTTACCCTTCCAAAATCATCATTCATGCAGCGATTACGCATTAATGCGTAATCGCTGCATATCATGTTATTGTGGTATTATGAAAAAAAAATGTATAATGTAGACTGACGATTCCTGTTTTTCATTTTGTCGTGAATATGAATAATTTAATTACTGTACATAACTAGTCTTTATATAGAATAAAGAAAAAAAAAACAGTTTTTGCACTATATATAAATAATTTGTAATTTTGTTTTCAAATCATTTTATCGGTAAGATCGTCAGGTTTTGAACTATATTGTATTTTAAAACTTGTATCCAATTTTGTTCTCCGTCAAACGCAATATTTAAAGATATTTTTATATTGTTAGTAATTTTATCAAGACAAAGTTATACATCACAAAGAATCAAACAGTAGTGGTAATTAATATCGCTATCAATAATTATCTCACATCACCGGAATAGGCCCCCGTTGCAAAACAAATATTTAAATTAGAGATTAGTGGCAACGTGACGAGATTAGGCATTGTCCTGTTTATGGGTCAATCCTTGATACGACAACATGACAAAATATGGATATATCCAGCATGATATTACATCTGGGATACGATATGGGAAGCGCTTAAAGCTTAAATTTTTCAAGGGTTCAAGAAGTATGTATTTTTTGCATTTATTACGGTAATATACATTTATAATTACAAAACCTCAAAGGTGAAGCCCGTTTTTACTTTATAAAGTATGTAATAGATATAGTTAAATTTAACATGATCAGGCATGCAGTGCTGTAGACATACAATAACGTTTCTAGTCTAAAAAAAGTATCATCATAAGCCCATCGATGAGCATAGGCCTCTTTTCTTGTACGCCACTGGTCCCAATCCTAAGAAAACAAAATATAATAATAAAACGTAATGTTTAATAACAAATCCTAACTTGTGTAACAAAAGTGTCGTTGTTTTGCGAAGTTGGCAAAGTCGCAAAGGACATTAAAACAGAGAACATAACAAACAAACATACATATGTATGTACGTAATAATAACATCACCTTAAGTCTCGGAAAACAACTGTTAAAGCCTGAAAGATGTATAAAACTAGATGTGATGCTTTTCTGCAACTAACTGAGATTAAAAAAAAATTGTAAGAAAATACTAAAAGTGTTATTTTTCTGCACCTACATACATCTCTAATTGCTAAACCAATTTTAATGAAATTTGGTATGTAAGAATGACATTTTAAATTTAGTGCCAATGGCGTTTATTATCGCTTAAGAGAATCTTCTCAAGGCATTTGTTGAAAGGCCAGAAAGTCATGGAAAAAAATAAAATTAGATCTTCCACCCCCACCATCCCCGGCGCCCGCGCCCATGTCCTGGCGGGCCGCTCGCGCGGCGGCGTGCAGTCTGCGTGCTGCCGCGGTCCCATAATGAACGTTCTGAAGATGGGTGTCATTACATCCGATACGCGTAAACAACACACGCGAATTACACGTGAATGAAAACCGTTTAGTTAACATATTGATGAAATTAGATGTATGAACATTTATAACAAAAAATAATAAATGTCAATCGAAAACGTGACCGTTTTTTAAATTGATTTAAAACAATTTTGTTTTCCAGCATGTCACTGCGGCTATATGCTACATCTTTGTAATACGTTATTTAGCTCTCAAAACAACGCCACTTGTTTGTGTTAAAAATAAACGACAAAGCACATTCCTCAACCATTTCACCTTCTTTGAATACATAAGACTTTATTTAAGAATAAAACAGAGAGAAAATCATTTATAGGAAGTAGTTTAATACTTACTTATATAAGTTTATATATAATTTCATCGTCAAGATTTCTTACACCAAAGAGATTAAAATAACCATATATGAGTACAAATATTACAATTAAGTGATTAAGTATATTTATTACAATATAACACATTAAAATAATTTTGTAATTAGTACTGAAATAAAAAACAGAACTTTTTTTATCTCTCACGTTTCCATCTACGAATTCTCGTAGTGCAACGTTTCTGCTACGTCAATTTGTAGCACTGCTACGAGAGTTCACATTCATTTTTTTTTTCAATTTTTATTTGAATTTTGGTATCGCTATGAAAATATAAAATAGACTTAACGAAAAAAATGTCTCAAATTTCCTACATTGTCAAAAATGAACATAAGAATTAAAATGTTACTGAAAAGTAATTATAAACATTATTGAAGATTTACCATTTTTAAATAAAAATAACCAACATCTGCCATTTTCCTCTTCCACCTCAAGTTGTCAACTTGTCGACATGTAAAACGAAACGTGAATTAATTTTGTCAGAAGCCGAGGAAAATACAGCGTTAATTCAACGCTGCGTTTACGACACTTTCTTTGAGGCTTTGATGAAATGGTTTCAGAATTAAACGCAAATAATGTAAGTATAATGTCTCCCAGAAAGTTAATTTTAAGTAACTTAATTGCTGTTACTGTTTTCAGACGTTTAATGTGCTTTAATATTTTCTTCTTTTTATCGAATGAGAGTCCAACTTAGGTAACGAGAGTTTATTAAGCCGCAGTAAGGATCTCTGACATGGCGTACAACGGCAGTCGTTACGCCATTTCAGGTTAATACATTGACTTTTTCTGCATATACGTATAACATCCTAGGCTGCAGCAATGCTTAACATCAGACAGGCTGTAGTCAAAAGCAAACCTAAACACACGCAAAAAAAAACTTTTGATTTTATGTGAAACAAGGATAATATTGTTTTTTTTATGTTTATTACAAGTGTTAGATAATTATGTTTTTGAGAATTAATTAATCTATTAGATGTTCTATTTCATTGTTATTTAAACAGCACACGAAAATCAACATTATGTCTATTCTACACAAAATATAAATTCTATTCACTCCTTTCTTCTCATCTCTAGTCTTCTTTGATAATTCAATTCGCTTCCACAAAACACAAGCAACTCACGTATCGAGCTCTTTGATGGTATTTTTTTTTTTTTTTTTTTTTTTTTTTTCTGGATTCCCTCCGCGTTGCGGTGGCCCTTGGTTAAGGTTCTTTCTGGTGTGTTGTTTTAATTTTAATAAGTGACCTTAATGGTCATGAGTTTTAGTTCGCAGTGTATTTCATGTTATTAGACGTGTTTAAGATTTTAGATACTGTTAATGAATTCATATTGTTTTTTTTTTTTTTTTTTTCAGGGATTTTCTCAACATGTGTACATACCCGTAGTACTTAAACTACGGAGTGTACGCATTTTTTACAGGTTTTCTTGTGGAATAGTTCGTTGTGACTCTCAGAGTCACCGCGTGCTATTCCTACCCATGGCGTCATCTGCGACTTTGGTGCAGAATGCGATCAGATGCGGTCTGGAATCTTTCATAGCCATCAATTCACAGATTGAGTCAGCCGTCAACTTAGATTGAGTTGCGATCTCCAGATTGCATCTGTCCGATTCGTACTTTGGGCACTTTAACAGCAGGTGGAGTATCGTCTCTTCTGTGTCTTCGTCGCATATGCATTGGGGGCTCTCTTTACACTTAAATCTGTAAAGATATTCCGAGAAGCCTCCGTGTCCAGTGAGTGCTTGCGTGAGAAGTGGCACTAGCTTTATCTTCTTGATTATGCTATAGGCTTTTGTGGCGTCTGGGAAGAAAATTTTAGTTGTCCCAGCCGTTTCACCAGTTTTGTAACGCTCATTCCAGGTTTTTATTGTATCCATCCTTATTTCGCTTTTAGCATACGACACGGGGCATTTATCGTAATGCTCCGAGCGCTTTGCATTGAGTGCTGCTTCTTTTGCCAGTTTGTCGGCACGCTCGTTTCCGGGTACGCCCACGTGAGCCTTCACCCAGAATAACTGCAAGTCACATCCTCTGGTCTTAAGGATAGCAATGTTTTTCCTGATTTCGAAGCCCAGAGGATGGAAGATATCGTGGTTTTGGACCATTTCAAGTGCGGTTCTCGAATCGCTCAACACAGCCACTTCCGTCAGCTTTTCTTTCAGGAGTTGCTCTGTAGCTTGATATAAAGCAAACAGCTCTGCCTGAAAGACTGTGCAGAACGATTCGAGACTCATCTTTTTTGCCTTGACCTCTTGGCCATTCCTCCAATAGGTGTACGCAGCTCCAACTTTTCCTTCTAGCTTGCTCCCATCGGTGAATATTTGCACTTCTGGGAGCTGCTGTTGTTCTGGGCAGTCACCTTGGGAACCTGTCGAATAGGCGAAAGTTATTTCTTCTACCTGGGCGGGATGTGGTGCTTTTGCATAACTGATCCGCTTTTCGATCTGCTTATCATGAGCGAGTATCGACGGTCTGTCTCTCAATGCTTTATACAATTTGGCTGATTCCATGACCCTTAGGTCAAGAGGGAGCAGCCCAGTCAGTACCAGTGCGGCATTGAAAGACACCGTCCGATATGCCTTGCAGATCTTCAGTGCAAAGTATCGCTGGATGGTGTTGAATTGCTTCCGCACCATCCATTTTCCAGCAGCCGATGCCCAGGCACTCGATGCGTACAAGATGATGGGCTCAATCACGGCAACGTATATCGTCCTAATGATCTCCGAGCTTAGTCCCCACTCTATTTTGGCGGTTCTCGCAAGCTGCTTGTAGATGTTAGCAGCCTTACGACAGATATTGGTCACGTGGCTGTTAAAAGTGAGCTTTTTGTCTATCGTAAGGCCGAGCAGCCTTAATTCATCCACCACCGGAATGTTCACTCCATTCATGTGCACGATTGGGGTGTCAAATTTACGCTTTCGCGTCACTACCATGGAATTGGTTTTGTGAGCGGCAAACTTGAGCTTGTTTTTGACTCCCCACTCATGCACATATGCTAGAGTCTTATTGGCTTCTTCCTGGATCTTGATGGTGGAGTGTCCGGAGAACATCAGAACGACATCATCGGCGAATGCCTGCACGTATACTCCTCGCGCAGTCAGGTCGTTGAGGAGAGGATCCAGCAGCAGATTCCAGAAGGTAGGTCCCCCTATTGAACCTTGGACACAACCTCTGAAGGTATTTTTCGTGTTTGTTCTACCAGCGTAGCCTACAATCACTTTTCTACCCTCAAAGTAGCTGTTGATGAGTTTGCGCAAGTTTAGGGGGCACTTGAGCTGGATCAGCTGGGATTTGATGGATGGCCACCATGCTCCGTTAAAAGCACCTTCGATGTCAAGTGACACGATGATCATCAATTCCTTCTTCTTCAGGTTGCTGCGAATCTGCTGCATGAGGTCGTACAGGGCATCTTCCGTGCTCCTTTGTGGGACGAAGCCGTACTGCTGGTTGTTTATTTTTGGCAGTAGATGCCATTTCACTCTTTTAATGAGCATCTTTTCCAGAACTTTGCCCATGACGGAGAGTAGCCCAATTGGCCGATACGCTTTAGCTTGACTGTAGTCGTCTTTCCCTGGTTTGCGAAGCACTACCACTGCAGCCTCTTTCCAGGGTGTAGGAAAACAAGACAAGGACAGACATTTGTTAAGAATCTCCAGGAAGACATCTTTCCCCGCGAATATTGCCCTACAGCATATATCCGCGGTGAAACCGTCCGGTCCTGGAGCCTTCTTGGGATTAAGAGTTCCTAAAGTCCTGTTCAACTCAGCCATAGTGAACGGTGGATCATTCGTGTCGTCTGGCCCTCTATTACAAATTGTCTCTGCAAACCTTCGAATGACCCTATGGATATCATTATCCTCGGTGTCATTGTCATCCGGAAAGAACGTCTCCGCCAGTGACTTCACGGACTCCTCAGGACTTAAAGTAGCTCCATCTTTCTCCAAGAGTTGGTCTTCATGTCTGCCTGTCTTGCTCCTGAGCACCCTGTACACGCTGTCCCACATACTTTCACGGTCTTGCTTCGTGCAGAAAGCCTTCCAACTATCTGCCTGTGCTTTTTTAGCTGCTTCCTCATATTTTTCTTTATGTTCCAGGTACTCGGCGACTACGTGGCTACGTCTTCGTGGTGCTGCATTACAGATCCTTCTTCTCCTCGTGTTTACTTCACTCTTCATTCGTTCCAGTTCGTCGGTCCACCAAGGTAAGTAATTTTTTTTACTATTTTCTTTTACAGGAGGGATTGCAGCGTCACATGCTGAGCGCAGGCATCCGATATAGTTTTGAATGGCGCTTTCTTTGATGGTATTGAAACTATCTGTTTCGTAAACAGTCGAAACTGTAGAGTCAGTCGAATTTCCATTGTTTGAGTCTACGTTGAACAGAACATTGTTTGAATGTACGTCGTCTGTACATTGTACAGAGATTGTAGTCAAAATGTAGTGCATTTTGGCGTATTGAGTCTTTAAGCAAGGCTTTTGGTTGTTGACAGCTAATAACGTTGTCATTTCGACTTCGTATTAAATTTCGATACTGAAGCTCTCGTATTTGATACAAAATTTTGGAACAACCTTTTTTTTATTTATTTTGGCTTAACATTGGTAATGTAATGACATTGATAAATTCATATTACACTAGGGTAAAGTATTTATTTACAATAATAAAATATAAAAACAAGTGAAGGAAAACTAAACATACTACTTCTAACTACTACAAAAAGGGGCACTTAGAAAATCTTTAGAAAAGCCTAAAGATAATCTAAGTGCTCCAGCCCACTACCAGAGGGCAGCGTACCCAGCATGCTGGCCGCATTACCACGCTGGATGGCAATGCTGATACGTTGAGCCAGAAAAAGGCCAGCATTTTGGTCACGCGTCGCGTCAACCAAGCGCTCCGAGAGGTTTTGGAAAATAGTATGGGCTCCCGGACCCCACGGCCCCAAAGTCTCGACTCCAAAAGGCTCAAAGATGTAACCTCGGCCGAGGTTAGCATATTTGCGTCTCTTGTGATGCTCGGCAATAATAGCCGCCGCTCCAGCCCGACACCGTGTCATAGACAGATGAGACGGCGCCAATGTGTCGACGCAAGTTGCGTCCCACACAAGGGGCCGACCCAACTTCCATGGCACAAGAGTCATACCGTCAGGTCTTTTTCCATCGTCACGTGCTAGGCCGCTCGGTTCGAGCATAGCTGCAACATTGGCAGTGGAAAAAGCCCGTCGAATGATGTCGTTCAGACTAGCGTGGCGGCTAATTCTACCAGCACTCCTCGAACATGAGAGGCCGTGGTGCCCGAGCTGGTCGACATCAGTACCACACTGGCAGCGATGCGGTTCACAGCTCCTCGCACCCAAGCGCAGGCTAACCGCGAGTCGAAAAGCTGTCGGATCTAAAAGGTTACCTGTATTAAAAGAGGGCATGGCCTGCAGCCAAAGACCGGATTCCCACACACTGACCGCAAGGATGCGGGCGCGATCCGCGAAACTAGTACACGTATCGAGAAGTGATTTCCGTGCTAGTTCGCTGATCGGCCGATCCCACAGTCTCTGGGAACGAGGTGTTGTAGGAAAATCGGTGTTTGGACAGGCCAGGCGCCAAGCATTTTTAGCTTCGTCCGTATGCGCAACTACAACTACGCCAGACGGGCCTAAAGCGGGCGCGAGGATTTTTTGGACCAATTCGTAAGTACCGTGGACAGAAGCCAAAAATGCTGGTAAAGCAACACTTGAAATTTTGCGGACACCCAAACCTCCTAACCGTACAGGTAGGGAAGCTTGCGACCATGTCCTGTCATCCATGTCCACATTCAAAACCGAAACTAGTGTGTCCTTTACGATGTTGTCTAAGCTCGAAAGGAGCCCATTGTGTTGCCACAATGAACAACATCGTAAATAGTAAGTGAATTTTTAATTTTTTTTTTTTAATATTACACTAGTATTTTTTTAGATACTAAATGAACATAGATTTTGTTGGGTAAGTAATATTTATATCAAATCTTAGTTAAAGAAAACTGTAGAAAAAGAAAACTTATTTAATTTACAGAGTATGCGCATGGATGAATAAAATGTTTTTACCTAATATCCGCAAACTCTCAATGTTGTACGGAAAAATTGCAACAGTCAAATCTATCAACTTCCGTTTTCATTATAAATATTATCTAGCAAATAAAGAAAAACGCACATCGAAAATAATAAAAAAATATGTCAAAAACAACGGACATTCAATGCTTCGCACTTTTTATGTCTAGTGTAAAAACTGCGATCCTTTGATCGTACTTCAACTATCCATGTTTGCTAAGAGAAGCCTCGCTTTTGAATTCCTTTGCTCGGTTCAGACATTGTTGTCGAAAATTTCAATTGAACATGATATTTACTTAGGTTTATGTATTATGTTTCTCTCTCTGTGTGTGATGTGTTTGTCAAATTTCGCTTGTTTGAAGTAAACACAATAAGTCATTTCAACGAAGTTAAATTTTCTGAGCTTGTATCTTTGTCTGTAAGCTGTTTTCCGGGAATTGGTTGTTTAATTGATTCTTTTATACGTTATATAGGTTAAAATTTTTGATAAAAAAAATACTTGGTTATTTTTCCCCATATCCCCTAGTGGTCCTAGATTAAACACTTACATAATTATACGAAAAGCTTTCATTTTTACAAGGCAAAGTAAGAATATTAATAAACTTATATATGTTTCTAAATACTAAAAAATCAATCGACTGTATGTATGATTTTTTGTGACATTTTATGAATGTGTAGCTGAATAAAGGCTTTTTACTTTTAATGTTTTCTAAATCTCTTAAATGACGTTTATTCTGTGAAACCCAATTGCTTAAACCGACGTTAAAAAGTAAAATATTTAGTAAAGTAAAAAACTATTTCTAAAGCCACGTAAGTAAAAAAATACACTATTTAACACTTCGCCGAAGCCAAGACAAAAGAAGCCAATTTCCACGCCTGACAGGTAGAAACTTGTCTCTGTATCCTATCCGATATTGTTCAATATCTGAAAGCGAAAAAATATTAAATTTCCTGCTCGATATTTTGGCAAAGTACATTTTACTCACACGGAGCATTAGGCATTCGTATCGTAGCAAAACCTTGAAATAAATCGGCTACCTTTTCCCGAACAATCGCAGATTTATACTAGAGCCGGAGATTTGAAGTTGTGTAGAAGTGTTATTGTGAATTTATATCTACCTGTATTCAAAAAAGTATTTACATTTGTTATTTAAAATTTCTTGATTCGGAAAATAAATGCCATTTTTTTTAACGGTTTCTATTAGTTTTAAGCGAGTGTGGCTCAGCGGTTCCAGTGTCTGCTTTTCATCCAGACGCTTCCTGGTTCGAATCAGGCACTACACTAATGACTTGTATTTTCAAGCTAGGTATGTGAGGATTAGCACTCGCTTAACGGTGAAGGAAAACATCGTGAGCAAACCGACATGTTTGAGGACCACAATATCCGAGGACATGTGTCTTCCGTGGAAGGACCTGGGCGCCCACCACGATGTATCTGCCCAAGAGAACTCCCCTAACGAATTAGTTCTGCGGGGGAGTCACGACCCTCAGCCATGAGGAAATACGACTCAAAGAGAGAGATTAGTTTTAATATAATCCGTTTTCATTTACAGATACAGATACAGATATTTATTCATAACAAATAGCAGTTACATGTCAATACTTAAAATAAAGAAATCAATTATCATGTCATAAATGTCAATTAAGATAAATTCAAAGCTTATGCTTAGCTTCATTTCTATTAACAATTTGTTTCCTTATGAAGAATACTTCATGTTCAAGTTTATTTAATAGTTGGTTAAGTCGAGGAAATAGGTAGGTACTTTAATTAAGTTCAGACAACTTATATATTATAAATATCAGAATATGTACGTTAACAGGTGGACAGTTAAATTTAATTGAATATTCAATCAGTCGTTCTTATTGTTAAGCCTAGACTTTGCGTTTAACACTAATTTTAACATTTATGCACTTGCTACTAGGTCCACTGGACCCAGTCCCTTGAATTTTGTTAAATTACTTCGAAATTTGAATGATATTTTATGTAAACAAACAAAATTGAGCGCTTTTTGTTCCATACATACTTAAAAAAAACCTATTCTATCAAAAACTACTGCAATTCTAATTCTTCGTTCCTTCTGTTCAATCATAACGGCAAACTGGCAGTGCGGCAAAATTCTGTCAAAACGTATTTTATGTAGAACTACAGAGATTGTACGTGGAAAGAATAAAAATATGCGGACATATATTCGTAGAGCTGATCCTTATGAATAAACTGATTTAGTACCAGCTAGAAAAAATAGCATTTCAAAACTGTGCAAATATTCGATTATACAGGTTTAGAAGATATAGTTGATATATTTTTTTTGCATTTCATTGGAGCCTTTTCAATGTTAACAGAATATTATTATTACATTATTGTTAAGAGATAAATAGACCAATCTTTTAACTCATGTTTGTGCGACATATTTTTATTGTAAAACATATAAAACAAATATAAATTGCCATGTTAATTGAACAATTTACATAAGCACCATATAATTTAAAATCTAGTCCCGCTGACTGTTTTTAGCACTACTAAACGCAGTAGAAAGTATTTACAAAAGAAAAGTACCTATAATATGAGTATTATATTCGTTATCTAGTACCCACGACACATGTGTTTGCTTTGTGTAGGGCTAGATGGCGCTGTGTTCAATGTCCCGCAATATTTATTTATTTAATATTTTTCTGTCTAGTCTCAAATAATCTCAAAGTTAAGTAAAACAACAATAAGAAAAAAAAACCTTACATTCCTTTTATCCATCCTTTTTACGTTCATCAAAGTAGCCAAAAGCTGGCGAGCAAATATGACGGCCAAGAAAGGATTACAGTGTTTATTTGTCGGACCCGGTTGATGCGATCAGCGCCGTGTAGGCTTGCTCTGGGATTTAGGGGAACGTTTATGAAATAATAAAATTTGTGATAAAGATAACGTGTCGACAGGGCTGTGAGGAAGGATAGTTTTTTATACTTGTATGATTTGATGAGAAAGAAAAAGGAACAAAACAAGACTACTTCAATAAGTGCAAATTATATGATACAAGCATTGGCTAAAAATGAGGATAGATGGTGCTGTGCGCAATCTCCTGGACTATGTATTAAGTTAAAATACTCAAATATATGGAACTGTGTATCTACCCAAGAGAACTCCCCTGACGAATTAGTTGTGCGGGGAGTCACGACCCTTAGTCACTAGGAAATACAACTCAAAGAAAGAGAGATATATATATATATATATATTTTAACTATAACGGGTTTGCACTTGGCCATAGTTTACTTGATAACAAGCAAAGGCTATGGCCTAAGATGGAGCGTGCTTACCCGATAAGAACCGATTCACTCTCGCTTTGAAGATCGCTGGATTATAGATACTACTGTACTTAGTACTAAAATAATTCACAGTAAAAATTCGGTTTTTTCGCCTCAACAGAGCCACAACTGAGCGGCTTAGCACGGTGCAGCTTTTTTAATTACACAAGACATTTTTAAAGTAATTTTTGAAAGCAACGTTAGTAGTTAGTCCCATCTTTGAAGGTAAATATGACTTACTCAATTACCTGTTTATTTCAGATTTCATTCATCCATCAATTATGATGATGAAATATGCTGTTTCCATTTTAATTGTAGCCCTGTATAAATATATATGTCGGCGCGTTTGATTCGAAGAGTGTTTAAGTGGATCTTAATGTTTGATTCGGAGAGTAGGCGAGTTGGTTTCAATGTCACTGTCAGCTGTCACAATGTTCGAAATATGTTATAATGTTTATGTCACTGTCAATAACGGCTGACATTGACTTGAGACTAACTTCGGGGTCCTGCTCTGACGCAACAACCAGCGCTAGTGCCGTGCGAGCCCGCCATTCTTACTTGGGACGGCCATCGGTTCGCATCGCGTTGTGGCGTTACGTGTTGGTGTAATTAGTTATCAGACAATCTTCCTACAGTTGTATTTCATAGTTTAACCTCCAACAAATTGTAATATACCATCAATAAGTTGAAGTGCTACGTTTTATTTCTCCATGCCCAAATACCCATGCCCAGCCGGTAGAATTACTATTATGGATAACGAAGATGCTCCGCTGTCCCCACATATATATATTTGATAATCTTTAATATATTTCTAATTGTATATTTTACTTTTTTATTATTACAGACGCACAGGTCCCAGAATGTACGTTCTGCTTATGGGTGTCATTACACCCGAAATGCGTATACAACACACGTGATTGTAATCGTAATAGTAACATATTTATTCCAACTAAGCAAGCATACAATATAATGTACATATGTCATAAGTGTACTAGTTCTTCTTCTTCTTATCAAATGAGAGTGGCCAGCTCTGGTGTCGGGAGTTAATCAAGCCGCCCTGAGGGACTCTAATAATAAGTGTTCTAGTTAATACTATCCTACACCACCAATTATCTACATAATGTTAGGGTCTGGCGAAGCGGCATCTGGTTTGTCCTAAAAGGATTTGCTCACTCCAGCCAGTTTCTAATTACTTGATCCGACAGTCGCTAGTTTTCCTTAAACTACACTATACTATTTTTATATTGATCCACGGGTGCCAGGTTTTTGGTAGGCCAAGATTAGGTGTTTTTGGTGAGGTTTTCGTTATTTATATTTTAGATTTCCCAAATCAACATCTCACATGGCGGTAATTTTGAGTGCCAAGTCAAGGTACTTGCTGACTTTGTCCTTCTCGGCCTTCACGAGATTCCCGCCACGTGGTATGGTGATGTCAACAATAACTGCCCGGCGCTGGGGCCGGTCCACTATCACGATATCAGGCTTATTGTAAGCTTTAATATAATAAAATTTATAATTATAAGCTACAGGGTTTATTTTGAAGTGACAATACTTGTGTTGAGTTAATAGTTACACTCTTCTTCTTCTTAGTCGTTGTCTTCATTGCTGAAGATCGTGTCTAGCTTGAAGTCTTGATCACTTGGTGCACTATGCTTCTCCACGATGTCCTGTCCTCCGCGGTCTCGAGAGCTTGGCTTGGAATAGTTACACGAGTATGTTTGATTCTCAAAGTTTATGAATCGGATGTGTCTTGTTTTATATAAAAAGTCGCAATATCATGATTTCGTCTAATTTTCTTTTTAGCAATTGATTATTAAACTTTTGTTTCACAAAATAATATTTTATTTTATTAACTTCATATTAACTATGTATAATTCTTACAAACTCTTATTATTTTATCTTTTTCATCATACACCTTTAAAAAAATAACAAACGTATGCAAGCTAAAGAGATTAAATAATTTAACAAAATATTTATTTAGTAAATCCTTTTATTTGAAGCATAAAATTTCAATTTCTTTGAACTAAATAAGTCTTATTGAAAATGCAAATGATAGAATCGGCACCAATGAAAATAAACCTGTTTAAAAACTCAATATTCAAATGAACCCATTTGAAATGAACAAATGAAAATGAATATTCATAAGCACGAATGAGGGATGAAGATTTTAAGAAATATAATAATTATCTGCATGAATTTGAATCTGTTTGCGTTTGATAAAATATACATACATTCTAACTTTGTTTGCTTAATTTGTTAGCAACAAGCACAGTGTCTTTTTATTTAATACAAGCTGTGCCTGCGACTTCGTCCGCGTGGAATAGTTATTTATTCCCTGTTTTTTTCTAGAGATTGTTTCTTCGCTCCTTTTAGTTGCAGCGTGATGTTATATAGCCTAAAACTTTCCTTGATAAATGGTGTATTGATCACAAAAATATTTTTTTAATTCGCACAAATAGTTCCTGAGATTAGCGCGTTCAAACAAACAAACAAGCAAACAAAGTCTTCAGCTTTATAATATTAGTATAGATTAAAAATATATATAATAGTTTATTCATTGGATTCTTAAAAACCAGGCGTGCTTTTTCTAATTTTGTTGGATTATATTGTTATTACGAACAGTTTTTTAACTTATCATCTGGATTATGACCTTTGTAGGCAGTCCGCATTTCATTTATCTCTATACTTACATAAGTACGACATTATATTTGCCTATTACTTTGTATTTCATACTTCCAAAATGCAAGTTTTTAGCTAAGGAGCTAAAACATGAATATTCAGACATCAAACTTTAACTTTCTTATAGTCTTTACTTCGCACTTGAATATATTAAACTTCATTTCGTTAAGTGTTTTAATAGTTTAAAGTAAACACTATATTATAGGTATAGGTATAAACTTATGTACTATCGTTATGAGCACAGTTTTGATATACTAACATGATACTAACTTACATCATATTTTATTATTTTCTCAAGTGCAATGTAACGCAAAATAGTAGTTCTCTTTAATCTTATATTATTTTACTGAGCAATAAAACAAATTTTTTTAGCTTAAACTAAGCTTTTATTTGAAAAGTTTGTACCATCATGCAAATCACCCTAAAACGATGTAAGATGGTCGCTAAATAGATAGATAGAAAATAAATAATAAATAAATAAATAATAAATAAATAAAAAATATTAAAAAATAATGCGAAAGGTTGGGATTATTATTATATAATGTAACTTGTATCCTCCACCAAAATTAAATTTATCATATAAAATATGGCAAAGGCTTTATATCCAGATGTGACAACTTTACTTAAGATTTTAACTTCTTTATTGGAAAATGAGCGATAATTGTCACGACCGGCAGGATTCGAACCTGCGTATTCCTGATTACAAGTTAGACCGCCCCAGTATCTTGGCCACAGTCTTCTAACTGCCAGGCGCGAATTCACTGATGATGATTATGAAGCATGATGAATGTAGGTCAACACAACTTATAAAATATACATTACATCTATATTTTGGCCCAAAAAGATTCAAAACACATTTCCCTGCGCAGCAAAATATGAAAAACAGAATTTCGTCACGAAATTTTTCATCAAACGGCGCCCTTTGATATTTATCGGGAGTCCGTTATTAAAACCAATTCCCCCTTTTATATCGGGACAGAACTGCCTTTTAGTGGACCGGGGTCTTAACTGGGCCGATGAATAAAGTATGGATATGGAATGTGGATTGCAAATAATGTAATCAATGAATAAGTTTTTTTTAAAACCTGTATAATACCACTCAAAAACTTTGCAAAATATTAAAATAAAATAATAAAAATAAATGATAAATATTTCAGGACATATCACACAGCGCCATATAGCCCAATATAATATGTTTATACACGCAAAAAAGTGTTTTTTTCTTGTTTCTGTGACCAACAGACCGACTTAATTACGCCGAGAAATTCGTCTACTCGAACGCTTATTTGGTAGAGGCTCTGCCTTCTAATCTAGGGGTAAGTGTTTGATTCGCGCATAACACAAATAATAATGAATATAAAAATGTGTAATTGAGTTGTACTTGAGTTGAGTCTAGTCGTTTCTATGTGTAATAAGTATGTATGTATCTACAAAAAAGTATATATGTATTATATCCGTTATCCATGATACAAGCGTAAGCTGAAATATTTATTTATTATTTATTTAATTGTGACGTTCCATGTCAACAAGCACCGAGACTGCATGTTAATACTAGTAGAAATATAGATATATAGATATATAGTAATAATTGTTGACAAAAGCCACGAGATACTTGTCTCGTGTTGCATCACATTATTGATCTTATTCAAAATAATTTCAATCTTAAACTTACTACTAACATTAGCAAATTGTTTACAAAACAGTAAAAATATCTTTTTTTCACATCCCACCATCATTTCACCCATTGCCCGTTCCCATTCTTCCCATTCAATTTGAAGGCACCGGCCCATCGGTCCCAAACGGCTGGTCTACTCATTTACCCAAAACACGCCGCCGGCGATGAATAAATTTCACATCCCTTTCGCGTTTGGTTCGATGGTGTTTATATGGTGACAGTAGGGGAATATTTAAATTGGATACTACGAATATTGATTAGATAGAATTGTAGCTCTTACGACAGAATTGTAAAACCTTAACACCTCACTGTCTTCCTTTTCCTCCTCCACAAAATGGCTGTTTGAAAATACTTCCATATATTATCTCACTCCTATAAATCACTTGTATAAAAAGCTTGCTTATGATAAATATTAATAAAAAACAGTTCATATCACACAGCACCATCTAGCCCCATACTAGCCAGCCAAGATACAGCCAAAGATGCGGCACTGAAGACAAGGACAAAACCCGCCTACGACCTTTGCCCAGTCTCATTTGTAAAGAGACAGATACGCACCAACTCGCTGGAAGAATGGAATAACAGGTATAAAACAGGGACCACTGCCACTGTCACCAAGATATTCCTTCCCAACGTCGAGATGGCGTTTAAAATTATGAAGAAACTGAAACCTACGGGTCCACTCACTCAAATATTAACGGGGCACGGTGGATTCTCCGAATACTTGCACCGGTTCAAGTGTAAGGAGAATCCATCGTGCATCTGCGAACCTGGAAAGGAAGAATCAGTAATTCATATCATTACAGATTGTCCCGTGTATGGTTGGGAGAGGTATCAATTAGAACAAGAAATAGACTATGAAATATAGAAAGAAAATTTAGCAAACATTATGTCAAATGAAAATATCAGAAACAAATTTCTGCAATACTGTTTAAAAATATGTAAAAAAGTTATAAAACGGAATAAATAGATAGATAAGAAAACGTTAAGTACATATATACAATATATATGTATATCAACAAAATTAAACAAGTCTACAAAGACGATATACATGTACTTTCTGCACACTCGAGCAATACAGAACGTATCGCCGAGTTGCGTGTATGGATCTAGCTATGTCAATAAAAACACCATGTGGAAAGCCTTGGATTCTGTCTAAGATACCTACCGAAATACTAATAAAAAAAAAGCCCCATACTAAGGAAACTCTCGTAAGTATTGGTACATAAATCACTCCTAAACATTCAACTAAGACAAATATATTGGGTAGTAGACCCATAATTGTTTAAGCGTGAAGCTCTAAGGACTGACTCAACCGGAGCGGCTGTGGTTGACCATCTCGTGGAATCATTTTTTTGGCTTAGTTACGTTTCTACGTTATTAAGTATTCGTAGATTATACACCATGACTGGTGGCCGTAGAATGTGTGATGTGGTGTATTTAAATTATATGGTTATATAATACATATGTATATTGTGTAAATAATGTTTATTTATGAGGTATGTTGATTTGCATCTTTAACGCGCCAACAGATATTGTTTTTCTATCAGTTTCTTAGTACAATACGGTTTATCTTGTTTACTCGTTAATAAATCTATGAACGGATCTAAACGAAAGATAACTTTACTCAAATACTATATAAAAACTTTAGAGTTCATCACTTATTATAAGAAGTTAAGTCGCGGGATATTACCACTGCCATCCTGCGAGAAAAAATCTTTATAATTTTCCCAACGGAACGATGAGTCGACAACGTAACATTTGTCGCAGGTCAAACCTGGATGAGGCTGGCACAAGGTCGAAGTCAATGGCATATTAAAAAGAGGCCTATATCCAGCAGTTGGACGAAACCAGCTGTAGATGATGACAAAAATGAAAATGAAAACCAAAACATATAAGGACGGTTTTGTTAACGCAACATTATAATATTATATTGTTTTCTCAACTTTGAACAGTTTGATCTTAAATCTATACTTCTTAATATAATAAAGCTGAAGAGTTTGTTTGTTTCAACGCACTAATCTCAGGAACTCCTGGTGCGAATTGAAATATTATTTTTGTGTTGGATAGAACAGTTATCAAGGAATGCTTAAGGCTATATAATAACATCACGCTGCAACTAATAAAAGCAAAGAAACAATAGAAAATGTGGAAAAAACGGGGAAAATTATTCATCTTTGAGGGCTTCCGTGGCGTGCGCTGGCAAAAAAGGTTCAATATATCAAAAAACTATGTATAAATAATTAATGCCCAAAGTAACTTTTCCACGTGAACGAAGTGGCAGGCAAAGCTAGTCTAGATCATAAAATATAACACCCCTTTTTCACAAATTTACAAAATGTTTAAATGTACTGTAAAAGACCCATTTTCCAGTATTGTCGAACAGAGTAGAAGAATCCATTTTAAACCATGTGACGACTTGCAAAAGCTTTTAAGAAAAACACGACCCAAATTAAGTAGCACTTTTAACGTTGTTCGAAGAAAAAAGGAAAATTCCAGAGCTTTTCCTTTTTTATAGAACAAAATCATCAAAGGTCTAAATTGTTTGAATTTGAGCAAAATGGACTCCAAAAGCGTAGAAAAGATAGGTCGTTGTAACATGCTTTTTAAAAATGCTTTGAATCTCTTAAAGAAAGAGGTTAGTTTTATTTGATGTCTATTTTAATAAGCCAAGATGTTAAAAATGTTGTTTCTACTAATGTAATAAATAACAGTTAAGTGATTATTTTTAATTAATCTTTCGTGTAAACAATTAATTAATATAAATGTTTATTTTTTGTTACAGGTAGCAATCCTTTGACTGAAGTTGTCGCAGTTTTCTTGCCACTAATTTGTTCCTAGTAAATTTAAGGTAAACACACACATTTATAATAGGTCTTTAACTATGAAATTGCCGTTTTTTTTAGGGTTCCGTACCTCAAAAGGAAAAAACGGAACCCTTATAGGATCACTTTGTTGTCCGTCTGTCCGTCCGTCTGTCAAGACCCTTTTTCTCAGAAACGCGTAGAGGTATGAAGCTGAAATTTATATCAATTACTCAAGTCTACTGTCCCTTGAAGCTGTGAAAAAATCAAACTTCTAAGCCAACGCAATCAAAAGATACAGTCATTTATACCGCAAATTTTCGACACTTGCAAGGGAATCAAAACCTACAGGGTGCTTCCTGTGAACTCAGAATCTTGAAATTTGGTACGAAGCAACGTCTTATAGCATAGATAAAGGAAAAATTACGAAAACCATAAATTTTACGGAACCCTCGGTGCGCGAGTCCGACTCGCACTTGGCCGGTTTTTTATTTACATTTTAATCTGTTTGTAACTTTTACGTACAGCTATATTTTTTCCAAATACAATTTTTATTGTATCATTTGTTGAATTATGTACCTTTTAGAAAAAAAAATGTATTACTAGTGCATATTACTTCATTCATTCGGGAAGTCATTAAAAACACCTCTTTCAATGTGTCGTCGGTTTCACTACTCTAACTAGGTATATTTTTATCATATACTCTGTTTTTGAGAAATTGATATACGCAGTGCGTACTTTTTTTCCATCTAACTAAATTTATCAATTGCATCTATGCATAACATCATTTTTCTCAATTTCGTCATACAAATCGGCAATTTCATAGGTAAAGACCTAATATAATAAGTTTCAGGTAAACTTTACTAATTTAATCTGTTTTCAAAATGTAATAGAACATAAAAGCAGAGGAAGAAAAACTAAACATTCTGCTTCTAATTACAAATTAAAAAGGGCACTTAGAAAATCTGTAGATTGCCTAAAGATAATCTTAGTGCTCCAGCCCACTGCCAGAGTGCAGCGTGCCCAGCATACTGGCCGCATTACCACGCTGGATGGCAATGCTGAAAAATGTATGTTATATATACATAAAATCTTGTACTCAGCCAAATAACCGCATATTCTAGGTATTTCTTAACTTCAAATTTTACATAAGTACAACTTAAATGCTTTACTATAAAGGTAAACTTCACATATATACTTCTTACAGAATTTATTTTTATACGTCCATACAATCGTGTACTTAGTCAAATAACCGCATTTACCAAGTACTTCAAATTTCAAATTTTGCTCTAAACTGTAGCAAACTAAACCGTTCCAACCCCTTTAAGACCCAATTTCCTCAACACAACAAGCTGCCAATACATGTTTGTCCTTAAGTTTGTTGACAATATCTTGTACAAGTACTTAAGGCCTTCAAATTAAGGCGCCCCTCGTGACAACAAAGCAATTCGTCTCAATTTGTAGCCAAAACAAATTCATCTTACTTGCGACTACAGTCGGATATATCCTTAGTAAGCTTCCACTATCTTTTCGCATTTAGCTAGATAAGAATAAGCCTTATGTTGTAGACAATAAGGTGGTTGAAGACTGCATTTGGTGTATGTGGTTGGTATTTCGGTACTGTAGTGGGCTGACGCAAAATCCTTCGATTTGCATACAAATACCAATGCGTCAACGTTCTGGAGTTTGATCTGTTTTGTGCCATGTTGTGATTGATTGTGAAATGCATTGAGAGATGAGAATGGAAATTTAAATGACTGAAATTTAGAATTCCTTCATCCAATTATGGTATTTGATGACGTGGTTACTTGAAGTGAAAATAACGCATATAGAAAAATGTCTACCCAAAAAATGTAATTGATATCGTTACAGGTAAATTTCCAAACGCTTTTGACCTAAATATCGCTTGTTAAGCTTTTTGAAACGAAATATATTTGCAAACAGAGTCATTATAATCCCACCAAAAACATTCTGTAAAAAACTAGCCAAGTCTTGGAGCTGTTTGTTTATCGCTAAAAAGTAATGAAATCTAGACAAAGTCGTGCCAAGTCTAAGGTTTGTTACTGAAATTTCCTTATTATTGTGAACGTTATATGACTGGCCGTTGAACATTCTTTATACGTTAGTGGGTACAAGTCAACGGCCTAGTAACACAACATTAACTATAATAACCTAAGTCTCCGAAAGAGACATAAACTAAATTTAAAGTCAGAGGTGTACTTTACTTACTCGTAACTGAATTCTAAAGTAGAACACAGTTGAACAAAACTCAATTTGAATCACCAAACTGACAGGAACACACATCACAACTGCACAATTATAATTATTTCACGGCAACATCTGCTTGAAACTCGTGCAACAAATTTATCATTGAACAGATTCTGTGACGTTAGCATGGTTTAATTCTTGAAATGAATCACACATTATCAGTGAATTACTATTATTATGCACGTAGGCAATATTTAAAACTCGCTTTCTTTTCGCTTCAACGTCATACATGAATCTATTATCTATATGTATATATACATATACCTATATATATATATTGTATATACATAGCATAAAGATAGCATACGTGTTAGCAAAAGTTTGTCTATAGTTTGGTAGCATTCAATAACTGTTTGTTATGCTTGTGTGTTTTACTACACAATATAAAGCACAGTCGATTCCCGCGTCTGTATATATGTATGTGTGTTTAGATCATCAACAACGGATTTTGATGCAATTTTTTTAATGGATAGAGTGATTTAAGAGAAAGGTTTGCTTCGACTTTCATCGTGCGAACAGCCAAACTATGGAACTTCTTGCCCGAATCTCTATTCCCCATGAACAATAATTTGTCGGTCTTCAAGTCGAGAATCAACCGGTTTCTTCTAGGCAAGCGCGCTAGATCGTAGATTACAACGTTGCTTAACATCAGGCAAGTTGTAGTCAAGCGTGAGTCTACCTAATGTAAAAAAAAAAGGTTTACATGAATGAAAACGCATGTAAAGCCGTGGGCAGAAGCAAGTTATGGATAAAACAGTTTTCCGTATTATTTATGAATAAAAACACATTGGTAATACTTATAATTAAACAAAGAAAGGAGAAATATATCATAAATTCTTACTAATATTCTAATTCACTCAAAAATATCCTGAATACTCATTCTTAAAAATTAACAATATACGAGTACTATCATTAAATAAACAAGTATTAACCCATATTCATTAATCCCAAGTGCTAGCACCCCCCATTCAAATTGTGAATTGATTCAATTCCTACCACACGAGAGAAACTTTTCCAGTTTCTAACAAATTACCGCTTCAGAAACTTGCTCCAAGTAAAGATTTATCATTTGAGGACTAAAAATTTATAAATCTGGAAGTGCCACTAAAATTTCTACACCCCGTTACAATATATCTAGTTATATCTAAGTATTTGACAGATGAAATGAAATAAAGCATAAAAACACAGCAACAACAACAAATTACTGGTTAGGTTGGAATTACTTGTAATATACATAAATTCATTATTAAGTAACAAGTGAAGATGAAAAGAAAAACATTAATATCGGTTCATAAACAGCAGAGTAATGACGTAACACACATACAAAAAAAAAACTTTCAGAAGCATTGATAAGCTTCTTTTTGTGTTCGGTTAAAACATTTTTAAAACATACTGCTTACTGTAATCAAACACGATCTTCGAAAAAAAAGCTGAAAGTGCGTAATATCACATATATTTTTTTATCGAATGTCTGATCCAGTGTTTTTATTTTCGGAAGGAAACGGTTTCAAACGCGAATCCATAATTTGATTCCGAGTAAGAATTTGCGAACGTGTTTGGAGTAACAATATTTGGTGTCTGTTAAGTTGCTTTGAAGAGCTTTTTGACGGAATTTATGATTGAGAGTACAATTTCGGAGGATCAATTGGTTTGTTTACGTGTTTTTTAAAACAAATTATACTAAACATACCTACATAGGCTTACTTGTACGATTGTAAAACGCATTTATATGTGTGTGTGTGTGTGTGTGTGTGTTAACACGTGTATACGTAGGTATGTGCGCAAATTCACACATAAATACATGTATGTGGAGATTTGCACTCGTTTCGTGGTGAAGGATCATATCGTAAGGAAACCGACATGAGGAACAGGACCAGGAAGGATCTGTGCGACCACCACGATATATCCTCCCAAAAGAATTCCCCTAGCAAAAAATTCTGCGGAGGAGTCACGACCCTCAGTCATGAGGAAATACGACTCAAAGAGAGAGTATAGGTACGTTCAATGAAAGGTTGATAACAGTCCCGACCCCTACTATTTGTCCAAGAATAGCGGTGTCCCTTTCACGGTCTATTTGGCAATATCGTCCTTTCCAACGTCTTTATTGTTTTTTGATGCCACTGATTGGGATTGGACAACCTCCTTTGTGTAGATTACACGTGTTTTAAGGATTGAACTTTTGTTGGTGTGAGTAAAATAGCCATTTTCAAATGATGTTTTGTTTTCTATACCAATATTTATTAAAAGATGGGCATATTATGCAAAAAAAGGAGAACCATATCACAAGGAATAGTATGGGCCTGATGGTAAGTGGCAAAGTATGTAGATGCCCTAGATTCTAGAAAGACATGGATGAATTGTGTGGATGATGAGTGATACGAGAAAAAAAAATGATCAAAATGGGTGTCACCGACAATCATGATTTATGTAATGGTATAGGATTCTAGAAGAGAGGCCTATTCTCAGCAGTGGGCGACAGCGGGCTGATTATGATGATGATGATGATAGGATTCTAAGATCAGCACTAATCTGTACTAATGATGAAATTTGATCCAAATCGGTATAGCCTTTTAGCGTGAACAAGTAATAAACATACACGTCTTGCTTCAAATTTCACCTTCATAATATTATAATAGTGTCTAGAGCAAGAATGAAAGGCATAAAACCGACAGCAATATCAGAGGAGGCCTATACACAGCAGTGGGTCGACAAGGGCTGATGATGATGATGATGATATTAGAGTGAAGTGTGATGTGATGTGTTAAGTATTTACTTAGACTACTTATACAGGGCAATGTCGTCTGGCATAACTAGAATCCATTGATGAAAATTTATATCTAACAAGCTACCTTATAATTATAAACAAAGTAATAAAGTTCCGTGGCTTCTAAATCGATACAATAATTTCAATCAATTTTGTCAATCAAAACAAGTTGTTTCAGGCCGCGTGACTTTTGAATTTAGTTCAAGAGCTACTGCTTAAAAATATCACTGGGTGGATATCATAAAATAACAACGCAATTAAACAAATAGCAGGTTATTTATCCGAGGACATGACGTGTGTCTTCTAATCAATTTTCACAAGTCATGGGTAAACGATACACGACTCAAAAAAAAAGAAACAAGGTCACTGATAATAAGTAACGTACATTGTAAATTACTTGATAGGCACACATTTAAGGATTTAAAAATATATGAGCATTAGGTTTTAACGACAGAAAGTACAACTTTATAAGAGGTAGCTTTCTTACTTGCTTTTATTCTAAACCTGTAAATTCGTGAAATTTAAATCAGATGTGCTGTACGATGTGTATTTATATATTATGAATTTGATTTTTGTGATAATCTGTGGTATTTTTTGTCAACATAATCTACATATTTTTTTTCGTAAAATATATGTGATTGTCATGATCTGTTGCTCTCGGACTATTACTTGGTGTTTCTTAGTAATGATATTTCAATCTTCTCGGATGCTAATTAAGAAATTTGAATGGCAGATTTGTTTGCGAAATGTATTTTTGAATAAACAAAACGGGAAGTGGTTTTCTTTGGTCGATGAAAGCAGCTGTGATTTAATTTCTATGTTTTTGGTAATATTTGAATGTATTTAAATAATTTTAATGCAAAATTCTCTTAACGATTATGTATTCAGTAATAAATAAGTATATATTTGTATCCTGCATTACATAAAGTTATTCAATTCATAAATTTTATTCATAAGAAGATATCGATACTCGAACGATATACACAATACGGTTTGACTTATCGTTTTATGTCTCAAATTAATCTATGTTTAGTATATTATTACAAACGTACAGTATATGATATTGAACCTTTATAACTTATGTTGCATATTTTTTGCATCAGCTTCAATCAATGATGAAACACATTAAATTGCGAACTGAATTTAGTACGATATTCATTTTAGAAGCATATTAATATCAGTGATACGAAACTCAGGGATATAAAATGTCTTTAGCGTATATATGTGACTGACAGTCTTTGATATTTATTTTAGAGTGATGGACCCTTAGCAGTAATCTATACGTGGGTAAAAAACTTATTCTTAAGCCCTTCTCCCATTACGATACGCGCGCGCGACTCTAGTCTTGGATACTCGAGTAGAATACTACTTGGATACTTGCTCGCTACCCGACGCTCGCATATTATGCTACTAAAAAATGACTAAATTCATCATTTGTGCAAACTCGTTTTTAGTGGACGGACGTTATGTCCAGCAACTCCAGTGACGATGAAGGTCTCGCAGTTTTTCTGTTTTATAGAAATAGAAGACGTCAACGCAAGAGAAAATACTGGATTCATCCATATATTGAAAGAAACATAAATTGTAGAGTTTTTGTAGCCGCACAAGAGCTACAATATGATGATAAGAAGTTTTTATCTTTCTACCGAATGTCTAAAGAGACCTACTTGCATCTTGTTAAATTATTAAAACCTGCTATACATCAACGAAATACTAAATTTAGAGAATGTGTCAGTGCGGAAGAAAGGATTCTGATAACCCTAAGGTAAATAATACTTCATTATGACATATGTAGGTAATTAAATGTTTATAAAATTTTAATAACTTTATAATTATTACTCATTCTTCTTCTTCGTGTGATAATAACATAGGTATCGATTCATAATAAAGTGTGGCAGTATTTGATTGTGCTACATTCTGACTTTCGTTTATGGTAATTGGCGTACTTATTACCTCGGCAGCACTCATCGGTGAAGGAGTAGAATAAAGTGTGATGGGACTATTAATATTTTCACTACTTTGGTCCATTATATCGTCTATCAATGCAAGCACTCTTCTCCTAAACAGTCTTCTTTGACTATCAGTCATTTTGTTCACGTCCGATAGTAAACTCAGTAAAAACATTTTGTTTGAATTTTCAGCACTGTCACAGTTATCTAGAATTTTGGATCGTTTCAATTTAAAATAAGCTGAAATGTCTTTCTCGGCTTGAGTTTCTTCCAGCTTCTTCCGTTTTTTATTATTATTTGTTGATGGTGGTGGTGGTAATTGCTGTTGCGAGATTGGTTGAGTGCTTGTACTAGTAGAAGGAAGATATGATTGTTGCGAGATTGGTTGAGTGCTTGTACTAGTAGAAGGAAGATATGATTGCTGTTGCGAGATTGGTTGACTGTTTGTAGATACATTTTCTGTGAACTGTGTTTGTTCGTATAGTTCAGGATCAGGTGTCTGTGGTTCTATCGTCTCTTTCAAATTCCCTGATGGTTTTCCTACTATTTTTATGAAGGGTACAGTAAATTGCATATAGTCTGATAAGTAGTATGGTTTTTTTTGTGCAGTACTTGCTCCACTTTTTGGCGGTTTCAAGTGGCGAACAAAAACACTACGTAGATTTTTCCACTTTTCTTTAGCTTCTGGTCCTGAAAATTAACCTTAATATTAATTATTTTTCAGATATTTGGGGTCAGGTTGTACGTTTGTAAGCCTAGGATTGTATTTTGCAAGAGGAGATAATACAATTTGTAAGGTCATAGCTGAAACTACAGTAATAATATGGGAGATATTAAATGGAGACTACATGCCATTACCAGATGTGCAACATTGGAAAGACATTGCTGCTCGTTTTGATCGCCTCTGGAATTTACCCAACTGTTTAGGGGCATGTGATGGTAAACACATCAGAATAGAAAAATTACCTAATACGGGATCAAGTAATTTTAATTACAAATCCTACCATTCGATAGTATTAATGGCATGTTGTGATTCCGATGGACTATTTACTCTTATCGAGACTGGCTATGCGGGTAGGAACAGCGACGGTGGAATTTTCAGTGCTTCCAGGATCAAACGTTGGATAGAACATGGACATCTTAATATTCCTTTACCTTCCAAACTTCCTAATGACCAATCTAACTATGAATTTCCATACTATTTTATTGGGGACGAGGCATTTCCCCTTCTATCTTACTTGATGAGACCATATCCCCAAAGAACCTTGAATGACTTGAGAAGGGTATTTAACTACAGACTAAGCCGAGGAAGGAATACAATTGAATGTGCTTTTGGGATGATGGCTGAAAAATTTCAAGTATTAAGTACTGCTATACCTAAGATGTCATACAATAGAAAAAGTAACAAATATAATAAAAGCAGTGTGTATTTTACACAACTATGTTCGAAAACGTGAGGGTATTCTATATAGTCCGAGGGAGTTTATACAAAACAGATTGCTCACTATTCCCGTTATACAACCTCATAATATAGAAATAACGGCAACTATGTCACCACATAATCAACGAAATTATTTAGCAAACTACTTTATATCTGAGCAAGGTTCATTGCCTTGGCAATACCAATCCTGTTTGCAAAATACAATGTAACATTTAATAATAAACTATGTTTGTATACAAACAAAAAAAATCTACCTGTTATTTGAAATTTTTTCCCAATTTCTGCCCAAGTCTTGTCTATTGTATTTTTCCGCATGTAGTCAGGTAAATTGTAGTTATATAAACAAGCATGTTTTTCAACTTCTTGTACAAAATTAATATTTGTTTCTTGCTCCGCCGCCATCTTGTCAAAACGTGCGCGCGACGCGACGCACAAGCGACCAACACGGCGGGTATTGCGAGACTAGTCGCGAACGCGTAGAATACCAGTATCGTAGTGTACGAGTCTCCATATGAATGTATGTGAGATACTTTGCGGCGACTAGTCATGGATTAGTCTCCGAGAGTAGAGTCGCGCGCGCGTATCGTAATGGGAGAAGGGCTTTAGCGTGAGTGTATTTTTACTGCCTTTTTTGTAATATAGTACATCGATGACGTCCCTGAATATAGTATTTTTTTTAAACAAGATAGTCTCACGCTTGACTACAACGTTGTAATCTACGATCTAACGCGTTTGTCTAGAAGAAACCGATTCACTCTTGACTTGGAGACTGATAAATTATAGTTCTAAGGGAATAGGGTATCTGGCAAGGAGTTCCACAGTTTAACAGTTACCACGATGAAAGTCAAAGCAAAACTCTGGGTACGAGATAAAAAAAATAACTCCGTTCAACTAACAAAGGCATTTGAAAGAAAGAAAATGATTTATTGTGACAAATAATAAACAAATGAGTACAAACAAAAAATATACATATAATATAGTATATATAACAAATGAATTTATTCAATAATAAGAAACAATATAACACTAATAGAACTAAAAAAGAGTATTTACATCTAAACTAAATTTAAACAATCTACATGTGGTATGGAACCAAGAACGCTGGCTGCATTCCCACGCTGGATTGCTATAGAAATCCTTTGCGCAAGGAACCAGCCAGCGTTCTTGTCTCTAGTGATGTCAATCAACATTTTATTTAATTTTTTTATAAAAGACTTAGTGCTTTTACCCCACGGACCAAAAGTTTCGAAGCCAAGCGGTACGAAAATATAATCAGTCGATAATGATGTATATTTTCGCCGGTTGGCTTCTTCTGCTGCGTCCGCCGCGGCTCCTGCCGCTTGTACTGTTCCACTGAGGCGAAAAGGAGCTAGTGTATCGACGCAAGTTGCGTCCCATACAAGAGCTTTTCCCCGCTCCCAGGGAATCAGTGTGAGGCCATCGGGGCGCTTACCATCGTCTAATATAACTACTTTATTCAGATACATATTTGCCACAATACAACCCAACTCAGCATAATGCTTCATTTCATTGTTTTCATCAATCTTGTGAAGTTTGGAGGTCAGTTGCCAAAAATATTAATATTATTATTATTTATGTTTATTCTATTGCATAGATATATAGAAAATAAAACTGAGCAACGTCTTACTTACAGTTATTTGTTCTGCCAGCATCCAAAAAGTTGATTTCTGTCGTTTCAGAGTCGTTTTCAACGGTTTGTTGATTTCCTGAAAGGCTTCGGAGACGTTTGCAATTTTTCAAGTTTAAGTGAGGATGGAATTTCTATGAATTAGAATTTAAGGAATTTCTATTTTGTGTAACAAAAAGCGATTCACACTTAAATTAATAGATAATTAAAAAATCCTTACAGATGAACAAAAAAGTCTTCTACAATTCCTCCTTAGATTTACAAAAAAAAGTATTTCGAAGACAGAAACCAAATCGAAGTTTCCAGTAAAATATATACACAAGCAGACACCGTAACAAGAAAGTTTGTCATAAAAATATATCCACAGTAGAGATACAGACACTACATATAGGTATTATACATTATAAGATACGGTATGCTTAGAAAGATTTTCTTGGCAGCGCACGTTTGAGATGTCACTGATTTCAGAACCTTTGACGTCACGCAATACTTCGACATCGTTATGGGATATTATATCACATGTCTCAGGTAATAAGACCTATATTAGCGTGTGAGAAGGTATGAGAATTAAAGGTCGGGGTCCTTGACTGAAATTGTGGTCGCTCTTTAGGTAATTTGATCGCGTTGAATTGAGAATATATCGTATGTCATATTATAATGTATGTATATACTCATTGATATGTTCTAATTACATATGATTTTCTGGTAGTTATGTATAGCTGACTGTATATAGACTGGCCTGTTAGCTTAGTTGGTAGTAGCTCTGCCTTCTAATCTAGGTTTTGCGGGTTCGATTCCCGCGTGACACAATTATTTATGAATAAAAAAATATATACTTATTATTACTTGTGTTGAGTCTGGTCGTTTCTATGTATAATCAGTATGTATTTACGAAATAAAAGTATATAAGTATTATATTTGTCATCTAGTACCCACGACACAAGCGTTTGCTTAGTGTGGGGCGATGTGTGCAATGTCCCGGAATATTTATTTATTTCCCTGTAACCTTTCAAACACTGGTATTATTTTGATCTTCTCCTTATCTAATGAGATGTCCAACTCTGGTGTCCAGAGTTTATCAAACCACCCGAAGGGCTTTCTGACATGGCTTAACGGCTGCCGTACAAGACAATCATCCGGGACCTACAATTTAACGTATCATCCGACCCACGGATGATGATGTTGACAAAACTATTTTGTACAGTTTTGATAATTGTTACTCGTTTAATGTATCAATACAATATCTTGTAGGAAAACCTTACGGTATATTTAAACGTTAGACGTTAGCGTTCACCGCGTAAATAAAAAAATGAGAAATTTATATGTTGAAAATCAAACTTTCAATTTGTCTTATTAGAGCTGAAACATGTCGTATGGTTGTAATAAATTAGATGTATTATTTTTACATCACATATTTAAAAAAACAACAGTAATTATTCATATAAGTATATTTATTATTATTTAAACTCATTTTGCATTTGTTATTTTTTATATCTCAAGTGCCTTTAATAACTTTGCCTCTAAGTTGTTACCTTCTATTTGAATTTCACCCAATACCAAACCACACAAAGCTCAAAATCATCTGCCCTTTTATTACGGGAAAAATGTAACCAAGCAATTTTGTACGCAACATTTACATTCATAGTTAAACCCCTATCAGACTTCTATATGACACTACTAACCCAAAACGACGGCCTTGAAAACTTTGCTACTTAGTGAGAATGGGCAAAATAACAGAATGAGGCATAGAGCTTGTAAATTTTCCACCTCTCTGATGCATGAAGGCATATTAAGTTCTTTAACTATAGCAGAAGGCAGAGCATTTGTTACATATAATTACATTGTTCATGTTATACAATAAAAATTTACTTTGCTTTACTTTACTTTCTAAGAGAAACGCTTGAAGGATACAAATCGTTTCAATTGAATCTTGGAAGAGACTTGCCTTCTTAAGGTTTCCCCTCATAATACAGATTTTTTTTTCTGTATTCTAAGGGTTTCCCATCCAAGGACTGACCGAATCGACATTTGGTTAACACAGTAGCTACATTTTTTCATGTACTAAAACATTTACAAATGAAAGTCGTACGCAGTCACAGCCATTCCTATATGGCTGCGACCGGTACCGACTCCAAATATTACGAATTTCAAAAAGTATACTTGTACGACATTCATTTGTCAGGATAAGTTAGGAACAAATCCAAAGCAAACTGGAACTGCAACTTCGACAAGCGTCGATTTCGTTTTACCAGTGACTGGCACCGACAACAAATATCGCTGATTTCAGTAAGAATACTTATAGGATTGTCAGTTTTGATAATTTGATAGCTTCTACTTTAAAATACAAAATTGTGACTACTCGATTCTGAATTTTGAAGTCGCAAAAATAAAAATATATTATTTAACTTTTTGGTAAACCTTGAAGTCGGTTTTTGATTTATTTGACATTAAATATATGTTATTAAACTGAACAAAAATCTTTACATAATTTTCTCAATTGTTTTGCTACAACATTCTAAAATTTGGTCCAGTGAGCTATATAGCTCTTAGACCGTCACTATGAGCCCAGTAAATTGAAGGTAATTTGGAACCCAAACGAGTTGACACTAATGGAATGTTTTTATGAAGATGATAAGACAACCCTTAAAGGTCAGGGAAACTGAGTAAATTAATTCGAACAAGTCTAGCTCTGCTTTTGTTTAATTTTGAACCTTATTTGATAGGGATAGAATTTGAAATTAGAGTAAAATATTTTTAGATTTACGTTATCTAAGTAAATGGACGGATAGTTATTTTAATTATAGACCTTAGTTTATTGTGCCAAGGTTTAAAATTGCAACAAATTTAAATAGAACTTATGTAATAAAAATTTTTCGTAATGGATGCGGGTACAGTTTTCTTCAGGTAATTATGGTTTCGATAAAACGTCAATATTTAGTCTAATAATCTAAAAAAAATCTTCTCACCGAATGAGAGAGGCCAACTCTGGTGTCGAGAGTTTATCAAGCCGCCCTGATGGCCTCTGACATGGCTTAAATTCGTTCGGCTTAAAATATACATACACGTATTTCCACTATCTCTATCAAGTATGTTCATCACAATTTTATATTTTCAACCAAAGCCTCTTTCTTTAACAGTATAACATTCTTACTCGTGTATTTATTATTAATTAAGCCATGTCCGAGGCACTAAGAGCGGCTTGATAAACTCTCGACACCAGAGTTGGCCACTCTTATTCTTTATTTTTAGTTAGGCGCGTGCTTTTCTACAACTCGCCTGATGTTAAGCAACGTTGTAATCTACGATCTAGCGCGCTTGCCTAAGAAGAAGACTCGTATATTATAATAAACCATCTTCTCGGTCCTGAAACATTTACAACGTGAACACATTACGCTATCCAAACAATCAGTACACCTATCCATTTCTCATACAATCTTCTCATACAATACATCTGTAGTACCTCATTATGTCGCTAGAGTGCTCTGACCCTTTTGGGGTTGGGTCGCGTTGCAGCGACTAGCGATGTCTAAGTACCTATATGTCTGCGTGCTGCCACGGTCCCAGAACATACGTTCTGAAGATGATGTCATAACATCCGAAACGCGTAAACAACATACGCAAATTACACGTGAGTGAAAACCGTTTTAGTTAACATATTGATAAAAATATCTCACGAAAGTTTTAATATTAAGATGTCTAAGTAGTCTAGTGTAGGTCGCAGTATAAGTTGTCAGCGAGGCGATGACACACATTTCACACAGCGACATACAGCCGTATGCTAGCTAAACGCTTGTGTCGTATAATAATTATGATTATGCTGTTTTCTGTATCTCTCTGTTTTTATAAAGCTATTTTGGTAAAAATCTTGATGTCGGCGTAAAGAGTTTCAAAATCAAGACATTTTTAAACGAAACACAATAGTAGGTACTTGCTTAGTTTTGATACTTTCGAAAAAAATCCTTTAATTTAAGCACTTGGTCTATGCTTATACTAGCTTTTTTGTCCCTTTTGTATATAAATGTATTGAAAATGCTTTATTCTTATTTATCTTATTAATTTAATCTCACTAACCCGATCGTTTTGCTTCATTTATTAAATCGCTATCACCTCGCCCGCACCCAATAAAGGTCGAGTCCTATTACCTCCTAACCTCGGGTTAGCTGCCGTCCCTCATTCAATCCGAGACAATTGCTTCCAGAGACATCCATTGAACGTTTTGTATCCCTCTATGAGCTCTAAGCATAAACAGATGGAGCAATGGTAAACGATTTTGGAAAATTGTTTCTCTCTCGCAATGATCCGACGTATTTGCGCAGAATGATCTATTCTCTGGGTCTTATTGTGATGATGTGTTTTCTATTTCGTCCCAATTGGGGTCTAGGTACTGAATTGAATAGTATATCTATATCTACACTATGTTCAATACGAAGAATACGGCTAAGCAGAGATAATCTAGAGATGGAATCCTAAATTAGGTAGTATACCTTTAATAGGTAGAAGGAAGAATTAATTTAACAGGCTATACGCTGTATAATTTAACATAATACTTTATTTACAAGAACCCTTAAGAGTAATGCTATTTTTTTTTGTCTTTTTTCATGTTATTCAAAATTTTGTGAATACGAGTGTAAACAAACTTAAACAGCTTACCAACATCTGGAGCTTTTTATAGGCATTGACACAGTTTTTTTTTGTGTTAACGATATAACTATTATACTTATCCCTATACATTGTTTTGAAAAAGTTAACCAAAAGTTAAACATCAGATAAATTGTTATTAGAGACTAGAGCAGTTGAATAAGAAAAGCTGCAGATGATGATGATGATGATATATTATTTTTATTTCCAAAACCACCATCCCTACATAATATATAAAAAAATCGATACAATATTATATTCAGAGCTGCCACCAACAGTTCCTGATAACATAAACATGGCTATAATATTGCCAACATTGCAGAAAAAATGTACGCAACATTTTCTTCTCTTATTGAAATTGCCGAAACAGTTTTTTCCTGTCATAACTCGATCTTTAAGAAGGAATGTCCCACTTTTTGTGTTTTGTGTAAGAGAAATATGGACAAGTGAGTTTGTTTATAAATCATGTTAAGGGTTCCGTTGGTAGGTATTCATGAAAAGAAATATCTTGGTATATTATAACAAGTTACATCTTTTTTTTTTCAGAAATAGGAAATATTAAAATATGTAATTCTCATGATAATTCTTGAAAACCTTACCTTACCGTGGTTCGGATGACACGTTAAATTGTAGGTCCTGGCTGTTTGTCTCGTACGGCAGTCGTTAAGCGATTTAAGAGGCCCTTAGGGCGGCTTCATGAACTTTTGGCACCAGAGTTGGCCACTCTTATTCGATAAGAAGACTCTTGAAAAATCGTGGTGCTAAATGCATTAAATAATGGTCAATCTTTAGTGCTGCCTGATAACAGATAAATCTTTATTTAGGATTCTAGCCTGTGGCGTGACAATATTATTTGAAATATTAGTTTATCTATTGATAACTACATTACATTTAAAAGAAATCCATTGCAATAATATGATTCTTGCGATGAACTCACCTAGCATTAATAGGTACTAATATATTTTCAGTTAAAGCAGTGGGGTGCGTAGTTAATTTATTTTGGATGGCCATATTAATTGAACCCACTGCACACTTTCAATTGTAAATCGCAGGTGCTTGTCATAGCACGGCAGTCATTAAGCCACGTCAGAGACCCTAGGGCGGCTTGATAAACTATCGACATCAGAGTTAGCTACTCTTATTCGATAAGAATACTTACAGAAGAGTCATAGGTGACTAAAGAGAAAAGGCATTTAAGTGACTGAGACTACAATGGTGCTTAGCATCAGGCAGGCTGTAGTCAAACATAAACTTATTCCGTGTTAAAAAAAACCTAAGGATTCATAACGTTATTTTATGGGTGCGGAACTCTAAAAATGTCCCAGTTTTGCTTCGCTGAAAAAAACGTTCCACTTTCAACGTACCCTTTCTCGTTTCCGCGAAAAGCCATTGGAATAAATCACATAGTTTTGAATTATTATGGGCACTTATTTTTATGGAGCATTTGATGCTGATATAAACATCTGACGTAAATATGGCACGAGATAAGCGTGGCGCCATTATTATTCTATCATAATGACACTTTCTCATATTGTTATGGCATCATACTGAGTCAAAGACGGATGATTTCAAGAAAAAAATAAAATATACAAGAATTAATATATACAAGAATTTTCGTAGATTATTCCATACATACAACATTTTTATAGCTAAGTTTAACAAGCTACACAAATCATAAAATTACTTATTATAAGTCTATACCATTCTTTAACTTTGCAATTTTTACAAGTTGAAACCTTATAGCAAAATCTTTTAACTCAACGGAATTTTCACGGTGTTGAGTCTGTAGAAAGCGAAATATACGAGCGGATTTTAAAAAAAAGTACAAATAAATTCCACAAAAAAAACACCGCGCTCATTCATTTGATACCGCGAACAAACATTAAAACGCGATCCTCTTTTGTTTCAGATGGCGTCCAACAAACCGAACCCCAGCAGCGATCGGCAAAAAATGAAAACAAAAAAATGGTAACATGATGAAATATGTTACAAAAAGGACAGCTCAATGAAAAACGGACTCCCCTTGGCAAGAGCATGTGTCATTGCGACGCAAAATACCATGAAAAGAGATACAAAAACCGCGCGAAATTTAATTTCTACTGCATTTTCATCGTGACATGTCTATCTATACAGGTCGCGAACTCTGACACGACGAACATGCGACATTTGGTGAAAAGTGATTCAAAAACAAGTGACAAACAGAACGATAATACAAACGAAGAAAATTACGAAGATCAAGAACACGAAGTCAATTTTGAGAACAACCCGTATTATCATAATGAAGACTTTGTGCATTTAAACAGTAAATTCTATACCAGTGAGAACAATGCATATAGTAATTATGAGGACTATAAAAAGTATTATCTAAGTCCGGATCCTATACCTAAGAGTAGTGTAAAGTTTAAGATTAGCAGTAGGATAGTTCAGACTAAGTATGGGAAATTACAGGGGATTGTTCTTGCAATGGACGAGCATAGATACTTGAGTCCTCTTGAGGTTTTTTTAGGTGTACCGTATGCCACGCCACCTGTTGGATCTAATAGGTGAGTTTTATAATATTTGTTATTTATAATGTTAGTTCTTAGTGTTGTCATTAATTAGTTTTTATCGAGATAGTGATAGAAAAAATAACTTATCCAATGAAACATAAAAAACTACATTTTTGATAATTTCAACCCGGTCGTGGAAAGAGTGTAATTTACTGCAAACCTAAATAGGTAAGTCATTAATTAGTCAATCATGACTTAACGTAAAAGGTAAAAAAAACAGCCAATAGCCATAAAGAAATAAATACAATTACGTCCGCATTTGTGTCAACTATATTTTAAAAATATTTTAGTAAGTATTTTGTTAGATAAAACTGGCTTTGTCCTGTGTTCATTTTTTTGAAAATCCATTATAAAAACAAATCACTCGCTAAATTGACCGAGTCGCAAATTGAATTTGCAAAAGCTATTTGCAACTTTCATATTTTTTTTATGTAGAACAATCTAGATATTTGAGTATAAAACGTGTTATCAATTGCAATCATCACATAATTAGCCCTAATTAATTAATTTTCCGCCTATTGATAGTTACAGACAGGCTCGCACTCAATTAGAAATTCTTGCAAATAGCCCCTGAGGCTAAATTGTGTTAATAATAATATATCTTTTGCACGAGATCTATATGATCTGCAACAAAACTTGTAATTGAAAATACAATAATGCAATAAATGTTTTTGATTTTGACTTCGACAGAGATGGTGAAATAGTGAAAAAATGTGTTAAGTTAATTCCACAAATTTGCCTTTTGGCTTGCAAATAATGTAGCCATCATTTGTTGGAACTTTTGATTGATAAATTAATTGGTATTGGGCAACCAATTAATTAATATACGTTGTTAGTGTTATGAATATAATTTACCTAACCACTTATTGTAACCGATTTAGTTTCTATTGCCTATTCAGTGTCAGCTTTAATTATTTGGTTACAATCATTACAGGCATGAGATAAATTAATATTAACAATTAACAAATCCAGGCTATTTAGTCCAGGTGAAAAACAATGTTATTATGTTGAATTTGTGTTGTATTTTGACAGTGGTAATGTCTTATTTAACACAAATTTCATCACATTAGAGTTTTGAGATACTATAAATGGAATACACGGTAGAATACTCGTTAACGAAACGCCAATCAAAGACGTCAAACTGACTTATTTTATATAATAACTATCATCCACCAATCATAAAAGTTACCTAGTCAGGTCATAAATTCTGTCACATGTTTAATATAAAATAATTAAAACAAGTTTATTCTTTATGTAACCATTTATATACCAAAATGAACTTAACAAAACATAGATTCTTATGACAATAAAGTTTATTCAAAATAACCTCCGTGATTTTGAATACAGGCCTTCAATCTGCGCGGCCAGTCGTCTATCGCTGCACGAACGAGGTCCATGTCAATATCGGAGGCTGCCTTAATCAAGGATGTCTTGAGTGACTCCAAATTGGGATGAGGCTTTGAGCACGCCTTTTCCTCCAAGTGTTGCCATATCTTGTAATCTAACGGATTCAAATCTGGACTGGAGGAGGGCCAGTCTTCGTGCCGGATGAAGTCGATTTCACGCGCCGCCAGCCAGTCTTGTGTGCTCTTCGCTCTATGAGCTGGCGCCGAATCTTGTTGGAATACCCAGTGCTTGTTATTGAACATGATATGAGAAACAGGTTCCACAAGGTTCGTCAGGACTGTATTTTGATACACAACTGCATTCGTTTTTACACCTTTCTCACAAAAATGTACCTCTGTTAAGCCCCAATAAGAAACTCCCAACCATACCATGAGCGAGGATGGAAAATGACCTCGTTGGACACGCGGAATACGTTTGCTCTCTTCTTCACTACTGTGTGCGTACACCTTATCATTTTGTTTGTTGTAGCTCTCTTCTACGGTAAAAATTTTTTCATCCGAAAAAAGAATTTCCCGATATTTTTTTCCCGCGTACCGCTTCAACAAAGCGTGGCATCTCTTCAGTCTCAGGTCCATTAGACGAGCATTCAAACGATGTCCTGTTTTTCTTCGATATGCCCGAAGCCCTAAGTCTTCATTTAACACCCTTTTCACCGCTTAACCCCATCTGAAGGGCCAACAATTTCTGCTTACGTTTGGGATTTCTTTGAATTCGCGCCTTTACAGCTTTTATCACTGCTGGAGTCCTAACAGACCGAGGGCGACCACTTCTTGACCTGTCATCTACACTAAAGTCTTCATTGTATCGTTTGATGGTACGATAAACGAATCTTTTGGTTATATTCAAATTTTTCAGTATGTCAAAAATTTGAATTGGCGCGTAACCGCAACGATGCAATGCAATAACTGCAACACGGTCTTCTTTAAGCGTCCACTCCATATTTAAAAATGAGTAAAATTCTAAAAAGTATACATTTTTATTTTCATGAACAATTCGAAATTCGAATTCAATAAACTTTTTTGTGGCCAGCATTCTAAAAGAAAAGTTTTTACTGTGTGACAATACTTATGGTACAAGAAGTCCTTGGATTGGCGTTTCGTTTCCAATCGGAAACGTTTCGGATTTGTGAATGATCTCTGATCCGTTACAGAAAATAGCTTTTAACGACTAGGCACCAAACCTCACCCACGTGTTTCATATGAATTTGCACTACCTGTGCCTGTGTTTCAAAAACTCTATATATCTTGTTCTCTTCTCAGATTCAGTCCAACCCGCACGCCTTCTCCCTGGGACGGAGTTCGGGTCTCCGACCGGCCCGGCCCGGCTTGTCCGCAGAAACTGCCTGACCTGGAAGACAGGACCCTGCTGGATAGGATGCCTAAAGGCAGACTAGAATACTTGAAAAGACTGATGCCTTATCTTAAGAACCAGAGCGAAGATTGCCTGTATTTAAATATTTTCGCTCCTTTACAAAGTAAGTAAATTTTCATTAAACTTCTAACTTCCTATTTTTATTTTTTAAAACTATTTGTACGAGATTGCTTATTAAGTTTAACTTCCAAGTTTAAAAGAAAGTTGAGTCAGGTTAAGTTTTACAGCGTTTTAAGTAATCCGATGCAATAAAATAAATTAGTCTAAGTTAGTCTCGCTAGCACGTTAAATTACTAATTAATTACAAGGAAATACATTAGATGCATTAAAGCAATTGTAAGTTAGAATTTATGTTAATAGACACAATTAAATAAGCAATAAATTACTGTCATATCATTTTGGATACAAATTTTAAATAAACTTATTAAAACGTATGTTAACACAATAGATGTTATGATGGTAAAGTTTACCTAAGTTTACTTTTAGTTAAGTTTACTTTCATGACATTCAATCTGTTCCACCCTCTAAACAAGATAAAATCTTGTAACTTATAACAAGCTCCTTCATTGCACAATGCACATGCATCTGCAGTATTTCCAATCCCTGAGATTAGCTTTGAAGCTATTATCCACCGTCGTTTCCCCTCCAGCGACCTTCTGACTTGCTTGTTACTATCCATGCGAAACGAGTAGCGTGGAATACAGTAGCAAATGTTAAAAGAATATGATTTTTTATAATAAAAAAATAACATCCTTTTATTAAAACCATGTTTCAGTTAAGCTTTTTAGTAAACCGTTAATAGTATATTGACAGAAGTGAAAACCAAAAGTAAAATAAGGCCCTATTTAAATATCCAATGGTAATACTTTTCCACTGCTAGGTGTAAGGTCTCTCTCAATTTCTCCTTCTTTTTCCTATCCTGAGTCATTTTCTTTCAGTTACTATGTAAGTCCACTATATTTTTGCGCCATCGAGTAGGTGGCCAGCCAGACGTCTCCTTCCAACAGACTTTTATTCAGTGGAAACCTTTACCCAGCGGTCAAGATGCATTTCGCAGCCCAGTTCCACAAATCTCTTTATCTCTGAAACACATATGTAAAATAACAAAAAATAAGTTTTCGACAAACTTCTCTCATGAGTCGTATTGCCTCGTGACTGAGGGTAGTGACTCTCCCGCAGAATTAATCCGTTTAGGGGAGTTTTTAAGGCCAATAAACATCGTGGAGGGCGCCTTCCATGGAATAAATGAATAACTTATGTACTGTCAAAACCTGCACATACATACATAAGCCCTTTAAGCCTGCATACTTGCATTCAGACGTGCCATCTAGATGCTAGTAACTAGCTCTTTGATGTGTTGTTAATCCGTCGCGTTATTTATAAGCCTTTCTAGCGGTCTCAGTACAAGATAAGAGCAGTTTTAGTAACATATTTTGTACCAGTTTTGTTACTTAGTGCATTTCTTTTGAGAAATTAATTGGGTGATACATAAAAATGTATTGTGGAAGTTTAAATCCAGAGTAAATAGGTTTTTTAAGCGAAGGTGCTACAGCAGTATTTAACAGCAGGAGGATTAAAGTGAAACCTAAGCCTACTCTGTATTAATTTAATAAATAGCTTTCCTATATAAATATGAAGCGAGTGTGGCTCAGTGGTTCCAGTGTCTGCTTTTTATCCAGACGCATCCTGGTTCGAATCCGCCCTACACCAATGACTTGTATTTTCAAGTTATGTGTGGATTTGCACTCGCTTAACGGTGAAGGAAAACATCGTGAGGAAACCGACATGTTTGAGGACCACAATATCCGAGGACATGCGTCTTCCGTGGAAGGACCTGGGCGCCCACCACGATGTATCTGCCCAAGAAAACTCCCCTAATGAATTAATTCTGCGGGGAGTCACGACCCTCAGTCATGAGGAAATACGACTCGAAGAGAAGAGAGATATAAATATTAAAACCTGTAATTCTGTAAATAAATATATATTTTCTCTCTTTCTTTCTTTCTATCTCATTCATTCGGCAACTAAGCGATGGCAACTATATTGTTATCGTGAGAAAAATAGTATATTAAAAGTGAACATTTTTAAGTACTTGTAACATATATTTCATTTGATATTATGAAAGAAACGTTGCGCAGAACATCTAACGATAACAATATAAATAAATTTTTAACATAATTATAGGTATAATTATAGATATAAAAATCTACCAATATAATTGTATTTTATGCTTAATATTTTACAAAATTTCCTTCGCAGAAATCACTGAAATAAATCCCGTTCCTTCAATTACGGAAACTTTACGGTATTTAATTTTGATCCTTTGACAATTTAGTGATCGTGGTGTGTGGGTGGTTCATGAAAATCCTAGCTCGTGACGTAAACGCGTAGGTAGGAATTTAACAAAAGGGTAGAAAATAATATTAAATGTCAATTTGCGTAGGTTTCAAATATAGATATCTGAAACTATCTAAGCTCTTATGTTTTGTTGCTAAATTGAGTTCTAAAGGTTTGATTTAGTTATTTATATGTATTTTAGTACCCATCAATTTTTTATGCAACAAATGATATAGTATTGAGTATACAATCAGACAATATTCTTGTGTCAATTAAATTTCATACCACAGTAGAATGTACCATAATAGAATAGAAATTAAAATAAACCAGTCACATAATAACATATAAATAATCTAATGCAATATATTTTAATTGACTGTTCTGTTAGCTTAGTTGGTAGTGGCTCTGCCTTCTAATCTAGGGGTGCGGGTTCGATTCCCGCATGACACAAATAATTATGAATATTTAAATTTGTAATTATTTGTGTTGAGTCTGGTTGTTTCTATGTATAATAAGTATGTATTTACAAAAGAAAAGTATGTATGTATTATATCCGTTACCTAGTACCCACGACACAAGCGTAAGCTTAGTATGGGACTAGATGGCGCTGTGTGATATGTCCTGAAATATTTATTATTATTTAATTAATGTCATACATACATCATTAAAACAAGAAAAAGTTTTTACTTTGATATAAACGAAGAAATTATTAAGATGAAATAAAATAAAACATTTTTATTCAAATAACCAATTAAATAGGAAAAAATGTACTTAATTCATTTCTAAGCGTTTTATCTTTATTTACAGTGGATGAAACCAAACTATCACTGCCAGTTCTTGTCTACATCCACGGCGAGAGTTATTCATGGGGCTCCAGTCACCCATATGACGGCGCCGTGCTTGCCAGCTACACTGACCTCATAGTCGTCACGCTTAACTTCCGACTGGGAGTCTTGGGTAAGCATAAAATAAATGATTAACAGTTTTGATGTGTGATATGTTTCTATATTTTTTAAATATGGGAACAGATTCGTATTAATTAACTCAAATTAAAAAAAAATAACAAGCTTACATAATTCGTATACATTCACGGAGGGAGTTATTCGTGAAGTTCCAGTCCCCGTACGACAGCTATACTGACCTCATAGTCGTTACGCTTGACTTCCAACTTGGAGTCTTGGGTAAGCGTAGTTTTAAACAAGAATGTAAGCATATAAGTAAACTTCGTGTTATTCTATCGTCTTTACGTTCAATTCGAGCTTTCCGCAACACATTACATCATATACCCTAACCTACATAATTAAGGCACAAAAGGTACGTTTCATAAATGAAGGCATGCTTAATAATCAAAAATATCAGAATAATATTTGACTGGCCTGTTAACTTAGTTGGTAGTGAGACCTTCTAATCTTGAGGTCGCGGGTTCGATTCCCGCGTGACACAAGTACTTATGTACTTTAAAAAATTATAGTTAGCATATTTATACACACATAACTTTTTTAAAGCTACCATCTTCAAAAATCATCATCTACATTGTAAGTAAACCAATCTATAAAAACATAATCAAAAGGAAGTTAACACAAATTGACATTATCTCATCTAAATTTAAATGCCTTTCATCTCGAAATCTAATCAAATTTCCTCATTTACCGCCTTATTTTGATCTGATATCTCAATTAGAAGTGTATACAACATAATTGCGACACTTCAGAGAGTCACCTCTCTAAAATACAAGTTCATTTGAATAACCAAATTACGAGACGTCCAGGAACCTCGTCTTTGGTTATTGGATTACAGGGTTGATGCAGTATGGATCGTTCGTATGAAAATTATTTTAGAATAATTAAGTTAAAATGCTTGTATCCTTCGTATTTATTCATACCCCTCATAAAAATGGACTTTTCAAATTTTCGGTTTCAGTCTTTTCATTTTTGCATGCTTTTATGATAATGACTGCCAATCAACTATCTTACACAACACATGTGCTGCAAGCAAAAAGCTGAACACTAAATAATTTCATTTTAATTTTGGATGTTTACTTTTCAGTAATGACAATGTTTAATGATCACGACCGTTTGATAGAATGAGATAAATTTTAAAGTTAAAATTTAGTAAGTTTTTTTCGCGAATTTGATCCTAGCAATATTCCCCATACTGCCGTTGCTACGTATACCAGAAATTCCTTATTCCCTCTGAAAACACTTGAGCTCAACAGTCCAGGCCGCGTCGGTTCATCGAATCCGGAGGGCGTCACTTCTCGGATCACAGGCCTTTCCGAATTATACTTGTACAAATGTACAGAGTTACAGAGTTACTTTTATATTCATCATCATCATCGGGTGCCATCTTCATACTGAAGTTTGGAGGTTAGTTGGCAAAACTTCTTGTAATCCCATGCTGCTTCATTTAGATGCGGGTAGCTTAACTTACTTACAAACTTTTATAATTAACAGTATTTCATAATTTTGAATTAATGGCTTTCTAGAAAAGAACTCGATCTACAGGCAAATCACCAGCCAGATGGATTAGTGACATCCGATCCTTCCAAGGGTGTTTTTGAACGAGAATTTGCATTTATGGCCCCCAATAGTTGTGGCTTAAGAAGTTGATGATGATGATATTTTCTGAACGCGCGCTCATGATATACGACATGTTTGCGAGGTTGTGACCGCTTTATTGTGGCTACAGGGTCGTAATGCGTCGTGGATCATGATCTTGCCCATTTGTTTGTACTTATACTAATTGTGTTATTATTATTATTAATTGTGTTCTTATTTATTTGATTTAGATAGATAGATAGATAGAAAATTCTTTATTGTAACACACGATAAAATTAAAAGGAAAGAAGAAAAAAACACTTATACTAGTGCCACAAGTGGCGGCCTTATTGCTAAAAGCAATCTCTTCCAGGCAACCATTGGATGGAAAGGAATAAATAAGAGATAACAGAGGACGTGGTATACAATAATATAAACAAAGAAGATAAGATTAGATTAAAAATACATACTACAAACCTACTTAATAAACTATACATATAAATCATACACCCTAATACATATAATAACAATATACCAAAAATAATATAAATTAATACATATTGTTAATAAATACTGATTGAGTATACACTATACACATACATAGATGATGATAGCAAAGGAACTACATAGATCTCACTGTAATGATGACAAATACCATATTTTTACTTGAGTCTTGAAGCTTTCTATGGACGGAGCTTTTTTGATAGCAAGAGGTAAAGCATTCCAGAGGCAAACAGCCTGCGTGGTGAAAGACTTGCTATACAGCGTTTTCTTACATACCGGATACATTAGAGTTTATAAATCTTTAAAATTGTTAAGATGTTATGTATGAAATTGGTTAAGGTATGATGGGACTGACATGCCAGTGTTGGCCAAGGCCCCAATAAATAAAATTGTGATATGATGATATTTGAGAATGGGACTATCAAATTATGTGGTTGAATGTATTTGAAATACACAAAGACTTCTGATAGGATTTTGCAGATGTTGTGCTGTGAACTAGACACCTTCAAAGTAAAATGTAATCTGATCTACAGAAACGCGCAAATATCCCAAAACCGAGATCTAAAATAATTTGGGTTTTTCTTAGGAGTAAGATCTTTTTATTACTCTAGTCCGCGAGACAATTTACAATAGCCCCTGTATAAAGTATGATACTTGTAGCTAGTGTACCACTCCAGAAATGGAGAGGAAATTCACTTGTGAATTATTTTGAATCCAGTGACCTGATAAATATATAGGTATATTCGACGAATATGGGACTACTCTAACTTTGACTTTTTGAAACCTGTAGTTTTCCTTGAAATGGATTAAGGGATATTTTTACCATGATTAAATTGGGTAACATAGGATTTTTTTTCTGGGTCTCGAATAAAGTTGCTAGACGCGTCATTTAATACACTTAGTACCCATGATAACAGCAAAAGCTTAGAATGGAGCTAGATGGCGCTGTGTGATATGTCCTGAAATATTTATTTATTTATTATTATTTATTATTTAATCGATTATGTTGTGTGCTATGTTTGTTTGGCGACGTTTCTATTCAATTTTTTGACATCAAAAGAACGATGGATCTTCATTATTTTTATTTTATTATTATTATTTTTTTCGTTTCGCCTCCACTTCCGCCACCACAGGCCCCCGCGCCCGTGTCCCGGCGGGCCGCTCGCGCGGCGGCGCGCAGTATGCGTGCTGTCGCGGCCCAGAACGAACGTTCTGAAGATGGATGTCATAACATCCGAAACGCGTAAACAATTTACGTGATCTACACGGTAGTGAAAACCGTTTAGTTAATCTTTTCATTATTTCTGATACAAAATTACGCAGGTCTTGATTATGACATAGTTAAGACTAGATTTTTGATACCAACACAACGCAATTGTAAAAAAAGAACCTCTTGCTGTTAACTGTTAATATAAGACAAGGTCCTGGATTAACATAAACCCATTTTAATTGACTTGTTATGTACATATAATATATATTATACGTATGTTATGAACACGCATGCAACTCAGGGAAAAAAGATTCTAAAGTAGCTCTAACCAGGGATTAATTTTTGCCATTAGAGAGAGCAGGCTTATGCACGGTAATGGGTTCTGTGTCCTGATGATGATGATGATAAGGAAAATGAACGACGTATTTAGATTTTGAAAAAATTGTATCAAAATTTCTGCCTTTCAAATTCCGGATTTTTTAATAAAACCAGATTTTTCGTCATCTATTTTTCGTTGACATGTTTTAGAATTCCAGCGTGTTCCTGGATTCTGTTTCGATTCAACTCAATGCACTCTTTGACCTCCCTTGCCCGAGGGGATGTATTTACTCAATGCAAGCATTCAAGATGATATAAACTAGTGGCGTCTCACTATACGTATTTTCTACATCTTCCGTGGTTCGGTTGACACGTTAAATTGTAGGTCTTTTGTTTAGTACGTCAGTTGTTAAGCCATGTCAGTGGCTCTCATGGCGGCTTGATTAACTCTCGACACACCAGAGCTGGCCACTCTTATTCGATAAGAAGAAGAATATCAACCGTTTCGTTAAGTACATGTCCTGCAATGACTTTGTACCTATATTTAGAAAATATGACATTTTAAAGATCCATGTTCTATTTCAATACATCGCAAAACATACGACTCTACTAATCCATACAGAAAATTCATCATAAACGAAACAAATTTCTTAGTATTTTTTTATTTCTCGTAGCTCAAATGGCGTTGAACAAAGATTTATTGCAATGACTAGTTTCTAGTTACATTATTTATGTTTAACAGTATGTTGATTTTTTTTACAAGGAATGGGTTTGCACTTGACCGTAATTCGCCTGATGGTAAGCAATCATTACGGTCTAGGATGGAACGTGCCTACCCAGTAAGAATCGATTCACTCTCGCTTTGAAGATCGCAAGGTTATATTCCGCGGGGAACATAGTCAGGCAGGGAGTTCCACAATTTAGCAGTTCGCACTATAAAAGTGGAAGCAATACGCTTAGTGCGAGTCTTGGAGACTTGGACCTGGAAGCGGTGACGACCTGCTCTATCCCTGCTCGTCCGTGACTATATGTATGTATCTGTTAGATTTTTTTGCATCATAAGGAGACGTCTATAAAAAAAAGTTGTTGACTGAATGCAAGCTCAAATTGAAAACGAAACTCGACGTAGTCGAGCTGTCGACTGAAAAAGAGAACTTTTGTTCATTATTCATTGTTTACGCATCAGTTTTGTTCTGGAATATTCCAGTTTTGCGGATATACGCTTGGTGATTGGATGAGCTGATTGTAGCGTTATTTTATTTGCAGGTTAAACGGTGATCGGTTGTATTTTAGAGACTTGTTGGGTTTTAAATGTTTTTTTTTGTAACATAGGTCATACAATAAAATTTGTGAGTTTTATTCGTATCAGACTCTAAAATCATTTAAATATTTATAGACATAGAATTCTTAATGCAAAAATAAGCGCGAAAAATAAAAAAACGCCTTATATTTGCTTAAGATTTTTCACCTAAGCAAATTTTAATAAAAGCAATAAAAATAGTAATAACATTGGTACAACCAGTCCATGTTCTTTACGGTCAAAAATCATATCAAATGACGACAAAAAATTCTATAAACGCCATTAAAACGCCTAAAACAAAAAGCAAAAGTCCCATTAGTCAATAATGATCATCTATGGGGATTTCATAAACTTTTCCTCATACAAAGGCATCGTTCTGTCAGAAAAAGTTTTAGTTAGACAGTTAGTCGCCGTTTCAATTTGTGTCGTCTGACCGTTCCTCGGAGGAATTCCAACTTATATCTCTGTATACATATATCTCTTGTATATCTCTGTGAAAATGTACGAGGCACGTGTTCTAGGTAATATTGTGTTTTGTTTCTTTGTCGTATGTTGCATTCCTTACGTACTTATAGGTATGTATCTTGAGAGAGCGACGAACTTTGATAGAAAGAGTTTGGAACGCATTCTGGTTACTTCTGAGTTGGCACATATTTTAACTTCTACTAACTGGCATTTTTTTGCAGTTAATGTACGTTTGACTAAAGCCCGTTTGATGTTAAGCGATACTGAAGTGTAGGGAGGAGAAGACATCCAAAAGTATATCAGTAGTGAAAAAAAAAATTTGCTTCATGTCTTTTCTAACGTTAAACATTGTTATAATTAAAACCACCTGTTAATTTAGAATTAATAATGTGTTAGGATACCATTGATTACGTTCTTGCTACCATTTGATTTTCTTATTAAGTATCTACTATGCCTCTTCTTATCGAATGACAGTGGTCAACTCTGCTATCGAGAGTTTAACAAGCCGCCCTAAGGGCCTCTGACATGACTTGACGACTGCCGTACTATGTTGTCATACATAGTACGGTAGCCGGAACCTTTAACCTACTATTTATACAAATTGTAAAAAAATATAGGACATAATCATACTATTTTTTTGATGTTTCACGTATAATCATAATATTATATTTTTTTTCTTTCACAGGGTTTCTCAACGCGAACCCCGCACCACATCTCAAGGCCCGAGTCGCAAACTACGGTCTCATGGACCAGATAGCAGCCCTGCACTGGGTCCAGCAAAATATCGCGCTGTTTGGAGGCGACTCTACAAACATAACTCTCATGGGGCATGGGTCGGGGGCTGCGTGTATTAACTTTCTTATGATATCTCCTACTGTGATGCCAGGTACGTCAAATCGATATAAAGAAATACACAATAACTTAATATAATCACTTAATATTAATAAGAATCTCTTTGAGTTGTATTTCCTCATGGCTGAGAGTCGTGACTCCCCCGCAGAGTTAATTCGTTAGGGGAGTTTTATAATGGTCCTCAAACATGACGGTTTTCTCACGACGCTTTCCTTCACGGTTAAGCGAGTGCAAATCCACACATAACTTGAAGATACAAGTCATTGGTGTAGGGCCGGATTCTAACCTGCTTTTCCTGCTGATTCTGCTTTTCATCCAGACGCACCCTCTTCTGGATGAAAAGCAGACACTGGAACCGCCGAGCCACACTCACTTTTTAAGAATAGAAATAACAAAAGACTACGCATTACATAAAGATAACGCTCAAAGTGCCTATTTGACTAATATTAGCGTAACAATTTAATTATTACTTAATTATATTGATAATATTCATTAATGATTAGGCAAAATTAAAGGGTGTCGTTCCTCGTCCAATTTACCAGTTAAATTAAGACAGTGAAAAACCCAACACAAAAGCCTAAATTAATACCATGTCTGAAACAATTGTTTTTATACCCTTACGCCCACTTTCTATATTTTTGTATCTAATTTTAAAGTATTGTATTGTAAAGAGCCTTAGTGTTGGCTACGGCCTCACTGATGCCTTAAAAATACCGGGTTCTGAACCCGTGATTCTATAAAGTTAGTTGATAATATTATAGTCACTTGTAATACTGATGTGAATTTTAATATTAAAACTTTAGCGAGACATTTTATCAATATGTTAACTAAACGGTATATGCGAATTAAATGTGAGAGAAAACCGTTAAGTTAACATACTGATGTGAATGTGTAAACATTGGTATGGTTCTGATGATCTAAACTTTAGATTTCAAATGGTCTTATACAGTATTTGTTTGTTTCAGGTCTATTCCACAGAGCTATCCTTCTATCAGGATCAGCTCTCAGCTCCTGGGCAATAGTAGACGACCCCGTCTATTACTCTCTAAGACTAGCAAAACACATAAACTGTACGATACCAGAAGACCTCTCAAAAGACCACGAGATCATCGTAGACTGCCTTCGAGAAGCCACTATAGAAGAACTACTATCTTTAGACATATCACCGCCAAATTTTCTAACAGCTTTCGGACCATCGGTAGATGGCGTTGTAATAAAAACTGACTTTGCGAAAGACTTTCTAACAATGTACTCTACGGGAGATTTCCCAAGTTTTGGCCCGTTGAATAATATGAATTTGAACTTGAACATGCATAAAAAGAGGAGCGATAGTGGGAGAAGATTGTTCCAGAATAAATATGATTTATTGTTTGGAGTTGTGACGAATGAAGCGCTCTGGAAGTTTTCAGCCAATGATGTCCAGAATGGTATTGAGCCAGATAAAAGAGATCGGATGTTGAGGTAAGAACTTTTTTATATTGTATTTTCTAGTACTTGACAGTACCGTTAGTGACAAACAGAAGAAGAAAATAAAATAGATAGAGATACATAAGTTTTGGCGCATGAAAAAGAAACAGAAGAGTTAAAGGTGTAATTATTTAATTCGTTTTCATTATCGTTAAAGCCGTTTGATTTGAATTTATTTTAATTTAAATTTTTTACGTGTTTTTCAACATGACACCTTTTCGAGATAAACCATTGTAAACTTTGCACTATTTTGTCTTCATTAGTAGATTGCTGTTTTTATGTCATTATCTATACAATAAATTGTACTTATATAAAATACTAGCTGGTGCCCGCGACTTCGTCCACGTGGATTAGTTATTACCATAAAAATGGTTCTAGTGAGTTAACCTTAAAAGATAGATATATATTGTTGTGGACGTTTTATTAGATCATTTCAAATAATTCTTTTTCACATATTTTTTTTGATATCTTGAACCGTTTTCGTAGCTCACGTAACGAAAGCCCTCAAAGACGAATATAGCCTAAAGGCTTCTTCAATAAATGATCTATTCAACACAAAAATTTTTTTTCAATTTGCACCAGTTCCTGAAATTAGCGCGTTCAAACAAACAAACTCTTCAGCTTTATAATATTAGTATAGATTTTAATAATAATCCACCAATTCCTTTCCAGAACGTATGTCCGGAATTCATACACGTACCACCTGAGCGAGATATTCTATACAATCGTGAACGAGTACACAGACTGGGAAAGAACGGTAGAGGTTTGTTTTTATTATGAAACCTACGCAGGGTTGCCACTTGTTATAAAAATGAGAATTAAAAACATGTTATTGAGACTCGAAAAATCATTAAAAAAGAACAAAATTCCTTCAGCTAGATTATATACAAAACAGTCGTCAAAACCACAATAAAAAACTGTGTAGTCACTTGAGCGCAGTAACAGTTGTGTAAAATTATTTTAAGATTGTTTCACTCAAACCAGATGACTTTTATGCTGAAAGACTGAGTAAGTCGCCAATTAATAGATCTTTTAAACTTTTAATTTGGCTAAAATGAATAAACAAACTCTTAATCTATTATCGAATTTGTGTAACTCTCACAATTATAAAGTTGCTTGGCGCAAATAATAGTAGGTACTTAAATGCGTGGCAACATTATTTAAACTGAAATTAATGATATAATATAACAGTGACATCCCTGCGTAGAATCATTGCTGAATTATTTTTGCCATCCATCTTCTTTACAAATCGCGAACTCGGCTTTGTGATAAACTGTTTCGTTTAATTTTTATTATGATTTTCAAGCTGTGATATTTAACCTTCAGACGTAATGAAAAATATTTTGTTGAGATATTCAAAGTCTCTATTAACTTTCTTTTATAAAACCTTGACAATTTGCAGAATTATGTCTTGGTTACAAAATTCTTTACTCATTTTGATCTCTTTCTTTTTTATATAAGACTATATATAAGATCTAAGACGCAGGCTAATATAAATATAATAAAATAAATAAATATTTTGCTAGGGTGCTGAGATGCCGTAAATGATTAATTTTGAAATAGTTTTAAGTACCTAATACAGGCAAACACTGACATAAGTGAAATTCGAGTGTCAGAATGTATATTTTACGAAATAATGTTCAATATTTTTGGAAAATAGTTAACAACTAAGCAAATCACATTTTCATTGTGAACGCGTTTTATTCAAAAAGGTAAGACTTTTATGTCAAAGGTTAGGAACATAAAACACGCCTACCAGTTTCAGTTTTCATGATTATTTATCGTTTCTGTATTTACTCACATTAAAGCCAGGCTAGATAATGAAATAAGGTCAAAATTATAATTTTATGATCATTCACGATTTGCATGATATATTCATGTGAAGCTTGCGTCCGAAACTCGTATTATTCCTGTATTATGGTGCTTTAGTGGTTCACGTTGGAGCTAAGCTTTTCTAAAAATTTATGTTTATCTAATCGTTTTCCAATAGATCTGTTTTAGTTTAATTTTGGCATTAGACTCATATTTTTCACTAGCTGTGCCTGCGACTTCGTGCGCATGGAATAGTTATTTTGGGCATTAATTCTTAGAATTTCGAACCGTTTTCGCAGCGAATGCGACGGAAGCCCTCAAAGATGAATAATTTTCCCCGTTTTTACACATTTTCCATTGTTTCTTCGCTCCTATTAGTTGCAGTGTGATGTTATATAGCCTTAAACCTTCTTAGTTAAATGGTCTATTCAACACAAAATATTTTTTCAGTTCTCACCAGTAGTTCCTGAGATTAGCGCGTTCAAACAAACAAACAAACTCTTCAGCTTTATAATATTAGTATAAATTAGTAAGAGGTAATTTTTTTTTTCTTCACACTAACGACTACAGTAATTTGGCTGAAGTCATGGATCCTCAGACAAATAGGAACAAATTGCTCCAGAATGGTTAGCCAGAATGAATAAAAAATACAAATCTTTTATGGGTAACAACCAAACAAAACAAGTCTAATTTATTCCCGTGAAATAGCTTTATACCTATCGACGCTAGAGTCAACCACAACCATCATTCAAACAATAGCTCTTGACATCAGAATCCACTACTTTCATACCAAATCATCTAACTGACTTTCATTCCAGAACCCACTGAACACCAGAGACGCTACAATAGCAGCTCTCTCAGACGCCCAGTACGTGGCTCCCATGGTCCAGAGTGGGGACCTGCTCAGCGGTGGGCCCAAGCCCGTGACGTCAGAGGAAGATGGCCCAGGACGACCCACCAAGACGTTCTTCTATGTGTTTGATTACCAGTCGCGAGAGTCTGTTTATCCTCAGGTATGTATAAATTGAACAATAGAAGTCATGCGTATTTTGTATATCTATCGGTCCATCTAATAAGGTTCTAGTAGTAAATCAGAGTTTCAGTAAACAAGAGCTGAAATGCATTTTGTGTATTGTGATATTAACCAAGATGATTTTTTTCAAGTCTAAGTTTTTTTCTTATTTGGTTTGTTATGACCTCATAATTAATCATGTATTATATCATATTATAAAACCTATTATAATTAGCCAATAATTTTATAGCAAAATTGTAAGAAGGATTCCCACAGAACAAACCAATTTATTTCTGAAAACCTCTATTTCCTAACAAAACCTAGCTCTGTTCTAGTCCAGAAAAAGATCGCTCCCAAAAGATAACGCCTACCATAAAAATCACTGCAACGCCTGTTATCTACAACCACTATTCACTGACGACGACACATGTGTTGTAAAACTTTTATCAAGCATTCAGTTGAGTAACTTAGGTGACTTTATGGGGTTGTAAAATGGGAGAGATGGGTTATAGAGGTAATGTACGGGAATGGTAGTTACTTGTTAGGCAGTTAGAGAGTTACTTGGAACTTTTGGCCTTTTAGAGGTCAGGGCAGTAAAGTTGTCTTCTCCTAGTATAGAACGTGCGTTGCTCAGCTGATTTGGTAGTCGTATGTGATCAATAAAGTCAAGCAACTTTTGACGTAGGATTTTTTGTGGTTACAGTTAAGGCTACAGGTTAAGAGACAGGCATTATAAAAATCGGTCACTTGTACACAAGATTTTAATAAAAGTAGGTTTATTTTTATAATTCCGGTTAGATGAATTGTTGTAATAATGTAAATATTGTTCGTTCTACGAAAGTAGCAAAGCCAAATTAATATACATTTTATTACACTTGATAAGCAAAATTTTTTAATTCCAGTACAAAGTTTTATAATTTTTACGTAAGTTTCGAGCCAAAAACAAACAATCGAAATTATCTATTTAAAATAAAGTTTGAACAATATATGTATCGACCTATGTAAAAGAACAGCCGAGCATTAGCTTATGAATCTCGTGAATATAGCTACGCTGGTCGCTGCGGTAGGATTATGCTAATCCTTTGGGTTTTAGTTTAGTTATAGTGGTGGAAGATTCTTGGTGCAGTCTGCAACCAGAATAAGCATTTTGTGTAAAGCTTCGTGCATTTTGTATGCTTAAATCTATTTTTCTTCTTCTTATCGAATGAGAGTGGCCGTCTCTGGTGTCGAGAGTTTTCAAACCGCCCTAAGGGCCTCTGACATGGCTTAACGACTGCCATATTGCCAGACAAATTTAAATCGAACTAGTTCTTTAAATAAAGATTTTTTTATTCTATTTTACCTAATTTATTTACTAAATAAAGAACAGGTTTGTGGCAAAATAGTGGTTATAATATTTCAATAAAATATAAAAAAAATTAAAAGGTTACATAGTCGTGTCGCCAAACATTATTCAGTACCCATGTACTAAAAAGCAGCATCATTTATTATACACAGTACCTACTATTTGTATGTATAGGTATTCATTCCAAGTGACCTTTTATGTTACGCTCATGTTATTTTTCCAGAACTTTTTACACGATAGTACAAGTAAGTTTCCAGACAAAAATACACATCCCAGTTCAAAAACTTTATTTTCACAAATATTATTTCCAACGCATAAAAATGCATAGCTCTGTTGCAATTTTAATTTATTTTTGTCTACGGATTCTCTAGTCTGGACATAAATCCAGCAAGGATTTTTGCTATCGTCGGTTCACACGAATTTTTATGCGCCTTTGTTGCGCATTAAATGAACCTGCTTAGTGAATGCTTTTGTGATTTAAAATGAACTTTTCATGCATATTTATGTTTTAACTTACTGATCGTTATGTTATGTACAAGTTTTAATTAATGTCCTGGAATTGATCTAAAGTTTATATAATTTTGTCTATCGTCCATATTGATGTACAACATTAAACTTACTTGAAACTTAGTGTTTGAACCATAATCTTTAGTTTTTCTTATTTTACCATCCTCATAAATTGTCATTTTCGTAAATCGATGTTTATACGTCATTTTGCAGAGAACTACACATGCATGCTAATACATGCTACGGTTTTTAGATACGGATAGCCCAGTTTTGTCCACTTCCTAGTGCATTCATGATACGTACCTACTTACCTCTTTCGTTGTTCCAGAGAACAGGAGCAGTGCACGGCGAGGAGCTTCCCTACATATTTGGAGCCCCGCTAGTGGATGGTTTCGGCCACTTCCCACGGAACTACACCAAGTCGGAGGTGGCGCTGGCTGAGTCCATCATGCTGTTTGTGGCTAACTTTGCTAAGAAAGGGTAAGACTTCTTTGATACGTGACATTTGATCTTAAAAGGTCATTGTGGTTAGGTAGAGGTGAAGTATGGATGGAATTATACTGGTTTTAAAATTAAGTTTTCAGAAAATGTATGTCTATCGTAATGACACATTTAGTCTAATATAAAAAAAAAATAAGAGAAGAAAAGAAAGGGGATGGAAAACTTTTTAAGCATTCACATTTATACAATTGAATATTACATTAATTCAACTTTTATTTTGTTATATTCTTTACTTTTATTTCGTTTATGAAGCGTCTAATTTATATAAATATGAGTACCAATATGGGAATAAAATACAAACAGCCCAGTATTTACAAAGAAAACATCAAACAAATTAGGCAAAATGTCTTGTTCTCAACAAAACTTGATGGAAATCAAAACCATGTACGCCCCAGGATAAGTGTTTCTTTTACCGGTTTTCCTTAACGGCTCATTTTATTTAACTCAATCATTTGAAGAAGAATGCGAAATAAATCTTGTTGAAATAACATATTAAGAAACTCAAATATGTAATATAAGAAACGACGGGGAAAATTTTGCTCACCTTATAATGTTTTACCACGTGTCGTTATATCCATAAGAATGATAAATAAACATTGGAGAAACGATTTACCACAAAAAATAAACCAAAGTAATTAAACAAAATGCATACTAAACTATATCTACGAGTTAAATTATAAAAACATAATTAATAAACGACACATTAAACAAATTTCCTAGTAAAGAAAATTCAGACAGTTTTTTATGATACATTTTTTGTTCTAAATGTAAAGTGGCTAACTTCTAAACCATCTAACCAACTATATTCTTATCCTTCAGGAACCCCAATGACAACACCCGTCAGGAGGCCCTGCTGCCGGCGTCCCGTGAGAGGAACAAGTTCCGAGGAGTGGTCTGGGAGGAATACGACTCAACGCATCAGAAGTATTTGGAAATTGGTTAGTATATTGAGGAAGCCAATTTTCTTGCTTATTTTTTTTTCAAAAAACTATCATACATTATTGACAATTGTAGGTCCCGGCTGTTAGTCTAGTACGGCAGTCGTTAAGCCATGTCGTTAAGCCATGTCAGAGGTCCTTAGGGCGTTTTGAAAACTCTCGACATCAGAGTTGGCCACTCCCATTCGCTAAGAGGAAGAAGATTGAATTTGAAACGTAAAAATGCCCCTAAATTGTTAGGCCCTAGTCTGATATTAAACGCCTTTTGCTGAAGCTATTTCAGCGTCTATGGTTCTCCATTGATGTGAATTTCACACTGCCGTAGATGCGAAATATGTAATGATGACATTTAAACAATATTCGCAAGTTTTACACCAATTTTCTCTAAAATTAAAACAACATTGATATATGCTGTGAGACGACTGCATGACACTGGTTACTTTGTTGGTTCTATTTTACTTTGGTAGCCTAAAGCTTACATTTGTATCCTAAACATACATTCTCGTACAATGCCTAGAAATACATGTTATCCCAAACGTTTGCATTACCATAGAAAGAAAGAAATAAAGAAAGACATTTTATTGAAATAACAAACTGTATTACAAAATAAAAAAAAAATATTTTATGCATTATGCAACGCTATGATTTCTTGTCATAATTGTGTTAACATTTTTATAAAAATATTTAGGTAAGATTATATCATAATTTACCTTTACCTTTATACATCATTCAAGTTATAGCTACCATTCACTCTCTTACTAAGCTCTATTTTCACTGTATTATATTGAGTTTTATATTCTCACTGTGTTGGTGAAAGTCTCAACAATAGTACAGATCGAATTCCACGGTTCGTAAGAGGAAACAAATTCCGCGACAGAAGCATTTGAAAATAGGTCAGTGTATTATGTACGTAGATTACCTCCGATAGATTGATAGACAAAAAAATATTTTTTTTCGTCCTAAACCTAAGATCAATCATAGCTTAAGAAGTAGTTCAATTGGACATGTACTTATTTTACAGTCAATCATTTACAAATAACAATTGTATTGTAACCAAGGCGGTAAAAGTGTGATAAACGCAGTTGTCAGTTCTTGTAAAAAATCAAAAGTCCCTTAATTATCTTGATCAAATCTCGTGGTACAGGGTAAAATAATGAAGTTTGATTAGATTATACCACTGAAAATTTATAATATAAATTGGCACAATGTTTGTCAGTATCATTATATGCAAACCGTAAAAATAAATTAAAAGGCAACTTATAAAATGTACTCGTACCTACTACAAAGATGTTTTTGACTTGTAAATTTACATATATTAAATACCTGTACCTGTACCTAATTATTTTCTAGTATTTACAACCTATACAATCTGGCGTGTAAAATGGCTTTATGAATAAACTAGTGGATTCTCGCGGCTTCGCTCGCATTAAGAAGTAAAACTTGCATCCCCTATTTCACCCCTTAAAAGCAGTTTTTCCAAAAATCCTTTCTTAGCAAATGCCTGCGTCATAACATCTACCTGCATGCCAAATTTCAGCCCGATCCGTCCTGTGGTTTGGGCTGTGCGTTGATAAATCACTATGTCAGTCAGTCAATCAGTCAGTCACCTTTGAGTTTTATATATATATATATATATATATATATATAGATATGATGATTATGATGAAGAAAGTAACAAAACTCACAGAGACGATTTTAGGATATTTCTTAATGCGGTATCTAAATGGAGAATCCAATTACATCTATACTTGTACGTGTCGGAACTTTGTATTTGAGTTTGTCGCGTATTTGTATGGCTTGATAGAATTTATAATAATGTTTTTCTTTGCGAAACAGAATACATGATAATATTTTGGCATCATGCATTCAATCATCGAAGTCGGATGTTGATTTTGCTAAAAGCGTTTGTTGTTCGATTTTGTGAACGAACAAATATTTCGATGAGTTTGCTTTGTGACTTGCTGTCAAGTTTAATTTAACGTTTTAATTGTTTGATCAAAACGAAGTAAAATGTTTCAGTATAAAAATTAATTAGTTAGTGTGTAATAAACTTCGGTGGTGAGAGGTATTAGAAAATTGTAGAGAATTTGGCACAGTAATCTTTTCATGAAAAAAAACTTATTAAATATAATTTATTACTGAAAGATATAATCTGTTTTTAATTCAGATAACCTTTGTCTAGGTTCTTACTCGTTACCAAAACTGGTACAGGAAGAGAACAAAACACTTCTTTACAAAAATAACAAATCATTTGTTAGTATTTAAGTTGTGTAGTAATATTCTTAAATACATTTCTTAATTAGCAACATGTTTACAACAAAAAACTAAAACAATTCAAAAATAAGGTTATCAAACCTCTTCAGAGTTTTTTTGTCATTTCATTGTTTCTTTTAAATTCCTCCTTTTGCATTGTCTACCTATCAATGTCACAAACCTACACAACCGAAACTCACTCCAGAACAACTCACCTCATCAAAACCGCTTACGCAAAAACATTCCGCCAAGAAATCAAGTAGCAGCCGCCATTTGCATGAGATATTCATGAATTTTCCGCTTGACTTCCATTCAATCTCGAACGTGGCAACATTTTGTTCGCGCTAATGTTTGACATCAAGATGTGACGTAGGCAAATTGAAGTGTTAAAAGACCTTCTAGAAATGTCTAGCAGTGTAAACGTCGACTTTACATTGCTATATGTTGTGGAAGAGATCATTCCAAGTGATTAGACTGCCCTCTGTATTAATCTAATGTAGTAATTTTACCTTATATCTGTCATTTAAACTAGCGTGTACAATAGAATTTATTATTATTAATTGGTAAATTTGGTAAAAACTAAGGTTTAGTTTGTGCACTACTCTGCCCAAGGATGTTCCTGTATCATAAAGTTTAGACATATAAAACCCTAAAGGTAAATTTCTATATATTTCATTTGCATTATACAAAGAACATAACTTCTTGTTCTTCTTTTTATAAAATGAGATTGGCCAAAAATGGTGTCGAGAGTTTATCAAGCCGCCCTTAGGGCTTCAGACATGGTTTTTCGACTGCCATACTCAATAAACAGCCAGGACCTACCATTTAACGTGTCATCCGACCAATGGAAGCGCCCATTATGGAATGCCACTTTTGGAACACCCATCCAAGAACTGACCGCGTCGGCCTTTGTTTAACATTTGTAATCGCATGCGGTAGCCTCGGCTAGCAATAAAGCAAAACAATTCAACCAAAATCTACCCTTACGGTCCCTAACAGTGCAAACAGGGGTCTGATTATGAAAATGATGACGTCTCAGCTCAATTTATAAGGCGGCTCATGAATCAGCCAGAATAGACCTCGCAGTTGATTTATTGTTGTTTCGCGTTGTCTTGGGCATGAAATGAATGTTTGGAGATATTAAGAGAGACTACAGAGAGACTGGTACAAAGTAAAATATATTTTTCTCAAAAAAAAATCATACGTTCCTTGGATTGTCTTAATTTTAGTGATATCTAGTTATAAAAAAAATACTTTATTGCTCATAAACAATCAAGAAAAAATAACTCTCGTGTTGTAACCAGTTACTTTGTTAATGTTACTTTAATCATTGCAATCAAAATTGTCTAAGCTTTGATTTCTAAGTAACTGTAGTATTTTACACAAACATTAATTAAAGAACGCATATAACATCATCCTCATCATTATATTCGTTAATATTTTCACAGTATTGTCGCAATATAAGGAACTTTGTGTGTGATATAACTGATTTTAGTATTTTTCTTGTGAGTCATAATTATTTCCACACATTAACTGACTTCATTTTTCAATTAATTACGTTCACAATGACTACAACATCAGGTAGCTGACTGTATACCTACATATTATGTACATATTATTTTTATAATGATTCACTTGATCTTTCTTTGACTCCCGTTGAAATGGCTTACGGCATCATATATATATATGGCATTACCAAAAGTCATTTACTCCAAACATTGACTTTCTTAATTCCACACAATGGCAACACTAAAATTAAACAATTACCCTTAATACGGTTTCTTGTTGCATCCCATTAGGTTTTACTTTTAGCTTTAAAGCAACGTTCCGCTAAATTAAACTTGAAAAGTAAATGTTTTCTGTAGCGACGCTACGGTTTGATATCTTGCTTTAAAACGTACGATACGATTTGTAATAATCTGGTGGAGTTCTCTGCATGTATGCAGTAATGTGAATTATAATTGTGAATTGATAATGAAGGAGAGAAATTATGAAATACGTTAGTGAATCAACTATTTCAGTATAGGTACAGAGTTTAAAATAATGAATACAATAATTGATATTTTGTACATATTTACAAAATGTTATCTAAACTATTTCAGCTGCTTGAACGTCCAGGATTTAATACATTCATCCTCAAACCCATATTTTGATATGTTCGAATCGGTATAGGTTCATATTATTACATTTCGACTGTATATGCAGATTCACTCTCTACTACAAAGTGTCTTTTGTTTTTGAATCAAATATCTCTGACTAACATTCATCTCAGATCTCCATTTGCTCGGTTCAAAGCTCGTTACATATAATATCGTAATCTTGATTTCAGTACCATGCAAAAGTCTTATCGTCGGGTATAAATAAAAACCACACAGATACGTTACTATTTACTTCTAAATAAACACATACATATGTACTCGTATGTACAAAGCCAGCTATCCTATATATTGGGTTGTATCGCAGTCTTGAATTAAGAATACACAGCGCACGTACTAAGTTACTGCTATATTTACTGTGGTATTTTACCACAGTTTAAAAATAATGTAACAGTACCGATACAGCTAAGTTTTTTTTTAATTTGTGATTGTTTTAATTAATTATTTTAAGATAAGATGCCTATACGATATACTCGCCCATGTGATTTTACATCAATAAAATCTGCGAAGAGGGAGAGAGAGAGAGAGAGATTAAATTCATAATTATTTAATCCTCTAGATATAATATAGCGTTTTAAATGCTTGTAAAGACGAAATTATAAAGCAAAATGGTGAGCGTCATTTGTTTGCTTGAAAAATCCGAAAGCTTGGAAAGGGTTGCAGTTTTTGTATCTGATATCTAGCAAGGAAACTATAGCCTTACTGTTGAGGCAAAGTATAATAATTTTAATATTATTATACATTTTAACATATACATACATGTAACCTATACTTCCACACATATAATATTTTTTATTGTATTATTACAATTATTTTCTTGTTAAATTTTGTACTGTGTCTTAAACCCAACAAATTTTCCCTGCCTCATTGTATTTCAACTGTGGCTAGTTACGATAAGCCAGATTCCGGTAACAAGGGCGGTGTACAGCGGTTCTTTATTCAACCTTTGTGCCTACTTCTTACATGCTTACTCTTTGGATCAACCGTAGATTACCTACTTAACTGATTTATTTTTTAATGTTACCTATAAATAGGTTTTAGAACGATTGTTTACTGTAAATAATTAAGCAGCTTGAAAAATAAACTCAAGCTCACCTTAACTTTCAAATATACAGTGAAATCCTAACAAAAGTCATGATAATCAGTCAATCACACACCAATTTATGTTTTTTTTTGTCCGCTACTCAAGGCAATAATAATAAAAACAACGCAAATCTAGCCTTAAAAATACAGATTTTTTTCCTATTACGTTATGCAGATGAACAATCTATAGCTTAGCAATAATTAATAATTGAGTTCCCTAGTTTCAAATACATAATGCATAATCTACAGAACCCTGTGGTAATCATCGTCCTTTATTTCAATGTTTTAATTAAACAGAGAATGTTTCCTCTTGTTACACGTTGGGATAAATTTCTTATAAATAGTAAGGAATTCCTTAAATGTGTTAAATATTTAACCTCTTTTGGCTCAGTTTCATTAACAGGGAAAATTCAAGCTTGATTAATATTTTATTTTAGCTTAATATTCCTATCGAAATACCTAAAACACAATTTTTTATACGAAATAACGTTATAAGGTGAACATTTTTGCGTATTTTTTGTATTCAAAGCATGTTTTAACAGTAAACACAAATAATATATGAAATTTGCGCTTAACTGTGTGTTACAGAAGTCTCGATTGAGAGCTAGTTTCACTCCAGATTGTAGTATACAATGTTTGCTAGTGCAAATATTGCTTCAGATGACAATAATGTCAAATGCCTCTCTATCCAGTGTATATAAAAAAATACAAGATCAAAATATTCACATGTCTTTTATATGTATGTAACAACACTAAACGTATGTCCCGGCTGTTTGTTTAGTACGGCAGTCGTTATGCCATGTCAGAGGCTCTTGGGGCGGATTGATGAACTCTTGACACCAGAGTTGGCCACTTTCATTCACTTTGATTAGAAGAAGAAGAACACTAAACGTAAAATGAAACAAATAATTATATATTACATACCTCTTTTCCATTTGAAAGGTGGTTAAAAAGCGGTTTTATCGTATCAATTACAACTCCCGCCGTGGGCGGATAATGTATGTGTGTAAATTGAAACCACCTCGTATCATACTTTACATGAGAATAATATGTTATTTTTGGCAGCCATTGTGTTAAATTCGTTTGAAAGAAAACCTTTTTGAATATTTTGAATAAGACTTTTTATTAAATTATTACCTAAATAATAGTGTATATAAATTACCCAGTAAAGACTTAGCACAGGAAATCAATGTCAAAATACTAGTTCTGCTGCAATCTAATATTATCTTACACTAATTTATTAGACACTACTACGTCTCCTAAATTAGTTTTAAAGCGTTATCCCAGTATTCAACAGTTTTTGTTTTCTTATCAAAATAGATAAATTTTAATCTGTAATTATTTTTTAATTTTAATTTCAATAATTGACACACTGGAAGAACCCTGGATACTGCAACACAGGGAATCCTAAAGCAGTAGACAGGACCCCAATTTGAATTTGAACTTGAATAATTTAGATACTTTTATATAATGTAAAAATGATAACATGTTTCAGTGGAAATAAATAATTTTTATCTTTTATCTTTATCTTTATCTATTAAAGACTAACCTAAAAAACTTTGTCAACAGGAATGAAGCCGCGTCTGAAAAACCACTACCGAGCGCACCAACTATCAGTATGGCTCCGCCTCGTTCCCGAGCTGCATAGAGCTGGGATGGAGGACGTAGCGGCTCGACACAACCTATTCAAAAACCACAACGAACAGGACTTATACGAGGGCATCGTCCGCCCCGACCCGCTAGCTCGCAACGGGAACGAAAACGATCAGATTAGGAGAAACGGCTCTATTTACCCCGACACGGCTCTCACCACCGTCGATACCATCCTCGCAACGTGCGCTACAATCATACCGAGAGACATCCAACCGAACACAACCGACCACACTCTAGCTAATTTAGAAGCGGCCGGCTACGCCGCCTACTCCACCGCGCTCAGCGTCACTATAGCCATAGGGTGCTCCCTACTCATACTCAACGTGCTTATATTTGCAGGCGTCTATTACCAGAGAGATAAAACCAGGTCGCGCGGAAAACCGCAGCGATTCAACGAGAAACACTTCGAGACTATCTCGGGGAAGCATTCGCATTATCATATGGATCCGACCCACGCGCCTAGCTTAGTCGTGGATGTAGAGCGACATAACAGAAAGAAACAAATGATGGGCAGCGATACTCATTTATCGAGTCTAAACTTTAAAGGGCCGCTGGATGTCCCCAAATCTCCGCCGAGCCCGAGCATGAGTATCGACAACATGATGCTCCCGAGCAAGTTGGGGAGCAGAAACAGCAGTTTTCGGATACCGAACGTGAGTTATCCCCAAGTGGGAAGCTACGCGACGATGCCCAAGAATGTGAGCCACTTTAATAACTCGCCTCCGATGCAGGAGTTGAGGCAACAGAAATACCAGCCGGCGAACGGGTCGACGGCGCAGAGCTCGCCGCGGGAGGGCGAGCGGGCGCCCCATCACCCCCCGCACGCCACCCTGCGGAGGGGCAAGGGGGCCCTGCACGCCACCCTCCCGCAGGCAGCCATTGACGAAATGAGAGTGTGACAGTTAATCCCATCTGACTACGCACCGCATTAAAAAAGCGTTTCATGTAATATACTAATTGTACGTGTGTGTAAATAGATGTACGAGATCAGTTTTTCTAAGTGAAGTGTTATCGATTTTCTCCGAATGGAATATGATTATCGAATAAAAATCAATTGAGTCTTCGCGGTGGTTTCATTTAAGGGTTGGGGAAAGTTTCGGTGTCGATGTTTTGAGTTTATCGTGCGAAAGTCGATAGGGAAATATCAAACGAGTGCTCAAAAGAAAGTTTTCGAAGTGCTCGGTGAAACGGGCATTTTGTTAGGAATGCCTTGTGGTGGCGATAAACAAGACCGTAAAGGGGCTTTGTTCGGTTCTAGGCCGCATACGTAATAGGAAATGGGTGAGTCGTAATTGGGAAGCAGAATATACTTTCGTCTGAAATAATATATAGGGACATTTCTTTGTTTGGGTTATGATGACGCCCTATACAGAAACTGACTCCATATGTTAACGTTTAGTTTTGGAAGCAATAATATTATAAATATTTAGGTTGTATTCCTTTCAGAAGCTTCTTTGTATGTAGTATGTAAGGTTGAGGTGTATCTTCGTGAGGTGTTGTTAATGTGTTGAGACAATGATTGCAGGTTAGTTCCATTATTTAAATTGGTTCTTAATAATATTAGTTTTTTCCACTTTTTATAGGAAATACATACGTGTTACTTAAGTTTATTTCAAGTTGAAGAGTAAGTACAATGGTTGTTAATGATTCCAGTCACAGTGTACCAAAAGTTTCAAACAGCTGATCAATAAATTTATTCATAAATGACACCACTTACTAGTGATGTGCTGTGCTTGGTTATGTTAGTATTGATAAAATGTATCGTACGATAGTTCAATTCGATATTACGAGGGCCGACGCTCCATATTATTTACACCAGACTGCTTGATTAAGCATAAAAATACAAACTGTATTTTACTACCACTTTCAAGAGAACCGTAAACACAATTTATCATCCATTTCATAACGCATTTTAACGAAATATTTTATTTGCCATATACCTACCAGTCAAAATTGAAAATACGTTTTCCAAGAATTTGATACAGTTAAAGAAATAGTAATACATAATTTATTTTGCGTATTTATGCATTTTTACTTGAAAAATGTTTTACGTGACCTTGCTAATTTGGTAAATCTAAAAAACAAAATAGGTATACAAATGATTAAACATTTTCTTCAGACAATAAAAGTAAAAAATATGCATAGAAAAAGTAATTATTCGGTCAAGCAGTCTGAAGTTTAATTTAAATTTCAAACATTAAAGGGTAAAAAATCGCTTCGAGCAGTCTGTGAGAAAAACTAATTTGAGTTGAAAAATAAAGAGTTCTTTGTTTAATGAATGTTTCAAATTGTATTATATAGGGTTACCTGACAAACTCCAAATAGGTACCTCAAGAGTCTAATTATTTAAGAAAATCCATTTATAAAAACTTATATTAGATATATACGAAAAAAACTACCGTACAATATCCATCAGTCCCGTGCTAAAGAAACGGAGAATAGATTTTTTACTGACTTACGAATATCTTTAAAGCCTTAAACAAATTTTATGTTGCTTAACAGGTAATCATATGTTATAAAGTAGGTATTATAAACGTTTAAATTAATAATTCGTAAGTATATGCCCTAATATTTTATTTTTATTCAATACGTTATTTTATTGAACTTCACGACTATCAAAGTTAAGCAAATATTCGCAGCAGGTAAATTGTATTGTATTGTATGAAATAAAATATACCTACCAATCCCATTAAATAAAAACAGTTTATAAATAGCGACAAGCGTAACAATAACATTTCAACACTTTGCCTCTTTATATCTTTAATCAAAAATATCTTTGGTTTAAAAACTCGCTCTAAAAACAAAATTCTTAGAAAATGCAATATCAATTTAGATTCCCGTCTTGAATTTCTACTTTTACAACTGTTTTCTAGTATTCTATTTAACTTAAAATTGTATTTTAGTTTTCTTTTTCAAATTAAATTGATATTGTTTTTTTCATTCAAAGACAAAGGCTTTCAAAACAGTTGGGTTTTACAAGAATATTTTTGTTTGCAACTAAAATCGAATTACAGATACAATGATCGTATTTTTAGCTGAAAACTGGCTTTTCTAGATATTATTTCGCAGTAACAATGAAAAATAACGAGCAGTTAAGCGCAACGTGTAGAAAACTGCATGTTGTTTTACAATAGCGTTTAGTATTTGTTCGAAAAAGTTAAAAATACAATCAAGCCAACCTGATGGCAATGGTTATCGACACTTATAGAATTTTACTTAATACTAATTGCATTAGGTTAAACATTGTTACTCTTCATTCTCTTCTATCGAACAAACTTATATTATTTTAGTTTAATAACAGTTAAGATGTATGTTCCGCCTCTAACTTTATGTTTTTTTTTGTGGATAAGTCGCTTCAGACTACCTAAAAAATCTGCCCCAATTACAATTACATGCCCCAGGTGTTTATCGTATACCTTGCGACTGTGGTATGAGTTACATCGGAGAAACCCGCCGCAATATTTCTACGAGGGTGGCGGAACACATACGGTGTGTTAAAAACAGGGAGACTGTTAAGTCCGCGTTGGCAGAACATGCTGAAGGGGTGAACCATTTCCTACGTTTCGATAAGGTGTCGGTCTTGGCCAAGGAGAAGTTCCTAGTACCAAGGAAAGTTCGGGAAGCAATAGAAATAGGTCGACATCCAAACTTTAATCGTGACCGAGGATGGACATTGGCACCTGCGTGGAGACCTGTTTTAAACTCTGGCCGGGAGGACGATGTAGCTGAACATCTGCCACTAGACACGGTCAGCATAGTGTGCGCGGACCCCAATATCTTGGTGCAACGGATCTCAAGCGATGAGGAAGAAATACACGATCCGCCGGTGGCGCCTCGATCGCCTATCCTCACCCGTCGCGGTGCGCGAGCGGCTGCGAGAGCGGAGCGGGCGCAGAAGCGGGGGGGTGCGGCAGTGAGTCGGCGAACCAGTCTGGACGAGGCGGCCAACCGGGACGCGCGTGCTGACTCGTCCTCCTGATGATGGAAACCTCAGATTTCCGAAACTTGTCGAGCTAATTTTTCGACGTAATTTTTGACGTAAGTGCTAGCCGGTTAATACAACTAAATCTAAAAAATCTGTCTTAGAAAACGGCACTAAATAAGGTAGCATTGAGTCTGAAAAATCTAATCTTATGAATGTTACTCAAAATAAATACCCAAAATTTGCCTTAAAAGAATGGCTTACTCTAGTGCCGAGAGTTTTCTTATTTAATAAATCAAATAAACATAATAATAAACAAACAAATTTATTGCAAAACTTTACATAGTAGAAATTGAAGCTCTGCCTTTTGCTTTAGTTAACAACTGTGTTGCGAAGGCAAGGTCTTCCAGTGGAACATGATGTTTCACAATATAAATTATACCATATTTAATATAATTATAATAAATTAAACGCGCGGTAGTGTTTTGTTCGTTGTCTGTCTGTTTTTGTATATTTTTATCGTGTAAAATTTTGACTCAATTTTAATCTATTGTGTAAATTATCGACTTATCATAATAAATGAACACCGATTCTAAAGTTCCGCCTAGCATCTTGGGGAGTAGCGAAAGTCTTATTAAGAACTGAATTTATCTCCTAAATAAAATTATAAAAACGTGGCAAACTTGCTCAATTTTTGATAGTAAATAGTAGTGCTTAGTTATATGAAAATAAGCCTCAGATAATATTAACTAAGACCTAGGCATTATTTACATTTCTGGAGCACACAGGGTCCTCTGCCAAGTATCCTAGCACATAATGGAAGGTTGGGGAATGCAGTGAATGAGGTTTGTAGATTTTTTAAGTAAGTATATTTTAACTGTTGTTTTTTTTTTATAAATGTTGCAGCGAGAAAAAAATATGCCTGGTGGTAATTAAAACACTTGTCTGTGAATGTGAAGATGCAGTTGTACCTCAATTAATAAATAAAGAACCCTGTAAAAATAAATATGGTATGTATGTAATCTAACCAGAAATATTGCTCTTCTAATCTATAAACGGAGTCGACAAAATATATTCTTATAGTTATATTCGAGTAGTTTTCTGTAATATTAAATTGGTAAAGTATTTTACTATGCCTGGAAGAGATTGCTCTTAGCGATAAGGCCGCCAATTAAGACGCTGATTCTAATTTGTATGTTTTTTTGTATTGTTTCATTTGTGGTGTTTTAATAAAGTATTTATCTATCTATCTATCTATCTTTATAGTTCGAAAAAGCTCACCATAACATATTAATTATTATTAACTTCACCATTATTGTTTCATTTAAAAACTTGATAACCAATCTATTTTAGCAAAGCACGGACCGTCCCTAAAAATACTGTATGTATAAAGCAAGGTTAAATAAAAAAAAGGGGTTTAGTTAAAGCTCAAAGCTGAAAACATTCATCTCTTTGTATCGCCTATACTGTGGGTATATTGGCAGTAACTCGCTTTGAAAATCGATGCCTAGTAAATTCGGGTATGTGTTATTTACTCGGACTAATAAATTGGAAGATAGAATACTTTTGGGCATATTCCAAGGACAATTTATCTGGATAGCTGTGTCTTGTGGGTTAACTTGAGTTAATCTGGAAAGTAGACTAGTTGTCATTCTAAGGTTCAGTTTTTTTTATTTCGTATCTATCATCCCAAATTGGTTAAGCCGTCTGGTCGTGTTGAGGGAACAAACCATAATATAAATTGTTACTTATTCTTGTTCTTCGATTTTCGTAAGACTTAAACATGAAACTAAATTTTTAATAATAAAATGATCTATGAACTCACAAAAAAAATGTACAATTTCTTCACAACTGCTTAAAGTAAGTATACATTTTATAAGCGAGAGTGAATCGGTTCTTATCAGGTAAGCACGCTCCATTTTGCTTGCTATCAGGCAAACTACGGCGAAGTGCAAACCCGTACAAGTTAAAAATGTTAGCTAAAAGTATTGAAGTAAATACCAACGCTTCAGAACTAAACCATTACATGTCCATGTTTTATTGGCCTCGGCATCACTGCAAGGTAAAGGTCGTAAAGTCAAGATTTTATGTGTTATATGCCATAGTGCGATAGTAAACATGTTTATAACCCTTCAGGGAAGGAACAAAAGTACACTATAGGTTGTAAGGCCAAATCTTAGAGGCTGTAAAATCAACAAACGAGGCTACGCTCAGTTTTAGTATATGTTGGGATATAAAGTTAATCTATGAAGGCTAGTTATAGTTCGACTATGAAAGTTGAATATAATAATGATATTCCTTATCTACGTATATTGATCCAATATAGATGATCCTTATCTGATCCCGCACAAATACCCACTCAGGTTTCAACATAAACTAAAAACTTCAAAAGCTAGACTGTAAAAGCTAAGTATGGGTCCTTAAACAATGGGGTTTTATTTCGATTCAATTCAATTTCCTGCTCTAATTATCTGTGCGAGAGTGACAGGTATATACCTGTAACAATCCAAGCATACTCGACGCGATGGTTGTGTTTTTACACCTTTGCACTACAAAACAGACACACACACACATACACACACACACTACACTAACACATACACTCACACGCTCCTTCTCCTAAATACCTCTTTATTCTTAATTATATCTCAATTATCATATATATTATATTGTATTGTATACATATGTATATGTAAATAATGTTAATACTCCTACAACTGTCCCGGCATATTTATCTCTTTTATCTTTCACGTAGGTATGTATTTCTATCCAACGAAATCAAGTATCTTCACCAATTCACCACATGTATTGGAAACAGATATTTCTAGTATTTACTTTAGTCTTAGTAAGTATATTACAAAATATCTATCTGTAAATACTGATGGACGAGCAAATTTCCCCCGACACAGGGTAGCCTAGTGGGGGAAATATAGTACTTATCATTTGTGAGCTAATGTTTATTCCTAAGTAATATATAAGCAATATAGTTGTAAGCAATAGTGTGCAAATAAACGATTATTATTATTATTATTATTAATTTAAATAAACTTTATTGTACACCAAATAAAAAAGAACATATTTAACATAAAGGTGGAAGGTAACCAGGGACATTGAGCAACCTTATCACTAAAGTGATCTCTTCCAGGTAACCTAGTTTAGTTTAGTTTAGTCATAAATTACCAGACAACCAAAAAACATAATGGTACTTACATCTGGTGCGTTTTCGGGATAAGATCACCCTCTAAATAGATACAGTATTAACATATACAGGGTAACTGGTAACTCACGCATAACCTTTTAAGGGTGGCTTTGGTAATGTATAATGTCCATACAAAAGTTTGGAAGATTTTCGACAAAATGTATGGAAAAGCTGATTTTTTTTCGCGAATTTCTAAAAGTCGTAGAACAAAAGTTGTTGCTATAGATGTACTAAAGCCACCAGTTACCCTGTATACAAAATTAATTAAACATACAGAAGAGAAAAAGAAAACTTACATAACGCAGTTATTAACAAAAAACTCAGCACACCGTCTATACTGTCACCAAAATACTGCCAGCATCCCAGGATGCTGGCAGTATTTCTTCTTTGAATGGATAGGCTCAAACTTTGAGAGATATAGCTGCCATTTCCTGTGAGATCTCCTGTGGCAGACCAAACGTTTGCTGATTTCGTTGACAAGTGATTTTTCACTCATAATAGATGAATGTCCGTCATGTACCAAAAATATTTATATAGTATTTAAGTATTTTAATATTTTTTTTATTTAAAATAGTAGAAAGAATAGGTATTTGCGGGATTATCCGATTTTGTAAATCATAACACACAATAATAAACACAAATGCATGTTGTATTTAAATTTCATCTATTAGTATATTGTTGTTATTATGTAAGGTTAAAAAAAATATATGGATACAATAATAAATTATAACCGAAAAATGCAGCAGTTTTTCAATTCATTGCAAAAACTTTGTGTTTTTTTTATTAAAACTGGTTGAATAACGAATGATTTGGCTTGAAGCTTGTTCGTTAAAAATTCAATATGATATTTCCACGCGCGATGTTTTTAGTTCGACGCGTATTTGAAATTTTATTGCATGTAAAATAATGGAATGAACAGTTTTACCTTGCGATTGTATCTGTTTTAACGTTTTGTTTAAATCCAACAGGTTACTAACATCATTGTTTATTACACTTTCGATTAAGTCTAAAAGCTAGATTTGATTTGATTTGATAAGCGGTTCCAGCATCTGCTTTGCATCCAGACGCACCCTAGTTCGAATCCGTGGTGGCCCTACACCAATGACTTGGATTTCTAAGCTGTGTGTGGATTTGCACTCGCTTAGCGGTGAAGGAAAACATCGTGAGGAATATCGACATGTTTGAGGACCACGATATCCGAGGGCATGTGTCTTTCGTGAAAGGACATGGGCGCCCACCACGATGTATCTGGCTAAGAAAACTCCCCTAATGATTTAATTCTGTGGGAGAGTCATGACCCTCAGTCATGAGGAAATACGACGCAAGATATCTTTCCATTGCGGAGTAAATATGTAACAAACGGGATAACAAAAGCATGTTCCCTCTTATAAAATTGTATGTATTAAGGTAATACGAGTATATAATAAATCAATAATATCATGTAATGGTATGTATGTATCAAATCAAATCCTTTTTTTATTAATTATAATCTACCTATTTACAAAACTTGCAACAAAATTAATTAAAATGCTACATTTTAACTATGAACTGGTGCCTCTGAACAAAGCTAGGTTTGTATCTCAGAGGCACTATGTATAGATACTTACACATACTTGCAAATGTTGCCAAAAGCTTCTCAACTTCAGTTCAGTCGGTCAATAAACAAACCAATATAAGCGCCAAATGTATTCTATTTGAAGCACATCGCATACTCTTTATTTAAGTTGCGAATACTAGAAGTTACTTTTTGTTCTGTTTTATTTACAAATAATTATTACATAGAAACGTTACGAAACCAATAAAACTAATTCCACGGTAATATCAAGCGCACCACTGCGGTTGAGTTGATAGAGATCAACTGCGTCCAAGTATTCAGCAGTTTCCAGCATTGTACCCAATCATGAGCAAGCTACGAATGGTAAGAGGGAGAGATGGAAAAGTAGAAGCATTTTTAACGCGTAATTTGTAAGGAGTTACAGTTCTATAGTGTTCATTATTCGTAGTGTTTTACTTAGAAACTCTCGAGTAGGCCGCACTCAACTCGAGCTTTCTTAGCCTGCTATTGAGATGCTTCTGTAGCTTTATTGGGGTAAGGTGTGTTAACCCATTTATTTTTAAGGTTCCTTATTTATATATTTTTGGTTTTTCTATGATAATAGTTTTTTTCATTCTTGAGCGTCAGGCATTACTAAACATGATGGAACATGTTGTTAAAATCAGACATGTAAATCCTGCTGCTTTACAATACAATTTTAAACATATACGTACAAAACCTTTTTACAGACACATACATACTTAACTAACGTGCTTTAGCCAAGACAACTAAATATTGTCATATGTAATTAAAGATGTTTCCTAAAAATCTATAAGATTTTTTTTGCAATTAAGTACCAAAAACAAAATTTCTTTCGATAATCGCTTTCAATCTATTTCCTCCTATCTAAAGGCTTTTTTACATAATCATCAACCCATCAGCGACCCTTAAAAAAGGGTCGATGAGAGCTCAGTGTATCAATGCGTAATAGTTATCTGAGAGGAGAGAAGTTAATTCCATACCAGTAAACGTTGTGAAGACTCTTGATTTTTCTTTGTGATCTTAGTAAACTACTTGCAGAATAAGCGCCTGATTATTTTGTGTATATTTTTTTGCTAAATGAAATACTTTGTTATATTCTAAATTGATCTTTTAGAAATTTGATATAAGTTATGAATACATCGACACACTTTAAAATTAAATTTTCCTTCAGTGAGCATTGAAATAAGCAATTGATTTTGATTTCTTTACCATCCAAATATTCCACTGTTCATAATATAAATAAGCCAAATATTACGAGTGAGTGTTTGTGAACTTTTCACGTTCGTTCCTCTAAACCTACTAGGTACTACCTACTTTTTATCCAGAATCAACGCAAGTAAACCTGCAGTCACCACTAGTTGTACATATCCCACGTAATCTAATTTCAAAACGAACACAAAAACCTTTTACAAAAGTATCTATAAAATCTATCAGAAAAACGCGACCATTTTCATTTATAGCATCCAATCCTGCCGTTACCTATTTCTAAATAGCGTCAACAAAACACGGGTAACCGTATATCCGGCGGCGGCCATTTTCACGGATACATTCACCATCAAAAAACTATTCGCAGGCCGGAAACTGTAACCTAGTGAGGAGGAAGGGTAAAATAACACCAATGAGTGGGTTGTCTTCTTGTTTGTTTTTTAGGCTATCGTTGTTCTATTTGAGATAATAAACACCATGAAAAAGAGTACTTAAGTATTACAATATCACAGTATATGATGAGATGCGTTAGTGGCTTAACGATTTTTGATGACAATGTTAAATTAATTATTGTTTATTTAGGGTGTTATCGAGGGAAATGTGTTTTTTGTTAAGCTTAAAAGGGCAAGCTATAGTCAAAATAGATAGATAGATAAATACTTTATTAAAACACCACCAATGAAACAATACTAAAAAACATACAAATTAGAATCAGCGTCTTAATTGGCGGCCTTATCGCTAAGAGCGATCTCTTCCAGGCAACCAATCTGGCAGGGATATATTCTTCAACCGAAATGAGTAGGACGAGGTGTAGGTGGAGGTGTAAAATGAAAGACAAAAGCAAGCTTCTTTTTAGTTATCGTTTTATGTGCACATAATATGTACATATGTATATTGGATCAACATACGATTTTTTATTAGAAACGACAACTAAACTATTAAAATGTGGTCAAATTCTTAAAATATCAAACGACAGTTTCCAGCATCTTATCACATCACTTATGTATTCACAAACACACAAAATATGTTTTATTCCGAACAAAAAATGTAGTCGATGCATAAAACGGTAGTAAAATATTATGAACGCAGTAAAGAAAGGTTCAAAGGATAAACAATGTAAATAAGCCTACTATGTGCGTAAACCATCATGGAGTCAAATACTTAGGTCTTTGGCTGGACAGAGGATTAAGGTGGACTAGACATATAAATGAGGTTAACGATAAGTGTTATAAATTTATTAATATATTTAAAGTTTTGATAGGTTCATCTTGGGGAGTTCACCCCATTCATATGAGGCGGCTGTATTTAGCTTTAGTTCGAAGTCGAATTGATTACGCAAGCTTTTTATTTGACAACTGTTGTCGCTCGAAAATAATCAAGCTAGACAAATTACAGAACCAGTTTTTACGTCTCATTGGTGGTTTTATAAAAAGCACTCCTATTCACGCGATGGAGTCAGAATTGAATGTCTCTCCTCTGTTTGTTCGTAGGCAGTATCTAGCGTCAAAGTATTGGCTTAAATCTAAGTCGATTCGAGATTGTGATTTAATTGAGTTACTCGATGAGCTGTCGTATCGCATGCGCCTACCGTACTGGCGTAAGAAAAAGAAACCGTTACTTGTGACTGTACATAATATCCTAAAATATAATAGTTTTCATTCTAGCAAACAAGTAGAAATGTTTAGTTTGGATACATGGGTCAGTAATATTGATTTGTCTGATGTGTTGGAGATCAATATCACTCCTTTAGATAAACCTAAGAGATCTTATAACCCCTTAGATCTTAAGATAAAATGTGTAAAATACCTTCGTAATAAATATGTAGGATACTATACCTTATTCACAGATGGATCTATGTCAGATGGTAAACGAGGCTCCGCATTTTTAGATGCAGAGACTGGTCATTCTATGAAGTTTAACATACGTTCTAAGATAAGTATTATGAATCTTGAACTTATTGCTCTAGCTGAAGCCATATCATATATAGAATCTATTAATTTTGATAAGTTTGTAATATTTACTGACTCAAAAAGTGCCATGTTTCACTTAGCTCGTTGTGTTAGTGGGTCTAGTTCCAGAGGCATTCCTTTGGCTTACAGTATTCTCAATAATCTTGTTAAATTAAGAAATCTAAATAGAGTTGTTAAAATACAATGGATTCCTTCACATGTTGGCTTGGCGGGTAACGAAGAAGTAGATAAATTAGCTAAAGAAGCATCTGTTGATGGAGATATAATATTTAACTGCCTCCCATGTTACACCGATTTGATTCCATTTATTAAAAACAATTGTTTTGAGCTCTGGTCAGAGTATTTCGATGAGAGATCACTCTCTAAAGGAATCTGGTACAAAACGGTGCAACCCTCGCTCCTTCGCTCCCCATGGTTCCTACGGGCCGACATGGGAAGGGACGAGATAGTCACAGCTGCACGTCTTCGTTCGGGTCACGTTCCATTGAACATGTTTGCGCATATGATGAATAAGGTCGAGTCTCCTACTTGTGATCGTTGCGGGCTAGTTGAGGATGTATATCATGTTCTAATGGAGTGTGACTGGAATAAAGACTTGAGACGCAAATTGTTTGATTGTAACCATGTATTCTGGCAGGTTGGGGGTTGTAACAGTATACTGGCGCAACCCTCGTCTCCAGAGGCTAGGCGACTCTATGAACTATACAATACAGCTGTTAAGTTAAGAAAATCTGTTTGCTGATTATTTTGTATAATGTTACAAGGGTGACATTTAATTAAAACCCTGTATAAATGAATAAATGATTTAAAAAAAAAAAAACCATCATGGAGATTAGATTGTTTTTGTTTTTAAATTAGTTTTATTTGTTCTCAAATGGTCTTAGTTCAGTTTTGAAGTCAAAGGTATAAAATTAACTACACCAACTTATTTTTATTTCTATCGATAATATTTTTTTTGTCAGTCATGAGGCGCAATTGTTTAACATTTTTATTGCAATAAAAATAAAAATTTCGTAATATCTAAGATGGCCGCTGAGACAAAATACCGATTAAGTTGAAAGTTTTATGCCACATCTACAATACAACTATTAAATAGTTTAATATATTATAAACTTTATGCTAAAAAAATATTAAACTAAAATTACCCATATGACTTGGTAAGCGAAGTATAGGAAGGCCTGTGCAACGGTGGCTGGATGATATTAGAAACTTAGAAGAAAACATCTGGGCAGAACAGCGCAAGAATAGGTGCAGTACCCTGCAGTGGGTCTCATAAGGCTGATGATGAAATCGCTTAAGGCGATAAGGCCGCCCATATGTACGTCATCATAAATTTATCCTTTCATGTATTTCTTTCATGTTGGTGTGCAATAAAGACATTTTATTATTATTTCTTTATTTCTCTTCACAGATTCTCGGGCCTTACGCCCGGTATTTTTAAGGCATCAGTGGGGCCGTAGCCAACACTGAGAGGCCTTTTACAATATTATAGGTACTTAAAATTAAGTAAAAATTACAGATAGAGGATGTTAGGTATATAAAGTAACTATTGCAGACATGGTATTAATATTACAGGCTATTGTGTTGAGTTGTTCATTGACTTAATTAAACTGGTCTATTGTACGAGGAACGGCACCCGCCAGTTATGCCTCATTCATAAAAATTATAGCGAGTGATGACTTGCCACTCACTAAATGGGCCCTCCACAAAAGGCAGCCTAAGATGACGCCGGAAGGGCAACATTGGTGTGAGTGGCTTAGGGTGTCGAGAGGTGTGCTGCGCGTTCTCTGAGCGGTACTAGCGGCGTTATGCCCTTTAACACTTCCACCCTGGAGCTTAGGTACTTAGCTCTTGCGTCTGCCACTCCCGGACGGCCAATCACGGCAAGCCGGGAGGCAGGGGGTCTCATTTAGCCCCCAGGGAATCGGGGTCCGCGGTGACGCCACTCACCGACGACTATTATTATTATTATTATTATGATGATGATATCAATATGATGCATTTTTTTTTTCTACACTCTGTAAGCAAAGTAATATCTATTCCATAATGTATCCACTAAAGCCTATTGTAATACATGTTTATGCTAACTAGGCTCCTGTGACCTACATATCATAAAACTCGTGTATTTTGCTAGTCGGTAGCTGTTTGCATACTAAAGGTTTAGTTGTAAATATAACCCTTCTTACATCGTTTTTCTTTATGTGTTGGATTTGGTACAAACAAAGAATCTATTTTATGTTTGTATGTATAATAAGTATGTATTTAGAAAAGAAAAGTATATAAGTATTATATCCGTTATCTAGTACCCACGACACAAGCATTTGCTTAGTGTGGGGCTAGATAGCGCTGTGTGCAATATATATTTATTTATTTATTAATGATTTTTTAAAATAATAAGAAACAATATTTACACATATTAACACTAATAGAACTAAAAAAGAGTATTTACATCTAAACTAAATTTAAACAATCTACATGTGGTATGGAGCCAAGAACGCTGGCTGCATTCCCACGCTGGATTGCTATAGAAATCCTTTGCGCAAGGAACCAGCCAGCGTTCTTGTCTCTAGTGATGTCAATCAACATTTTATTTAATTTTTTTATAAAAGACTTCGTGCTTTTTCCCCACGGACCAAAAGTTTCGAAGCCAAGCGGTACGAAAATGTAATCAGTCGATAATGATGTATATTTTCGCCGCTTGGCTTCTTCTGCTGCGTCCGCCGCGGCTCCTGCCGCTTGTACTGTTCCACTGAAGCGAGAAGGAGCTAGTGTATCGACGCAAGTTGCGTCCCATACAAGAGCTTTTCCCCGCTCCCAGGGAATCAGTGTGAGGCCATCGGGGCGCTTACCATCGTCACGGACCATGCCAATCGGTTCAAGAACTGATGGTACGTTGACAGTGGCAAGTGCCCGTCTCACTATATCATTCAGCGAGCCGTGGCGGGAGAATCTGCCTGCACTGCGAAGGCATGAAAGTCCGTGGAGGCCCTTCCTATCGACATCGCTACCACATGTGCAACTGTGTTGTTCGACAATAGCAGCTCCAATTCGCAAGCCGATAGCGATTCTGAAACTGCCATTGTCGAAAAGTGTACCGAGGTTGGCAGAAGGGAGGGCATGTAGCCATTGGCCAGATTCGTGTTGAGACACTGCTTGAAGCCTTGCGCGATCGTTGTCACCTATTAAATTTTGTTTTAAAGAGTTAAATTGCTTCTGTACCAATGGAGCATCCCAAAGTTTTTGGCAGAATGGTTCCTTAGGGATGTCAACATTGGTACAGAGAAATAATATAATATAATATAATAATATGCCATATTTATTAATGGCATCACAGAGAAATTGTAGTTTTATAGAAGAAAAAAACTTTCGGAAGACTTGATTACCTCCTTTTTTGGAAGTCGGTTTAAAAATACTGAAAATGATGCAATTCTGGTCGTAATTAGATACGCATTGATCCTGGGCAAAAAGTTGCCTTTTTTGTGAAGGTCTACCTCCACTAAATAATTATCTTAATCGGCTCAGCAATTAAACCACGAATAAGAATACACATTTTGTTGCATTTATTCAATAAATGTGATCTTCTTCTTATCGAATGAAAGTGGCTAACTTTGGTGTCTAGAGTCTATCAAGCCACCCTAAGGGCCTCTTACATGGGGCTTAACGAGTGCCGTAAATATAATATGAAGTAATTATTAATGAAGTACGTTTCATAACTGTAAAATTAGATATAAAACAAAATGAATTAAATACAGTTTTTTTATATAATTTTCAATTAAAAACTGCAGCCAATAAAATTCAGAATTCAGAAAATAAATTCAGATTTCAAAAACCCAACTTTATTCAAAGAAACTAAGCTCATTGAAATTTTAATTAAACATAATTGGATTTTTCAACGGCGGACGAATTGAATATTAATCGAAAGGTTGAAGGCCCATCTGGTTACTTGAACCCTAGAGGAGTATCAAATAGAAATTATAAAGGAGTTTTTTAAGGAATAAAAGTGTAACTGTTTTCACACTGAAACGTTTCATATATTGCGACTATTGGTTGAAAGTAAGTAAGTCCCTGATAGATAATTATAATATCTAAAAACGTAGAACAATTGGGTGAAAATTAAGACTTTTCTGACTGTTATACCAAATCAAGCTTGGCTTACAAAAAAGTTTTTAAATTTGTTAAGAACACTAGCCGAAATAAATTACTTTCTTACATTCTCTTATTAGATTCTTGCTGTGCCTGCGACTTCGTCCGCGTGGAATAGTTATTTTGGGCATTATTTTTTTGAATTTTGTACCGTTTTCGCAGCATACGCAACGGAAGCCTTCAACGATTAATAATTTTCCCCATTTTTCCACATTTCCCATTGTTTCTTCGCTCCTATTAGTTGCAGCGTGATTTTATATAGCCTAAAGCCTTCCTCGATAAAAATCTGCTCAACACAATAAATCCTTTTTTTATATATCGGACAGCTTATGCACCATTGTTATGCGTGAGTATTACAAATTTTAGTATGTTACATACATGAAAAATCAGGCAGACTGAAATTCAAACTCATGCCTGTAATAGATGACATTTTATTATGATAATTTTTTATAACATAGTTTTTGGAACCTTGGGAAGCTCCAAAGAGTCCTAAAACTAGATAAAGGTGAAAAATTGACCAAACTAGCGTGCAAACCAAGTTTGATGTTTATCTAGCAAGATGTACTAAAAATAGTTTCTTGTAGGATCTTCATTGTAGATGATTGATTAATCTAAGAAAACTAGGAATAAATTAAAAGCTAGAATTTTTTTTGACTTTAGCAAGTAACTACGTAAATTACTCAAACGATTTCATTTAACAAACAAAACTCCAAGCAAAAACCACAAGAACAGATCACCTCATAAATCCCTTTTTCTAGAAAAATCTAGAACATAATGAACATATCTCAGCCCATTCTAGAACAAAAACAGCAACAGCCTCGTGTGAGCATCAATCACGAGGTAGCCTACAATATTTTTTCTAGCACTTTCCATTTCTCCCACAAAAATGTCCCACATTTTGTCCGCGTCATAAATTATTTCCAAAAGAACAGATCCGGTGCGGATGCACAGAATATTGCAGAAAGAAAGGTTCGGGGTTCTTTGAAAGGGATTAAACGATTTCATTATTAAAATTTTTGATAGGTAATAAAATTAATTTCGTAATAAAATTAAATTGTATTACTATTATACCAAAGTTCAGTAATGTCATGGCATTATAATAAAAAAAAAACATGCTTCTTATAACTCCTTCTGACGTCTTATTCCACTGCAGAAGTATAAGTAATGTTTTCAATTTCAGGACCGACCGACCCACCAAATGAAGCTATAATAAATAACATTTCTATAATAACCTAATGAACACTTACTGAAAATATGATGAAACTACACTAAAGCTTTACACTTTACACCAGTTTTTAACCTCTACGCAATATATGTTTGTTTGCGTTACGCACGTGAATCAGACTACTATTTAAATATATAAAAAAAAATAAAGGAAATGACAAATGAGATATTGTTTTTGTTTAATTTCATAAGCCGACCAAAATCACAAAAGTTACGACTCTGTTACCTTACTACTCTGTGTTAGGTTCGACGCGTCGAGCTGGAATAACATGGAGGATAGATGGCGTCTGAGCAGGGGCTCTCTGACGGGAGGAGCCTGGATGATGAATGCAGGAATTATAGGGACCTAGCTCATAGATATAGGGTCTTGGCTCAGCAAGAAATGTTAAGGAAGGGATATACTGAACTATGCGTGCAGCCATCGCGCTGTATATATGTGTATAGTACATACTCGTATACATATACATATTATATCATTGTGTTCCTTCTTATATCGGGTTGTGGTGAAATAATACTTGAATTTGTTGCTCTGAAATAATAGAGTATTTATTTATAATTAGAAACATACTTACTTTGTTTACACATATATATATATATTTTAACTAGAACGGGTTTGCATTTGGCCATAGTTTGCCTGATAGTATGCAAAGGCTGTAGTCTAAGATGGAACGTGCTTACCCGATAAGAACCGATTCACTCTCGCTTTGAAGATAAAGGCAAGATTGAGCTGTTGTTAACATTGTTTTTACTTCACGCTCGCACGCTACACGATATGACGGATCTTGGTGATTTTTGTTTTGAGTTTACTTAAGTCTCTTGGTGTGTTATGGTGTCACAAACCAAACTTAGTGATTTTTTGTTTAGAGATAGCATAGGTGTCTTAGAGTATTATACTGTTACAAATTTCTTATTGTCTCAATTCAACGCAAGCGAAGATGGCGCTTAAGTAATGGCCCTTCTGACGGGAGAAGCCTAGATGATGAATACAAGAATTAAAGGGACGTAGGGTCTTGTTCAGGTAAGAAATATTAGGAAATGGACATACGAGCGTTGAAACATAGTGCGTGCAGTCACCTGCCACTATTTAGAAGTAAAATTGAGTTTGTTTTTGTCTGCTATTTTTTATTAGGTATATAAAAGTATTATTGAGTTTGTTGCGGTTTGCTTCTACTTGACGCTCTAAGGAAGCGACATATCAAACAATTTACTATATAACGAACCTGTCAAAATTAAACACAATAAAACAAACATCCAAAAATACATATTTTAAGTTGGAACAACAATGATTCTAGGTACTCGTATGTCCTACCTTTATCTAGATCTAGGTATTTCCGAATAAAGGCTGGTGCCAGTTCCCAAGGAAAGGACCCGAAATCCGTCTTTTGAATTTCGAGAACGTTGAGACGAGGGACGGTGATTGACATAGTTCTGGAAAGGAGAGATCTAGGTCCTATATTTAAATGAAAAATATTTTGCCAATCAATTCAATTTTCCTACCAACTAGTGTTGCAAAAAATTATCGATATACCGATACTACTACTAACAGCTGGAACTTTAAGACCTTTAATTTGTATATAGTTTTATCACAAACACCTTTTTTATCCCAAATTTCGCCATAAGATTTTTATAGCAATTCATTTTTTCAACAATTACTAATACGCAAACGCTGTCAACTTAAAAAAAAACATCCATGTAACATTATTATTTAAACTTTATATCTTGCTCCTATTTAAGTCGTGTAAAATAATTAGCTAACATTGTAAGATGAATGCACTATTGAATGTCAAGTATTGAATAAAACATGCTTGTGATAACACTGAGCAAACTCTTACTATTTTTTTTCATAAACTGAGAGCATTTAATGGCAGCTACAAATGATATACATACAGACACAAACAAATGTATATAAACCTACCTATATAAATTATTTTATGCTAATGGTATATTATGTACTTTGGATGGTAAATAAATATATATCTGATATAATAAAATCAAAATTTAGAAGCTTAGCTAAACTTAAACAAAAACTTCTTTACAAACATTGTATAAATTCTTATACGCACAATGCACATTGTATAATTATGTCATAAAAGATATACTTAAGTAAATGGTTCTCAATATTATGTACAATCCCATTAATTATTTTGTAACTATTCATTTATGAGTAATAGAAATAAAGGCTTTTATATATTTATTTTTATTTTACAAATGATACCAGTATATTGTTATACTGTGTCAGCAAGTACTACCCCAGACATTTAATTCAGCGCAAGGTTTAAAATGATGGACGGAGTCTGTCCTGCCTGGACGAGGGTAACAAATAGGTATGCTAGAAAATGTATGTTTGTATCTGAGATTATTGTGAAGATATTAATTTTCAGCTGATACTATGAAGAGTTATTATGATTACCGACAGATATGTTTGTATTATACATACACTAGATACATTATTGCCCCGTCAATTTATTTGATAAAGAAATAATTTGAAGGGTTGGCTAATTTGATGACATAATTTTTTTTTTAATTTTCATAAGCAAGTGTGGCTCAGCGGTTCCAGTGTATGCTTTTAATTCAGACGCATCCTGGTTGGATTTCGGCCCTACAACGTTGACATGTAATTTCAATTTAAGTGTAGATTTGCATTCGCTTAGCGGTGAAGGAAAACATCGTGAGGAAACCGACATATTTGAGGACTATAATATCCGAATTGTCTCTTCCATGGAAGGACCAAAGCGCTCACCACGATGTATCTGCCAAAGAGAACTCCCCTAACGAATTAATTCCGCGGGGTAGTCACGACCCTCAGTCACGAGGAAATACGACTCAAGAGAGAGAATTTCATATTATATAAAAAAAATAAGCGCATAATTTAAGAAATCACATTATTCCAACAAGGTAGCATATGGTAACTCTATTTCTATATATTCAGTAAAAGAGTTCAATAAGCAACTATATTGGCCAACGTGTTTTTCATGTAATCCCCAATGCATTATGTAGCAGCAATGCAAAATCCCACCTTAGAATCCGAAAATTCCACATTCAAAAATATTCACACTCCAACCGTAAGTCTGTCCAGCGCATACAAAAATCTCCATATCCTTGTAATTGTTCACCCAATTATGTACCCTATTCGGTAAGTTTTGGGTCTAATTTAGTTCGGCAGGAGTTTGGGTGTAATCGTCGCATGAATATACAAAGTGCGATTTGGCAAGCATAGATTAAACGGTTAACAACGCACGGAGCGCACACAGGCTGCTTTGTACTTACCTGTAAAACTGAAACTTACAACCCTTGAATTATGTATGAGTGGGAGTGTGGAGCAATAATATTTAAAAAAAAACTAATATATATATTTATTTATTCTTATCTTCTTCTTAGCGAATAAGAGTGACCAACTCTGGTGTCAAGAGTTTATCAAGCCACCCTAGGGGCCTCTGACATGGCTTAACGACTGCCGTACTATGACAAACAGCCGGGACAAATAATTCAATGACGGGTATTTAAAAAAAAATTGTCGATCAGTTAAATTTATTTTCATTAGGTAATAATTATATTTATTTCAATAGGTAGTCCAAAGATTTATTATTGTCTCTATATCAGACAGATTTTTACAATAACATGTTAACGAACTATATCTAATCACATTAAAGGATTTTATTACAAGGAAAAAAAATGCTCTAGATCAACCCTTTTCCTAGATTAATGTCGAACTTACTTTATTTATTTGAGTATAATATATTTGAAATATCTGAATAACTCAAGATTGTTTAAAAATATTTAGTCCTAGCGTTATTGAAAATATAATTTCAAAAAATAAAAAAAGATATTTCTTTTATATTAACACGAAAAATTACATATAATTTTAAATTAAAAATCGCTGCCGCTCACTTCACCCGCTACCTCCGATACCTCGGCCCGACCGCAAGAAATGGGTGGACTAATTTGCATGTTATTACAGCTTAATCCGCGCGTCTCGTATGCGAGATCTCAACTTGTCTCAACAGGATTTTTCGGGTTACCCCTTGGAACATGGCGGTTTGAAGTCCCGAATTTGGGTCACGGACAAAATTGGAAGGAATTGGTCATTTGCGTACGGTTTCTGTAAATATACATAATCTTTTGGTTTTTGATTTAAATTAGGGCTAGTTATAACGCTATGGTTTTATGTGATAATTGATTTACTAATTTATTAATTGAGAGACTACAATCACATTTGGTTCATAAAAACGCTATGACAGGAATTACAATTCCCACTGCGTAAACATAACACCACTACATTATTACAAACAAACCAACCAACCATATCCCTTTCCACAGAATGTACCTCAAATGTTCAAAACACCAATATCATAACACCACATTTATTTGCTTTTCCCTAAAAAAATCTATTCCCGTACACTGTCAAAAAGGCATTCCTGTGTCGACGATATTTTACCTAATGGACTCCTCATTATGGCAAGAATCATAGATATATAGATTAACGCTTTATTGGATACCCAAATAAAAAAGAACACAACACAAACAAGAGAAAGTTTAAATCTTATGCCACAAATGGCGGCCTTATCGCTAAAAGCGATTTCTTCCAGGCAACCGTAGGATGGAGAGGAAATCATAAAGAACAATAATAGACGGGGTGTACAATAAATCATACTTCATTTAAGAAACTGAGCTTGTTTTACGGAGGGTTTTAAACCATTATGTTCCAGACATACATAGTATACCTGATAAATTTATTGAGTCATTGGTTCATCACTCTTTTCGCACTTTATAATCTCATGTTTAACAGTAAAGCTTCTTGGTGACTCATATTTTACAAAATTTAGTCTTTGTCGGTCACATTATGTCCCCGTTGGCGTTAAAGGGTAACCACGTATTTTAACATGTAGTAAACTTAGTACTAGCATACTGATGGCTTCTTTGATAGTTATTAATCAATTAAAATTATTTGTAAACACCCTTTGAGGGTATATTGTGTTCTTCATGTACCAATTTATGCATTAGATCTGCAACATAACATATTAATGTAATTTTATTATATACAAAATAGGAAAACCTGTACAATAAATAATTTGACTTTGACTTAAGTAACCCAAAATCATAATAATTTACACTTTTAGTGTAACTATCAACATTTCGTCCTGTACAAAAAATGTACGTATTGATACTAAGGAGTCTTTTAGTTTTGTCTACGTATGTCCCACTATTTCAATGTGAAAATATTGTAATGTTTCCCCATTTTGAACGCGGTCTTCGGTCGCGATTTTAAGACTCGTATAGAAGCTATATAGGAGAGTTATGGCCGGTTAGCTGCGTCGATAAAATAGTTGTGGTCGGTAAAGCAGGTGAGTGTATGGGATTTTTCAATTTGTTGTTTACTTTGGCACGTTTAAATTATACGGTTGTTTTGTTCTTGGCAGATAGTTATACCATAAAGTAGGTTTTATTGTGCATTGAGCATCGTATGTAATCTTATTGACAGTATAAAAAATATCAATTCAAACAAGAATTATTAAAATAAAATCAACAATAGGAAAAAATCCGCTTTCCAGTGTAACTAAGTATAAAGTACATAACAAGATTCGTCGTCATTGGATACCGTGTAATAAGTTAATACAAAATTGGTTTGAAAATTACACACCTTCTCCAAATAAAGATTCTCAGACCTATCTATGTACCTCATAAATTCTGCACAAGAAAAATACAGCCCAAAAGAATTAGACGTGACTAAAGGACATACTCCAAAAAGTTATCTCTAAGTAAGATAAGTCAACTCTATTGAAGAACAATTTAAATTTCAACACTCAAAAGTCCTCAGCATAACTGAGGGAACATTTTAATTTGAAACCGGAGAAATTTTCAAGTGCTCTCAAAATATTATTATTCCATCTTTGCTATCGCTGCATCTTTTCCTTCGACCCACAGGTATCTTGTACTCTGAAAATAAGAACGTATTAACAGAATGTCAGTTTTTAGGTATAGTAGAGATGGTTCTGCCGTCAATAAAAAAATTGTACACCACAACAAACGCGTCTGATATGGTTTTTTTTGCACTGTAGCATTATCTGCACACTAGCTGTGCGCGCGACTTCGTCCGCGTGGAATTGTTATTTTAGGCATCGTTTTTATTTTTGCAAACTACCTCTTCAGCTTAATAAATTATAGCTGTTACCCAAGACTTGAACCGTTTTCGCATCTCACACAACGGAAGCCCTGAAAGATTTTTTTTTTTTTTTACGTGTGATAGGTTTACGTTTGACTACAGCCTGCCTGATGTTAAGCATTGCTGCAGCCTAGGGTGTAACACGTTTACCTAGAAGATACCTATTAACTCTAGATTTGAAAACCCCTGGATTGTAGTTCGCAGGAAACACAGCTTCTGGTAAAGTGTTCCAGAGCTTTGCCGTCCGTACAATAAACGTAGAAGCAAAGCGCTGCGTTCGACACTTCGGCACTTCCACCATAAAACGATGTCTACCTGCGGACTTTCTGCTTGTTCGGTTATAAAAGGGAGCTGAGGGAATCAGTTTATGTAGCTCCTCTGCACACTCTCCGAAATGTATTCGATAAAAGACCGACAGACTGGCCACCTTGCGGCGATGTTCCAAACTTTGGAGTTTTGCCTTCTTAATGGTGGTTTTACCTACTAACCTCTTAGCTCGCGTTTCAATCGAATCCAACGCCTCTAGCTGGTATTTTGCTGATCCATCCCAAAGATGCGAGCAGTACTCCATGCACGACCGAACTTGTGCTTTATACAAGGTAAGCAACTGTTCCGGATGGAAGTACCGACGCACCTTCGAGAGGATACCAAGCTTTTTGGCAGCCAATTGAGCCTTTGACTCAATATAGGACCCAAAATTTAATGACGAGGTAAGGGAGACTCCAAGTAGGTCCAGCTGGTTTGTGATTGGAATCGAGACATTCCGGAAAGTAGGGGCCAGGTGGAACGGCCTCTTTTTGGCGGAGAAAAGACACGCCTGCGTCTTAGTGGTAGTAGATGAATAATTTTACCCGTTTTTTCCACATTTTCCATTGTTTCTTCGCTCCTATTAGTTGCAGCGTGATGTTATATAGCCTTAAGCCTTCCTCGATAAATGGTATATTCAACACAAAAATAAAAATTAATTCGCACCAGTAGTTCCTGAGATTAGCGCATTCAAACAAACAAACTCTTCAGCTTTATAATATTAAGTACAGATAAGGTAAAGAAAATGAACGTTTTATTTAATCACGGAATGCTATGCATCTTTATTACCTGTATTCAGCTGTTACATTAACAAATATCTGACGATGATTATGATGATACGTTATAAATAGCAAATCAAGATACTATACGAACGAGAGTAATACTCGTTGACCTTGGATATTTCATTTCAAACTTTAGCACTTACCTACGTGACTTAAATTAAAAAAGAAACGTCAACAAATTAAACTTCATAGAAATCAAAGGAATACTTCCTTCTAACTAAGGCATCTATAAAATTTCCTTACTGGTACCACAATACATAAAACCGATTCAGGCCATTGTTTGCCGACCTATTCCAAGTGGCGCTTACCATCGAGCCAACCTGAATAGCACATAAAGAACTGTAGTAATGAAAGTTTGATCGTTTGACAATTGTGGCGATAGGGATAGGTAGAAGTAATGTATATGTCTTAGTGCGAGTAATTTTGAAGTTTTTTTGTAGAAAGTTAACTACTGTGTCTTTGACTTGATTTAACGACCATACTGAATAGACAAACACGCCATAAGAGGTTAATTGATTTTGATGAAATTTGGTGTGGAGATAGATTAAACCTTAAATTGTTACACAGACTACTTTTATTTTGAATAAATGAGGCTGCAGAACTAGTACCTAAAATAAAACAAACAGAACTCAAACGCAAACTTATTGATGCGTAAAAAAACAAATACCTTTTAAAACAAAGGCAAACCATCCCGAATTCCCCCAGAATGTTAAGGCGCGTATATAAATAAACAAATACATTGTTTAAGGCGGGTTCAGATGTTCAGAAACGTGATTCGATTAAAGTCTCAGATGTGCCCTTGGCCCTTTCTTAATTCATTCGTATGTCACTGCCAACTTGTGTTGCTTTTTCATTCTTTCTTCTAAGTTACGTTTAACTTTTGTAGACATGAATTTTAGATAGAACGCAGTGAGATGTCTAATGTTTAAGCCAGACTTGAACTACTTTTATCTGTATAAGAAAGGGAAATATGTCATCAAAAGAACTATCAAAATATATTTTTTTTATATAAACGTTATTTAAATAGCTTTATGAAAGCAAATTCAGTAAATCTTTAACCAGTGATCTTTTTGTCATGTACGAGAAATAGCTTCAGTTATTTTAAACTGCTATAAATCCGTACTGTATTATATCCATGCAAGGCCAGGCATGATCTCCCCAAAAATTCCACCACGTATAAGAATAGGAATCATAAAATTGGCGAGAACCATAAACGCTTCACCTGACCGGGTCGACCTTCACCTTTGACCTTGAAATATGTCCGCTTCTTGACCTTAGAGCGAGGTCAATTGAATTGGAGAATTGGTCATTTGGCATCGCCAAGGGAAGATTTGGCAAACTCTTCCTGAATATAATAGCATTGATGTTACGCCAATATACATGATCATCTCGTTCGATGTTAGGAAGTAGTAAAATGTTATTAGAGTTGGTTTCAACTTGGCTGATTTATGAAGGACAAATGGAATTTTCTTTCCAACTATCTGTTTAGTTTGTATTTTTTTTTTTTGTAGAAAAGAATTTCTTTATATATTATGTGGAATTACTGTCAAATCATCTAAAAGTTACTCGACCAGTTTGGTCAGGTATAGATCATATTATATATTTTTTGTTGAATACAAGAAGCATTGTAAATCTTAGATGTCCACGGTAGCAAAATACTATAAGTTAAATAAAACTCTTGGACAACATCTCAGAAAAGCCTATCATAAAATTAGTCTAAGTTTTTAATCCCACTGCAAAAGAGCCTATATACGAGTAGAGTGCTCGTTGCATTACAACGTCCAACGTCCGTGGAAGACCATCCTATTGCTTTTATCCAGAAAACAGCTTTATAGTCATGTGTCGTGTCAACTAGGCACTAAAAAAACATTAACAAAGTACCAATAAAAACGCTAAATAATTATCGTAATAATTTAGTCTTCACTTATACCAGTCATACACATAAAAATAACACATCTCTTTAACGCCAAGAGCGATTAAACCAGACGTCTCACCTAGTCAACAACTACTACTCGTTTAGACCATAACGACTGCTATTAACGCAGCTAGCTGCTATTTAAGTTGGCAGTATGCTGCGGTTTTTAGTGACACCACTAAGATGCTATTGTGTTAAATAGCCGGTGAAATTACGGAAAGTGGATATTAGGGATGAGAAATCACAGTTAAAGTTAGTGTCTCATCATTTATTTATTAGGGTACAAAGTACATAAGCAATTGAATATTTCTTTTACAACATTGTCACATTAGGTTGCCCTGTTAATAATTTAATTATGGTATATGTTCTTCAAACCTTTACTAACATAATCAAATAATTAAGTGTGTAAGTTTTATTAAATGTTATGTGGGATGTCTGTTAAGAGTAGAAGAAATAAAAGTCTGTTTTATTATAATTATTTTAAAGGAAAGATGCAACGTTACTAAAATCATCATCATTATCATCAGCCCGTTATCGCCCACTGATGAGCATAGGCCTCTCTTCTAGTACGCCACTCGTCCCGGTTCTGTGCAGATTGAATCCAGGTGCTCCCTGCTGTTATTACTAAAATGAGATAAAAAGTCTCTGAGAAGGTTGGGTATTTAAAGTTTTTTTTAAATAAAAGTCTAGTCTAATGCTACTTTAACTTAGGGAAAGTATTATTTCTCCATAACCAAAATCCAAAACGTTTATTTAGTAAATAAATAAGTAAAACATTCAATATAGTAATCACTCTTTAAAAGTTTTTCACATAAGAAGCTAAGTTTACTAACTTTTCAAACATAAATCTACTTCAGTAAGACTAATGTGTTCCAAATGTACCGAAAGTGTTGGTAACAAATTTCCTATAAGTTTTCCAACGCTAATGCACTTTTTCTAAGTCATAGATATTCAAAACTGTTTCTAAGAAACCCTTTGAATAATTCAAAATCGTTAGAAATATACTAAGTTGACGTGACACGTTTTTTTTATTTGCACCTAAAACTATGTTTATTAAATCAACGGGTACAGAGACCGGGGACAACGGGAACTATTTTTAATATTTTTATTGACTTCCCGCTGTCCCCGGTGACCGGGGATGGAGACTGCGGACAACGGGCACTATTTAAAAAAAAACTACTGACTTCCCGTTAAGCAACCAAACCACCATTGCAGCAATACAGAACGTATCGCCGAGTTGCGTGTATGGATCTAGCTATGTCAATAAAAACACCATGTGGAAAGCCTTGGATTCTGTCTAAGATACCTACCGAAATACTAATAAAAAAAAAACAAACCACCAAGGTTAAGGAACCATATAAATGAATTATATTTCGTAAATTTCATGCTTCAGATATAATAAACATAGGTAGTACTTTTATCCTACAGGCAACATTTGCACGAATTTAGAGACTGGATTTGACTATAGTCAATACAAGTAAAATAAAGTCCTTCTTACTTCACTTGGAAGCCATCTTGGTATCCATCTTGGCTGTCGACCTCATTCTTTTTTCGTGCACGGCAACCAACGCACGCGTCAAGCGCCTAAGCGCAACTTCAAAATTTAAATAAAATATATTCTTTATTATTTTTTATAAGTCACAAGTTTCAACGGATTCAACATTTTAGAATAAAATTCGTTCATTTTTAAATCGTCATAAGATGCCGTAGATAATCTGGGTGAGTCGAAATAATTTCGTATACCGTTCTACCTTCCTGCAAAAAATGTTACCGACTTTTCGAAAGAAAATTGTGCTCAAGTTTTTAAGTGATATAATACTCCCATACCGGGATATAAGTAAATTTGTAAAATCATAAGCTATAACGGATTGAAGATTTTGGAATGAAATTCGTTAAATTTTAAATCACAAGTTACAATGGACTCAACGTCTTGGAATTAAATTGTGCTTTCGTCATGCGCTACCCAAGACAATCTGGGTGAGTCGAAATATTTTCGTATATACCTGCAATTTTTTTTACTGACTTTTGGAAAGAAAATTGTGCTCAAGCTTTTAAGTGATATAACACTCCCATGCCGGGATCAAAGCAGATAACCTTCGGTTTCTTCTCTTCGAGAGCGCTGCACTCCCGTGCCGGGACCAAAGCAGATAACCTTCGGGGTTTCTTTCTTCAAGCGCTGCACTCCCGTGCTGGGACCAAAGTGCAAGAACCTTCGGGGTTCTTTCTTCAAGCGCTGCACTCCCGTGCCGGGACCAAAGTGCAAGAACCTTCGGGGTTCTTTCTTCGAGCGCTGCACTCCCGTGCCGGGGCCAAAGTGCAAGAACCTTCGGGGTTCTTTCTTCGAGCGCTGCACTCCCGTGCCGGGACCAAAGTGCAAGAGAACCTTCGGGGTTTCTTTCTTCGAGCGCTGCACTCCCGTGCCGGGACCAAAGTGCAAGAACCATCGGGGTTCTTTCTTCAAGCGCTGCACTCCCGTGCCGGAGCCAAGGTGCAAGAACCTTCGGGGTTCTTTCTTCGAGCGCTGCACTCCCGTGCCGGGGCCAAAGTGCAAGAACCTTCGGGGTTCTTTCTTCGAGCGCTGCACTCCCGTGCCGGGGCCAAAGTGCAAGAACCTTCGGGGTTCTTTCTTCGAGCGCTGCACTCCCGTGCCGGGACAAAGTGCAAGAACCTTCGGGATTCTTTCTTCGAGCGCTACACTCCCGTGCCGGGCCAAAGTGCAAGAACCTTCGGGGTTTTTTCTTCGAGCGCTGCACTCCCGTGCCGGGACAAGCGCAAGAACCTTTGGGGTTTTTATTTCGAGTCTTATGCACGTCCATGCGGAAATAAAACGCTAGACCTACGGGTTCTTTTTTGGACCCCGCTGAAGTTCCATAACGGGTATTAAGTGAAGGACCGTCTAAAGTTGCCTCTCTTTCTTTGCGAGACAACTTCCAAAAACTTCAGTTAATTTGCTTTTTTAATAACCCTAATTTTTAATGTAAAAATAATTCCTTTGGAATCGAAATTGCTGCTGAAAAAAAAAACACGGCGGCCAGCGTCCACACCTCCGGTCATCACAGTACCGCTCTTGCAGCGCTGCTACTAGACCTGCCTACGCAGTAAGACGTAACGGCGTCTAACCGAAACTCAAGGTTCATTACTTAACTTTGAAATCTCAGCAGTACACATAAGTACAACGCGCCTGTCCAGCAAACAGACCGCTGGAATAATGTCCTGGCTCCCATACCCAGCTTGCACCAGACAGGAGAGGACTCCTGCACAGTAAAGCATCGCCCGCCCGCCGCCTCATCATCAGCAAGCGCTCAATTTGCTCAGACAGGTACAAGTCGAAAGATGGTTATTTTTGTCACTGCTGGTTTAAAGACATTAAACCATTAATTTTTGGCTGAGTTTGTAACGGTCATACAATACTTACTTTTTATTTTATTAAAACCAATAACTCAACAAACTTCAATTCAATAGATAGGTATATCTATATATTTCTTTTAATGAGTTAAAAGGTATTCGAAACGATAGATTTCGATGCCATATCCGAATGTATATCACAAGATGATTCGGCCCAAATCTTATATCATAGTACGATATTTTTGTCACGTATGCTTAACCTCAAGACAATGAATAATTTATAACTTTTCAAAAAGTCTATAAATGTATCTAAAGTGAGAAAATGATCGATCAGCTTTCAAGATGTATCACTATAGATCTTACCTACTTACGATTAAGTCATAAGTAAAATGTTATATTGAAACTGAAATCATCGATATCGATATCGGCGGAGCGTGGTAACACGCTCCGCCTTGTACATTTTCTACTTTTTATATATTTTCTAACACCATGAAAGTGGTGATCCTCTTATCTTAGAAACTATTTTCTCTTAATGATTTCAATTCAATTCAAAACTAACTTTTCAACATGTTTTTACTAAGATCATAATACCTGTATTATTTTTAACTCTGCGCAGCAGTCCGATCGTGTCGTTTGCGGTATGCAAATCACGTGAAAGTACGCTGCTGTTTTCTATGTTAAATTACCTTACCGTTTTATAAATAATTGTATGTGAGTTTGTAAAATTACCTCTATCACGTTAAGATATTTGGCCTTTGTAATTAATTAATTTAGATTTTTGTATAAAAATCGATAATTCAATTTCGATGATCTTTCTTAAAAGCATATCTAATAGAGTATTACAGAGGTAATACTTATGCTTCTTAAGACATACCATGAGTGCAATACCCGACTTTGCTCAATAAATATTTAAACAGTTGTTCTTCAGCTTGTATAGCCCTAAAATGCAACAAAATGAAAATAATAATAAAAAATAAACAATGTGAGCGTAAATTGTTTATAATCAAAGAGCAGACATTATACAAATTAATGAAAGATGCTGTTTTTATATGCCTGCAACGCTAAATTAAGTATTGCTTTTTAATGGGCCCTGTTCATGTCATTAGCAATGATAGAAAAATATTGTGTTGAACTCGTCCAAAATTTTATATATGTACTCGTATATTCAAAAAAGTTCGAAGAGATTATTTAGAAGAATAACAAATATATAAATAATAATAATTGTTAATAAATTACCAATACGAAGTTAATTTCAAAAGTAGGGCCCACATAGTACTGGAAACAGCCTTAAATTGCTTAAAAACCAATAGTAATGGAAATAACTTTTTACGATACCGTATTTCATTATTATTAATTATTTTAAATAAATATATATTTAGATGCTCTTTTTCGGATAAGTATGCTTGATGACGAAGAACATTATTATGTATAGAAATCATACATAAAAATATTTATAGTCGTTTTCTTTTCTAACAAAAAATCATTATCAGTTTGATACACACATATAACGTTTTGCTGAACACAAACGTCATTGCTACTAGCACGTGTTAATAACACTTCTTCTCGCCGAATGAGAGTGGCCAACTCTGGTGTAATCAAGCAGCCCTAAGGTCCTCTGACATGGCTTAACGACTGCCGTACCTACTAGACAAACAGCCGGGACCTACAATTTAATGTAATAGCACTACACTGCTTTGAGCCACACTAATCAAATGGTAGGAACCCAACCCAATTCCTCACCTTGATGAATTCTCAAAACTGTTTGGCAATGGCATACTTTTTTCGCCTCGTAAGCATCGCCATCTTCCTGTTTGTAGGTCAGTCACATGTACATACATATCTATACATACGTAACACTAGTTTCGTACATCAAGACTAATGTTAAAGCCTTTATATTTACATTAAATGTATCTGTTTCTTGGAAACCCAACCTAAACCACGCATAATGTATTTACTTTCGAACGGGGACTATCATGCAGTATGCGTTTACGCCTTTATCTTAGCTTATTAAAATTTCACATTTTTTTTAATGACAAAGCTTTGACGTTCCCATTATAATTTTCTAATGTAATCACAGAAATCTAAATAAACAGGTACATATTTAGATTTCTGTGAATGTAATACATATAAACGACTGTATCACATCACTCCCACAGAGCGCCCAGTCAAGCCGTACATATAATAATGGCTTTCCTATCACAACTTAATATCTTAATACAATGGGACTTGTCAACAGTGATGGATGTAATGCCTCAACGGAAAATTAAATGTAAAGGTTATTAATTTTAAACGATTAAATTCGTACCCAGACACGTATAACTCTCTGTATATTCATCGTTCAGCGTAATCATTGCTAAAAGCAATAAATTGATTAGAATGAAGTCTTCATTCTAAGATCCACGACTCTAATACATATTACTTAGTCTTGTTTGAGATTTTTTGTCAGCAAAGGTTCTAACCAAAATACACAAGTATACCTGGCGTAATGAAACTTCAGACGCATACGGAAGATCAACTACATAATTATGTAGTTTTGGTATAACGATATATTCACGATAATATGAGTCTGTTTTGCTACCGCATTTAAAGGTTTTTTTTGTACCTTTTAATTAGTAAGCAATTTAATATTAACTTTTAAACGACCACATAGGCCAACATCATTTCAACCTATCAGCCAATGGATTAAAAGTCTTAGTTGACAGCAGTCCATGTCTTTCGGATGTAGCGGACACGCGGCTACTTCAACTGGCGTCTTATTTTATAAAACACATGAGAACTAACTCTTAAAGCGGCAGGTTTGATTATCAACTCTGCCGTGTTTTCTAAATGTTACAGTTAGCATATTGTCATAATGTTATGATAGCAATTATGGACACTAAAAAGTTAATAAGTATCTGATATTTATCAACCCACTATCTTACATAGGTACCTAAATAAGTTTGTATATTATTTACTGTAAGTTACCTACTAAATATTTAAATTAATTTAATATTTTTATCTCCTATCTATTGAGAGTATGTCGAGTTATAGTATACTTAATTTTCTCAATAAATGATTGTATATTTTATTATACCATCATTTCTTAAGTTTATTTAACACAAAATTGTACTCTCTAAACATCTACCTATGTTTATTATATCTGAAGCATGAAATTTACGAAATATAATATATGATTAAACGAACTTACAAAGTGAAGTTCGATCAATATTATATGAGTAAGTTTCATGCGAAGATATATACTCCCAGCCCTCCCAAGATACCCCTGACTATAGGGTACATTTTGTGTGCTTGTTTCTATAAAGAATGAGGTCGACAGCCAAGATGGATACCAAGATGGCTTCCAAGTGAAGTTAGAAGGACTTTATTTTACTTGTATTGACTATAGTCAAATCCAGTCTCTAAATTCGTGCAAATGTTGCCTGTAGGATAAAAGTACTACCTATGTTTATTATATCTTCGCATGAAACTTACTCATATAATATTGATCGAACTTCACTTTGTAAGTTCGTTTAATCATATATTGTTAATTGAGTGTTAATTTCATTATTTTAAATATTTGGATAAACTAGTACTTTATTCACTCATTACAGGATTAACTGAAAATGTTTCAAAAATTATAATGATGTGATAATAATGCAAGTGTGCTGTTGTTTTCCACATAACCTTGTGTGAGACTAAAATAGCTGATAAACAGTTAATGATAGATTTGGTAGATTTACAACAGCATATATATCCATTAAAATGTAGCTACTAATTGTACGTTATTATATTACCATTTCCAAAACACTTCTTAAAACTGTCAGTTATCTTTAGTTATTTTTTTATTTATATTCATTACAATTTTCGCCACTTATGCGAAGTTTTTTTATGTTACAGTCCATATTTTACGAGCAAAACTTACCAGAACCATTCATTACAACACTGATTCCAACTAAATACTTCCATTTCTGTTTCAAACTCTTCTTTTCTTTTTAATTGGAAGAACGCCAAATAGTTCCGTCTCAGTGGACTGTGAACGCGTCTCTCAGTACATTTACTTTATTAGATAACAAGGAGTGAAAAAATAAGGGGAGTTTTATTCTGTCGAAGGAATTAAGATAAGATTTTTTTAGTGCAGCGTTCTACGGCGGTAGCTAGAGGTACTTGCTTTTTTAAATTAAATAAATTATTGTTTACTAGAGAGGTACCCTGTAGTGTTATTTATGTAAAATTGGAATTAACAAATCTATTGAATGAATGTTTTTGCTAATTCAAAGACTCATTTTAAATATTGGCAAATCATTTTCTCAATGAATTTTTGATGTGTGGCCGTCTTGAATTTTTATTAATTTTAATTTTAATCTTCCAATTTTCTCTTTTTCATGTTAAATTTGAAATGTGAACTAATTTCTTCCTACCATCATTTAAACTAAATTGTTTTGCTCTCAACAAAACAACACAGTAACTATTTGTTCAAACGCATTGTAGCGTAATAATACTCGAAAGCTCATAAACTAAAACAACAAAAAAGATTACAAAACTACGACATCACACTCAATTTGAAATCAATACATGATGCATGCATGAGTGTGTGAGTGTGTATATTTTTATTTTTAATTAATTTTTAATTAATCCATCTTTATGTTTAAATGATTATCGCTGTTACCAAATAGGTAAGACCAAAAACATTTTGATAAGATATTGAATCAGGCGTTACTTTGAGGAAATCCATTGTAAGTGAAACTCGGTGGAAACGTGTAGTTTTTTTGCCGCGGCGCCTGCTCCTTAACCGGCTTCAAACAACAAACTTGATGGTTTTTAGGTGTCTACATCCATATACCCCCGCCACACCTCTCCTCCTAATCAAAGTGGCCTCCGTGACTCTTAAGATCTTAACAACACCGCACCTTGTGTCTTCAAGTGTGCACCAAGTGTCAAGTTTTGTAGTTTTCCTTCGAGAAGATATTCTCGTCTTGGCGAGATTTCTTCAGAGTTTTATTTACTATGTTTTATCTCAAATAACACCGCACATTGTTGCTATTTCAGAAATAGTTCTATTAACTCCACAAAACGCCATAAATCCCAACTCGAACAAGATAGAAAAAGACGCTGCAAAACCTCAGCGTTGTTAAGGGTGGGTTATAAATAAAATGAAACAATTAGTGCACGCGCCCTCTTAATACATGGTTGTTGCTAATATGAGGTCAGCTTGGCAGACTGCCAGCGATGGGATGTCGGGGACGCACTGGGATCGGCTTTAAGATAGAAAATTTGAGGAAAGAGCAGTTAACTCTAGCGTCGACCAGCTGTAGGATAGAAATTTTCAGATTCAGATTTCAGATTCATTTATTTGCATGTAAATGGGTACATAAATTCATATTGCATGTATGTCATGTATATTTTGATTAAGAGATAACTTTTACTAGCAAACTGAACACCTAACTCAATATTTGTATACAAGCAAGGTATTATTATGTGAAAAAAATAACCATCTACCCATGTCTCCGGAATCATACGTTAAGAGGGGGTCTAAAGTAAAAGAGTCATTAAAAATTTAATGTTATATTCAACAGCTTAATGTATACGCTTTAGAAAACCTATCGAAGCAATTTTCATTACGTATTTTATTATAATATAAAACAAGGTATAATTATGAAAAAAAAAAACATCTACCCATGTCTCCGGAATCATACGTTAATATAAAGTACGTAATGAAAATTGCTTAGAATCGTTTTCTAAGCCGTATACATTAGCTGTTGAATATAACATTAAATTTTAATGACTCCTTTACTTTACCGTCTTTTAATTAGGTGCTTCAATCATACCATTAATAAGGATCTTCATTTGTTAAGATCAAAAGTAATTCTACAAGTAATTTGAATTTGCCGCTTTGTTCAAAGAAACAGGAATAAGTAAGTAATACGGAACTCTTTGGTTTACAAGCAGATAAGGTACTAATGGTCTTAATTAGGTTAACAGGTACGTATTTTATATTTAGAGTGTTATACAAGATCTTCCAAATATTTAAATTAAAATTTGGTGGCGTAGCTTCTAAAACTGATATATGTTAAAAATTATTAGTTTATTTTTTTTGCGTATTTTTTGTAATTGTACGTATTATAATGTTTAAGAGATTATGAATTTTATGTTATTGTAAAGTGTGGCAAAAATTGGATAAAACCTGAGATTGAAGATTGATTCAAATATAATGTGTAAAACGTTGGTTTTGTCTGTTTATACGTATTTTAAATCAATGTCTTTCAATGTCATTTATTTTTAGGGTTCCGTACCTCAAAAGGAAAAAACGGAACCCTTATAGGATCACTTTGTTGTCCGTCTGTCCGTCCGTCCGTCCGTCTGTCAAGACCCTTTTTCTCAGGAACGCGTAGAGGTATGAAGCTGAAATTTATATCAATTACTCAGGTCTACTGTCCCTTGAAGCTGTGAAAAAATCAAACTTCTAAGCCAACGCAATCAAAAGATACAGCCATTTATACCGCAAATTTTCGACACTTGCAAGGGAATCAAAACCTACAGGGTGCTTCCCGTGAACTCAGAATCTTGAAATTTGGTACGAAGCAACGTCTTATAGCATAGATAAAGGAAAAATTACGAAAACCATAAATTTTTAGTTACATCACAAAATATTTAACCTTGCAGGTTTGTACGGAACCCTCGGTGCGCGAGTCCGACTCGCACTTGGCCGGTTTTTTTTTATGATACACACCTTTTCACAACTGTGTTAGCAAATTAATATTTTCAGTGGGTATTATCATTTTTTGTTCTTTTTATCACTTGAAATGAAAGATAGAAGCCCAAAATGTGTCTAACTATTAATTATTTTATGAAAACAAAGAAAACACTAACTTCACCGTCGTTTCCAATCAGGCGTGATGCAGTAAAACGCAAGCTCATTTAAAGTAAAGAAAATTTTATCTGGGATCAAAAACCTAGTACCAATAAATGATCACAATAGTTATTAAAGATCGGGTCCACGCCTATCGTTCAATATCTTGGACCTCTGAAATGGCGCCATAAAATAAGGGATGAAAATAATAGTCATAACTGTAAAAAAGGGTTACGAATATTGAATTTGAATTGTCTTCCACCGCCCCTCACAACGCCCCTGTTGTAACTTGGGGTCAAAGATTTAAAGAATAAAGAAGGATGAAATGGAAAAGATATAAATTATTAATAAAAAAATCAATATTATTTTCATTTGTGTAAAAAATGTGGTTTTATCGATTTGCAATATTTATATTAAATGCTGTAAGAGAATGAGATATTTAATTTGAATTTTAGTTTAATATCACCTTGATTAATTTACAGCCTGCCTGATGTTAATCTCTTATGAAATATTTGAAATTTATAACATGGTTGTATTTTTTTTTATTATAAAATAAGACAAGTATGATAAATAATAACAATGAAAATAATGATGTTATTAGAAAAAACAACATTATGAATTTATCAGTGTTTTTTTATATTTCAGTATTTTTTTATTCATTTTCCTTTCTACTAAAATCAAACCTCCACCTTGCAATTCCGAGAAATTTTCGAGGGACCTCAACGGTTGTTAAAATTGAGTATGCTTCAATGAAGGTTTGTTTTACTCGCCACAAAACGCGTTAGTGCAGAAAACTATTTTTGCAAACGCTTTTTGTATCGAGGTAACATTTCAAAATAAAGTCCCTTTGTGTTTTAAAACTACAAACGGTCGTGCTGGCACTTTTGTTGAGAATTGTTGCTTACACAAGAAAATGTATGCATATTGTATTACTAGCTGTGCCTGCGACTTCGTCCGCATGGAATAGTTATTTTGGGCATTAATTTTTTATATTGTGAACAGTTTTCGCAGCGCACGCAACGAAAGCTCTCAAAGATGAATAATTTTCCCCGTTTTTTCCACATTTTCCATTGTTTCTTCGCTCCTATTAGTTGCAGCGTAATGTTATATAGCCTAAAGCCTTCCTCGATAAATGGTCTATACAACACAAAAATATTTTTTCAATTCGCACCAGTAGTTCCTGAGATTAGCGCGTTCAAACAAACAAACAAACTCTTCAACTTTATGCTTTTGTGCTGGAGGTATTGTTATAATTAAAATGTATACCTTTTTTTAACGTGGGATAGGTTTACGTTTGACTACAGCCTGCCTGATGTTACGCTTACTTAGAAGATACCTATTAACTCTAGATTTGAAAACCCCTGGATTGTAGTTCCTAATTGGTGTTATATAACATGCACAGTAAATTTGTATGAGATTGTCCTACTCTGGTGCCAAAAGTATTCATAGCACCCTTGATGCCTCTTACGAGACTATTTAGTCTCGTAACTGCTGTGCATACAATTATGAAATGGAAGTGTTAACGAGTCATCCGACCTACGGAAGCGTCAAAATGTTATACCACCTTATGATCACAAGCCCAAAACTAATTAAAAATCTATTCGCCAATATGTTTCCTTTTTTAAATAAAGCTTCAAAGGTGATTAAACTTCATCATGGAAAACAAATAAAAACATAAAATAACACTAATGTTGTTTGTGTGTCCCATGTTTCAATAAATGTATTGTATAGTCATTTGGTCACAGTTTAAATATTTCGGGGATAGATTATATTATTATTATATGGAACTCTCTACCTGGAGCCCTGATCCCAGAAAATTATAATCCAGGGGTCTTCAAATCTAGAGTAAATAGGTTTCTTCTAGGCAAGCGTGCTACATCTTAGACTATAGTGGTGCTTAACATCAGGCAGGCTATAGCCAAACGTAAGCCTATTTAATGTAAAAAAAAATTATTACATTATTTAGCACAGTGTGTCTCAAACCTTATCAGCCAACAAATTGATGTCTCGGCTCCGGATTGTCCCGCTACTTTGCGCCACATTTCCAACATAACTCTATACAATGCTTTACGATACATTTTATGTAGTTAACTGTAAAGAAACAGAATAAAAAATAGCAACTAGTCTTGTTACCAGCTGTTATAGATATTTTAGGTGTATATAGACTTAAAATCAAGATTATCTTAGAAGAGTAAAATTTTGGCTTTGATAATAATATAGGTAATTTCTCTGTTGAAGACAAATTTAAATGTAAAAAGCTAAGATTGATTTTATCTACGTATACGGATAAAAAATAATAAAAATGAAATATTATAAATGTTATTGTAAGATGGAACATAAAATTAGACATAAATAAAAAATATGATACATAAGAAGTTTAATGTGTCTAGGTAAGCGTGTTACATCCTAGGCTGCAGCAATGCATAACATCAGGCAGGCTGTAGTCTAACGTAAACCTAGCCCACGTAAAAAAAATGTCACGACCCGGCCCCAACTCAGCATGTGCTGGATGCAAGCATCCAAATTGTATGTGCAATTAAAAAAAAACATCTTTTACACCAGTTAAAATGCAAACCTAATAAAGTGGTTATAAAAGCATAAACGAAACGACTTATATGTAAATAGTGTAGGATTTCAGTGAGGAATGTAGCAGTAGCTTACGTAATACAGGCCCACTGAGGGACCTAGCGCGTGGCACGGTCACAAACTCAAGTACAAAACTGAAATAGTAAGTAAACATCTAGACACTAAGAAAAAAAATTTTGTACGCACTATCTTTTGGCTTAATAAATTATTTTGATTTGATTTTTGATTTGATAAACCTGTGTACTAACATGATTATGTAGCATAAATTTCACTACAAAAATCTCCCAAAACGTTGTCCCTTTTTCCTGAAAACAAAACACTTCTAATTCGTCACCAAAAACCCCCTAAACCAACCTAATTAAACTGCTCAAATTTTACAACACTCATCTATCGGCGTCTTATCATTTGCGCCATCAATTTCATTCCGGAACCTTCCTCGCGTAATCCAAACAAATAGTAAACAGTAAAACCTGCTGGATTGGCCCCGGGAGAGGGCAGTAAATGTAATTGCCGTAAGAAGCAGTAAATGAGAAGAACCAACGACGTGGAATGGTGAAGGATTGGACTCGGAAACTCAACAAAAACCAAAACGTTACAAATGCATATATTATGAGTCAAATGCAAATGTTTATGTGACATATTTTATTTTTGGTGAAAGGCTAATGTATTGATTATTTTATGATATATTACCAAGACTTTTTATTATAATTTTGGTTAGTGATTGATTTATTCGCGTTGTTTGGAAATTTAAAATATCTTATTTCAAGCTTAAGTCTGTAGAGTACATAATCTTCAAAATATATATAATCGCGCTAATCTCAGGAACCACTGCTGTTGCGAATTGAAAAAATATTTTTGTGTTGAATAGACCATTTATCGAGGTAGGTTTTAGGCTATATAACAAAAGGAGCGAAGAAACAAAAGAAAATGTGGAAAAAACGGGGAAAATTATTCATCTTTGAGGGCTTCCGTTGCGTGCGCTGCGAAAATGGTTTAAAATATCTAAAAAATATGTATGAAAGAATTAATACCCAAAATATGTAACTATTCCACGCAGACGAAGTCGCGAGCACAGCTAGTGTTAAATAAGTTGCTTGTTGTGACCAGCAAATTCAACAGACCCAATTATTTCACGTTCGTTTTGATATGATGGTAATATTGTCAACTCTACTATGTATTGTTTTTTCAAGTCCTGTCTATTAAAATTACAATGTCGATGGTAAAAAGCAGTAAATGAGATGAACGAAGTACGGGAGCGGACTTAGTGAGGTTCGTACTTTGGACGCTTAGCAAGATTCGGGGATGTTCTCTATTGTTTGAGGACGTTGTTGAATATTTGAAAAATTATAAAAAGCAGGAAGCAAAAATGCTGTTTTAAAATAACGATCACAAACGTCTATTATGAAAACTTCCAATGAATTTTACCTCATTGTACTAGGTTTTTTAACGGTCTTGTATTGCTTTTAAAAAAAATTCATTTCGTTCAGTGACAAGTCATAGGTATTTGTATTCACCTAAATGTAATATTCTGCACACAAAATTTAAAATTTCTAATATTGGTTACACTAGCATATTTTTTACTGTACAAAATGTGAATTAAAGATTTGCTGGAACTGAACTGCAATTAGTTTAATATATTATATACAATTTTGGACAAATAAACATGATCACACAAACCGAGCTGCGAAAACGGTTCAAGTTGTGGGTAACAACTGTAATTTATAAAGCTGAAGAGGTAGTTTGCAAAATTAAATACGATGCTCAAAATAACTATTCCACGCGGACGAAGTCGCGCGCACAGCTTGTCATGAATAGAATCGCCCAAAGATGTAATAGTAGTGTCGGGTAGGAAATTAGATTACGGCCCAAAATGGCTGCGGATTAAGGCAGCGTGGAGGAAACAGGTGGGATAGGTTGTAGAGAGAATTGAGATGACCCCATACATATGTAGGTAGGTGCGGGTACTATCCATAGTAATGTATGTATAATCGTGTCACTTACATATGTATAGAACATCGGTATACAAACTCATAAATAGACACTGTAACATGATTGTAGCTGTAACCAAATCTCATTAAGCAGTCTACTAATTAACAATCGTCTTGTGAAATTATTGGTCTGTGTGAATCATTGTTTGGTTATTAGTAAGTATCCATCTTAAGCAAAGGTCGAGGTGGTCAGTTCTTGGATGGGTAACCTAAAAGTGGCAATCTATTTTGGGCGCTTCCGTGGGTCGGATGACTTGTCGGATGTTTGTCTAGTACGGCAGTCGTTAAGCCATGTCAGAGGCCCTAAGGGCGGCTTGATTAACTCTAGACACCAGAGTTGGCTACTCTCGTTCGATAGAAGAAGAAGAAATAAGTATGTAATGAGTAATTTACAAACAAAGTAAGTAATTATCTAATTTTACACAATCACTAACCTGTACATACCAACACTTTTTTTTAAATAAGATATTGAATCAGTCGTTACTTTGCGGAAATCCATTGTGCATTAAACTCTAGAGAAATGTATAGTAAAAAGTTAATTCATGTTTAAAGTCGCAAAGGGGCAATCGATGTTAAATAATTGTAGTTTTTAGTTGGATGGTAATATAGAGGAGATGGTATAAGAAACTTGTTTCTTCCATACATTTGATTCCGAGATGAAAGCTGTAGTAAACTAATTACCTACCATCATCATATTTAAAGCGTCTGGTACCAATTCGTTTTACATTACTGTCAACTCGTAGATGAAGACAATTTGTATGATCTGATGCATATGTCTTAAAACTATACATGTACGTATGGGGTATATCTAAAGGGGTAGGTATTAGGTTAGGTTAGGTCTCTAGAGTTTAATGCACAATGGATTTCCGCAAAGTAACGACTGATTCAATATCTTATTTAAAAAAAAGTGTTGGTATGTACAGGCTAGTGATTGTGTAATATAGAGGAGATGGTATAAGAAACTTGTTTCTTCCATACATTTGATTCCGAGATGAAAGCTGTAGTAAACTAATTACCTACCATCATCATATTTAAAGCGTCTGGTACCAATTCGTTTTACATTACTGTCAACTCGTAGATGAAGACAATTTGTATGATCTGATGCATATGTCTTAAAACTATACATGTACGTATGGGGTATATCTAAAGGGGTAGGTATTAGGTTAAGCCGGAATTGGGGTCGTTGGCATCATTATTGCAGAAACCCTTTTTGCCATAGTAATTGCATGAGAAGGTTTATTTTTAGTTCATTTTATGAGTTAGCAAAATGCCTTACAGTTATTTTTTTAGAAAGTAAATAAATAGACTGGTTTTGTTATTTTCTGAACCTATATCGATTATTTTATTTTTTCGTTTTAAATTCATCGCCACTGCTTTCACAGTGCGACAGTTGTAAGACCATGTCAAATGAATTTAAAAATAAAAAACAATATCAGAAATTTATTTTCACGAACATTGTCATACATATTGAATTAGGTGTTACATAAATTTGCTGTTTCAAATATTCTACTGATAGGCGTACAAATATTAGTTTTATGACTATAAAAATATTATAGTTTAGTTCTGTGTATAATTGTTTTTTCTCTCAGTCCCAAACACTTCCAAGTCAGTTTATCCATATTCGACATTAGAGTTAGCCACTCATACAATAAAACAGAAAAAGAAAATACTAAGATTTCTTAAGATACGAAAAAAATACTTTCTCTCAGACTTAACACCTGAGTGGCTGACACGATCTTCAAATAAAAAACCTATCGCAGAATAAAATCTTAAAGGGAATTGTTGAGAAAATCCGATTTCAGCGATCACAGTCGAGATAGCCTTGTGTAATAGAAGAAGAATCTAGAAATATCTGTGTACATCTAAGTGATGATTTGTGTGATATGGCAATTTTTTTGTGTAAGTTACTTTTTATTCTGTTTTTTTATGGTTAGATGATAAACAACATTTCGTCAGATTAGTAAATTATGTAACAGATAATGTAGTTGATCAGTTCAATTCATTATTTGCTTGGTTCTAATTTTTTCGTACCAAAATCAACAAAATTTGGTATGGCATCATAAAATAATCACAAGTTTTGAGATGCGAAACTTTATTTTAAGATATAAATTATTTTGTTAAGAAAATATAGATCATTTATCATAACTCCTTTAACACAATACCCTGCAATAAAATAACAGCTTTGAATATATTTATATCTAATCGAACAATTAATTTCAACTAATCAAAATAAAAAAATAGAACTAGTAAACCAAAACGCAGTAACTAGTATTAATGTATTTTGTAGAAAAAACAATTTTTCTATTGGCAAAGAATTAAACGAGTTGTCATTGGAAATACATCGCTTTGTGATATTAGTTTCGCTTAGCTAGCTATCCGTGACAAGCTTGCGGATTGACATAAATATTATTATATTTACTGTAAAAATAGGAATGTGACTTAAAGCCTCTAATGTTTTAGCCCAATAAAATCGAGAGAAATTGAGAGTTGATTGAGTTTTACTTAAAACCGGAATTTACAAATTTATATTATGTCTTTTGTATGTAATTTTTATTGAAAGATATTGAAATAATAAAAAAGATAAACAATTATATACCCACAAACATAATATGGTAGAAATATAAAAAAATATGTAGGCAAAAAGATTTATGTATTGCAATTTAACGAAGAAGATACGAAACTGACCAAATTTGCAATTTTATCAACTGACTAGCTGTGCTCGCGACTTCGTCCGCGTGGAACAGTTATTTTGGGCATCATAGGTATTTATTTTTGCAAACAACCTTTTCAGTTGTATAAATTATAGCTGTTACCCACGACTTGAACCGTTTTCGCAGCGCACGCAACGGATGCCCTCACAGATGAATAATTTTCCCCGTTTTTTCCACAGTTTCCATTGTTTTTTCGCTGCTATTAGTTGCAGTGTGATGTTATATAGCCTAAAGCCTTCCTCGATAAATGGTCAATTTAACACAAAAAGATTTTTTTAATTCAGACCAGTACTTCCTGAGATTAGCGTGTTCAAACAAATAAACACTTTAGCTATATAATATAAGTATAGAAGTATAGATTTCATTTCAACATTTACTTTTCAAGACATCTGTGTGTTATACATTATATTATTATTCTCTACATTCCGACATTTATTGCACACTTTACACAAATTATAATATCCTATCCATTTCCACTAACACACGTCTCAAATCAATTATACCCAAATAATTCTCCCAAATTTAGTCCAAATATGTAATAATACCGAAAGCCATAACAGAAATTCACGCTTAAACAAACTGCATGTCTAATACTTGTACAAAACAAAACCCCTCAACCACAGACAATAATTATTTATAACTCCTTATTAAAGTAAATGAAACTCGAAAGGTGTGACACACCTAAAAACCACTAATTTTGTTATTTGAAGCCAGTTAAGGAGCAGTTGCATCGGAAATTATATTTCTCCAGAGTTTCATTTACAACGGATTCCGGCACAGTAACGCTTTATTCAATATCATATAATAAAGCACATATACACATAATAAAGCTGTTACCAGTCGGTGTTTGTACATTGAAGATAATTAAAAAAAAAGTTTAGTGGTCTTTCTTTATTGATGCAATAGAACACAAAAATCATGTTTTAAAAAATCTGTTTGTCTGTTTGTCTATCGGTTTGTTTGTTCGTTATAGACTTGAAAACAGCCGAACCGATTTGTCTACGGTTTTCACTAACATGTTAGTGCATTTTTAACTCAACATTTAGTGTTTATTATATTTCATTCGGTTCATAAATAAAAAAAGGAATGTTCATATTAAACCAAGTGGTCATCGATATCCGCTGCCCACAGCCATTTTAAAGTTTCGTATTTGTTAACATATAAACTAGATGGCGCTGTATTATCTCAAAATAATGCGAGCGAAGCCGCGCGCGTCCACTAGTCTTCAATAAAGTTACATGTAAGTAGCGTACAAAAAATAGAGGCCTTAGCTCAGCTCTATTCATGACCTATCAAGTGAATAGTATTTATTGTTTTTTTATGTTTTTAATAATAAAAAGGTGTCTATTTGATATGAATGCTCTCAACGTAGCGTAACACTTGGTATTAATACCGATCTATAATTGAATCCCCGTGGACTAAGATTGATATAGATGTTGAGTGTAAATATGTGACGTCAATATGTAGAAATAAAAACACTACGCACTTATAAAACCAGAATATATATTTTTTTGTTTTGATGTAGTCTTCACAATAGCTGCACACCTTTCTTTTTTTATTTTCGTGGGTTTAGTTGGAATTTCTTTTCAGGAACACGAAAATTTGGAAAGTTTGACAAATTTACGGTAATATCTCCATTGTTGGTGATGAAACCTGTTATTTTAAAGTAAATAGGAAAAAAATGTGCCTTTTATTCTAATTTTTATATATTATATGTTTTATTATTGTAAACAAAGTTCTGACATTGTAATTTTTTTAAGACAAAATTATGCTATATAATATTATAATATATTTAATTTTAATTTCAAGATTATTCAATAAACTTCCTATTCATTGGTCGTGGTCAATCGTCCTCGCCTGGTGGGCCATGCCACCGGACGGTCAGAGGACGGCACGTGATCGGAAAGAAGAAGCAAGCTATTGAACGGGTCACCAGTACGGGCACACGTTTGTACATTATGTGGTGTGTCCTTTTAAAAACACGACATAAAAAATGGAAAAAGTGACAAATTTAGGATAATGCCTTATCATGTTGAAACTAAATTCAATTTATTAGCAATCGATATATCATCATCATAAAACGATGATGATGATAAATTAGTAAATACAATATATATAGATTTCATTTATTTTTACTTGAACGGGTGACTTTTACGGCCTCATCTCTCTATAAATAATCAAATATAATGATATAAATGAACTCGTAAATTCTAGTCTAAAAGATGCATATTATTAAGTTAAGATTTTATTTTAATATTATTTGTTTAATTTTTGTTATAATAATTTTAAAAAAATATATAAATTTTTTATTTGTATTTATGCATGTAAGTACTGGGATTAAACTTATACTAGCATTGTATATTTTTATACTTATTTATAAATAAAATCATTGAAAATATTTAATATTATAAAAAATATATTAATATATAGGTATTTCTACGAATAACAAACAAACAATGTTTATGGTTTATCTAATTGTCATAATTTCATATCAAATCTTACAATAGCTTTCCATAACCGGTTTTTTCTCAGAAAACGTAGTATGAGTTTTAGTTGTGGTCACTAAATGTGTGCACATTTATATTTACAGCTGAAAACCATTACAAGTATTTGCTGAGTCGTTCAATTTATTTGTTCTCTGTAACACAAGTCTTATTTAATACAATCTTACCGTAATTGCGCAGGTAATTAGTAGAAAGTCGGTGTCAATTGCTGTAGTTTCTGGTGCGTTTGTGGATTTATCCTTAATGGTTATATTATTATTTTATTCATGGATGTAGGTAAACCTTTGTAATAGTAAACTGTAACCAAGTAAGTTTTTATACAAAATGAATCGTTTATTCCATATGGCTACAAGCATAATTAATCAAATTATTAACATATTTATCGTGGAATTCTATTTTGGACGCTTCCGTGGGTAAGATGATAGATAAGAAGAAAAATCAAATTATTTCAATATTGAACAACTCTTATTAGATTTACAAAACATAAACACATGAAAGTTTCCTTCCCATGAAATATGAGCTCAAAACATATATTTGCACTGCAAACTCCCAAACCAAGCATTACCATCCCCTAGCTCACAAATCACAAAAACGGTCGACCACTGCCCGTCTACCGTCTTACTGAAAAACACCCATCAAATTATCCCATGTTAAATGGGTCATTCCAAAACTACAACTAAAATAACCAAAGTTTGGAACCATAAACATCATAAATCATAGACGGCTACATATTCTTCAATTCTTTTTATTTCAAAATAATGATCACACCGTAATAATAATGTTCGAATTTCTGATAGTTGATGATTTTTTGCTGGCTCTGTGATCTAACATATTTTTTAGAGAAGGTATATTAAAATCTCGCCAGATTCTCTTATCTTAGACTTTATGATACATCTCTGCCTATATCAGTGACTATATATGTCGCGCCACTAGATTTGTCTCGGCTTGTCTGTCACATTTTTCTAATCAATTAGTACATATATTAAAGAGCCATCACACAAGTTTTGTCCAATTTTTTACAGATATGAAACGCGAGTTTAGTTTATCATAAAAAGTAAGTAATTTCGTTCAAGAATGACCCACAAAAAAACAAATAGGAGTTTATCTGCTCGGACGTCAATGGTTGTAACCATAAAGAAACTCAGACTAAATAACTCAACCCTTATGGTTGCTGAGTGGAATTGATGGGTGGTCCGTGAAATGGACATAATAATGGCTTCCAACTCTAATCAATACAACCATTAGGAAGGGGAATTGTTTGCTTGCGAAAATGAAGTCAGTTATAATACGACTTTAGGTTTATAAATGTTGTTTAGTTGTCGAAATTTTGTTAATAATGCTTTTGTGAGATGACGTCATCTAAGTTTAAGTTAGAATTATATAAAGTTTTTTTTCGCCTGAAATTCCAATGAGATTTTTCAAAATACTAAAATATAATATTCAACATCTTAATAAGAAGATAAAAAATTCGTAATTCTCCAATTACATATATCCAAAGGCGCCCAACTTAAAAAATCCTATGTGGCTGCGGTCGCAGCAAATAATTGAGAGGCCAAACAAATGCCAGAATTTAGCTATAGTGGAAATAACAATTTAACGCTCAATGTAGGTACATATTTTCGTGCAATTTTGGCTTTGTAAAGACTTTTGGAATAAAGCATTCTAATCATTTGATAATGTTATGTTATTCCTAAGAGTATTTGTTAGTTTTTTCAAAACTTTTTACAACACGGCGAGTTATCATATTTTTGACAGCAGCTCAGTATGAGCTTATCCTGCTAAAGTTATTAGCTTCCTTTATATCTTTGGATTTTTTTCTAATAAATTAAGAAAATTCCTGGCAAAAAATCCCAACTCACAAACGATTTATAATACTAATAATTTTCACAGCTTGACTCGAGTGAGTCTTATTCATTTCAAATATAATATGTTTCTACCCGCAATTTATGTTTGTGTACGGTTAAAAGTGTATTGCTGGTGTCAAAGCAAACACAAAGATCACAAGATTTGTTACGGTAATAAGTTATGTGTTTAATGATTTCTAATTAATAAGCTGAAAGTTTTATATAACATTATAGTTGAAAAACGATTTTAATTTGTTACTGTATAACTGCTAGGACAATTATATACACTGGCCATGTTATCTACTATAAGTTACCACGTAATAAAGATATTTTGAAATTGAAAATTGATTGATTTATAATACATCTATTACAAGTTCAAAGCTAGTTATTCAACGGCGCAAGTGGGCGGTCGCAGCGACTAATTGAGGCTGTGCGGCCTCGTTAATGTTAATGACGGGTCGAGTGTCATTTCACAGAGTGTGTACGTGATTCGGGATCGAAATTGAAGTGCGCTTTTTGCTCTTTGGTTGGGCGCATTTGGATTTTTTGGTGAAGCTGACGAGACGCTTTTTGGTGATGGAAATGGGTAAGGGACGTTTTATGCGATTTCAACTGAAATTTGTAGTTTTGGTGTGTTTGTTACTAAAAGTTTTTTTTTTAATCGGGTTTTGTTCTTGACCACAGTCTGCTTGATAGTAAGCAAAGGCTACGGCCTAAGATGGAGCGTGCTTACCCGATAAGAACCGATTCACTCTCGCTTTGAAGATCACTGGATTATAGTGCTTTTGTAGCGTGTTTTTTTACAAATAATAGTTTCTTTTCTTATTAGTTTTGTTTTATTGTAAACCCAAACTGTTGATTTTGTTAAACAACTTGAATTTTACATCAATATAAATAAACCAATTCTTTTGTAACGATAGTCATCGAATGTTTATATTTTGTAATCCTCATCATATAATGCATCATCTAATCTAATGAAACATGCAATTTTCTCTGAATACCACAGACGTCATTTTCGTAAATATCTCATCCTGAGAAAAAAATTCAGAATATTTTTATTAAAATATGTAGTTAATTAACTTATATGTATATACAGTTTATTTACGAAAAAAAGAACTAACTAATATAAACATATAATTCACAAGTAAAAATCACAAAAAAACAAAAATTTACAAAAAAATCAGCACAACGTCCATGTTGTTGCTGTATTTAAAAAATATTACATTTACAATCTTAAAATACATCACTACGCAAAATATCAGACAATTCTTACAGTCAACCCACCTGTCTCAAGCCCAACTCCCAAAGGTCCCAATAAATTACCCGGCAGTACGTCAAACCAATTTACTAATCGCACTTTTACAAACCCCGCGACCCATCTGATCTCTCCACAGTCAGAACTTAATAATTTATTAGGGTAATATCGTCACAGTTTGATAATTCTCCATTTTTATGGTCGAACCTCCATAAAATTTATGTCCCCGTTATATGGGTTACTCTCTGCCTTCGATCATATTATTGATATTCTGCCATCGTTTTAGGATGTGTACCTTAAAGTGATGTTAGTGCAGTAGGGTTATTCTGGGGAAAATGATTTGATGAAAGGATAATGTTGAAGTTCAATTCATTATTATCGATTTATACCTAATAACTTCTTATTACACTAACCATAATATCTGTAAACATATCGGCAGAATATTTGATGCAATATTATAATTTTAACATCATGACACTATTATTACAAAAATTCAAAACAACAAACGAGATTCTTATGTGCAATAAAAACTGTTATGACGCCATGAAATACAGGTCTGGTAACACAACTACATGTCCTTTTTTCTAGATAATTCTCACAATATTTTAATAAATTTATTTACCTACTTATTTGATCAATGGGCGAGCAGCAAATTGCTGATGTGCCCATCACACTGTGTCAAAATTGTTTTATATAGTCCACACAAAGTTCAAAATTATACAGTCCGCTGTAATTTGTAATTAATAAAAGAGAATTCATAAGTTATTTTTCATAGTAATCGCCTCGTTCGAAGGCTATTATACGGCTACGAGTTACAATAATTTTCATATGAGAGCATGCCGCTTTTTAGCCCAAAATCATGAAACCTTATAATATATTATAAACATATTCTAGTCTAAAACTATCACCTTACTAGCAAATGAGATATAAAAATCAACCCAGTTTTAGTGATAATATATGAAATGAACTAATCATACTGTATAAATCTTGTATTGTGCATATCATGTGACCTTTCAAAGGGAATGGTTTATCTCTGGCCGGTGCGTTTATTTTGTTGACGTGAAGCCCGAATCTCCCCTTTATACCTTTTGTGCGGAATACTGATAAGGTTTTCGAATGTTAAATAATTATTATCTAATAAAACGGGCCTTGAGGCTGTGATCCGAATCAAGGCTTGAATTCTGTAGTGGCTTTGTGACATGTATGTATGCATATAGCTATTAAGTAGGTATATACGCGCGTGTAAACCGCCCGGACGTTCGCCAGGTAGCGGGAGGTGCGAGACATGTGTGAAATCAGGAATAAAGAAACTACAAGTGTAATATGGCGTTTCATTGTTAAAATCTAAGAACATAGCATTTTGGCGACGAGGATGTCTTCGTTTTTGGGAACGATCGATAGTTTTGACCACAAGAGATCGGATTGGGACGTGTTTATAGGCAGACTACACCAGTTCTGCAAAGTAAACGCTGTAAGAGAAGATCACAAAGCCGCGTTGCTCCTAACCTATCTTTCGGAGGAATCGTACCGGATCGCACGCAATGTAGTATTCCCACGCGAGCTTGAACAATTATCGTTTGCTGAACTAACGAAAGTTTTAGCTGAGTACTTCAAGCCCAAGCGGTGTGTGTTTGCAGCCAGATCGGAATTCTACAAAGCTGTTCAAGACCCCGGCGAATCTGTTAGCGAGTGGGCTGCGTGACTTCGGGGATTAGCAAGCCATTGTGACTTCGGTGCCGTCCTGGAGACTGTGTTACGTGATAAATTTGTTCTCGGTCTCATAGACGGTCCAGAACGGGACAAACTATTTGAAAAGGATGCTGCCCACTTGACGTTTGCAAAAGCGTTGGAAACCGCCGAGTGGGTGTCAAGTTCCATGCAATTGAAGCAGTCTATTAAAGAAGAACCCATATTTAAAATAAATGGGCCTGTGCAAAGGTGCTATGCGCACGGTTCCGGAGGCGCTGCAGCCCCGGGGGCGCGCGCGGGCGCGACATACGGGCGGCAAGACGGCGCACGGAGCGCCGCCGCCGGCGCCGGCACGGCTGCGGGCCAGAGTTCGTGTGAGGTGTGTGGATTGAAGAACCACCTCGCCGACAAGTGTAGGTTTCGCCGTTACAAATGCCAGATATGTGGAGTTACTGGCCACCTGAAAAAAGTATGCAAACAAAAACTAAACAAGGTCGACGTGGAGGATAACACGCCGGAGGAGGACTGCCAGGAGTGCAAGCTATTCAGCATGAGGTACGGCACTTATGATCCGATAGAAATAGTTGTAAGTATTTGTGATCACAAACAGTCAATGGAACTAGATTCAGGGGCAGGTGTCACTGCCATCCCAGATACATTGTATAAACAGAAATACTCTCAATATCCGTTATCAACTTGTAAGTCTAAAATGTGCTTTTATAATGGACATAAAGTAACACCAGATGGATATTTTTACGCTGATGTGAATTATGACAATTTAACTGAGAAAATTAAGTTTTATGTAATAAAAGGCGGCGGTGCCCCTATTCTAGGAAGAGATTTTATGCATAAATTTAACTTAGGAATTATGCCTCTGGATAATAAAAATATCACATTATGCAACAACAACTCTGAATTAAAAACAATGTTAAGTGATTATAAAGATCTTTGGAGTGACGGTTTAGGCAAGTTTAATAAATTTACAGTAAACTTAAAGTTGAAAGAAAGTGCTCGGCCAAGATATTTCAAACCTCGGTCAGTCCCCTTTGCATTAAAAAATAAAGTAGAAGCTGAGTTAGATAGGCTAACGTCTGTTGGTATTTTAGTCCCGGTAAGCCATTCAGACTATGCAACACCAATTGTTCCAGTTTTGAAAGATGACGGAAAAGTTAAAATAGCGGGTGATTTTTCAGTTACGCTGAACAAAGACTTATGTATCGATAAGTACCCAATGCCGCGCATTGAAGAGGTGTTTGCAATGCTGGGCGGCTCTCCATTGCTTGTTGAAAAATTGCTGGTGCATTTGCTAGCCCATAAACTAACCGCGTATATTTAAACAACCCGCGCGTTGTACTAATGGTTGTTAGCAATTGTGACTCTTCATCTAAGCAAAATTGATTATAGGCGTTACTTAGGTCTAGCTTAGTATAAAGCTCCCCGCCGCCCTGCATTGATAAAACACAGTTACCGATTTCGTTTGAAAACATTCAACAAGAGACGGCAAATGATAAAACGCTACAAATAGTCACAAAGTACATAACAAAAGGTTGGCCGCGGAAAATAACATGCAATAATGTGCTACCATATTTTAAATGCAAAACAGATTTAGAAGTAGTGCACGGTTGCCTGATGAGAGGTCACAAAATCGTTATTCCTTCAATTTTGCGACAAGAACTATTGCAGGAAGTTCATAAGGCTCATTTTGGCGTGGTGAAAACAAAAAGCATCGCACGAAGTAAAATGTGGTGGCCAGGTATAGATAAGGATATTGAGGTCACGGTCGGCGCTTGCAGCGCGTGCGCAGCCACGCGGCCCGCCCCGCCCCGCGCGCCGCCCGCACCCTGGCCGCGCCCCGCCGCTCCCTGGGAGCGCATACATATCGACTACATGCAGGTTGGCTCCCGGGTATTTTTGATAGTAGTCGATGCACATAGTAAATGGTTAGAATGTCTACACATGCAAGGCGGGCTGACAACTAATGAACTGATAAAAAAATTAAAATTATTATTTTCAATGTTTGGATTGCCTGAAACCGTCATGTCTGATAATGACCCTAAAATAAGTAACGACATGTTCAGTGAATTTTGTAAAAGTACAGGCATAAATCACTTGACCTCACCGATTTATCACCCGTGTAGTAACGGCCAAGCAGAAAACTCAGTGAGAACTTGTAAAAAAATGATTAAATGTATTCTTGCGGGCTCTGAAAACATGCATTGTAATCAAGTACTCGATAAGTTACTGAATTTTCTATTTGAATACAGAAACACGGTTCACTGTACCACCGGCGAGTCACCCGCTAAGTTAATGTTTAACCGGAACTTGCGAGGAAGACTCGATCTAATTTTGCCACCGAAATCACACGAACGGGCCACCGGTGATACCGTGAAACCTAGTAGGCATTTCCATAAGGGACAGAAGATATGGGTTAAATGTTTTGTATCTCAAAAAGCAATATGGAAATTAGGTCACATTGTAAAAGTGCTAGGGAATCGATTATATAATGTGATTGTAGATAACATAGAAGTTAAAAGGCATGTCGATCAAATCATGAAATACACGGGAGGTCAAGCGCCTCAGATGCGTCATCAAGGGTCGATTCAAGCGGAGCCCGATAGTACGGCGGGAGGAGAAGCGCGCGCCCGCAGCACGTCACGAGACGCGGCCGCGCCGCCGCCGCCTGCCTCGACCCCTGACAGCGCGCCTGCGCCCCCGCGCGCCGAGGTTATTGTTGTTTCCTCACGAGGTGGTCGTTATGACTTGAGACCAAGAAACAAAATTGTTAATTATAAAGTTTAGATATTAGTACATAGGTATGTATATTACTGTTTTGTTTGTTACCAGGTTTGGTTGCTAAAGGGGGAGAGATGACATGTATGTATGCATATAGCTATTAAGTAGGTATATACGCGCGTGTAAACCGCCCGGACGTTCGCCAGGTAGCGGGAGGTGCGAGACATGTGTGAAATCAGGAATAAAGAAACTACAAGTGTAATATGGCGTTTCATTGTTAAAATCTAAGAACATAGCACTTTGATATACAGAGTTAGTAGACTAGTTTAAATCTTTAAAAATACTTTAAACGTAGATTATAAATTTACTTTTCTTTTTTAAAAGTCCCATCTAATATTATATCTAAAGGTGAATTTTGAATGTAGATATATGAACCTTAATTATTTTTTTTGCATATGTGTTCAATGTTAAATCACAGCAAGTGAGAGGCTTTAAATGATATGTTTTTTTTTATTAATCTATAGGTACCTATACTCCTAAAAAAAAATAATAAAAAATGATACGAGTATGTTATAATATACATAATTTGTAGGGTTAACGGTTTGTTGTGTTCGCAAGAGTTTACCGAAGTTAACCAAATTTTTACGAATTCAGTCTTCAGATGGATGATTGTAATGCTATATTTTCATCTGAGTACGGTGAACGTATTTTTATAATAAGTATTGTTCGATAATTTGTTGACACCAGAGATCACGAGTTATATACAAATATGGATTTTTTTTATTTGAATCACAATTTTTGAAATTTGCTAGCCACTTTTAATATTAATGGTCCCGATAAACATACTTTGTGTTTCACTTCATTTATAGTTTTAATTATATTATTACTAATAATTATATCAACAAAGCGTAATAACAAACACTAGAGCCAACCACTCAGCTCTGAACGTAAACAGTCGTCAACTTCACATTATGGCAACACTTGAAATATTTCAGCGAAAAACTTGTTATTTTTCTTTCTCTCACCAGAATTCAATAACATCGTCTGTTTACCGTCGCTGTTGGCTTGAGAAGCGAGGTGGGAAATAAATATGGAAAGTGATATTTTTATCATCGTTATCTGCAATAGTTTTTCCTATATTTAATGAAACTTAAGTATCAATATGTGAACTAAAACGGTTTTCACTCACGTGTGATTCGCGTTTGTTGTTTACGCGTTTCGGATGTTATGACATCCATCTTCAGAACGTACATAAATGTTCTAATGTGTTCATAACCGCGACTGCACGCAGACCAATGTACATGATAACTTTATACTAGTATTTTAGTGGTACCCTATTCTTTATGAAAATTATTTAAAAAATGACACAGCTTTTTTTTAAATCCTTTATACGTAATTCAGTAAATTTAATAAATTTTGAATACAAATCAAGCATTTTTTTAAAATTAGACATAGAAATAAATTGATCTAGTCTTGTTAGGTAATGAATATTCACATATTTAATAAACTTAAGTTTCGTTTCTTCTCAACAGTATTCAAGTTTTCAAAAAATATATATACACAACATTATTATTTCATAAAGAATCGTGCAAACATTTTAAAACACTAAACGAAAATTAAGTCTAAGAGAGATCATGCAATTTCTAATCCACACCCACTTCCTACTAATTTAATTAATTATTTCGACCTGCAAACGAGTTGTTCTTATATAGGTACGTATAATATAATGTACAAAACACTTTGTTCTAGCTTTCATTCCCAACGAAGCACGTAATTCTAATAAATTAACGTTTCGAGGATCGTAAATAAGGGAATATCCTTCTTTGTTATATGATGCTTAAGGCTGTACTATGAAGGTTGTATATATGATTATATTTATATACTTACACCGTGTTAGTTATTAAGAAGGTCAAGACCACTTACGAACAAGGGAGATATAGAGTTTTTTTTTACGTAGGATAGGTTTACGTTAATGATGCTGAGCATTGATGTTAAGCATTGCTGCAGCCTAGGGTGTAACACGTTTACCTAGAAGATACCTATTAATTCTAGATTTGAAATCCCCTAGATTGTAGTCCGCAGGAAACACACCTTCTGGTAAAGTGTTCCAATTCTTTGGCGTCTGTACAATAAATAACAATAGTTGGGCTGATTCACGTGTTTTGAGAGAGGCCTATGTCCAGAATTTAATGATTGTATTCTAATGAAGCGAATGTTGTGAATGTGGTTTACTCAACGTACCCGACAACCTACACGTTTACTTTATGTATTCTTAGGCATACCTCACATCCAATGTGACTCTCAAATTAAGATTTAGATTTTAGGCTATACTAAAAATCTTTTTAAAATTGCTTCACGTTAAAATTTGAGGACATTCGTAAAAGGACTTGGGAACCTTCAACTATGTATGTATCTATGCCCCAGGGAGTCAGTATATATTCAAGGTGAGTATAACTAATACAATAGGGTTCAAACCCTTTAAGAGGTTAACAACAAAGAAACGAATAATGACAAAAGTCACCTTAACAATAATTGACTGTCGTACTAACAGTTTTACCAACTAAATTTATGGGCAAATAAATTTGAACCTAATGTGATATAAAAGTTTTATTGTAATGTCGAATGCAATAACATTAAAAGCCATTTTTATAATAATCTTACCTCCATTTCGTAATTTAACTCAGTTTAATATACATACAAATATTTATTTACATTATATTTCAGATAGTTTTTATCTTGCATTCTAATTTGTTTAAATAATAATGTATGTAATCACACTGTTTCTATAACTAAGGTAGGTAAGGAAAATACATTCCCTAGTGATAACTCAAACGCTAACATGCAAAAAACCCAATAAATAAAAACGTAAATTGACACTTTTAAAACATCACTTTATACATATAATTAGTGAATTAATGTCTATACACATGGGGAAGTGGTGCCTCTGAGATACAAGCCTAGCTTAATTCAGAGGTTCATAATTAAAATGTAGCATTTAAATTTATTTTAGTTTTATGCTGATTATCTTAGTCTTAAGGCCTAAAGCCTTCATATACCTATACTTACGATTATAGTGGTCAATTGCACTGGAAGTCAAGCAACAGACATTTTAGGGCTAAATTTGGTTTTTGCGAGCCATAAACGGCCCTTAGCCGTAACAAAGATAAATAACTAGTCAAGATCCACCATTGGTGGACTCGCCAAGGAGGACTTTAGCTTCAATTTTTGCACAATTAACCCTAACAGCTTATAAAAAAGTAAATCATCTCGAGATTCAGCAATGCAATTCACAAGTTGCATCCAGAAGTGCCGAAGCATTCCCCACTGCATTCCCTGCTATATGAATCAGTGGCATATGTTCGGTATGCAATATTAACGTGCCACGTTCACTGCTCTACGTGATTTGAAGATAGCTAGCTCATTAGAGTTGGTAGATGTTAAGACATACCTTCATGTCATTGTGTTAGTCATAGCATGGTAGAAATTAAGCCATGTCAGAGGCCCTTAGGGCAGTTTGAAAATTATCGACACCAGAGTTGGCTAATCTCATACTAAGTATAAAAAGTGATTGTGTGATGGTATGTTGTCTGAACAATAAATAAATATGATCGGAAAATATTTATTTTCTACCATATAAAAATAAGTCGGGTTTTCCTTCCTGACGCTATAACTCCAGAATGCACGAACCGATTTCCACGGTTTTGCATTCGTTGGAAAGTTCTTAGGCTCCGTGAGGTTTTTAGTGAAGAAAGTTTAGGAAAATTTCAACAGAAAAACGGGAAAACAGGGAAAATCATTTTTCACATACAGCGCCATCTCTGATACATAGCATGTACTACAAACCAATATTTTAAGTAGAAGCCATCTGGTGGCGAAATGGAGTTCGTCGGGTTTGCTAGTTATCTTATAAAATAAAATCAAAAACTAAAATTACATATCGTAAACAAACATTAACAACAAGGTAAACAAAAACTGAATAAAAATATCAAGCCAAATGTAAACTGTATTCAATACCTGAAATAATTGTTTTCTCCATACTTATTGCTGATGTTTTGCTACTATAACAATAACTCAAATTTACTCGAGCTTAACATAATTGCACTCTGAGATACACTATTTGCACTGTTACGTTTCGTGCGAGTCTTTGGAACTTCCACCATAAACCGGTGACGCCCTGCTGACTTCCAGCTTGTTCGACGGTGGAATGGAAACGGAGGAATTAAATTCAATTATAACCCAGGGGTCTTCAAATCTAGAGTAAATAGGTTTCTTCTAGGCAAGCGTGCTACATCTTATAGTGGTGCTTAACATCAGGCAGGCTATAGTCAAACGTAAGCCTGTTTAATGTAAAAAAAATACATAAAAATAAAGATAGCATAACATAATTAATTTGAATAAAACACAGTCTGATAGTAAAAAAAACATAGATACACAGAAAACGCAATTAAAAACACAGACGGATTGCAGAGTTAAAGTAAAAATATTGTACCGTGACCACATTTTAACCCTATTGTTAAGCTTTACTGTAAACAACTTAAACAAACAATATTGTCCCAAAACATGTTTTCAAAACCTCACCAAACCTTAGCTTTGGTAACAAACAACAACAAAGTTCAATCCATACTGGTCTATATACGAACTACTATCAACTTCCAGTGTAACCAGACACGCACGTCCCAAGATCTGCCATTCATCATATTAATTAAGTTCCAACTTAGTCTAACTGAGCTTTAACTGAATGAGTGCAATTCTGTTAAGCTCGAGTAAGTTTGAGTTAAATTACATGCGAAGACAAATTGGGTTTTGAACACTTTTTCTTTTGTATTAAATCCTTAGAAAATAATGACTCAAATATGTGAATATTTCATTATTATATTTAATATTTCATTATTACTGTGTATCATTTTTAAGATGCAGTATAAAATAGTAGGTAATAATAAAGCTGGAACAAAGTTTATATTATTAAGCTCAAATTACTAAAAATTGTATTTCCCGTAGCATTTGCTACGCCGTAGCAAATTCGTAGCACTCGCTACGCCATAAAAAGGGTCATTGACAAAAAGTAATGCAAAACAAGCAGCAACGGGTTTTTAATTTCCTATTCAAACAATTATAACTCAGTTATTCCAATTCCGGTTTCCTGGTAGAGTTCGCATAAAAACAGGGTTTTTACATTTCAATGAAAACTTTGCTTCAAAAAGGCAACCGTACTTACAAATGAAATGAAGGCACTTAATTACATTTTTAACTCATTACACTTCTGAGATAATTTATTTATCATGCAAAATCAGCTCTATTTACTAAAAGATAAGAATCAGATTTGTATAACTGCCGTATCGTTTCAGAAACGAGCTAAGAGAAAAATATATGAACAACCATTAAAAAGTTATGCCTTTGCAATAAAAGCACCGCTGTAGCCAATTTAAGAGCTTATTTTTTTTAAACTATGTCCAATTTCATGTAATTTATTTCCTGTTCCTTTTATTGTGTTTTCTCATTGAATTGTTAAGAGCTTATAGCAAATAGTAAAGTGTAAAGTGCAGAATACTCAGTATTACTAAGATACAATATACATTTTAGCTCTTCAAATATCTTCGATTTGAGAAGGCTTACATTTACATGCTTCGATATATGAAGCTTGAGTTACATTTTACAAAACATTGTCACTTTGTTTTGCTTAGTGCCAATTGAAAACAGAAGAGGGAAGATGTTTGGCCACCCTATACGACATGACGAATTTATAAAAAACATCATGGAAGGAAAATTGGAAGCCCGAAGAGGAAGAGGAAGGCCGAGAAGATCATACATGGACCAAATAAAAGAAAAGGCGGGTGTCATGTCGTATAAGGAGGTCAAGGAATTGGTAGAAGACCGGGAAGGATGGCGCATACTCCACAGACAAGGGCCCAGCCCTTAGATTTATGATGATGATGATGATAGTGCCAAATTTTATAATTATAACACAATATCATAAATAATAGCATCGAATTTTATTGTTCACCACGTCCTTTAAAATCATTTATTTATTCCTCTCCATCCAATGGTTGCCTGTAAGAGATTGCTTTTAGCAATAAGGCTGCCGCTTGTGGCACTAGAGTAGTTTATGTATGTAAAGTTATTAATTTAGTTTTTTGTGTGTGTGACAGTAAATAATTATCTATCTATCTATTAATAATTGCTTGCTACATAAATTTATATTACATATTTTTTTACTTTTACAATCTACAATCTAGCACGCTTGCCTAGAAGAGACCGGCACCGAAACTCTCGACTTGAAGACCGACAAATTATAGTTCAAGGGAACTTCAGGAGGGAAAAGGAAAAAGAGTTCCACAGTTTGGCTGTTCATAATGATGAAAGTCAAAGCAAAATGCTACATAAATTAATAAAAAAAATATCTCTATATTAATCAAAGTATTTATAACAAAAACCGTAATATAATTCGGAACATATTTTACGAGCGATTGCTCGTATTTCCGTAATCACATTTATTTACACCGACAGGCCTTTTGAACGGGCCCTTTGATCTAAAACGATATGTTTTAAACATCGATGATTTATTTTTGTTTGATTTTTATACAGGGCAAGTAATTTATGAACATTAAATATTCATATATTATCCTTCTTTCATAAGATAAATGTACTAGTTATTGAAAACAAACAAAATTATAGCACAAACATTACAAAAGACTTATATAACGAGTGCTACTACTGGAGGCTTTATTGCTAGAAGCAAATTCTTTAAGGCATAACGATGTTTAGTGAAATTGAGACATGTGTGATTAATTTACTAATAACACATAGCACATCTGGGAAAGGCAATCGAATGCGATCACCAATGTTGACCAAAGGTCGACGCGGTCAGTCCTTGGATGGGTGACCAAAAATTTGCATTCTATTTTAGGCGCTTCTGTGGGTCGGATGACACGTTAAATTGTAGGCCCCGGCTGTTGTCATAGTACCGCAGTCGTTAAGCCATGTCAGAGGCCCTTAGGGCGGCTCGATAAACTCTTGGCACCAGAGTTGGCCACTCTTATTCGATAAGAAGAATAAGAATTTTACTAATATCATTTTAAAAAAACAGATATCTCATATGTAAACAATAAAAGTTTAAACAAAATAGCCAAAACATTAAAACAAATCGGCTATTGTGAACAATATTAATGAAATAAAGGTTAATTCGTTTAATCACTCATACTTTTTAAACTGACAAAGGGACAAACAATCACATACTCACAAACAAAATAACAGTGCAGGTAAACAGAAAAACAAGTTTTCCAGCGCTCTAGTGACGGGAACAATATATCTAGCTCAGACAGTTACATTACTGAGTTTTACACTCGCTTGTACATCACTAGTTTGAAGCACAGATTACTAGGTATTAGATACCATATCAAAACCAATTTAATCAAAAACTTTTCATATTAATATTGTTTGTAGAATACATTTTATTATGGTTTAGATATATTCTCAAACTCTTTCTCTCTCTTTAATTCTTATTTTTTATTTAAAATAGAGATTAAATGTGGACCGAGTATTTTAAGCAATTAATGTGTAATATTCTAAAAAAAATCTTGAGTTTTGAGAATGTCAAAAAAAACGCAATCATGGGAACTTTAACTAAATTGTATGCTTATAATACACTGATAATTTAAACAAATCATAACAGGATTTGTTCATTTTCTCCACCAAATTCAATAATAAAATTTAAATGCCCTGTGTACACTGTACATATGTAGTTCTATGCAAATTGCGCAAAATGGCGCCTTTTGTTGCAGTTTGAAATGTAATAAGAATAATGAACTTTGTTGGCTGCATTTTTATTTCGAGATTCTTTGGTTTTGTGTTATTGTCTTAGTGGTAAAAAAAATAATGAGTGTTTGATCAACACATAAGTGGTCTCTTGTTTTCTAAATAATTATCAATATTAGACATAAAAAGATCTAATCCAATATCTATATAAGTAATCCTTGTCCACACATGTCTTGCACAAAGCCTGGAGGTACGAGTAGTTTTCACACGTGCGGCGGTGCGTGCCTTGTGATGCAGTTCTATGCATAAATTGTGCAAAATGGCGCCTGTTGTTGACGTATGAAATGAAATTAGAATGTTGAACTTGCTTGGCTGCAATTTTGTTCTAGGTGGTTTGGTTTTTTAAAGTCTGTTTACTACACTTCATATTCATGGATTTGTTAACCATAATACTGATAATATGAGTTTAATGAAAGATAAGATGGTATTTAAGTGCTATTGGTTTTAGCACTATCAATATTAGAAAGAGACATATAATTAATATTGTAAAAATGATAAAAAGTTACTTCGTTCTACCACTTATCACATACATGTGAAGTTACGAAAATTTATACATTAATGAAGATAACTTACTTAAATTCAAAACATAAACATGTATAATATATATGTTTATATATTATATACCTATCTGATAAAATTTATTTGTACAGAAACTTTTACATATAAGTTCTACTTACATATGTCGTAGGATAATTCGATACTTCGAATCTTCGCGGAAATCCTAGGGGTTTTGCGAAAACGCGGATAATTAGACATAGGCGAAAAATTATCTGTCCTGTTGTAGTGCTAGTGTTGGACTCGAAGTCACTTGTCTGTGACAGAAGGTAGATTAGGTTCGTTAGGTTGCTTTCTACCACGCACATGCGACGACGAGCGAAGCGAGGAGTAGCCAAGTCCTGTTGTAGTGCAAGTGGTGGGGCAAAAATCCTGACTTTGTCCAGTAAGATTTGATAATTTTTCGCCTATGTCTAATTATCCGCGTTTTCGCAAAACCCCTAGGATTTCCGCGAAGATTCGAAGTATCGAATTATCTTACGACACATATAACTTACTAGTGGGTGCTCGCGGCTTCGCTCGCATTAAGAAGTAAAACTTGCATCCTCATTTCACCCCTTTTAAAGTGGGATTTCCAAAAATCCTTTCTTAACGGATGCTTACTTCATAATATCTACCTTCATTCCAAATTTCAGCCTGATCCGTCCTGTGGTTTGGGCTGTGCGTTGATAGATCACTATATCAGTCAGTCAGTCAATCAATCAGTCCTTTGAGTTTTATATATATAGATAATCCGTCACTTAAATTCCCATTTTACTCTATAACCACACTCTATTTCTATTCTCAGTTCATTTTATAAAGCCCTCCTTTTAACGGTGCTATTTAAGAATTTCACAGTAAATTTTATTTACCTTGCTAGAAATTCTCTGCTCCCTATCATTACAGACTCTAGCTATTTTCGTATTGGAGACACGAGTGAATGTTTTCGCTCGGTTTGCAGCTTCCGAGCCGATGATAGAAACAGGGATAGAAACAGATAGATGTGCCATACAAGATTTAATTTTATAAAAAAAACAAAATTTTAGGTGTGTAGTTCATCCTAGTATTAGAGTTTTCAAACCACCCTAAGAGCCTTTGACATAGATTAACAACTGAAGTGCTGTCACGGACAGCAGAGATTCTACTATTTACCCTTTTACAAAATACTTAGCTGGGATACACAATTATATCAATCATCATCATCATTATCCATTACCGCTGTTTTGCCTCTGCTGGATATAGGCTCTTGTCATGCATTATTACAAAGAATAATAGATCCTGATTTTATGAGATGTTTCTTAAAAAACCCACCTTAGTTTTTTTTTTATCTGGAGTTTGTGAACCGACTACAAATTGAGAACAATTACTATCAAACACTTTTGTCTCATTTAATATGACGTAAGTAGTGCCCATATCTATCTGATTTGTAAAACATCATTGTTGATACGTTTTATTCTGGTCCGCTGTTGAAGCAATTACGTTAAGAGCAATGAAGTTTGTCCGTAGATGTATTTGTGCAGCGTACTATTCGTGTTAGTCACACAATACTGATATGGTGCCTTTGTTAAAATGGGAAGTCGGTATTTTCTAGTTTATGATTTATTTTGCCAAACGTTAAACCTATTAAGCTGGTTATTTATTGTAAACTTAATATAAATAATCACGGCGTGCTAAATTAAAACCTGTGACTATTTTCACTAAAATTTAAAAACAAGAGAAGAAAAACTAATCATACTACTTTTAACTAGGTACTACAAAAAAAGGAGCACTAAGAAAATCTTTAGAAAAGCCTAAAGATAAACTAAGTGCTCCAGCCCACTACCAGAGGACAGCGTGCCCAGCATACCACGCTGGATGACAATGCTGATACGTCGAGCCAAAGAAAGACCAGCATTTTTTTTTTTCAATTTTCGCTTATTTCCAATTAAGTTTAGTAAAATGTAGTTATGTGCTTGCGTGGAAATCTATAAATAAGTGGTAGGCTATTATTTCAATATATTTATATGACCATGTATGAAAACTATAACATAAACGGATGAGTTAAAGTTTTCATATAATATATTATTATGTCTTGATATCTTGGAAATGATTGCTCAGCAGCGTGGTGTTTTCAATGACCATAATAATGAGTTTATAATTTAAAGTCAAGTCAAATTTAGGTTTTTTTAACTTGTCTGACAAAAATTTCATTAATTATCCTGGATTCAATCTGCTCAGGACCGAGACGAGTGGTGTACTAGGAGAGAGAGCTATGCTCAGCAGTGAGCAATATCGAGCTGATGTTGATGAAACTTTATACATACAAACACGTATTCACATGAACCCGGTAACTAAGCCTAACAAATATCAATAAAAGTACGGAAGCCAATGATTTGTTGAGGTATAAACAAGAGACTCGAGACAAAAGGTGCTCTTTTTGCGTAGATTTATAAATAGATAGAGAATGGAAATAAGAAACTTTGTATGTTAAGAGATAATATGATCATATTTTTTATATAAGCAATTCTTTTAGGAAATTCTAGATAATAAATAAATAATAAATTCTTATGTGGATGTTGTAATTTTAGATTAAATGTACATAGCTATTATTTTTTAGTTTAGTGTTTATACATTGTTTGTGTGTTTCTTATTGAATATTTATTTTACTGTATATTTCTCTATACATTCTGTATATATATGTATGTAATATTAGTTAGTTTTTTTGTCTCAGGAAATATTGCTTACTATTTTACACACGAATAATGTTGTGAACTAAAACGTGTAAAATTGTAATGATGGTTCCCTACTTGTACTTATTTTAGTACTAGTGCAAAAACCATCAAAACTTTAAGGTATTTAGAATAAATTCTTAATAATACTAAAAAAAAATCTTTAATTTCTTTTATATTAGTTTTGGTATCACTCAAAACATGAGTTTTTCTTTTCACAGTCTATTCTGTGAAAAAAAAAACAGCATTCTGCAGCGCCTGTGACGTAGTCTGATATTGAATATCTCGTTTTTACCATGCTCCGCTTCAATATTCTCCTTACGGAAGAAAATTAAATTCAGTAGCAAAGCAAGTAGGAATAGATGGCACTAGGGAGGAACCACTGAACGATCATTTTTTTCGAATAAGAAAAATATTTGATTACTATCGAAACCCAAATAAACAAAACACTATATTGAGTATATTCAAATTCGCAATAGCCCATTTCTAAAGCATCTTTTGACAACCACTTTTTGACAATCTTTTGATACACTCTCCCTTGGATTGGCTATTTATCATCTACATATATTTATAGACACTTAACAGACTTGTTATATATAGCAGTATTAAAAACGAATCTATACTTATATTATAAAGCTGAAAAGTTTTTAAGTTTGTTTGTTTGAACGCGCTAATCTCAGGAACTACTGGTCCGATACGAAAAATTATTTTTGTGTTGAAGAGACTATTTATTGAGGAAGGTTTTAGGCTATATAACATCACGCTGCAACTAATAGGAGCGAAGAATTAATAGAAAATGTAGAAGAAACGGGGAAAATTATTCCCCGTTGGCTTCCGTTGCAAAAAGGGTTCAAGATATCAAAAAAATAAGTATGAAAGAATTATTCCTCTTGAAATGATCTAAAAAAATGACCACAACAGTATATGTCTATATTTTAAGATTAACTCACTAAAACCGTTTTTATGGTAATAACTATTCTACGTGGACGAAGACGCGCGCACTAGCTTGTCATTAATAATAAAAAAGTTCATATTTTTTTAACTTAAAATTGGCTCATCTCTAAAGCGTTCTTTTGACAACCGCCCCTATAATAGCGTCTTTTGATAAACTATCCTTTGGGTTGTCTATTGTGAGACCTCGGTTCAATAAATCGCCTATTTGCTGAGTGGGTCCCACTGATTGGGCCTGATAGAGGTTTTGGTGATTTTGTATCGATTCAATGATACCTTCCGACGGTGTATGTGTTTAAAGGAATTTGTTATACGTTGTATTATGTACCTACTTTTGAGATTATTTGTACAAATACGATATAACTTTGAGCTTGTTCCGCAAATAAAAAAGGTTGATTATTTGTGTTTTACAGGATATTATTATTTAATTTATAGTTTTTAACTCAAAGGTGACTGACTGACTGACTGATATAGTGATCTATCAACGCACAGCCCAAACCACTGGACGGCTTGGGCAGAAATTTGGAATGAAAGTAGATGTTATGACGTAGGCATCCGCTAAGAAAGGATTTTTGGAAATGCCACTTTTAAAGGGGTAAAATAGGGCATGCAAGTTTTACTTCTCAAGGCGAGGGAAGCCGCGAGCACCTACTAGTTTATATTAATATAGAACTATGTATAGCATATAGATATTCAGGATTTGATTGAGCTGTGGGTCAAAGTATGACAGAGGGTCTTGCATAATATCAACTGGTTTTTAACGATTCCCAACAAAATAACAAGGTTACTTCTACTTTTCAATCACATGTGCTTTTAACAAGGCAACATTTGCAAAATTTTGATACTCAGATTAGTTTCCTTGACTTTTTAACAGCTAAACTATTTTTTTATTAATTTAAAATAAATATAATTATTCAAGAGTTAATTTAGCCATAATAACCATATAACATGAAGGTAAGTACGTGCAAGTGTATAGATGGAAATACCAACAGAACAAAACACCTCCGGCAGAGAATGGCCCTCGTTGTTGATATCCTACACCCATTATCGCTGAGCACTGTACATTACGGAGATAGTACCTAACTACTAACTATAGTGAGAACACTGCTATATATACAGGGTTGTTTTAAAAGTAAAAAAAAAATTTAAACTTTTTTTTGAGACGGACAAAAAAGGAAACAGGACTATTTCAGAATATCTAAGTAATAAACTACAAATAACAAGGGAAATATAGCGTTTTTAGGCAAAGATAATGTAAATGTTTAACGTTAACGTCACTGTTACATTGGCAAATTTAAAACAGTTTTTTTTTTAAAACTATTTTTGTTTATTTGATATCTGATAACTATTATCGCTAAGCTCTGTACATTACTGAGATAAGTACCTAACTACTTACTAAAATGAAACACTGCTAAATATACAATTATTTATACAAGGTTATTTAATAAAAATAAAATATATGTATAGAAATACAAAATAAAAATTTAGTTCACGTAATACAAAATTAAATATTTCTAAGTAAGAATATTGTATTTAGTTATTGCAATTTAAATTACAACACGTCAGGCATTTTGTTGTTTCTGTTTGTAAAACTACATTAATTGAAATTGAATATTACGAGTATTATGTATAATGGAGTATACCTATTAAGGCTGGTTACTGGCTGCAAGTAACATATGTACAACTCAAATATACCTATATATTCTAGCAGTACAATTTATAATATATTTTATATAATATGACTGTATTTAAATGAAGTGTTTTTGCCAACAAAAATATGCGAATAAATTTATTTTCAAAATCTTACCATGAAAAAACGAGATGGCTATGTTTTGCATTGCTTAAAAATACTTCTTATTTCAAATTTAAAGAAAAGGGTTCAGATGTAGTTTTTTTTATTTGTAGTCGAGTCTACTAAGACGAGATAAGATTACCAATGTACAGTACACATATAAAATGCAAACCAATGATTTGTAACACAGACATTACAGAATAAATAGCAGCAGTACGTCTAGTTCACATTGTCACGTACTGAACTCAAGCCCGGGAAATATTATGTCGCCCGCTTGCAAATAGCGTGGAAAATGCAGTGGGATTTATTTATCTGGATTATGAGAAGAATCGAGAAGGGGATTCGTAGATTTTTTATTTTATTTTATAGCACCGTTACATAAACAGTTAATGGAAATATTTAGATGTGATTCATCATCATCATCATCAGCCTGCCTGTAGTATGCGATTACCATTGTTAATTTATTGTCAGCGTGGTTGGTTTTTGGATGGGTGACCTTATGGTGGTATTATATTTGAGCGATCCCGTGCGTTGGATGATTCGTATAGGTTCTTGATGTTTGTCACAGAATAAGAGTGGGTTATAAGTAGCACATATTGTTATTATAAATACTCGTATTTACAGGCATGATATTTGTTTGAGATTTAAATCGTCCAAAGACAAATTGGTCGTCTTACCGGGCTAGCATTGCTCTTATATCCATCAAATTATAATAATGATTCGCTGCTTATGAGTCAATAATTGCTTAAATTGGTACCTGCGTGCACATATCTTCACTAGTCAAACTTGGAACTCAGAGCTTACAAAATCCTCTCCTCTCCTTTAAAAACTAATCCATCGATCTTTAAATCGGTCTCTTATCTAGCAAGTACGCTCCATCTTAAGCCATATCTTTTGTTTTCGTAGGCCAAACTATGTTTTAGTGCAAACCATAGTTTGACCTAGAAGCATTGGGTACTGTTATACAAACTAACTTACTGCTTATTTTGCCTACTGTGTCATCTCGTCCATATTGTTGCAGTAATCCAACATCTGCTATGATAAAGCACCAACACAAAACGACGGCTTAAAGTTTTTAATTAGTTTCGGAACATGTAAGTCGCGCTACGGGTTTCAGGGTACACTCAGTTGCACAAACATAAAATACTTATTGCTTTTGTGAACGAATGGTTACATGTATTTCTGGTTAAAAGTGAAAATATTGAACTGATTTTTTTTGTTTATTGCTATAAATACATAAGTATGCTAAAAAAAGACTGAACAAAAATGATCTTATGATTGTTAAGTACCTATAAAGATTTTGTTATTTATTTTCTTCCTATACCTATATAATTTTATAAAAAATAAAACGGGTGTTTCCTGTCCGGTCACACCCCCCTTGTAACAACGAATAAAACAGGTGCTGCTAAACTTTTAACTAGGTATATCATTACGTATCAGGTACCTAATCATAATCATCATTTATTCATAAAGCCATTTTACACGTCACATTGTATAGTTGTAAATACTAGATAATAATTACAGTACCTAGATATTTTTCTTCAATTATTGATGGAATTTCATTTTTAACAACTTAAAATACTCTTATACAATAACTTACATACTTTACTTATTTTTTTTTGCGTTTTGCCTCAACGTTTATTGTACAGATGGCATAGCTTTGGAACATTTTACCAGATGGTGCTTCTTCGCCCAACAATCCAGAAGTCTCCAAGAGCCAAGAGGTATGTATCTTCTAGGTAAGCGTGTTATATCCTAGGCTGCAGCAATGCTTAACATCAGGCAGGCTGTATGTAAAAAACAAGTTACAATATCAACATCGTTGCTTTAATATAATTGAATAAAAATAAACTGTTTTTTTCAATGACATCCGTTAAAAAAACTATTCCATTAACAAAACGTCGCTGACTGTACACTGGACAACTAAGCCGTCCTGACTCATTTGAAAGGAAGGTTTGTGCATGATTAGCTTTGTACGAGAGTTTAAGTACAGTTTTATCAGTCCAGTCACTGAAAAGTTACAACTAGGGTAGTTGTAGTGTTTTGTAGTTGAAGGGGCGAGCAGTGTTTGTAAGTAGTTATGGTAGAATTGCAATAAGACGAGGTTTAAATGTGACATTTGAGATATAGTGGTATAGGTATTTTTTTTTACTAGAAATTTTTGCACGTGGCCATAGTTTGCCTGATAGTAAGCAAAATCATTGGCCTTAGATGGAGCGTTCATTACATTTAAATGTACATTTTCATTTCAATATAGGTACATTTTAGAGAATTAAATGTTTTTGTATTGATGGTCGATTACGGAATGCTGTTTGAATTTAGATAGATTGGGAGGAAAAACATATACCTACTTGTGTGATTATGATTTTAATTGATTAGAATAAAGACTGTTATGAGTTTCCTATTGATTGTGTTATGTATTTGTAATAATGTGCGGATATATGTTTTAAGAAATAGACCAATTTTGATTCAGTTTTTGAACGTACCTTTAACAAACAGCTTACGAAACAAATAAAAACATAAATTTTGTACTTCTACTGCATTTCCTTAAATTCACTTACTATATCTACATAAATATTAATCTTATCCTGCCATTAAGACCAAAGTAAAGAGCAATTCACAAGATAGATTAACTTTTAAACTCTACACTATAACCAAACCTGTCCCATACCATTAGCTAGAGACAGATTTAAGGAGCTGAGCAGACTTATAAATTTGCCTTTACGATCGCGAAGAAAATTTGAAAGTCGGATTTTCAAATTGGAATGCGGTTACCTGGTTTTAAGAACCGATTTACAGTAAATCTTTTTAAAATTATTCCACTTGGATTGCGTTTTCTTAAATACTTTTCTCAATTGCTGAGTTTTAGAACTTTATTAATTTATTTCCTTGTCGACCGATTAAACTGGAAAGCGTTTTTAATAGTTTTTGTTTGTGAAGAAAATCTAATATGAATATATCGTTTAAATGTACATAATTCCTCTGCCTTCGAATATTATTTTTTTACTTTTAAAACGATTACTGTGTTCTGTGTAAGTAAGTCAATACCACTAATTTATATAAAATATGTTACCTATTATTAATCTTCTTACAGAATGAGAGTGGCCAACTCTGGTGTCGAGAGTTCATCTATTTGAGCCCAAAGGGCCTCTGACATGACTAAACGACTGCCGTACTTTGACAAACAGCCGGGACCGACTTAACGACCACGACCAATGTAAGCGCCTGAAACAGAATGCAACTTTTTGGTCACCCATCCAAGAACTGACCGCGTCAACATTTATTTATTTATTTTATAATGGCACACAAAACAGAATGTGTTCTTAAATGAACTGAATATACATTTGCTTAACATTGGTAATTAAAATATACCTACGTGATATATAATTAATTCTTTCTAACTAAGTACTTTTTACACAAACACTCTCTCTCTCCCTCTCTCTCACACACACACACACACACACACACACACACCGCACACCCACACAAATCCAAATGCAAATATACACAGCAGGGCAAACATGTTCATATATACAGATAAAAATGATATATTCCTTCTTCTATTATTATTATCTTATGATGTCCATCGTTTTAGTTTTATTTACTTTTAATTGTATTTGTAAACCATCCAAACCACTTGGAAGAACCTGTCCTTTGCAACACAGTTCCAACTAAAGCAAAAGACAAAATCATGTAAATTATACAATAAGGTTGCTCAAATAAAAAAAAATACTTTACTTTACTTTCTATCCATTTCATTTAATTAATCGGCTAACAAGTACCCATTTCTCCAACATTCACCTAATCAATTAGATTAGCAACTCTCAAAGGCAATAAAACACTTTAATCGTATAAATATTCTGATTGCTAAACACAGACTCCATATGAGAAAATTACCACTTCATTTTTGCTTTTATTGATGGCGCCACATGTTTTAGGAACTCTGAGAAAGTCTTACAACTTTTTAGATTCAATTTCTTGCCGTAGTAAAGTGTAAGTTTGTAATCGAATTCTTTCTTTGCAGTACAATAAATAAGGTAAGGCTCTGAAACAGCCACAGCTGCGGTATTTACATTTAAACAAGATGAATGTGGGAAACTTTGGAGTTAGTGACTGTTGAATATTGTCAATATACTTAGCTTTGTGCATAAGAATGTATGTCACAGTGTAATTAAGTTTTGTATTTTTATTAATAAATTTAAATGAGTACTACTTTGAAATTCTAATACATTTCCATTTCATAATATATGTATTTATTGGTCTAAACTTACAGAAGACTTTGTGGTGTGTCCTATTACAAAAATATCTTAAGCTAAATTGTTTATAGAGTTAGTTACCTTTTAAAACAATTATAAGTAAGTTGTTTTTTTTTATAACAAGTGCCTCCAATTTTGATTCACTTTAAAATGCTCGTGGATACTAGGCTCAATATTTTGTAATTTTTTTAAATCTATTCAGCTGTTAAGTACTAAGAACATCATTGTAATTGCTGTGCCCGTAAAAGTCATGCCACGGTCGATTTTTCTGGCTTCGTGTCTGGTGATATTGTTTCTCTAAAGAAGAGTCATATCTGAAGACAGCATTGCACAGAAATACAAAAACAAAAAAAATATTTACTTGCAATAAAATCGGGCAACAATAAACTTCGTGAAACCTCTGACCTTGTGCCAGTCGTGAGACTGCGTTACAGAAGAAAATATCAATCACATTAGAGTAGAAAAAGATTCAAAGATATTTATAGACCTTATAACATTGCGCTACAAATAGGTACGTCATATATTACAACTAGCTGGTGCGCGCGACTTCGTCCGCGTGGAATAGTTATTACCATATAAACGGTTTTAGTGAGTTAACCTTAAAAGATAGACATATATTGTTGCTGACATTTTGTTAGATTATTTCAAGAGAAATAATTATTTCATACATATTTTTTTGATATCTTGAACCGATTTCGTAGCGCCCGCAACGGAAGCCCTCAAAGATGAATAATTTTCCCAGTTTTTCCACATGTTCTATTATTCCTTGTCTCCTTTTAGTTGCAGCGTGATGTTATATAACTTTCCTCGATAAATATTCTATTCAACACATAAAATATGTTTGTGTTTGATAGAACATTTATCGAGGTAGGCTTTAGGCTATATAACATCACGCTGCAACTAATAGGAGCGAAGAAATACTGGAAAATGTGGAAAATACCGGGGAAAATTATTCATCTTTGAGGGCTTCCGTTGCGTGCGCTGCGAAAACGAACACTTTTATTAATTCAACCATTTGTCACGTTTTTGTTTGTTAAATTTATTATGGTATTTAAATGTGTGTTGTGTTTTTTTTTAAATGTATATGGATGTCATTTCGAAATAAATGGCTTAATTCTATTCTAGTGCCACGCGAAATGAATTTTTATGTTTTTGTTATATGACCTGTTTTTCGTACGCATTCTTTTATAGAACCTGCTCTAATGTGATGGAAAGGTAATTCTAGCAAATGCTCCGAATATTTTCTTAATCCAATCTGAGAATGACTTTCGTTTTTCAGAAATAAATTGTTCGTAAGAACGCCTCATCACTTTAGTAGGGATGTTTTGTATAACAACACATTTTGCGAAAGATTTTGTAAAAAAAAACTTACAGAACACTTGATAACCTCCTATTTTTGGAAGTCGGTTAACAATAACAGCCTTAGCTGTTTGTCATTATTTTTTGCATTACGTTAATAACTACATATGTCATAAAGTAGCTCGAAATGATACACAAACAAATTATTTATTGAAAAATTTCAATTTAAGCAAGTGTGGCTCATCTGTACCAGCGTCTGCTTTTCACCCAATGACTTGTACTTTCAAGTTATGTGTGGATTTGCACTCGCTTATCGGTGAAGGAAAACATCGTGAGAAAACCAACATGTATGAGGACCATAATATCCGAAAACAAGTGTCTTCCGTGGAAGGACCTGGGTGCCCACCACGATGTATCCAAGCCAGTGCCCAAGAAAACTCCCTTAAGGAATTAATTCTGCGGGGGAGTCACGACCCTCAATCATGAGGAATTGCGACGCAAACAAGTAAAAACTAATAAATGAATTGAACAATTACATTTTTATTTCAACATTTACATGTATCCAGTATTACACATATTATATATCTTATCCTATCAAAATAGTATTAGTGAGCAAACTAAACTTCCTCCATCCAAATCAATACAGGATCCCCATTAGCGATTTAATTGAGCTACTGACGATGTTACGTTTGTGTTCAACCAATCATATGGCTGGTTTTTATATACTGTTTAGTTAGAATAAAGGAAATTAATAGATTTTTGAGTAGTTTTTACTGTGAAATAACTCTGTGATATTATTTAAAAACTAAGGCGGTTGTCTGATAAATAACTAAAATAATTATTTTTACTACGTCTGCATCACATGAAACGAAATAATATGCAGGGGTCGACTTTAAAATCCTATAACTTGCAACATCCTTGAATGCGACGTTGGTGAAAAGATTCATGTGACAATTTAAATGACAATATGCAGATGTGTTGTTATACTTTTCAGTAATATTGAATACTAGTGCAAGCAATTACACAAATCCAGGAATTCTGTACAATATCATCGACATTGCGTGGTAAACGACAAGCCTTGTTACACAATGTTTTTTTCTCTTAAATTAATTAATTTTTGCTATAAGACCAGTGCTGATTATAAAATGATAAATAACTTTATTTACGATTTGTAGCTTAAAATAACAGAATTCTGTACGTTTTGAGAGGGTTTACTGAACCTTACGCTTAGTGTCCTAGGTGTAACGTGTTATAACAGTGTATCCTACTGCAGCAACATTTATTTTACTTACTCTTTACTGCAATCTCCAGTACTTATCGGGTAACGTTTCGTCATAGATCTTAATAATCTTTAACTATCAGGCAAATTATGGTCAAATATAGAACCCAGTTCATAAAACATTTTTATAAAATAAATAAATAAATACATCAGGACATACATATATAACACAGCGCCATCTAGCTCCATACTAAGCTTTCGCTTGTATCATCCCTATACACGTGTAACTCAGGTAAACACACATTTTTATTGATTTTTTTTATAAAACATGTTTTTGTTTAGGTCAGTTGGTTTAAAACTGAAAGTGAACCATGTAGGTATTTTCAAAATTGTTGCATTAGATTAGTCCATCGTAATCCTATGTCGTTGTACAATCTAACCTGCCTACACCGGGCCATTAGTTAGGACATATTCCAAGGGATTGATCTATTGATATTGCCTGATCTCCGTTTGCTATGATTGCTTTGAATTATACAAGCATTGAGTCATGTATGTAGTAGGAATTTTAGATATTTTTTTTATTATAAAAGATGTAAGAGTAGTTTGAAAAATCTTATTGTAAGAGCTGGTTTGAGGCATGCCTTATATCCAAATACCTAAATTCCTATACATTGTATTTATTGTACTAACAGTTCAATTTGCAAAAGTGAAAAATAAAAATACATAGTAAACAAGCGTCAATTGCTCAGTTTTTACACTAGTTACTGGTACAGAAAGTCTAAAATAAAATCAGCCGAGGTATAGATTTATTATTTAACTAGCTGGTGCGCGTGACTTTGTCCGCGTGGAATAGTTATTACCATAAAAACGGTTCTAGTGAGTTAACCTTAAAAGATAGACATATACTGTTGCGGACATTTTGTTAGATCAATTCAAGAAAAATAATTTTTTAATACACATTTTTTTGATATCTTGAACCGTTTTCGCAGCGCACGCAACGGAAGCCCGCAAGGATGAATAATTTTCGCCGTTTTTTTTCACATTTTCCATTGTTTCTTCGCTCCCATTATTATTAGTTGCAGCGTGATGTTATATAGCCTAAAGCCTTTCTCGATAAGTGGTCTATCCAACACAAAAATATTTTTTCAATTGGCACCAGTAGTTCTTGAGATTAGCGCGTTCAAACAAACAAACAAACTCTTCAGCTTTATATTATGGTATAGATAAAATGATTGGTGTTTAATAATAAGGCAAACGTAAGTGAATTCGTAGGTAACAAATAATTAAATTTTCCCAAAAATATTTAATTGAATTTGCAAACAACGACGACTTACAAGTTAATATAAAACTAAACGTAACCTAATCTCACCACAGATATCTTATAAAGTTGCTATTGTCTGAGAAACAATGTATAATCAAGCAAGATAAACCCAACAGCTAAACTTCTTCATTAGAACCACACAGAGTCGTTATCCTCAAATTTAAGTGATACATAAGTCTAATAGCCCATTAGGGTCAAAACCCTCGGAGTACAGACAGAGCACGCTCTCTGCCTTTCAAAATGTTAAAAATAAAATATTTTTGACAGTTTGTAAAATAATAAAAATGATTTCTAATAGGGCAGTTATTGAAAAAACAAACGAATTTGTTCGTTTTTATCTCTTTGATATTAATCATCATCATCATCATGGTCATAAATTTAAGGGCCGGGCCCTTGTCTGTGGAGTATGCGCCATCCTTCCCGGTCTTCTGCCAATTCCTTGACCTCCTTATACGACATGACACCCGCCTTTTCTTTTATTTGCTCCATGTATGATCTTCTCGGCCTTCCTCTTCCTCTTCGGGCTTCCAATTTTCCTTCCATGATGTTTTTTATAAATTCGTCATGTCGTATAAGGTGGCCAACCATACTAATATATAAAATACTATGATGACTAAATGATACTTATATTTAAAATAAAATAAATAAAATTAAATCAAAATAGAAATATACACAGTTCAGACAGAAAAACGATCTGTAAATTTTATTCATTAGAAAGTTTTTTCTTGAAATTTAAACCCCAATCAGAAACGTCTTAGCAACACACTTCTTACCAAAATGTTTTTTATGATTGGTGTTTCGCTTTCGAGAGATTAGGCGTAAAGTGATGACTATAAAACTAACGATAAATAACTAACTAATGATAAATTAGTCAATTCAACCTAATGTAAAGTTCATAAATTGTAAATAGTCAAATAAACTTTATTATTATTATATTTTTATTTGACTACATAAGAAAAATTGTGATTTTATGTTTTAAAACAACAGACTTATAATTATGAAGTGTTTGGCAATGAATGTGTTTTTTCGCGCCTGCCAGTTAGTAGATAGTTCGTTTGTTTTGTAGCCTAGCGTTCTGTCTGGTTCGAATCCTGCCGGTCGTGATTATTTTCAATAAGTTTAAGACTATTATTAGATGTAAAAAAGACTTGTAAAAATGCTGGCTAGCATATAGCCAATATTTCATAGCGGTGCCCCTGTATTTTGTTAAAATTTGTAAGTAATTGTGTCTCAAAGTATATTCTCAAAACCTTAAAACTTTACAAGCCTATTGCATCATTATCCTTAACTCCGTAAAATGCATCAAGGGACCCGTGAATCTGTATAGCGGGATCGAGTGGCGCCATACAAATAAATAAACACATTAAACAGGACACCAATTACTTGGAATTAGAGACGGTGACAACACTTACCCTTTCAGAGGAGTTTAATTTAGCGAGCGCCAGGAGTTGGGGAAATGTCACGGATATTTTATGAAGGCAAAGTAACAACCAAAATTAAACAACTTACGTATATAACATGAAAGCAAATACGACTTTTAAACTAAAACATTCTTGACTTGACCATAGTTTGTTTGGTAAGCAAAGGTTAGCTATGGTCTAAGATGGTTCGTGCTTACCCAATAATTCTAAATTAAAGGTCGTAGGGTTTGCAGTTTTTATGTATATTTTTTGTTATAAAGTCATGAACGTGAAAAAATTAAAGTAATTCATGGAATTTTCGACACAAAAGTATACAGTTATTGAATAATTCATATTTTTTTCAGGTGGAGCTATTGCTGTAGTATTAATTTGTTCGGTGCTTTTGCTTGCTAGCATATTTTTCATAACTTAGTAACAGAAAACATCTATACATTATAGTAAAGCTGCAGAGGGTTGAAAGTCTGAACATTGTAGATATAAAAATAATGGTTACAGATATGTAAGTACTTCAAATTTATAGCAGAACACGTTTTAACAATTTCTAGAAACTTTGTCTGTTTATCTGTATCTCTGGGAATTTCCTTATTAAAACGTTCATCACGCAAAAATGGCTGAACGGATCATCATGATTTTTAGTATGTAAGATAGTATATGAGGTTTTAGTAGTGTTATAGGTTATTTATCCTGAAATAATGCGAGAAAGTCGCGGGCGTTTACTAGTTAGTAATATATTTGAATCAGATAGCAAGATGATTGCTATTGCACAAAGCACAAACATTATTTTTAACAAGCAATACATACGTTATTATATCATAAAATGTATTGCAATTCTTTCATATGCATACTTAATTTATATCCAAAATATCAGAACCATCGTAAAACCAGGGATGTGACCGACAAAATTTAAATTCGTTATTAAAATTTCATGACGACATTCTGCAGTATACTGAAATCCGAGCGAATTCATTCATGCAGTTTTTATGTTATTTTTGGCACAAGTTGATGTTAAATTATTAATTCTGTATTGCCAGACTGTGTTAAATTTACGTTTATTTATAGTTTATTGTATACTGGTATATGTCCGCGACTTCGATTGTGCCTACATTATATAGCTGGTCGTCAAAGCCTGGATTCAAAATTATACGTACCTATAACATACTTATAGTTAAAATATATATAAAAAAAAAATATAAATATATATATGTATATAAATTTATGCAACAAAATGTTTGGTTTAATTTTTTTTTTTTTTTTTCGTTTAAAATGTAGTTTTTATTAAAACACACCAAATTAAACTATACAATAAAAACTTAAACTACTTCTAAAACTAAAATACTTAATCTAAAATGCCTGTAGTAGAAGGAAAGGTCCCCAAAATGCTGGCGGCATTTCCGCGTTGTATAGCAATGCTCACCTTTTGAGCAAAGTAGCAGCCAGTATTCTGGAGACCTGTCACTTCTACCAAAATTTAATTTTGATTATCTATATTGAAAACAATTCAATATAGATAGAAAAGCCTAAAGATAATCTAAGTGCTCCAGCCCACTACCAGAGGGCAGCGTGCCCAGCATGCTGGCCGCGTTACCACGCTGGATGGCAATTTCTTTTCTAAAGTTCTAAGTGCCCCTTTTTTGTAGTAGTTAGTAGTAGTATGTTTAGTTTATTTCCCTTGTTTATTTTTATTTTATTATTGTAAATAAAAAAATATTCAATATAGATAATCAAGTTTAAATTAAACCAAACATTTTGTTGCAATCTACATTACTCTGAACGTCATTCTAAATGCAGTGAGATGGTGCCATTAATGTAGCGGCCACAAAAAATACGGCTGGAAAGCGGCAAATTACCGTCTAGACGATGTCGACGGCTGTTTCAAGAATCTAATTAAAGCATCCAGAGGAGGTTACTATGAATTTATTAATATTTGTATTTTATACTAAAAGGGGCTGATGGTAAGTAACAGAATAGACAGAGGATGCCCTAGAAAGACATGGATAAACTATGTGAATGAGGACATTTTATCCTCATTCACACAGTTTATCCATGTCTTCTAGAATGCAATGGAAGATAGGAACATGCTATGCCGATCGCATAAATAGTGGGATAAAGTAAAAATAATTGTATTAGTAACTTATAAAATAAATGTAAACATTCCTGTCGAGAGTTTATCAAGTCGCCCTTAAGACCTCTGACATGGCTTATCGACTACCGTATTAGACAAATAGCCAGGACCTACTACTCTATCTTATAAAAAAACAGCAACAAATTCCGTTGTGTAGTATTAAATATCAAAGCATACATTCAGACATAGGAACATACGTGGGAAGCGGGGTTGTTATTTACTATGTAGTGATAGTGGTCTAAACTCTAAACAAATTAAAAACAAAAAGTCGATTAAAAATCAATATTAATTCCATATTGTAAAACAGTTCATAGTAACCCCCTAGTATGAGCTACAAGAAGGCATTCAGAACACTTTAATTACACCATAGTAATTTGTTTTTCATTGTGCTCATGACATGGCCGCCATTTTGTGGATGATGTCAATTATGAGGCGTTTTTAAGATTTTCACACTGTTGAATGGCTTTAAATTATGTGCAGCTTTTTTGTATTAAGCACAGAAAGAAGTGTACTCCTATCCTTTCTTGCGCATCGTTGTTGTAAGCACAGATTACAGAATCAAATAGAGATATGGCAAGTGGGCGGGCCCCGTGCGAACGCATGCGGTGCAAAACGTACCTCATCGGCTCACCGGTTGTCAGGGGACGTGACGTTAGGAATACAAAGTTTGGTAGAAAGAAAGAAACATTGCTTGGTTTGTATAAGACGTATAACAATAACGTACTTCTTAGCCGCAATGGATGATTACGCATAACAGTCACTCACTAACAACGCACGCTACCTCTTGATCGAAATGCAGCCGCTTCTAGGATTTTTGCGGACACTGGGTTCGAAATAAAATTCTTAGAAGGCCTATCTCCCCTTGTTCCTGTTACCTGTGGTTGTAAGCTTCTAAGAAAAAGTTGTCTTTAGTACAAAATGAAGAAATAACTTGATGTACTTTTATAAGGTATCAACTTATATTATGAAGAGGAAGCTGCGTGTCTCTTAAGTTTACAATTTTAAAACTTAGTTTTCAACTTAGAGTTTTAAGACTTAGCTGAAAATGTAGTCATCAATACTTTTTAACCATCCGAAAGGTTTCTGACGTGGTTTAACAGCTAAAGTATGTACTTAATATATATATTTTTACATGATATAGGCTTACGCTTGACTACAACTTGCCTGATGGTAGTCTACGATCTAGCGCGCTTGCCTAGAAGTAACCGGTTTACTCATATTATTAAAGCAAGTGTTATTTCAAATAACAGATAAGCGCTCAAACATAGCACTTTGTCTTTGAACCACGGTCACCTATCCAATGACTGACCACGACAAAATTTTCTTCGGTTTGCAAATTTCGAACAAGTTCCGCTGTATAGAGCCACAGAATTTCACTGAGCGGATCACTACACGGTTCTTATCATCCCAGGACAAACATTGTATCTCTCAATACCCAATAATTTCCCTGTTATCATAGAAATTCAAGTTTTATTATATAATACGGTCTATAAAACATTCCAAATAGCCAGTTACAAATTTATAATTGCACGGTTATAATCATAAACAATACGTAACTGTAACGTTTTATCTCACATTTCAATTACCGGAGGAAGTACCTATAAAGTTATACTAGAAGGGCAACGATCCACTGAATTGCAGTCAGCTAGTTAGCTTCTTTATACAAGGTTATAGTTATAGGGAACTGTAGTATACATTGTTAAAGTGCTGTAAAAATAGCTTAAAAATGTGCACGGTAGGAGATGTTTCCAGCTCATAATATGATTTAAATGTAAACATAGTTTAAAAGATTATCTTTAGGCTTTTCTAAAGATTTTCTAAGTGCCCCTTTTTGTAGTAGTTAGAAGTAGTATGTTTAGTTTTCCTTCACTTGTTTTTATATTTTATTATTGTAAATAAATATCATCTACATACAAAAAAAAAAAAAAAAGTTTAAAAGCAGTATACTTAATTGTTTTAGTTGTTTCATGGATTTTATATTGTAAGAGAAATCATATTTTTTTCTGACAAAACATAAGATTAGAACTCATATGTGTCCCATATCTGTAGATTTATTTTGTATGCCTTACACGGATTTTTTGTCCAAAATGTCTTTCCCTATAAATCGAAGAAGCATGCTAGAATTAAATACCACGTTCCTTGTGCTTATAATAAATTTGTCATTGGTGTACGATTTTATTTAATTTTTATTTAAATATTAAACCATATAATATGTATGATTACTGACAAAACCTAAATCCTTACGTTGACATTAAGTTTTTTAATATTCCAAATAAATCAAACAACCCTGTATAAGTACCTAATTTATAAAGGTAAATTAACCTATTTTAATTCCGCTAACGGCACACTAAATAAAAGAAAATGGTCTTCCTTGAGATCGTTTAATTGCTTATTGTGTTGGCATTGGGATTACGTGCTTCTTTCATTCAGTGGGCTTTTTTTACAAGGTAATAGTATTTTTGTTGAAATCATGTTTTTAACCTACCGATTAGGTATATAATAACTCCTTTTAAAATGAACCTTTATCTCTAACAGATAATTTGTGTAAAGATATTTATAATTTAATAATGGATACCAGTACCATTATTGAAAGAAATAAGAGATTTTAAGTGTGATAAACTTTGGTGGCGAGGGTTCTCAAACCGACCAAGTATTCTGTTAGTAGTAGTATTATTCAATAGTTGAGACCCACTTTTAAACGTGTTATCCGTTCCACAGAAGCGTCCAAGGGTAAATGTCACATCACCCAAGAATTAACCGTAGCAGTATTTACCTTACAATGGTAACCACGAACTAATAAGGTTAGTAATCTGAGACGAGCGCGTGATATTACCTAGTGAAGGTTTGTAAGTGTGTACATGGAAGTACGAGTATATTCGCTCGAAAACATTTTTACCTTTGCTCTATTCAGTGACACCGCTCAAAACCGTGCCTATACGTACAAAAGCACACCATCACATTTTATCCATCCCATTTTACATTCTAAGAACAAAATAAAGCGCATAACATCAGACGCCACAAACGTCTCATTTCTCCAACAAATTGCCAGTTACCATCTCTGAAGATGGTACAATCTACCTCTCATAAAAAGGGGATGATATTCAAGCGGTTCCAGCGCTTGAAACTACAGACAAAGTAATCAAAAGACGGTAAATATGTACGAATATCATTGTAGTCTGTGTGTTTGGCTGTATGTATAGTATCTGATAAGAAGTGAAGAAAAAAATCCAAAGATTACGTATGTACCTTATTAGGTTTTTATTTTACAATCTGTAGTGTACGATAGTAAAATATTTCACCCTTAAAATAGTTATCGTCACAACATTTCTTACAATAAAATGCATGATTGTATTGCGACACAAATTTTAAAATTCAAATTTAACGGTCAATATTACATCTGGAATGGAAAAAAATATCTTTATGACACATAATTATTAGCTAAGTTATCCTGATGAACTGCGAAGTCAAAATAAATAATATCGTTTTACTACTCAGCGTTCAGATGCAGACTTATTAAATATTTTTTTACAATACTACAATCACTTAATTTTACTTATGCACTATATACTATACTAGTGGGTGCTCGCGGCTTCACTCGCATTAGGATGTAAAACTTGCATCCCCTTTTCACCCCGTTAAAAGTGGCATTTCCAAAAATCCTTTCTTAGCGGATGCCTACGTCATAACATCTACCTTCATTCCAAATTTCAGTCCACTCCGTCCAGTGGTTAGGCTGTGCGTTGACAGATCACTGTATCAGTCAGTCAGGCAATCACTCAGTCATCTTTGAGTTTTATATATATTTAGAAGACGTATATATTATATACAATACAAAACTATAAATAATTAATTACGTTTTAATTAAGTAAATCTACAAATAAATAACTAGGTATCCGTTTATTACAAAGCCGTTTCTAGAATTTCTCGGCTGGTTCTCGTGACGTAGCAACAAAATGATGACGTAATTGAGCTTTCCGCCGCGTGGACTAGTTAGGTCGTCACGTGGAATGATATTTTTAGTGTTCTCTCACACATTTTGTAGAATTGTTATGTGTTACAATGTGTGTAAATTGTTATCTTATATGTTGTGAGATAGGGGTTCGAATTATATGGAAATATTTAGTAAAAATGTGAATATATATATTTCCTTGACTAATAATTCATCATATTATTAATAAAATGTTTATCTGTTTGAACATCATCGTAATAAGTAGTGGTTAGGTTCTTCTCTAAAAACCTCGAAGGCCACTTTGATTAAGGGGAGCGATGTGGCGATGGTATATGGAGGAACACGCCTAAGGACTACTAAGTTCGCTATTTGAAGTCGGTTAAGGAGCAGTCGCAGCGGAAGTGCATTATATACGTCTCCAGAGTTTCATTTACAATGGATTTCCGCAAAGTAACGCCTGATTTCATATTTTATTTATATGGTAGTATAGAAACCTTCAAGTTGAATATGTTAGTATTACGGTAGCGGTTCCTCAGCACAATGTTTGAAATATTAGCAATATGTTGTAACTTACCGATTGCACTTATGTGCAAAAAAGTAATAGATAACATAATCATAATCTAACTAATCTATTTAATATATAAAAACTGAACATATGAGGTTTGCTCAGTTGGTAAATACTTATTTCGTTGATTCAGTATTTACTGCAAATACACACTTACAAACTTGCAAATTTTTCCTTCCATAAAATGACTACGACCACATAAACAAAGATCAGAAACAGTAAAGTCAGATCAACTTTGTATCTTAACAGTTTACTTAACTGATGAAAATCAAATCTCGTCCGAAATTGCTTACAAACTAAACTTCAACTTATTCTACTGCAACTGCATGAAACTTCACTTTGCGAGTTTATAGTTTCAAAAACTATAAAACGTTGAACGGGAAACAAGTTCAGCAGTTAATTTTCCCATGGATGTGATGTGATTAATTGGGCAGCAACATTTTTATAAAGTCTGAAAGGTAAGCTATTCTGATGATGTGGTAAGCGCCGAACCACAGTCGTGACTGTTGGTTTTTATGGGGAAATCTGGTTTCTTTGTAAAGTGAATAATTAAATATTAGTCACACGAAACAAATATGATGATATTATAAAATCTTCTTTTCACTGTTTGCTTGATAACATCAATGACAGTTAATTATCTAAAGCATTTCTTCCTCGTCTTAGATAAACATTCTATGAAAAAATATTGGATAATAAGAAAAAAAAGAAATTATAATAATAACTTAATTGTAAGTAAGCTGTTAATTGCAGTCTACTTCGAGACGTTAAAGTCGTTTTTTAGCAGTTTCAGAATACCACAACATTTAAAATACGATTCGCATCTTTTTTCATCGAAAATTAAATTCTGCTGCTCAAACCACTTTTTCAATTTGCCTATATTTCAGTTACAAACTGGCTCGTAATAAATCAAAGGCAATGCACGCAACGATATTCCACCTAATAGACGGTATATTATACCAAATAAATACCAGCGGGCATGTCAAACAAACAGAGTAACAATTACCATACATGTCAAATTAGTTACGACAACCGTTTCATTTTTAATAAAAAAAAACTGTAATATTTGAGCTAAATTGTCATGCTAGCTTGTGACTGATGTATCTAATTTTGAGATACCATTCCAAACTATGTGTTAAAATCCCATAAAAAATATGTATTTTTATTTTTCAGTCAGGAACGCGGGATCAATGCTGATTGACACATTAACACATGAGATTATTTTATTAATATATCGATAGTGAGTTTGTTCCTTTGCCACGAAACAACCGATTAACAGAATATTTTTATTTTTAGTTTATAGGTACACAAAGTGGTCTCCCCAGTGACAACGACTATCGTTAGTCCAATATTTATTATATTAGCAGCAACATCAATAAAAATACTAGATTGATCAGCAGTTAACGAGTCTAGTCCATATTGTCTATGTATAGCACGTAACGAATTGTGGTTGCTACAGGATCAACAAACGCGGTCGGTGGTAAACTATGAAGTAACTAATATTGGTTTTGTTACATAAGTTTATATTAAATAATAAACTGAAAAATAGAGGGGTTGTAAGTTGGATAAGTCGTGTTATTTTTTATCTAAATATAGCTGTAACTCTTGACTTACTTGACTTATCTTCCTAAGTCTTCTGGGTGGGGCAGAGAGCACCCACATAGATTCGCCAGATTGGTAACGTGGAAGAGATCGCTTTGAGCAATAAGGTAGCCAATTAGGACTCAAATTTTTGGTTTTAGTCGTCTGTGACTGATCGCCGCCAGGTTTGTGTCGGCCGACCACGCTTCTTTTTGCCCTGAAGATTATAATCCAACGCCTGCTTAAGAATAAAGTCTGGGTTCCTGCGCAAAGTGTGGCCAATACAGTTTCACTTGCAGCGCTTGATTTGTTGATCTATTGGAATTTCGTGGCATCTCTACTAAAGTTCGGCGACTCTTAGATGAATAAATCAATTTTGAATAAGTTATTGATGTTGTTATTATAAAACCATAATTGTGATATTATGTTATTCCGTACCCTGAACACAGTAATGCGTAATTCATTGCCGAAAAAACATAACTTATGGTTGGAAATAAGAAAAAAAAATACTATTAAAAACCAACTTTCCTCGCTCAGGCTTTATTCAGTTCCTTGTAAAAGTATTTTACGCAGGCAGTAAACCTTTTTAGATTAACAATGAACCTCGTTTTTAACACAATGTAGAAAGGTTTTTTCTAGACTTGATTCTTTTATTTACTACTGTTCATATTTTCTAGTAAGCTACTGCAAATATTTTAAGTTAATTACAGTGCATTTTTTATTAAAAAAAGACACATTATATCGACAACTTGCATATGTTTTCCATATCTGACAATATTACACACAAAAAAGTCAAATTTGTAACCTCTTTTTTAAAAAAAGTCATTTAAATACTTCCTACGCACTATAATTCGCTACTCTCATACAAGGATACTTATAACACCGTTACTGATGGCTTCCTAAATGCCCCTGACATTACGCCTTTGTCAATGTCAAGGGTTCATGTGTGTATCATAGACAATATATGAACATAGAGGAAGCGAATGCGTTTTATTTCTGGCATTCCAACAGTTAATTTTAAAGGATTTCTAATAGACGATTAAGATTTAACTGGTAATACAAACTTCTCCTTCGTCCTGAAAAAAAATACATGTTATAATAATTTTCAAATTATATGAATAACATTAAGAAACTGTAATAGAGGCACCTTAATTTTATTGTTTTTTAATTTTTTCCGGTTTTTTGTATATTGATAATGTTCTTTCTATTTATAACCTGGGAATCACAGAATCGTAAATTAATAGACAATTTATAGTTATCATCAACAATTAATCAATCTTTTCTTAAAATTATAATTATAGCAGTTTTATCCGTAGGATTTCCTTTTTAATGTTTTCGTAACTGACCAAAAATCCAAATTAATTGTTCGTTTTGCGGTAATACTTTCGTCGTGAAAATGTATTTAGGCGTATCAGGCTTAGGTTTTGATTTATGAATTGCTGGCCTGTTAAATTGTTTGTTCGTGGATTTTGTTATATTTTAAGACTACACTTGAGTTTTAGGGCTGATCTGATAGCTAAATAATCATTTCAAACCCGTTTAGTTGTCACATTTGTAAATAAGCGAGTGTATCTTATGATTAAACTTCTTGCTTGACTTACGGAAACTCCATGACTCGAGTCTGGCCGTACACCATTTTTTAAAATAAGTGTTTTAATTTGTAATTGTACCTATTACAAAAGTAAAACAATACAATACAAATACAAAATTTATTTATTTTCATTTTACAAATATAACCTTAAATATATTAACTTATTTTAAGTAGGTAAGTAAATGACTATTAACTGCAGTGAGTGAAAGGTTCCTAAGTGACTACGCGAGCCCTACACTAGGTTCGAGACCTGTATCGTAGGCGCTCTCACAAATCAAACTGTCCATTGTAGTGTGTTTCGGTGCGGAATCATTGATAAAAGTATGAACAAAAAATAATAATTTACATTTCAGAAAGTACATTTGCAAAGATTTAAAAAATAAAAAATTGGTTCTGGCTTAAGTTGACTAACATGGAACTGTGTGTGTAAGTGTGTGTGTTTGTGTGAAACATTGTGAGAAAACCGACATGTTTAAACACCACATCCATTATAGGCATTATTTTGCCTTAAACATACCAGACCAATTATAGGCATCGGATAATATTTTTATGAACGTTTGTAGGAACTGTATTGGGCGAGTTGGCCTATGCTCAGCAGTGAGTAGACACGTGATAAAGATAATGATGATGATGATAAAAACATCCGTACTTATCCTAGACTTTATCCTTTCTAAATAGAACAGAGCAATGAATTTCATGCTCCCTGAACCTCTAATGGAGAATAGCTGTCTCGTCAGTTTGGAAGTTTGGAACATCGGTCTGTGAAGTTCAAAACTTCACATAATATGAAGTTAGGAAGATGCTGACTTCATAGTCTGGTGAATAGGCTAAACCTAGAAGGAACTTTTGTGGATATGTTTGGTGTTCAGTTTGAATAAAGTTTTTGAAACGCTTTTTTGTTTGTCATCCGTCCAAAAATCGCAAACAACTGTGACTCATCAAGTAAGTTAATTATGATCGATTACTAGTTTTTAACTAACCAACACATAATTTTTAGGTATTTTGTCGGTGAAATACACTCTTAAAATTATATGCATTAGCTATATACATTATAATAGACATTATTTATATCGTTTGGACACATTTTCAATAACCATCGATAGCGTTTGGCTCGACCGTTTCAGATAGTAGGCTCGATGGCTAAGGTTACCTGTTACTACACTATAAAGTGAACCATTTTAGTAAGTTAAGTACAATGTAACCATACTTTCAAAAGGAAAATGGAAAATTCAAAAACTTAACTGTTCCGCTTGAATTTTAATCTAGCTATCATCGGAGTTAACCGGTTTTTATCAGGTAAGCACGCTCCATCTTAGACCATAGCTATTGTTTACCATCAGGCAAACTATGGTCGAAAACAAACGTTATAATTTAAAAAGAAGGGAAAAAAGTATGTAAGCAATACTTTTTTACCTTTTTTTAAATTAAACCTGGTATATGAATATGGGGTAAAAGAAGCAACTTAAATATTATTTATAGCTAGGATTTTAATATGACCTTAAAAATTTAAATAGTTTTTTTCTAAATATTTTAACCGATTTCCTCTTTAATACGGATTGTACTCGTAGTTGTATCTCCCAAGAGAGACCAAGTTCTGTTAGTATTTTATACTTAGCCTACTTATGCAAGATCAAACTACTTATGAAGAAAACTTTTATACTTCATGGTTTAAAATACTCTCGGATTGCGCCTCTTTAAAAACTACTTACCTTACATTACTTGATATCTTGTTTCTCCTGTAAATGACAGAATAAAGTAAATTTAATTATGAAATACATAGTAAAATTAATTTAAGCAATAAAAGTATAAATACAAATGTAACAATCTGATACTTTTAAAACATGAATAGATTCATTATTTTTTCAGGATAATCTTATATACTAGTGGATGTCCGCAGCTTCGATTGCATTTTTATTTAAAAAAAAATATGTAAAAGTCTACGACATTTTTAAGACCTCATACTACCTAAATAACAAAAATTATGTTGATCTTTTAGGCCGTTTTTGCGTTATGAGCGTTTAAATAAACAAATGAAAAATCTAAAAACTTTTAAAACGTGATCTTTGTTCTAATATCTTCTATGTTCAGATTTTTTAAACACTTTAGCTTTATTTTATATGTATAGATATCACTACGTACATCAGGAAAACCGTGTGTCATAACTACATTATTTATTTTCGTAGCCGCCGTCACATAAGAGTTGTTATGTAAAACTGTAGCATCAATGAAACTTATTATTGTCCCATAAAATTTGCGTAATCAGTCGTGGCCTTTGATGAATAATTCACAGATACTCAACATCTGACATTAACGTTAAATTTTGACTGCCGATTATTTAAGGGGATGGCTATTGAATATTTATTATTAAATTATTAATTCTACCTTATGCCTGATGGTAAGCAACGTTATAGTCTACGATGTAGCGCGCTTGCCTAGAACCAACCGGTTTAGTCTCGACTTGAAGACCGACAAATTATAGTTCATGGAGAATAGAGATTCGGGCAAGGAGTTCCACAGTTGGGCTGTTGTTCCTCAAATTTCTTAGTTAATAATTATTTAATTATAATTTCTTGTTTCAGTCTTACCCGCGCTTTTCACCGTTTAAAATACGGATACAAACGTTTTTCATTGTGATATACTTCTTCACTTGGAAACATTGCAAGTAGGTATGATGAATTATTCAAACAAAAGAAGGCTATGTGGTTAATTTAAATATATAAAACTCAAAGGTGACTGACTGACTGATTGACTGACTGATATAGTGATTTATCAACGCACAGCCCAAACCACTGGACGGATCGGGCTGAAATTTGGCATGCAGATAGATGTTATGACGTAGGCATCCGCTAAGAAAGGATTTTTGGAAAAGCCGCTTTTAAAGGGGTGAAATAGGGGATGCAAGTTTTACATAGTCCAATATATAATTATTTCCATACAAAATTTCGTGAACAATAAATAAACATACATACAAGCACACATGCACAAAGTTTTCCGTTTTAATAATTTAGTGGTAAAATTAAATGTTTTGTTCAGTATAAAATAAAGAGTCACCTTAACACTTCCAATGATTTAATTACAAGAGTAAAATAAATTCAAGCATCAACTCGACGGCTCTGTGCTGGTTATGCAAATGATCCATCATTGAGAATGTGTCGAAATATCTGGAATTAACTCGTTTAATTCGCAAGCTTCATTTTCGTTCCACTAGTACTAGTGGACTCTCGCGGCTTCGCTAGCATTATTTTGAGATAAAAAGTAGCCTATCACACTTCTAAGACTTTATACTACCTACGTACCAAAAATCATGATGATCCATTACCTGTGTTTGCGGTATGAGCGTTTAAATTAACAAGTTATAACAATACAATTCTAAAAACTGCTTTATGTATCTATACTGAAACTTTTTTTGTTATATCTTATATTAATTTCAAACTAGTAAACTTTTTATTAATTTTTGTAGCCAAGACTTAGATACAGTTTTTTTTTATACATGGGACAGATTTACTTTTGACAACAGCCTGCCTGATGTAGCATTACATTGCATTGCACATGCTTACCTAGAATATACTTATTAACTATAGATTTGAAGACCCCTAGATTGTAGTTTGCATGGAACTCACCTTCTGATAAAGTGTTCCAAAGCTGATACTGAAACAAAAGTAAATGAAAAGCAACAAACATGGTTGGGTTAACTGAACTATGAATACGGCTAAAATAACGCTGAAATGCAATAAAAGATATATATGTATGTTATCTTATAACCGTTTTTTTAACATTAATAAAATAATATTGTAAAAATGAAAGAGAGTGATAAGGTATGACATATTCGCAAATACTTATAAATGGTAAAAAACAGTATTTTTTATGTAAGCTTAATTATATAATATTTTACAGAACAACATAATACACATATAAAATCATCACTCGTTTTGACACATAATATATATAACTTACCTACGTCATAATAATGTGTATGATATTAACTACTGTATGCCTAAAACTACAAAAAAATTAGTTAAAATAATAAATAAAATAAAATCACAAAGTGCTACATTTTAGCGCGCCCCGTTAGGTCAAAATTCAGAAGTTCTCATTCCAGTGGAATATGGTTAATCAGGTTTAGTCAGCTGCTACAACGCTGCATTGCTTGCTTGCATTGAGCGGCCGCAGCGCTTGAGTTTAGCAAAGCACGGGCTTGAATCGAATCAAGCGCTGAACCGTTTCGTTTTACACGCTTGAATTTCAAATTTGAAACGGTCGGTGCGTTTGCTTTTCGAATGCAGTTGCTATCGTGTGTGAATTGATTTTATGAATATTTTGTTTTACTTTTGACTTTTAAAAGAGGTATCATTTTGATAATCTGGTATATTTTATGTATGACTAGCTGTGTCTGCGACTTCGTCCGCGTGGAATAGTTATTTTGGGCATATTTTTTTTTAATTTTGAACCGCAATTCGCAGCGCACGCAACGGAAGCCCTCAAAGATGAATAATTTTCCCCGTTTTTTCCACATTTTCCATTGTTTCTTCGCTCCTATTAGTTGCAGCGTGATGTTATATAGCCTTAAGCCTTCCTCGATAAATGGTATATTCAACACAAAAATAATTTTTCAATTCGAACCAGTAGTTCTTGAAATTAGCGCGTTCAAACAAACAAACAAACAAACTCTTCAGCTTTATAATATTATAGTATATAGTACCTATATAGTATAGATTTATTTATATATTATGATGATGTACGATGTGCCTATGCATACACATAATACAGCTGAAGAGGTTAAAAAATCTGAACTCAGAAGATATAACAAAATTGTTTGGGTATACTTTAAATCCATAACAGAACACGTTTCAGCAGTTTTTAGTTTTTTTTGTCTGTTTGTCTTGATATCTTCTTTTCATTGAACGGATCTCCATGATTTTTGTTAGGAAGGTAGTGTGACATCTTAGTGTCATATGCTACTTTTTATTTTAAAATAATGCGATCGAAGTCGTGGACATCCACTAGTGTGGAATAAAGGTATGATAATTTTTAAAGACTTTTGAACTTTTCTGAGAAACTTTGGTCGTGATTTTTACTGAAGGAAAAAATAAATGTTAAGGTAACTATCATTATTTATTACTTTTATTATTAAATAACCTTAAAAAATCCCTAAAATGTTTAGGTACGTACCTTAACATATATTTATTCCATCGAACGTTCAATTTTTCACTTGAAATTAAACTGTCACGCGCAACTCCCTCAACGACGTTCAGGTTCTAACGTATACTTTTACAAAGTTAATTTGTCACTTGAATCAATTACCGCAAACAAGTTCATAGCCAGGAAAATAAAAACATGTTGCATTGTGAGCTTCAACAAAATATAGTGACGAATGATATAAAATAGGTAATTCAAAAAAACGACGCTGAAGAAATCTTTTATTTTAAACAATACCGCCGAATATTTATTATTATTTGATAATACAAGGATCTATCAAAATGGATGAAAAATAAAATAATATTTCTTTTTTTTGGCCATGTATTAGTTAGTATTGTGCCAGTTATCAAGAAAAAAATTCAAAGCTCATTTCTTCTCATGGTTAACATTGACTGACTGTCAACTTATCCAATGATTACTCGACCAACCTTACTTTACCAGCTCTTAACGTCGTATTGTGCACGATCTCAAGAAAAAAAATATGTGTTTTTTTATAGACTTTATTTCTCTATTTAAAAAGTTTCACATTACAGTTTTGATGTCACTTTGTTCATTAAAATATTATCATTCAAATTTTTATAATATTTCTTTATACATTATAATGTCAAAAATTTTAATGTCAAAGGGAATTAACGATATCAAAATAGTAATGTATTAATGTCAAATTTTATTTTAACTTAAACTTTCTTCAGTTTTCTCGGGATCGTCCAACTTTGGACGTAGGCCTCCTCCAACTCTTGCCGAACTATTGCAGTGACAGTGTGTACCACCCTAATATTTAATAAAATTACCTACCCTTTTTTTGTATTAAACCACTACTAAAATCGCTTCTCTATAAAACACCAAGTCTCTTATTATTAACATGTGCCGCCGCTTCGCGCCCGCCGGGTCCAATAACAAATATACTACTAGAAGTAAAAGACAGGTGAAGGGAGGAAGGGGGGGGGGGGAGTAAGAGCGCGCGGTCGCGACGTAGAGAAACAAATTGCATGATAGCGCTTTGTGTCGTCACACAATACTTATTGAAATATCTAATTGGCTCATGAATTGTTTAATTTTGGCTGTGAAATCGTCTAGTAGTATACGGACCCATTGTGTTTGTAATAACTCAAATTCTTTTTGAGGTTCAGGAAAATACTCGACTAACGGTACTCTATTTGTAGTTCGTAATTACTAAAAGGTTAAGGTTGAAAATAGATTAGAGATTATGATAATAATCTGGGTTAATATAAAGCTTTATAATAATGTTAAACTTTAACAAGATTACTTATAGAATTGTAAAACTTTCGCTCAATCATCTCATTTATTCATTATACTGTCAAAGTATTGGTGTTCCTTTCCAAACCATCAATGTCATTTTATTGATAGTTTAGAGGTCATAGGCCCCCGACCCGCCTATGACTGTAGATTTCAACCATTGTGGATAATCTCCCAGAAACACCAATTGATTGGATAGCAGGAGGGCTTTATTAAGCAAATTTACTCGTAAGTTACTATTAACTGTAAGTTATTCAAGAGACAAGAGGACACGCGGCCTACTGTATGTCTTGTAAAGTAGGTAGCGACCTAATGATCAACAAATGGTTCCAGCCTTTGTATGGCCAAAGAAAGATGACATTAATTTGTAAATTTTGTTAATGTATCCGTAGATAAAAAATATTATGTTCAGATATCACACTTTAGGTATTTCTCACGGTGATCTTCCGCATATGAGAAATAAGAGATGATCTTTCTCAAAGCGACATCTTCGCATAATTAATTCCCCATGGCTAGGTAGAATTCACGTACATAAGGTTTAAGAGAGTTCGTCTCTCTCTAAGTCATACTCCAGCCGGAGCCATTGTACTTTATTAAAGTTTAGCATTATGTGTATGATCTTTACACAATGGATTGTTTATTGGGTATCCCAATAGGAAAAATAGTAGAATAAAATATGGTATTACTCATAAATAGAATAAAAATTAATATTTCACTTATGTAGTATTGTAGCATATAATGTGATTCATATTCTGCAATAAGGTAAAGTGGAGTGTAACCCACCTAGTTTATAAATCTTTGCATGAAAGGTTGGTAAATTTCCCGTAGTTAAGAGTTAAAATAGATATGTACATGCGTACAATATAATAGGTACATGGTTTTAGTACATATTTATAATATAACATTGTGTAAAAGTAATAATACAACGCTTATCTTCGTAGACCACTTTCTTATTTATGAAAGCGATTTTAACATTACACAAAAATCGAGATCTGGATATTAGAAGATGTTTTGTTGAATACAGGTTATTAACAACTCCAGATAGGTACATATAAAATGGAACAGACTCACCGGATATCAGCATACGTTTTTCTTGCTCACCGGAACTATTGATAACACACACACTAGAGACTCAAAAATAGAATTGAATTTATTCAAGTAAAGAAGTTAACTAATCAGCCTTGGAGCCTATGATGGACCCAAATTCACCGTTACCGTGGATTTAAAATAAACTATCACTCGCGACTCTGAACTCCTTTTTATTCCACCGCTCCGAGTCCCCCTTAAATTTTTTTTTTTTTTTTTTGAAAGGACTGTGCAGCTGGTTGCTAGTAGCTACCTTTGCTGCGTCACCGGACGATGTTTTACCCCTTAAAATTAGTCTACACTCGCTTTTATAGTAATCCCTTCCACCCTACTTCCTTCATAGTCTGTCTTTCTCTAACCAATCTCAAATCACACTCTCTGTCCAGTTAAGTGGTTTTATTTTGTAACTATAATTTATTGCCTGCGCATGTGCATGTTCTCCTGCGGATTCGTCTGTATGAATATTGGACACAAAACAAACTTACGTTTTATATATGTATTACTATTTTATCAGGTTACGCTGCCCAGGTCATCAGTATCTGTTAAAGTCGTAATGATTTACAAACATACAACTTTCCATTCTCATATCTCCAATTTTATGATAGCTCGCGTTGCTTAGAACATCAGGGATCATCATGACATACAAACATACCAACTTTCCCTCCTATACCATTAACATAGTAGATCTGTCATCGCAATATGTTTATATGTTTCGTTTATCGAAACGATTCTGTTATCGTAGTACTCGGGTTTCGTGGAATACGACCTCTTCTTAATAGTGCCACAGTTTTAGTTGTTTATGGCATAGATTTGTTTGATCGATGTAATTACTATGAAATACTAAGCAAGATTCGAACTTGCCGTAGTCATTGTTTGCCATTATCCAATGATTCAAGATGATGATGATGAAAACATTAGAAAGGTTTTTCGATAGTGATGAATTTGGTGTACTTATTTTTCCGATTAAAATGGTAAGCAATGCTCGAACTTGCAGTTAAGTAAAGTTGAATATTTTCAAATGTCGATACGGATGAAATTGGCTTGATTTATCTGCTTGGAGTAAGACTCGAACTTGCTCTTAACGGCACAATATTTAGTGTATTATTTCTCAGTTGTCGACGATAATGATGATGGTTAAACGGCCTAAAATAGACTGTTACAAGTGACATCTACTAATGACAATGGAGCGTGCAATCGTTTCATGGCAAATTAGCAAATGAAGCCGCCTATTCGTCACATTCAGTCATAATCAGCAATATTCAATTAGTTTTGGTTATTAAATGCATCACGGGACGTATTTAGGATACATTTGAAACGGGGGTGGTTTCTTTGTAAACATTAAAAAGGTTTTTTTGAATTTTCAAAAAGGTTGTACAGTAAGGTTAAACATTTAGGAATATACATAACCTAGGGTTTTATAAATTACTATACACAAATATCAAACTAGGTATATACCTGCATTGCGACATCCACTTTTTCTTATTTCATAATCACCCTAGCACTAAATTACGATTTGATGCTATAAATCCAAGCCGTATTTAGGCTTATTTGAGGCTAACTTCTTTGTTTTACCATACTCGTAATATTCAAACTGTTGTAATATGCCAAACAATACAGCCGCGATTGAAAAAAAAAATAACGCATCATCCAATCTACGGCATTGGTGAAATGCTACATACATACACTATTTTTTAATAACAAAAATTTAATTATGTCATTAATAAAATTGACATTGTAATTTCTAAAATTTTATTAAAACTACTTAAATGTTATAAATTTGTGATTTGTGTAGCATATTTTACGATATTAGTACTTATACCTATGTTACAACTCTACATTATCAATAAAGATTCTTTATCTTTTATCTTTCTCTTTATCCTTTATTGGAAGCCGCGGGCGTCCACCAGTGTATGTTATGCAAGTATTTACAAAAGAAAAAATATATAGTACTAGCTGTGCCTGCGACTTCGTCCGCGTGGAATAGTTATATTGGGCATCATATTTATTTTTGCAAACCACCTTTTCAGCTTTATAAATTATAGCTGTTACCCACGACTTGAACCGTTTTCGCAGCGCACGCAACGGTAGCTCTCAGAGATAAATAATTTTACCCCGTTTTTTCCACATTTTCCATTGTTTCTTCGCTTCTATTAGTTGCAGCGTGATGTTATATAGCCTAAAGCCTTCCTCAATAACTGGTCTATTCAACACCAAAATAATTTTTCAATTGGCACAAGTAGTTCCTGAGATTAGCGCGTTCAAACAAACAAACAAACTCTTCAGCTTTATAATATTAGTATACAATAATATTATATTCGTTATCTAGTACCGCAAGCTTTAGCTTAGTATGGGTCCAGATGGCGTTGAGTGAAAAGTCCCTGAAGATGTATTTATATTTGTTTTAATTCAAGTTCACATACAAAGTAATCAATTTTGTGTGACACTATGTATCTTTTTGATAAAGAAAAATATAACAAATAAAATTAGATTGTCTTCTTGATAAAGAATAATAAAAAAGGGAAATTGATAAATTTATTTCTGTTTTTCTTCATACCTATTAGTATCAAGAAACAAAGAGGCAAACAAAACTTGACTGGCCTGTTAGCTTAGTTGGTAGTGGCTCTGCCTTCTAATCTAAGGGTTGCGGGTTCGATTCCCGCGTGACACAAGTATTTATGCATTTTAAAAAATTATAATTACTTGTGTTGAGTCTGGTCGTTTGTATGTATAATAAGTATGTATTTACAAAAGAAAAGTATATAAGTAATATATCCGTTACCTAGTACCCACGACACAAGCGTTTGCTTAGTGTGGGGCTAGATGGCGCTGTGTGCAATGTCCCAGAATAATAAAAAAAAAAAAAAAAAAAAAAAGTACTTCTTATAAAACTTTACATAAAATAAATGGTTACCCTTATTACAATTACAATAATTGATTACTTATACCATCATAGTTGTGTTGAAATGCATTTCGTACATTGTTAAGAAAATAAAATCGAAATGCAGAATTAATATATGAAAAATCTAAGACATTAATGTACCTACTTTGCAAATATAATATGTGTCACAATAAAATCAGAAGTATTGTATTTATGTACTTAGCTACCTTAACAAATGTGTATCACCCTATATACATTCTTTTATGCTCATTGTATATTATGTACTTTGATAGTTAACTTAAAAAAGATGTACTTTGTTGGTAAATAAATATGTATGTGATATAATAAAATCAAAATTTAGGCTATTTGTATGAATAAAATTCTGGTGTGCACATTGTAAATATTATGTTCCTTGCAGATATATGAGATATAATGTATATTACTTATTTTGTAACTATTCCTTAATGAGTAATAGAAATAAAGGCTTTTTTATTTTAATTTTTTATATTCAAATCTTGAATATCTTCAGTATCATTTCCAGTTTCATATTTTAGTACTGTGATTCCTTTATTCATAGATCCGGATATGGCAATGTCAGTGAGATATTTTAAGGTGTTACTTGAATTCAAATGGTCTAGTCTCTCTTGGTATGAGAACTGACAGCATGACAGACTGACAGCAGAAACGACTAATCCCAGGATAATCTGTAATATTAGATTGGTTACTAGACATACATCATTCCGATAGCGATGAGGACACCAATTTTAAGTTTTTTGGGTGCTTAGCTTACTATTTCTATTTGTAAGTATTAACTTTGTATATGAGTGGCTAACTCTGATTACTAGATTTTTCAAACCACCCTGAAGGCCTCCGACATAACTTTATTACTAACAAACGAAACTTAAAAAAAATAATATCGTTTAACCTATGTAAGTGCTCTAAATGCAATAAATATAAATAATTATATAGGTACTAGGTACCTACTTACTATTTGAGCGAGTGTGTCTGTCAGTGTCTGCTTTTCATCCAGACGCACCCTGGTTCGAATCAAGCCCTACACCATTAAATTGTATTTCCAAGTTAAATGTAGATTGCACGCTTTACGGTAAAGGAAAACATCGTGAGGAAATCGATATGTTTGAGGACCACAATATTCGAGGATTTGTGTCTTCTGTGGAAGGAACTGGGCGCCCACCACGATGTATCGGCTTAAGAGAACTCCCCTAACGAATTAATTCGGCGATAGAGACACGATCATCAGTCATGAGGAAATACGACTGAAGAAATATCTACTAAAAACTATATTAATAAATCAGATGAATGAAGGTATATCAAAATTTAGTCCAAGTCCAATACAAACCAGGATTAATAATATATAAGAAGAATATAATAAGAAAACTTGAAAACGACTTACCAATAGTTTCATGTTGATAGAAAAATGTAAGTATCTGTAGAGTTGAGTAGAATTGACTATGAATTGGTTTCAGCTGGCCAACGTTATATACTAAGGCCAAAGCAATGGCTTATCGTTAGTTGGCTACGCAAGTCACAAGGTTGTTTAAATATTTCCTCAATTGCTCTTGGATTAGAAGTTAGTATGAGCCCGAGAGTTTGTCTATTTTTCTTTAAGATAAAGCAATGTGGCAAATTTTTTTTTTGTTTGAGTTTTTACCAAGAATTTTCATCCCTCACGTTATTTTGTTGTTCTTTATGTATGTAGATTTGTCAAATCAGACAGCTCCTGGCGCCTGATGTAACACAAAATGAAATGGTAAACTATAATATGACTGGCCTGGTAACTGAGTTGGTCTGCCTTCTAATCTAGGGTTTCGGGTTCGATTCCCGCATGACACAACTAATTATGAATTTTTAAATTTATAATTGCATGTGTTGAGACTGGTAGTTTTTTATCTATCTTCTATAATATAAAAATGAATCGCAAAATGTGTTGGTAAGCACATAACTTAACAACGCATAACCCGATTCAGCCAATTTTTTTTTAATGTTCTTTGATGTTCAAGGAATGTTTTTATGGCGAGAAAAAATCGTATAATGGCCGGAAAAACCTTAAAAAAGACCTTATCTTTTTCCCATAAGTACAAAAGTTTTCTAAATAAAACTTAGAGTAAATTTGAGGTTCATTGCTAAAAGCAATACAGTCCAATTTAATACCTTAAACTGCAATATATTCTTCGATCTCCAAAACTACGCAACGGGTTAGATGTGGTTTTTTTTAAAAGATTGAAATTCGATAAAAGTATTTTTCATTACTCATACTCTGAAAGTAGGTCTGAAGTTGCCTGAAGAGCGGGTTGCAAGTAGTACTTTTCATCCCTTTTTTTTTTTTTTTTTTGACCCAAGAAAACCTTTTAAAAGTACCACTCGACCCCGGGGAGGGCGAGTGGTTATGTGGGAGTCTCCGCCAGAAGGCCGGCATACCCACTAAAAACCTGGGGTGTTCCACCTCTGCATCGCGATCAGGGTTCCGAGAGTGCGATGCATGCGTCCGCAGCCCTGGCGATGCTGGCCCGGAATCAGGCCCCGTCTCGGGGAGCTTTTGCTCGACCCTCTAATGGACGACGTGTTGGAACACGGGACACGTCGTGCATCCTGTGGGGACACAGTCCTAAGGGCAACAGGTTCCCCGACCTGCCGACCGGAGTCCCCTTTACGGAGGTCGGCGGTCGTGCGCCAAGCGCCGTCCTCCAACGCGCCTCCTGCGCAGGGAGTTTGGCTCCGCAAGCCTCTCCCGCGCGCGCTCCGCCTCCTCCTTCAGTGCGAGAACTTCTTCGCAGAAGTCTCGCACCGCGTCCCAACCAACGTCGCTCTCGACCATCGCTTTCGCAACGGCCGGGAGCGACAGCCTCCGGTCTATGGCAGCCACAAGCCGCGCCCTCTGTTCCTCCCACGCCGAGCACTCCGCGAGGGTGTGCTCCGCCGTGTCCTCCCGGTCCCCGCAATGGTGACAGGCTGGTGTCTCCTCCCTCTGCACAACCCCGAACAGGAATCGGCCAAAACAGCCATGGCCTGTCAGGAGCTGCGTGACACGGAAGGAGAGAGACCCGTGCTGCCTCGTCAACCACTGTACGAGGACAGAGCGGATTGCCTCCACCGTCCGCACACCCGCGGTAGGCTCTTCGAGCCGCCGCTGCCACCTTTCGATGGCATCGTCCCGGGCTTGTTGCCGTAAGCGCCGCACCTCCACAGGCAGGGGGTACTCACCTCGCTGCTTGGCTGCCGCTAGCACCCGGTATATCCGGGCCATCATTTCGGCGTCTATGTCCCATGGGACAGAGCCTGCCAACGCGCAGGCCGCCTCGTAGGAGACGGTCCTGTAGGCTCTTGCCGCCCTGATTGCCATGAGCCGCTGTGGCCGCCGAAGAAGCCGAATATTTTCGGCTTTCAGGGCCTCCGCCCATATGGGTGACCCGTACAGCGCCATCGAGCGTACCACCGCTGTATAGAGGCGGCGGCACGCGACGCTAGGCCCACCCAAGTTCGGCAGGAGGCTGCCGAGGGCAGCGGCTGCCTTTGTCAGCCTCGGGGCCAGGCAGCGGAAATGCTCCCGGAAATTCCATCGGCTGTCGAGGACAAGTCCCAGGTACTTCATCGTACCTCCGACGCCGATGGTAGCACCTCCCACCACCAACTCAGCCCCCGCAGGAGGTCCGTTCAGAGGGCCGTGAAAACACAGCGCCTCGGACTTTTCGAGGGCCACCCGCAGGCCAAGGCGCCTGATGCGCGCCACCACATTCCCAACACCGGCCGTTGCTAGTTGCGCGGTCCTCCGGTGGTCTCGGCCTCGCGCCAACACTAGGGTGTCGTCGGCGTAACACACCAAGCTGACCCCCCTCAGGCTGCCACCACGGAGAACCCAGTCGTAGCCGATGTTCCAGAGCAGGGGCCCGAGTACAGAACCCTGCGGAACACCGCACGACATTTGCCACCTGCCCCACTCGCCCCTCATCGGATAGACAATAAATCTATCCGAGAGGTAGTCCGCGAGGATCCGGCGCAGGTAGGCGGGAACCCCATGGTACCGCAGCGCCTCCTTGATGCAGCTCCAGGTATTGAAGGCGTTGGCGATGTCTAAAGACACCGCCAAGACGACCTCCCCCTGGGACACCGCATCTTCCGCTAGGGCCCTCACCATCGATATGGCATCGATGGTGGACCTGCCCCTGCGGAAGCCGAACTGGCAGTCAGCCAGATCCGGCCCGACACGTTCCAGGTGCTGGCTGAGGCGCGCCGCGATGACGCGCTCCAGCAGCTTGCTCGATTCGTCCAATAAAACGATCGGGCGGTACCCGCCGGGTGAGTCCGCGGGCCTTCCCTCCTTGCGCAGCGGCACCAGGCGCCCGGTTTTCCACTGCCGTGGAAATCGCCCACTCCGGAAACACTCCGTGAGGAGGTTTTGGAAGCGTTGGCCCAGAGCCTCCAACACTAGCACCCAGGCCCGTCCGGGAATCCCGTCAGGACCAGGGGCCCTGTTTTTGGCCCTGAGCCTGTGGATGGCCGCCGCAAGCTCACCCTCGGACACCGGCGGCACCTCCGCTTTCTCCTCCTGAGCCTCACCGCTTCCCGATGTTGGTAGCATGACCGGTGTGGCATGGTCCCCCACGCGCGGGAATAACGCACCTACCACTGTCTCCACGAACTGCGGCTGCATAGACGCAGTCAGTGGTGGCGCCCACGCGCGGAGCCTGCCCCGGACCATCTTGTAAGGCCGGCCCCACGGATCGCGGTCTAGCTCTTGGAGCATCTCCTCGCGAGCCCCCTCTCTCGCCTCCAGGATCGCCGCTTTGTAAGCGGTCTGCGCGATTCTGTACAACGCGTACAACTCCACCTCCTCAGTCTCCACTCGCCGCCGCCGTCTGCGATAACGCGTGTACCGGCGCCTTGCCCTCACACATTCCTCGCGGAACTGTGTGAGTCCGGCATTCCACCAGTACACGTTACGACGGGGCGGCAGAGCCTTGACGCGAGGCATGCACGCGTCGCAAACCTCCACGAGCGCTACGCAGAACCACTCTGCTTCGGCGTCCACGTCCATTGGGCCCTCTGGCGCCCGGGACCACGATTGGACGAGGGCCGCTTCAACGGCCATCTCGCAGTCCATCCGCTTGAGGGCCCACCGCGGCGAGTTCTCCCTCACAGGGATCATCGCGCTTGCTGGGAGAGGCAGGTCGTACCGGATATACCTGTGATCTGACAGGTTCTCCTCATCCGCCAGCACCTCCCAGTTTTGAATACGGCGCGCGAGAGCAGGGCAAGCGAACGTCAAGTCCACTATAGAGTTGCCCTGTGGTCGCACACACGTATGCACGGTCCCCCTGTTCAGAAGAACTAGGCCCGTAGCCCTCAGCCATTCCTCCAACGCCTCACCCTTGGCGTTGGTGGTGCGCCACCCAGAACCCCACATTACCGAGTGGGCGTTGAAGTCACCCGCGACGAGGACCTGGTAGCGGTGGCACTGGTGCACGAGTGACTCCAAACTCGTGAGCCAAGCCTCATACTCAGCACGGGTCTTGTTGGGGGATATGTAAACGCCCACAAAGGCCATACCCCCCGCAAAGACGGCCACCCAGCCATTGCCGCTCTGCACCCTTTCTACTGGGGGACACCCAGCAGAAGCTACAGTGACAACTGCTGCCACTCCGTCAACGTCCCCAGCCCAGTTGCTCTGAGGGGAGACGAAGTATGGCTCCGCCAGAATCCCAACCGAGATGGAATGCTGCGCCATGCTCTGCATCAGGAGATGCTGAGCAGTGGCGCAGTGGTTGAGATTCACCTGCAGAATGCGCAGGGCCATACTATGCCGGATCGGTCGACATCCCCTCGGCCTCAGCGACTGGGAGAGTCGGAGGCGACTGGGTCACGGCCACAGCAGCCCTCGTCCTCGCCTTCCCTTTGGGGGCCTTACAGGCCCGCCCTCCAGCACGGTGATCTGCCGGCTTGCCCGCATCTGCACATACTGAGCAGTGTGGAGCAGCCGAGCAGTCCGCAGACTTATGGCCAAGCTGGCCGCACCGGTAGCACTGGCTACTGCGGTCCACCGCTGAACCGCACTGTTCCCGGACGTGCCCCAACTCGAGGCACCGGAAGCAGCGCAGTGGCCTCTGGTCCAGCAGCTTCACCTGCGCGGATACCCAGCCGACCAGAAGTCTGCCACCAGTCACCTTCTTTGCGGCTGTCACCGGGCAGCGCACCAAGCACGTTCCGAGCCCAGCCGCATTGAGCCGGATCACTCCGACCTTTACGGCGTCGTTCGTGCAGCCCCCAGCGCGCGCCACGGCAGCCGCAACCTCCGTCTCGGTCACGGAATCATCCAGCCCACTGATGCGCACCTCCACGCTTTTAGTGGGTCTGGAGATCCGGACCTCATCCTCCTTGAAGACTGACCCCAGCTTTTCAGCTAGGAGGTCAGCCTTCTCGGCGCTTGCTGCGCCCGGCACCTCAAATATCCGGGCCCCTGTTACCGCTCTGCGGCAACGGAGAGCCGGGATGCCCAGGTCCTCTATGTTGAACCTGGACTTCGCCTCAGCTATGGCCGCCTTATAGGTTAGGCCCTTCTTTGCCGCCTCGGGCTGGATGGTCAAGACCACCGCCGCTGTTCGAGGGACTCGCAACTTCGGCTTGACCAACCTCTGTGCCGCCGGAGCCGGCCTAACCGCACTCTGACTGGCGCCCCTTGGTTGGGGCGGTGCCACAGTCGCGGTCCTTTTGGCAGCTTTCTTGGCTCCCTTCTTCACCACCGTCACCCAGTCGTTGGCTACTGGGGGTGGCGCCGGTGCTTGGACTACCACCACTGGAGGCGGAGCAGCCGCAGACTTTTTCCCCTTGCCCTTTCCTTTGCCCTTGGGCTGGGCTGAGTTTGGGGCTACATCTTTGGAACCGGAGGGTCCCAACTCCGATGTCGCGGTCTTAATGAAGTCCTTTCTAAGGTTGAGGACCTCAGAGGACCTCAAAGCCGCGGCAGCTGCCGCCCTCCGCTCCGCAGCCAGTGGTGGCCGCACGCGTTTGGCTGGGAGGAGGCGCTCCTCTATCGCCTCCATCCGCGCGCTGACGACGTCACCTACTTGGCGTAGGATTGACGCCGTCAGTTCCTCTCCAAGGGCGGTCTGGGTTCCGGAGGGCAGGACCTCGCTGCGCGTTTCCTTTCGGAACTCGTCGCGCATCTCTGCCATCTCCTTCCGCAGACCGCCAAGCTCTTGGTGTAGGCGCACATTCGCTGCCTGCAGCCGCCTGGTCTCTTCCGTGGCGGTCCGAGTGCCCAAGTGCTCCACCACACTTTTCAGGGCCACAACCGCCTCTTTCAGGGCCTTTTGGTATGTGCCCTTCAAATTCCTTGACTTTTTGCCCACCATTTCAATGGTGGCCAAAGAAGCCAACGCCTTCTTCTCGAGCTGGTGGGCCAGCTCGTCCTCGTCGTCTTCAGTAGACGACTCGGAAAGCCGGGTCCCAACCAAAGGCCCACCAATCCTAAGGTGCAACTGAGCAACCTCTTGCTCAGCCCTAAGATCGGCTTCAGCCCGCTTTGCCGCCATCAGCTCCCTTTTTGTCTTGGCTAGGCCGGGATATTCACCCGTGATGGGTGACCGGCTTCTGCCCCTCCTTTTAGAGGCCGTGGCCTCTGATTCCGCGAGGAGACCAGCTGATCCTTCGCACTCCTTCCGTTTGCGCGATGGGGCTCCATCGCGCGCCGACAATGTGCTCCTTACGGAGCGCATTGACGTGACGGAGGAATCCGATTCCTCCGCCCCTAGGTCGCCAGACCCTTCACCTTCGTCTCCCCTTTCGTACGACGTAGATTTTTTATTTTTTGAATTGTCCATGCAGTTCCCACGAGTGTGGGGGAAAAATTCAGTCATACCGGGCGGTGCCCCCTGCACCCGGTAAACCCTATTTACTCCGGAGGTCGGGCGGTATCCGGAGGTGACCTCTAACTGGCTAAAACATCGTCTCCAGCCACCAATGGGCGCCGCGACGGGGATAGGTCGACCCGTGCGACTTTGACGGATTTTTTAGAGTGGTTTACTCCACGCGGGCCAGCCAATCAAGGCAAGCCCCTCACCAGCACGGCGAGTCGGCCGACGGTGACCTAAGTCTGTCCGGGGGACCGTGAGTTATCACAGCCCTCCGAACCCGCCGCCCCTCGTCCCGCATCGTCGATACTCGGCATAAGGCCGACACACCGACCGGGACTCTACTTCAACCGATGCCTCGCGGCATCCTCCACAACAACCACGTCCCGCGTCGCCGCTACTCGGCATAAGGCCAAGACGCCGACCGGGACACCGACACCTTTCGCCTCTCGGCGAACTCCTCGAGCTCACGAAGAGCAACCAGCTCAGCCTACACCGCGAGGTGCGACGAGCTCCACGCCTCGGGCCCTACAACCAGCCCTCTCGAAGGGGAGGTATAGGCGAGGGCCCCCACTCGATCGAACGTTTAGACACAGGCTAGCAAGATCCACCGGAAGGTGGAAGTTACTAACCTGTGGACGGGGTGCACCAGGTTTCCCCAACTAACCCCAAATCCCCATATGGAGAGATGAAATTAGTTGGGCTTACCCAACGTGAAGGTAGTCCGATCATCGCACCCCTAGTACTTTTCATCCCTAGGGAGAATCGCTTTCAACTCACAGCTGTCAAATTATAAAAAAAATAGTTCATTTTCACATTAGCTCTTGAACCATGTTCCGACTTTCTATACAGCCACGATGTAAAATTGAAATAACTTAAGTTTAGTATTGAGTACAGAATACCTATATATATTTTAAATATCTTTATTATTATTTAGTTTCTACAATTTCTTTAAAATTACTTTGATTTCGGTAAAATATTTACCATTTTTTCAATGATGAAAATTAAAAGTAATGGCTAAAAAAATGAATAGCTGGCCGGCCACAGAAAAAAAAACAAAATAGGCGGGAAAGCGGTAGTTCTTTTTTTTTCTTTGGCCTTAACTTTGTATTGTGCCATTATTTTTTCGATTTGGAGACTTTTGTTTATACGTATAGCAGAGATTTGTACCTATAAAATGAGTTCATCTGATTCTGATATGAATTTAACGCTTGATTTTATATATAAGAGAAGAGGCTAAAGCGGCAGTGGGAAATCGTCATACGATTTTAGGTATATTTGTTTTGATTTGGGTGGTACAATAAAATTTACTCATATTTTCTTTAGCTAAGTAATTCATGTTTTTATTTTTAATTTCCTCGTATTTGTAATGAAAAGCACAGTGTTTACCTCGGGTTAAAGACTTATTTAGTCCCTCGAACTATTAGCGCACTCACTGCGTTCGGGCGCCAAATCCCGTCTCGGGACTAAATAAGTTACTTTCACCCCTAGGGTAAAAATGTACTATTAAATAACGTGCATATGTGACCGTGCGAAGCCTGTCAGAGCAGCTAGTTTTTAATAAGTATGTATTTACAAAATAAAATTATGTAAATATTATATCTATTATCTAGTACCCACGACACAAGCGTTCGCTTAGTGTGGGGCTAGATGGCGCTGAGTGAAATGTCCCGGAATATTTATTTATATATTTTATAAAACAAAAATCTACCTAAGTTAATAGCTGACCCTGAATAAATAAAACGTAATGCCAGAAACAAGTTATAATAAGACAAAAATTTGAGTGAAAATGTACATTGTTATACAAACCTTATAAAATACTAAGGACCTTTGTAGAACTTTGAAATGATGCAGTCCGTTTTTGCTGTTCGACATTAGTCTGTCTAAATAATCAAACTGTCAAAATGTCACCATAATAAATCAACGTCCCAATTTGAAGTTGACAGTTTGATTGTTTGTATGTGATGTTTGAACAACAAGAACCGACTTTTTATTTTCAAAGTCCTGGACTAATATTTAAACCGCGTTTTGTTTTATGATGGTAAGTGTTTTACTGAGTTTTTTGTAACCTATGTTACAGTGTTCACTGAATACTTACTTAAAAATGTTATACAAACAAACATATTCAGTTTAAAAATTACAATTATACGTAGCTTTGTAATTATTTGGCTCACTTCACATATGTAAATTAACTACATACAATTTCATGAAAAAATAATCTAACAAAATGTCTCGAACAATATATGTCTTTCTTTTAAGGTTAACTCACTAGAACCGTTTTTATCTATACTAATATTATAAAGCTGAAGAGTTTGTTTGTTTGTTTGAACGCGCTCATATCAGGATCTACTGGTGCGAATTGAAATAGAACATTGTCACCCTAGGGTGACTACTAGGGGTGAAAGTAACTTATTTAGTCCCGAGACGGGGTTTGGCGCCCGAAGGCAGTGAGGGCGCCAATAGTTCGAGGGACTAAATAAGTCTTTAACCCGAGGTAAACACTGTGCTTTTCATTACAAATACGAGGAAATTAAAAATAAAAACATGAATTACTTAGCTAAAGAAAATATGAGTAAATTTTATTGTACCACCCAAATCAAAACAAATATACCTAAAATCGTATGACGATTTCCCACTGCCGCTTTAGCCTCTTCTCTTATATATAAAATCAAGCGTTAAATTCATATCAGAATCAGATGAACTCATTTTATAGGTACAAATCTCTGCTATACGTATAAACAAAAGTCTCCAAATCGAAAAAATAATGGCACAATACAAAGTTAAGGCCAAAGAAAAAAAAAGAACTACCGCTTTCCCGCCTATTTTGTTTTTTTTTCTGTGGCCGGCCAGCTATTCATTTTTTTAGCCATTACTTTTAATTTTCATCATTGAAAAAATGGTAAATATTTTACCGAAATCAAAGTAATTTTAAAGAAATTGTTGAAACTAAATAATAATAAAGATATTTAAAATATATATAGGTATTCTGTACTCAATACTAAACTTAAGTTATTTCAATTTTACATCGTGGCTGTATAGAAAGTCGGAACATGGTTCAAGAGCTAATGTGAAAATGAACTATTTTTTTTATAATTTGACAGCTGTGAGTTGAAAGCGATTCTCCCTAGGGATGAAAAGTACTACTTTCAACCCGCTCTTCAGGCAACTTCAGACCTACTTTCAGAGTATGAGTAATGAAAAATACTTTTTCTCACCTCCGGGCTGAAAGTGACAACTTTCGTCCCGCTACGCGGGACGTAGTTGTTTTTTAAGGGACGCTTTTCGGCTCCGTCGATGAGAAAAAATGTGTACACACCGCGGGCTGTAAATATACTACTTGTGTTTAATAGACCATTTATCGAAGAAGGCTTTAGGCTATATAACATCACGCTGTAACTAATAGGAGCGAAGAAATAATGGAAAATGTGGAATAAACGGGGAAAATTATTCATCTTTGAGGGCTTCCGTTGCGTGCGCTGCGAAAACGGTTCAAGATATCACAAAAATATGTATGAAAGAATTATTTCTTTTAAAATAATCTAACAAAGTGTCTTCAACAATATATGTCTATCTTTTAAGGTTAACCCACTAGAACCGTTTTTATGTTAATAACAATTCCACACGGACGAAGTCGCGGGCACCAGCTAGTTATTTATATTAGCGAAACTAACAAGAACATAATAAAATTACGTAAACATTATTCTACAATTAGAATAAGGACAAAGACATTAAATGCTTGTCATTCAAAAATAAAATTTATTTGAAAAGATAAGCGCTTGTCACATAGCAAAGACTGTATTTGCATTTAAATATGTTTTTAAACTATTATTTATTTTAAAAATAACATCTATTTTTGGTAGAAAGTAATTTAGGAAAAAGTTAGAAGTAACAAGATTGTACGTGCGGTCGCTTTATTATGATAAGTTTTGATTTTATATTTGTTACAGTCATGTTTATTTTTATATTTGCTGAATCATGTGTAGATTATAACGAATATTTGATATTTTTGATTGTGTAACGGACCGGCATAGTCGAATTTTGACAAAGGTCCATAAATAAATAAAGATTTAAAAAAAAACTACCTAGATTGTACGTTATACATTTGTTTTACGTTAATTTCGACCGTTTTTGAAATATTAACTAAATATTATAATATTAATATTACTAATACTATATTATTAACTATATATTTGAAAACTAGAAGCAGCCTGAACCTATAATTAAACATATCATCCGACGCACAGAAACAGAAAGAATTAAAGTTTTGCATAATTCTTAGAGCCATCCTGCGGCTTTGGCTGAGTTTTTTCGGGTTTAAAATATCTACTACGCATTTCTTATAACTTAAAATTATAAGTTATGATGATCATATTATTATAATAAAGTAAAGTAAAGTAATATATTTATTGCCAACTGTACAGTACAATGGTGTTACATTTTCTTCAATGGTCACAACAGTTTTGCTCTTTCGAACATAACTCTTATGATGTTAAAAAAATCATTTTGTCAGTAATTTAGTTTTCTAACCAAACTTGGTTTGCATTTGACCATTAGTAAAATTTGCCCAATTTTGTTTTATTTAATGTATATTTAAATCAGTATCACTACGTAGTACAAAGCAGAGTAGCTTCCCGCGTCAGTCAGTACGTATGCTTATATCTTTAAAACTACACACTAAATTAAACCCAAGGGGTCTCTTCAAATCTTCAGTAAATAGATTTCTTCTAGGCAAGCGTGCTTCATCTAAGACTACAGTGGTGCTTAATATCAGGCAGGCTGTAGCCAAACTTAAGCCTATGTCGTGATAAAAAATCAACGGATATTGATGCGGTTTTTTATTAGATAGAGTGGTTTAAGAGGATGATTTATATGTATAGGAACGCATGCAAACCCGCAGGAGAAAGCTATTATAAAACTAAAAGTGACTGACTGACTCACTGACTGACTGAGATAGTGGAGTATCAACGCGCAGCCCAAACCACTGGACGGATTGGGCTGAAAGGTAGATGTTATGACGTAGGCATCTGCTAAGAAAGGATTTCTGGAAATGCCACTTTTAAAGGGGTGAAATAGGGGATGCAAGTTTTACTTCTTAATGCGAATGAAGCCGCGAGGACTCACTAGTTATTTATATTTTAATTTCAAGCTCTCTACCCCAAAGTCATCCTCAAATTGGTCCCTGGCTGCAAAAGCCATCCATCAAGTATAATTGACGTGCCAAAAGCAGCTCTGACTGTTTGCTAGTTCATTTTGCAGACCACAGAGCGCGCTTCAAATTAGATTGCACCAGATAACTAGTTGGAAAATATACTCGTAGATTAGTAAGTGAGTAATTACATCTAATTTTCTAATTCTAATTCTAAGGTGGGGGCGATGAGTCCTGCACTGACGTCCCGCTTGGGGCGTTTTGTTCGTCTGGAGTAATTACATATGCGAGTGGTTAGTTAATGTGACTAGTGTTGTTTTAATTTCTTTTGCTTGTCAAAATAAGTAATTGAGTGACAGATAAAAAGGAAGTTCTATTTGTATATGTTTTTCATAACAACATCGGTAATAAGAACACGAAAAATGCAATAAAGTTAAAAGGTTAATGTAAACAAATTCTCAAATTGAAGTCCGGTGATGTAGGAAAAGGATTTAATGACGCTAACAAACTAGCTGTAATATAAATATTGATAAAATACAAATTCGTGGCAAAATTTTTGTGTTACATAATATATACCTTTTATACATTTTTTTTGGAAAAAGCATGAAACCGTACTGTGTGGCGCGCTGGAGAGGAGTCCTATACTCAGTAGTGATGATGATGACATAAGGAACACGATAAACAATAAATTTATTTTGTTAAAGTTTAACAAAATTAAATTTTCATACCCATTCCCGCTATACTATGCTCGTTTCGTAAAAAATACAAAGTTGTTTTTCCGACAGCGCCAGGAGGTCATTTGGACATTCATCAAAACATCAATGTTTTCATGGAAAATGTTATTTTTCTCTTAAAAAACCTCTTTTCACGCTGAACCGTTTTGTTTTTTGCACGGTTATCCACTTTCAGTTACATAAAAGAGCTCTTTCAATTCATAACGTTTTCTGCAGGGTTACGGGATCGGATGTAGTTTGTACTTGAAATGACAACTGTCTACGCCTTCGACTAAACAATTTATGTGTTATATAGGAACTAAAATAATAATGAAAATATTATTTGTTTCATGAATAACATCATAGATTATACTAACATTATCAAATATACATAAAAGATAGCGGCGGTTTTGTTAAAAAAAATCTTTAAAATAAAAAAAGATTGTCTTAAATCATGCTGCCCTTCCTCTATGTGACATTATGTATTATTAGTGGATATTCACAGCTTAGCTAGCGTTATTTTACTATACTTAATGCATATCATTGACCGACTCTAAGCCTTTTCACGAAAATATGACAATGATTTTATATTTTGGATATAAAAAATATCTATCTAATCCCTGTTACAAAGAATGTAGAAAATCATCAAACACCTTCTTAATCAAATACGTTAAATAAAATTAGAGAGCTATGATTTTGACTGCTTTTTACATATATTATAAAGGTACATACATAATGTGTAAAAGTATGTATGGTTTGATTTAAGCATTTAAAAAACCTAGACACATACTTTAACAAAATAGCCATATCTAGTAACTTTACAAAAAGCGTCGTCCAAAAAAATACTTCCGTACCTCCTTTTGATATTAGGAGCAATTTTTCGGGATGCCCCATTTGGGTTATTATTATGGTCAAGCTTTATTGACTGCTTTTGATAAAGCCGCCCCATTTGTGACGATGAATGCGTGTAAAAATGTTTTAGGGATTTTTTCATTTAAGTTTTTTGAATAGGTTGCATTATATAGGTATATAAAAAAATAAGTAACATTTCGATCATGTACGTTTTTCTAGTGGCGCTCTTCGGATTCACTCGTAGCAATCCAAAATAATGTTTTATTAATTTATTAAAGAGTTAACGTTATTCCTGATATACGAAATTCATTTTAATTTTTTTTATCCGTTTGAGCTTGAAGACGTTAATTAACACTTATTTATGCAAGCAGCACATACGTCTTTATAATATTGGAATAAACTTAAATAAACTTTTAATAAGAGTTCAGTTCTATCAAATATACATATACCTAAATCAGATGTGTGAAATTCAAATATATTCATACTATTGTTAAAGAATTTGTAATTTTAATGTTTCATTTTTTTAAACACGGTTTTAAATTTTTATAGTAATGTGAGAGTGAATTTCGTGATATAAATCTAGGGCTTTTTTATTTTATTTTATTTATTTAAGACCTCAGTGTAAATGTAATTGCATCTAAAAGAAGCAGTATGGGATCGCAAGAAGTTTTGCCAACTGACCTCCGAACTTCAATATGAAGACGGCACCCGATGATGATGACTAATTAATGCTCTTCAAAACCTCTTAGAACCAGTTCCAACCTGGCTAGGCTATGGCAAAGTACCGCTAACTACAGCAGTAATATTTATGTGGAATCAATGCACAACATTTAAGTGATTTATTGAGACAGCTATTTTTAAACTGACGAAAGTCTTAGTGATAGGGTAATGAAAGTAGCACTTAATATAATTTACGAAATAAATAATAAAGAACCAGATTTCCAAAACATGTTGCATATGTAACGTAAATACTGAACTAATGCTAACGGATAAATCATTCAATGTACGGCTAACTGCAGCGGTAATTTGTACGTAGAATCATTGGACCACTGTTCTATCGACGACAAGACCACAACATGTGTCTATTTCGAGGTTAGTACGCTGTTTTACTGATTTATTGAGTACTAGCTTTTGCCCGTGGCTTTGCACACTTAATTAAACATATAAATTTTCCTCTTGAATTACTATCTCTATTGTACAAGCTGCATCAAATTTTGTTGAGTAGTTTTATAGATCTAAGTATACATACGGAAAGTCACAGGAAGCTACTTTGTTTTTTACATGTAGGTAATGAGGTGACTTAGACAAGTTGTAAGATTAATTTGCAATAAAAGATATATGCATTTTATTTAGAAAATAAATAAAAATTACAACATGTATTTATAGAATAAAAGTTTTGTGACCGAAATTATTTCCTTGTGAAACATAATGTTCTTTTAGCTCAATAATAAAAAAACGGATTTATGTAGAATTATTTGACTGATTCTATTATTGACATGCCTGTTATATGTGTCTATTCCAGGTTAGTACGCTGTTTTACTGGTTTATTGAGTAAGCGGTTTGTAAAATAGACAAGTAATTTGATAAATGTTTTAAATGAATCGGTTCTAACTAGGTTAGCACGTTCCATCCTAGACCGTAATGATTACTTACCATCAGGCGAATTACAGTCAAATGCAAACCCATATCTTGTAAAAAAACATAGGTTCTGGGCATTGAAAGATTGCAAAGTAGTGAATGTCACGCGTCGTGTTTGGCTAAAGCTCAGCTCAGTATGAAAATATTAATGTCACTTATTTATTTCATGTTATAAAATGTTATGGGCGCTTCTGTGGGTCGGATGACTCGTTAAATTATAGGTCTCGGCTGTTTGTCTAGTACGACAGTCGTTAAGCCATGTCAGAGGCCCTTAGGGCGGTTTGAAAACTCTCGACACCAGAGTTGGCCACTCTCATTCGAAAAGAAGAAGATTTTATAAAATCATTTTATTAGCAAATCTTATACATTAGAATGAGATTATGCTCTTATCCAAAAATACCGGTGTGTGTTTGTATATTTGTTATACCTATGTGTTTGTATATTTTATTTATTTACTTAAATAAAACGGTAACAACCAATTACATTCATTAAGAAATGAATCATATAATTATATTGCAGTATTTCAGTATACAATATATATAGGTATATAACAGTTACCATAAACAAAATTTATCCATATATAAGCTATAGTACGGAAATTATCACAAACCACCGAGTGATTTAGTGGGCGATAAATTGGGCAGCTAGCTCTAGCTACAGACAAATAGAATTACATTTGTTGTGTTAAGTTTACAGTATATATTTTTAATGAAACTGTTAAACATTTTGTTCCGTTTATTTGTGAACGTTTTATTGTTGTAGATATATAGACTATTTTAATGTTAACACAATAAGTGGGGCTGGAGCTCTTAGATTGTCTTTAGGCTTTTCTGAAGATTTTCTAAGTGCCCCTTTTTTGTAGTAGTTAGAAGTAGTATGTATAGTTTTTCTTCCCTTGTTTTTATATTTTATTATTGTACACAATAAAACAAATTTAACAAAGACAATCGCAAACAAGTGCCACAAGTGGCTGTTTTATTTTTAAGAGCGATTACATCCAGACAACCTTTAATATCCAAAAACTAAACTAATTCCCTTACGTCTTATTCTTGGCTTAATCATAACATGACCTCAAAACAGAAAAATATCTCTCAACTAACTAACCAAAAAAAAAAAAACTTGATCAAAATCAGTCAATCTGTTTGGGAGTTTACATGTAAAAGACATACAAACACTCACATACACACACGTTAAACTTATAACATCCAAACCATTTTATATAAATTACCAATATTTTCTGAACAGGTTTAAGTATATTTTTTCTTTATAACATAATAAATATTCCAGGATATTGCACATATTGCCATCAAGCCCCTCACTAAGCAAACGCTTGTATCGTGGGTACCAGATAACGGATATAATACTTATATACTTTTCTTTTGTAAATACATACCTTATTAGACGTAATGAAATAAACTTTTTCCAAACCATACGTGCTAAAACACAGCCTGGCATCTTTATCATATAACCCTTGCCATTCGTATCCTGTCATATTTTTTCAAGGCGACCTATTCATCAAGCCTGAGAACGCTTTTACAGAGTTAGGGTGTTTTCAGAGGGGAAATGTTTATTTTATTTTTAAATAGATGTGCAATTTGGTGCTACTTGCGACAATCGGGTTATTTTTTTATATATAATAATAAGGGGTTAAAATTTAATATTTTGAATCAGGGGTTACTTTGCGAGAATCCATTGTAAATGAAACTGGAGAAATATGTAGTGTTTTTTGCTGCGACTGCTCATTTACCGGCTTCAAACAACAAACTTGGTGGTTTAAATATGTGTTCCGCCATATACCACCGCCACACCTTTTCTCATAACCAAAGTGGCCTTGGTGGCTCTCAAGACCTTACCAACACCGCACCTTGTATCTTCGAGTTGTGTAGTTCTCCTTCGGCAAGATATTCTCGTCGACAAGTGTTTCGTCCCTCCACGAGGCATCCTCAGGACGTGTTATCCACGAACGACATTCCGTTAGTAAAAAAATAAATATGTTTGTTTATTTTTGGATATGCGTTTGTTTATTTTTTCAGCTGAAGGCCCAATGCTATTAACCAGAATAGAAGAAAACTGGTGTTTTTAGTCTTAGCTTACTATGGAAGTATTATGAATGAAATGTCTATTTATTTGGGTCTTATAAGTGTGAGATAAGTTTATATCATGTAAAATCTAAATTTACCCTATTTAAATTTTTCTTTCGTTTGTAATTTTACTTACCCCCAACGCCTAGTGCATTACAAACTGTAGGTGTAATAATATATAATAAACCCCAGTATACTACAAGTCAGGTTGTATGGTCTTTACCTATGTATGAAATTGCCGATTTGTACTTATTATATTTCCATACAAACATTAATTTTAATGTTTGTATAGAAATGTCTGAACAGATTAAGATGCAATTGATAACTATAGTTAGATGGACAAAAAGCTATGCACTGCGTATATCAATTTCTCTAAAACAGGGTATAATATAATTTAATTGTATTAACCGGCTAGCACTTACGTCAAAAATTACGTCGAAAAATTAGCTCGACAAGTTTCGAAAATCTGAGGTTTCCATCATCAGGAGGACGAGTCAGCACGCGCGTCCCGGTTGTCCCGGTTGTCCCGGTTGTCCCGGTTGCTTGTCGAGCTAATTTTTCGACGTAATTTTTGACGTAAGTGCTAGCCGGTTAATACAACTAAATTAAATCATGCCTTACGGGAACTATAATACAGGGTATAATATGATAATTTTTTGTCATATTATACCTAGAAATTGAAATTAATACCTTGAAATACCTAGTTAAACTAGTGAAACCGACGACACATTGAAAGAGGTGTTTTCAATGACTTCCCAATAAGTAATAAGCACTAGTAATACATTTTTTTTTTATCTAAAAGGTACATAATTCCACAATTGATACAATAAAAATTGTAATTGGAAAAAATATACCTAGCTGTACGTAAAAGTAACATTCAGATTAAAATGTAAAAAAAAAACAGCAATTTCATAGGTTTCTATCTATACTAATATTATAGAGCTAAAGAGTTTGTTTGAACGCGCTAATCTCAGGAACTACTGTGTGTAGGTGTGTATTGAAAAATTCTTTTTGTGTTGGATAGACCATTTATCGAGGAAGGCTTTAAGCTATATTACATCACGCTGCAACTAATATGGGCGAAGTAACAATGGAAAATGTGAAAAAAACGAGGAAAATTATTCATCCTTGCGGGCTTCCGTTGCGTGCGCTGCGAAAACGGTTAAAGATATCAAAAAAAAATGTGCAGGAAAGAATTATTTCGCTTGAAATGATCTAACAAAATGTCCGCAACTGTATATGTCTATCTTTTAAGGTTAACTTACTAGAACCGTTTTTATAGTAATAACTATTCCACGCGGACGAAGTCGCGCGTACTAGCTACATAGTTATACATATAATAACATCCTATATGTAGCTTCTTGAATTTTCCTAAATTACTCCTTACTTTATGAATACGTCTTTACTAAGAATATATTCAATTCGTCATAAAACGAAAGCGCTTGGAAACAATGCCACTTATTCAGATGAAATATGGACTTTTTGCGTTTTCTCAATGCGACGACTCGAGAGATATTTTTTGTGTTATATATGTGGCTAGATGATGTGACAACGACACAGGTTTGCTTATATCTTGAACTTTAATGTATGGTAATAAAGGTTAATTTATGTGTAGGAGATAACTTTGTCTGTATGTATGTGTTTGAAAGTAAGGAGTAGATTAGGTAGGTTGTGGTAAATGTTTTTATTATTTATAGCTCCACAGATTTATAAATAGGCATCTAAACAAAATCTTAAAACTAATACTCTTCCTATTTTATATATATAGGTAACTATTTTATTTATGTATCTTATCCCTGCCAGATTGGTTACCTGGAAGAGATCGCTCTTAGCGATAAGGTCGCCAGTTAAGACACTAGGTTAAAGTTTTAATATTTTTTGTTAATTTCTGTATTGTGCTGGTGTTTTTAATAAAGTATAATATATCTATCTATCTATGTACATATCTAAATTTTATACATATGTGAAGTAAGTTTTCAATTAATAAAAGTTTTTTTTTGTTCTAGCTTAAAATAGCTCTTATGTTGGCAGCTTCGTGAACATTTTTCGTTTTTCAATTGTAATACTACATTCAAAATCTGCTTTCAGAAAAATACCTTAGTTATACCTCTGACCAAAACTACAGACATTTTGAATGTCTTTATATACTCGTACTGAACAGACTTTATTGTAACTTTTGACATAGATTAACGACCAATATAAAACAATTATTTGAAAATGTAGTCTAAATTAATTAAATCATGTTTAACCAGCTTCAACTTAACCGACAATTTAAATGATACCACAAAAGCGAATTAGTACTGAGGCCATATAAAAGCAGCTCCAATTTATTATCAAAATATTAATCAGACCACTAATCAGTTACTGTGTTTGACAAAGAATTAGAACTGTAATTAATATATAGAACGGAAAACGTGAAAATAAGCATTTTTAGATCCTTGCTTGATGGCGGTCATTAATTCTCATTTAGTCTTTCAATATACTTTTTTAAACACCCCTTCCTATATTTTTCTATCGACTCCTCTCCATCCTACGGTTGCCTGGAAGAAATAATACTGTTAGCGATAAGGCCGCCAGTTGTGGCACTATTTTTCAAGTTATTAATATATAATGATTATGAGCTAAGCTAAAAAGAAGAAAATTAATTCAGTAACTACTTTAAAGTCCCAAATTTTTTTACACAACTCAAGGTAATGTAAGTTTGACCACCAGGTCACATAAAACGACATTCGCACAAGCAAACACTTTCAAACGAGACCGCCAGAAATTGTTATCGTGATAGATGCTTTAGTAAAATAATGGCTCATATTTTCTCTTGGCAGATTTTATGGTTGATTATTGTTTTACATTTTTTTAAAGTTGTACTATAATCCCAATTCTGGGCAAAGGTCTCCCCAAACTCCCTCCATGTGTCCCGGTCTCCTCACGCCAGGCACCCCGAAACCGGTCGAAATCCTGCCGCCAGCGGGTCATTAACATTTATATATTTTTTAAATTAGAATAAGTTTATTCTTAGCTCTTATTTTGCCCAATGGCAAACGATTATAATGTGTGACATATTTAGCCGAGAAATAAACTATTTGCATTATACATATATTTTGCTTATTGCTTAAAAAACATATCCAACTAGTTTATCTCTACGGACAAACATAATTACTGATGATTGTTTATCGTTATGAGTAGATGTTAGATAGTCAAATACATTATTATATTGGTGAAACTTTCCGGTTTTGCAATCCATGTTTTGGTGATTATTATATTTGTACCAATTACGCAAAATTATGTTTTGGTTGGGGATATTTGTTTTAATTGGTACATACCTACATTACAATAATAAATGATAAGTCAAAAATTATTGCTTATTAATATGCTATGCCTCTTTATTTTGTTGACCACGATACAAAACATAGTATTTCTTCAACACATATTCATAATAATAAAAAAATACCTACTTATCGCAAGTTTAGTAGCTTCCTTGTCGCTTAAACCCATGCTTAAGAATTACAAAATAATAATTATCTTTCCAAATTATCGTCAAATTTAAGTAACCTATGTTTTCCTCCATTCCAAATTTTATCCGATTCAATTTTACTGTTTGAACATAAAGGTGTAGCTAACTATTATATAAAGGCAAATTGTAAAATGTAAGTCCCAGCTGTTCGATAATAAGGCAGTCGTTAAGCTATGTCAGAGGCCTATAGGGCGGCTTGATAAATTCTCGACACCAGAGTTAACAACTCTCATTCGATAAGAAGACAAATATGCAGGTAGATATTGATCATTAGCATCGCATTATAATATAAACTATAAACTAGTTCAGTCAATATTTTGTTCAATAAATTAATACTGAAAAGAAATTTTTGACTCCCATCTTTTTATTTTACTACTGTTACAACTTACTGTCATCAAATCTCAGAAAATCCTCTCAAAAATCTAAACTCCCTTCCAAAAGTTGATAAAATTAACAAAACTATCAATCTTCCATTCAATAAAGCCGTTGTATGGGTGACGCCGTGTGAAAAATGCGCGAATCCGTTTAGGCCGGTGGCAATCAATCAATGGGAGAAATTGAGATCGCTCAGACAATTTTGTCGCGTTCGGGGATAGGATATGAGCGGGATTTGGGATTTAAGGATTTTGGATTGAAGTAGGTTTGAGTGAGAGTGGTGTTTTAAGTTTTGGCTTCTCAAAGGTAGTTGGACTGGTTATTATTGTTAACATAAGGGACCTTTTACAACATTTTCATATATTTAGGTATAACACTAACTGTAAGATGTTACATTGTACGTACACACAGACACACACACAGAGAGACTTTCCAAGACCATAACATGAATGCTACATTTTGGCATGAGTTACAAATATGATAACTGAGATATAAGATTAATTGAAAATATGTTAAAAGTGAATAAAATAAATAAAATACACATATATTTACACAAATTTAGTAAGAACAAACATCTATTCTGTTCTATGCATCGGACTCACAGCCTAGCCAATAATAACCTAGATTTTGCACCTTTTTGTTTTACATTTACAAAGGTAGCACTAGCGGAGGAAATTGCATGCGATTACCAATATTAAGCAAAGGTTGACGCGGTCAATTCTTGGATGGGTGACCAAAAATTAGCATTCCGTTTTGGGCGCTTCCGTGAGACGGATGACACGTTAAATTGTAGGTTCTAGCTATTTGTCTAGAACGGTAATCGTTAAGCCATGTCAGGGTCCCTCAGGGTGGCTTGATGAACTCTCGGCACCAGAGTTGGCCATTTTTATTCGATAAGAAGAAGAAAGGTAACATTTTTTATTACATGAAAATACATCAAACCGCTTATCCCTTAGTCCGCCCATCTATCAGAAACCATCAAACAGACATTTCCGCCTCGACCAGCCATTAGTTCTACAAATATTTTCTTCCTGCTAATTTGTGTAATCAAACTTTTTGTTGCCTGACTGGTTTTTCAAAGCAATCTTTTTAAATTCAAATGTTTAATAAAAGTGCAACAGCTTTTAATATACATTACAAAAAAAGTGTATCGAATTTAAAAACATACATAATCAATGTTCAATTGTATTGAAAATAGTTTCAGTTCCATGCAAGATTGGCTCACAACTTAACTGATGTTTAGCATCGTTGTAGCATACGTACTCACACACCTCACACCTAAAAAAACTTATTTATGTATCCTTTGCTAAGAAATATTTTATTTTTGTTTGTGTTACATATTTCTATCTACCGAACATTAGTTAACTTTCAAACCACTTTTTCATGATGTTTCTTTGTTATGCATTCATTTCAGGTAAAACAAATTGTTTCGCTTCCACGTTAACAAACCAACAATACAATGTGAAAAATTATCCAGGATAAAGTGATATTTTCCATTGCGTTTTTCCTTAACCGCTGCGATTTTCAAGTTTGTAATTCAATGGATACCATAGATACATAATTTTATTGATTGCTCGTAACGGTTTCATGCGTATTTGGTATTAGAAATATTTGACACCTAAATAAGGTATCATTAAGCTCAGACTATTTTGAAGACATATTTTTTTATTGCGTTATTATTAGTGTTTGAATGATAACGTTTTTGCCGTTTTCATCCTCTGCTTTATTTTTTTATCGGTGGCTACCTGGTTTTGTTCATGTAGTGTAAGCCTGAACATTTTTTTTATATTTTTCTTAGATAACTGAAACCGATAATTTATTATTATTGAGTGTAATGAGTGAGAGAAAACTCATCATAATACCGCGTATTTATTTCAATCTCTGAAAAACTGGTAATACCCCTAACATCTTAGACTACATTGGTGCTTAACATTCCGCAGGCTATAGTCAAACGTAAGCCTATTTGGTGTAAAAAAACAGATATGGCTGAAAATTCAGTCATACCATTTACTTAAAAGTGTTCTCATATTATAAGCAGAAAAAACAGCAATTTTAAATACACAGTTACAGACAAAGATCAATATAACTTTTTGTACGCACCATCTTTTGTGACTCATAAAAGATTTTGATTTTAGAAAATATAATAAGTTTAAATTGAAAAAGTGGCTTGTTGACCGAGCTTTCTATAATTTTGAAGAATTCATTCCCGTTTTTCGATGATCTTAATCCTGACAATGTTATTGACGTGATATTGATGTTATTGCTATAGTATTGTTATTGCAGAACTATTATAGAAATAATAATTATTGTTTTAAGTACATACCTTTTAATTGTATTATTGATTGTTTTATTAATCTGATTATTGACATAATATTTTGTTCAATTTTATAAGATGAAATTATACGTATGATACTTTTAAGTAAGTACTCGTAGTTTAAGATGTGACCTGTAATACCTATTATTATTAATAAATTGAACTTGAACTTGAACTTATATTTAAAAAAATGCATATTGTTTGATAAGTCTACAAAAATAACAGTCATCGGCAGTTACTTTCCGGAAGCAGTATATCTCCGGCTTTATTCCTGTGTGTAAAATAAACAATAAACAAAGGAAGCCAAGCAATTTTAATTTTATGCTCCGAAGGAAGTGATGTGCTAAGAATACTAATTCCAAATATAGGTTAGAGTGATATTAAAACAAGTAAATCTTGGTGAAGGAATTCGAGTAAGGCTTAGATGAAAGTACCGATTTGGTTTACTTTGATCAACTTTTATTATTACTAATTGCTCATGCCAAAGTTAAAAAACAAATATATGTTATTTAAAAAAACTATTTATATTGTATTTTAATATCATTAGGTAATTGCTGCTTTATCAGCATGTGTGTGGTACAAATAGGATCTCTTAATTTCGTTTTCCTCCAAAACAATACATATTTATTGACATAATAAAAACGAGTAAGCTATAAATTACGTGAAACCTCTGACCTTGTGCAAGTTGTGAGACTCTGTTGAAATTATTTCGATAGTTCTTTGTTTTTACACAAAAGCACGTATACTGACAAATAATAAAAAAAACATTTTTTTGTCTAAAATGGGTTGTTTTTTTTTATCATGTAAGGCAATCAAAGCGTGAGGCAAAATTATATTTCATAAATTATAGTTTATTACGGCTAATCTTTAAAATAAATAAATAAATAAAACTAAACCAAACAAGAGATCCAACACAAGTATCCGCCTCGCTCACACGACCTTACTTAGCATTAAAGTTCTGCATAAAACCTCTCGTCTGCGTCGGTTTCAATTATAAATGAATGACGGTTAAACTTTGCAGTCGCTGTAACCATGATTCAGTTTAAAATAAAAAATAAATTAATATTCCGGGACATTTATTTACACACAACGCCATCTAGGCAAACGCTTGTGTCGTAAGTACTAGGTAACGGATATAATACTTATAAACTTTTCTTTTGTAAATACATACTTATTATATATATATAGAACCGGCCAGACTCGACACAAGTAATTACAAATATTAGTATTCATAATTACTTGTCTCATGCGGGAATCGAACCCGCAACCCCTAGATTAGAAGGCAGAGTCACCACCAACTAAGCTAACAGAGCAGTCAGTTTTGAACTGGTCTTTTTGTGATTTAACTAATTTCATTATGTCATGCAATGTATTGTTTTTAATATAGATAGATAGATAAACTCTTTATTGTTGACACATATTAAAAACGAACAGTACATGAAACAAATTAATATCTTAACGGCCTTATCGCTAAAAGCGATCTTTTCTAGGTAACCTTTGGCTGGAGAGAAATAAGCATACAGAAAAAAAGAAGGATTTGGTGTTCAACAAAAAGAAAATAACAATCATTTCTTATTAACGATGATATAATATGAATGATAAAATCATTCATCATTCAATCAATCAGACTTAAAGGGTCTCTGATATGGCTTAAAAACTACTGCATTATGAAAATAGGCTGACGCAAGCAATCGCTCTAATGATTACTGTTGAAGCATACCTATTTAACAAAGCTACCAACATAACACATCAACAACGGACCTTTGGGCGGGTTTCCCGCCAACACAAAAGCCAGCATGAAGGCTTTGGCGCGTTGCACCATCAGTTAGGAATCTCACGTCAACCGCGTCGCAAAACATGACACGTTCCTATAACTTAAACTTTTATTGGAAAATGTGAGAAAATAATCCCGAGCGGTAGAATTCGAACCTGCGTATTTCTGCTACCGTCAGAACGCCATAACCACTGAGGATAAGGTGAAGTTAACGACTAAAGTGCGGGTTTAGCACTTGATCAAATAACTCATTATACGTTCCTATAAATCCTACGTTAGTACGATCATCAACAATTATTAGGTATCAATTTAGTTGTAATAACCGGCTAGCACTTACGTCAATAATTAAATAAATAAATAATTAAATTTAATCTTGCCTTACGGGAACTATAATACAGTAATTTATAGGTACTAACAGGTATATTTAATTTCGGCAGAAACTTGCTCAATAAAATGCTAATGAGAATAATGTTCCATTAAACTGAAGTAATTGTCACCGTATTAGTAACGAACACAGTTCCAATGAGTGTCACTTGATGTGACCGCGGCATATGTATTAATGTTCCATTAAACTGAAGTACTTGTCACCGTATTAGTAACGAACACAGTTCCAATGAGTGTCACTTGATGCGACCGCGGCATATGTATTAATGTTCCATTAAACTGAAGTACTTGTCACCGTATTAGTAACGAACACAGTTCCAATGAGTGTCACTTGATGCGACCGCGGCATATGTATTAATGTTCCATTAAACTGAAGTACTTGTCACCGTATTAGTAACGAACACAGTTCCAATGAGTGTCACTTGATGCGACCGCGGCATATGTATTAATGTTCCATTAAACTGAAGTACTTGTCACCGTATTAGTAACGAACACAGTTCCAATGAGTGTCACTTGATGCGACCGCGGCATATGTATTAATGTTCCATTAAACTGAAGTACTTGTCACCGTATTAGTAACGAACACAGTTCCAATGAGTGTCACTTGATGCGACCGCGGCATATGTATTAATGTTCCATTAAACTGAAGTACTTGTCACCGTATTAGTAACGAACACAGTTCCAATGAGTGTCACTTGATGCGACCGCGGCATATGTATTAATGTTCCATTAAACTGAAGTACTTGTCACCGTATTAGTAACGAACACAGTTCCAATGAGTGTCACTTGATGCGACCGCGGCATATGTATTAATGTTCCATTAAACTGAAGTACTTGTCACCGTATTAGTAACGAACACAGTTCCAATGAGTGTCACTTGATGCGACCGCGGCATATGTATTAATGTTCCATTAAACTGAAGTACTTGTCACCGTATTAGTAACGAACACAGTTCCAATGAGTGTCACTTGATGCGACCGCGGCATATGTATTAATGTTCCATTAAACTGAAGTACTTGTCACCGTATTAGTAACGAACACAGTTCCAATGAGTGTCACTTGATGCGACCGCGGCATATGTATTAATGTTCCATTAAACTGAAGTACTTGTCACCGTATTAGTAACGAACACAGTTCCAATGAGTGTCACTTGATGCGACCGCGGCATATGTATTAATGTTCCATTAAACTGAAGTACTTGTCACCGTATTAGTAACGAACACAGTTCCAATGAGTGTCACTTGATGCGACCGCGGCATATGTATTATTATTATTTATCGTATGGCATTTTTTTATAAATATCTACTTCATAAATTTAATGTCTTTAAATACCCAATTGCATCTGCAGTTAAGGTTTTAATAGTTTTGATGTATGTAATGAGGGGAATGCAGCATTATTAACCTTCTACTGGCGTAGAGGTGGGACTTAAAGAAGGTTGTATAAAATAGAATAAGCTATTAAAGCATTAACCTCCTATGAGAAAGACCAACACTGGTGGTCAATAGATTTCAAACCATCTTAATCTTATCTAATCAAAACCAGCCATGATCACCAATTTAACGTATCATATACAAAAATAATTAAAAGAACTGGTACTAATAAGTGAAAAGACACTGAAAATAATGTCCAATAAAATCTTGTTTATCTGGTTACCGTATTAGTAACGAACTCAGTTCCACTGAGTGTCACTTGATGCGACCGCGGCACATGTAAATGAGGGGAATGCAGCATTATTAACCTTCTACTGGCATAGATGTGGAATTCAGAGGAGGTTGAACAAGGAAACAATTTATTAAAAATAGAGATTAATGTTTTATTCAGAAGTTGTAGACAATTGAATTTAATTATTTGGCAAAAATAAGTTAATAAAACAAAACCTTAATGCAAGTTTGGGTTGACAGGAAAACATACATTATATGTTGTGATATTTTAATAAAATATTTATTTAAGATTTCATACACTGTTTTTTAAATCTATGTTAGATATTGAAATATGCACTAAAATAAATAGATTAGTCAATTTAAAAAGTACCTACTCTGCATTTTAACGAACAAGCATTTACCGTATAAATCGACAGTGAACTTCGGTATTCATGTCATATCTCAATCAGACTAGCAATGGGCGCTTGATATGTAGTGGAATGCCTAGTTTTGGATTACACATTCCTGACTGACATTGACTAACTAATACTAACTACTCCACTAGTTTCTAGTACTAACGTGTTATGTCTAGATTAGGTGTTATATTTTGATCTTCGTCTTATCGAATGAGAGTGGCCAATAACGAGAGAAAATTGGTTCGGTGGGTAAGCACGTTCCATCCTAGACCGTAATGATTGCTTACCATCAGGCGAATTACAGTCAAGTGCAAACCCATTCTATGTAACAAAAAATGACGATATGTTGCGTGATGGCAACGTCGCATTTGTTTACTACAGGAAGATAAGTAAGCAAGCGTTCTTGAGACTGCTGAAGAGAAAATGGAGCGTTGCCAGCTCGTATCAGGTAGTCTTCTTCTTCTTTTATATGCTGAGCTTATGCTGAGTTGGGGCCGGATTGTGACATGAAACTTCTTATATTGTACTCTATACTTCTTATATTAGTTTTTTATTGTGTTTCATGTGACAATATATTTATTTTATTCTTACTCTTATTCTTTTCAAATGAAACTGGCCAACTCTGGTGTCAAGAGTTTATCAAGCCACCCTAAAGGCCACTGACATGGCTGCCGTAACAAACAGCCGGAGCCAATAATTTAACATGTTATCCGACCCACATAAGCGCCCAATATTCATGGCAAATTTCAGCCCGATCCGTCCAGTGGTTTGGGCTGTGCGTTGATAGATCACTATGTCAATCAGTCAGTCACCTACGAGTTTTATAAACATATTTAGATTAACGGAAGTATCACCATGGGGCAACCAGTTTTTACTTTAAAAAATGCATTATCAAAAAGTGCTAACTTTATGTAGGCTCCATTTTAATTTATCTATCTGCAATCTACATAACAAGAGAATATCATCTGGTCAGCGTTAGTGAAGACTTTTTGTGCTACACAAGCAGATTAAGAAGCGCCCGTAGGTCAGCTAGCGGAGGCAATCGCATGCGATTACCAATGATAAGCAAAAGTTGACGCGGTCAGTCCTTGGATGGGTGACCCAAAAGTGGCATTCCATTTTGGGTGCTTCCGTGGGTCTGATGACATGTAAAATTGTAGGTCCCGGCTGTTTGTCTAATACGGCAGTCGTTAAGTCATGTCAGCAGCCCTTAGGGTGGCTTGATAAACTCTCGATACCAGACTTGGCCACTCTCATTCGATAAGAAGAAGAAATAGCCAGATGATATTACAAGTGTTTGACAATCACACTCAAAGCTATGAAGTCACCAGTTTTGTGTGACGTTATACGTTTGGTTTTGGTTTTGTGATAGTTAAAAAAGTTTTCAGTTGGCGACACATATTTTTTTAAATAAGCTTTTTATTAAATTTTTCTCATACATATGTAAAACACAGGGATGTTTTTTATTTGCAATCCCAAAAATGCATACTAAAACAGAGTAGGTACATACTTTCGGTAAAATTCGACACAACTTTGTAATAAAACCGGAAACAAAATACCGGAAACAATAATGTTTGGACAGCGGCGTCAGAACTCATAAAACGGCAGCGGGAGGCATGTAGCATAGACAATAAAAGTCATAGATCACTAACTTTAGATACATGTCAAGAGGTTTACTTAGTACCAAGCCCGCACATTATGTATTCTGTGCCCGCACTAAGGTTGTTTAATTCTTTTTTTTTTTACAAGAAATGGGTTTGAACTTGACCGTAATTTGCCTGATGGTAAGCAATCATTACGGTCTAGGATGGAACGTGCTTACTCAGTAAGAACCGATTCACTCTCGCTTTGAAGATCGCAAGGTTATATTTCGCGGGGAACAGGGACTCAGACAGGGAGTTCCACAATTTAATTTATTTATTTCTTAAGCTTTAATTGAAAATGAACTAAAATAATCACTTCCGCTAGAATTTGAACCTATGTCGTTCTGGCTTTTTCAGAATGACGCTGGTCCTGCTTTATTCAATCCTGACTTGAAACCTGTCGGTCTTAATTATTTTCGCTCAATTTCTATAACATTTTTAGAAGAGTAACATATTCTTAGTAAATAAATCTTACCCTCAACCAAAATCAGAAATAATCCACGCCACGGTGACCTATCAACCTACACTGCAAGTTGGAGTACCTATGTATCATTTTTTTCCTTCGACTTATGGAAAAAAATATCAGCTGTTCCGTACAAAACATTCATCGCCTGCTAGCAAAAGGTTCTAATTGTATTCTTTCGTCTTCATATTATAAATTCAATTGACAAATACTATTTATATCTCTTTTTAAACTAGTATTTCTTTGTACGTAGTTTTTTTGTTACTTTCTAAGTTAAATTTTGAACGTGTTATTTTAACTTTTTCTCAACAATGAGTTGTCCAATAAACATTTAGTCGTATCCGCGCAATCACTGTTGTGTATTGAAATTAAAACGCAGTTGGTGTTGTAGCTCGGACACTGTTTCCTGCCATTCTGTACCAATAGTATAGTTAAAATCAAAATGTATGTAAATTTATGTATTTTACTTGTTTATTGAATATTGGACAACTCTTTGGTTTAGGGTGTAATGGTATCTGTTAGTATTTGTTTTCACCTAATCGTATATCTAGTTTGGTACGTGGGTGCCTTGGAAACAGTTATCATCATCAGTTATGTATGTACATGTTTAATTGGTTTATACTAAATTACTTTAATATTCAACATTAAACAGTTATTGAATTTGAAAAACAGTGTTGATTATCCTATTTATTCATTTTATCATTATAAACATCATCAGCCTATGGCCGTAAACTCCTGGACAAAAGCCTCTCCCAAGACGCGACTCATCACGATTTTTGTGCTTCTCGTCTCCGCTCTGTTGTATTCGGTCTATGTAGGATCTTCTGGGTTTTCCTCTCCTTTTTTATGCCTCTAACTTAAACAGGTATCAAGTCGTATAAAGAAGTCATGAAAATTGCAAGAAATCGTGAAGAATGGCGAATTCCGCACCAACAAAAGCCGTTCTCTTAAATTTTGAATGAACGAATGTTTACACCTGTTCCCTGCTACCTTGCTTATATCCTCGCTCCACCTAGTGGCTGGACGCCCTATGCTATGCTTGCCGAGCCACGGTCTCTATTCGAGAACTAGCCTACCCTATTCTTTCTGTAATTTAGAAAAAACTAGCTGACCCGGCGAACTCTGTTCCGCCTTAGAGGCAATAAATAAGCAGATTTTTGATTTTATTCAACTTAATTGAACAAAAAAACAGGATAAAAAGTATCCTATGTCCGTCTCCTGGTTCTAAGCTAGCTTCCCACCAATTTTCCGTTAAGTCCGTTCCGCCGTTCTTGAGTTATAAATGGTGTAACTAACACCACTTTCTTTTATATATATATAGGTATTTATAGGTATATAGATATAGCTTTATATATATGTATAGAAGATAACACAAAATAGTCTTTTTTGTTTGTAATTTTTCGTTTCTACAAAAATAAACTAGAAACGTCCTATCCTAAAATAACACCTAACATGCAAGCTAAGCAAGAAACGATTACGAGTGCAAAGAATTCATTCAGCAAACATTTCACAATGGTCTCTTTCATTCGAACCACTTCAAAAGCGATTGCTTTGCAAGTAGATGGAGGTATACACGGTTATTTGTATCTAATAACCTTTAATATGTGCGGGTAGTGAACTCTAGTGTTGAGTTTTTTGGATCAGTCAAAAACCGATCCAATAAAATTAATTAATAAGTATGATTTTTAACTTAATTTTTAACTAGGTATTTTTGGTGGTTGATTCAACCAAATCAGCAAAATAAATTGTCAAGATTATTTCATGCAGCGACAAATTCTATTCTCATAATACAGCAAAAAACAAAACATAATAACAGAAATATTAACGATAACTCTTCTTCTTCTTACCGAATGAGAGAGGCCAACTCAGGTGTCGAGAGTTTATCAATCCTCCCTCATCTAAGAGGCCTTAAGGCCTGCTGAATACTAATTCAACACATCCGTGAATTGGCCCAAATCTTAAAGCAACATATATAATACAAAGTAAATAAATAAACAACATATGATATTTTATTTTGTTTAGTTTGTAAAGAACAACAGTTTACAAATATTTTTTTTTGTAAAAATATATTAGAAAATGGAAAAATGCAAAATATCATCCAATTTCCAATTGTTCTACAACTATTTACTACTTTGATTATTCATATACATGTATAAGACTTATTTAATTTATGTAACTTAAGTTTAGAAGAAGGTTTGTTATTTACCTGTAAGCCTGTATACTCGAGTATTTTATGAAGAGTGCATTTTCTTAAAAGTATTTTTTTCTCAAGTGCACTTCTTCGTTTTTGCGTCTCATTTTAGACTACGTCTTTGATGTTTGCCTTTTGTGAATTGAAATTGCGACTTTATTGTTCTCTATTTAATATGGAGGACTAGAAATATTTGAATAGTCTTGATTATTTGTTATGTTAACTATTGACCAATACTTTGAAACATGAGTATAAACAGTAGTTTTTTAATGATGAAATAAATATAATTTAATCTGAAATATATATGAATTTGCTAGTTGTAAGCATAAGCAAATTAAATGTGACTTAAAGTCTCTAGTTAAATCGTCAAAAACTTAGAAAGATTAGCCAACACAATTTGACACAATAATCTGTTTTGAGGCTTCCAAAGGCAAATTCTGATTATATCAATTAGATTGAATTTTACTCAATTCCCACAACTACACATATGAACATACATTAACAAAGAAGTAAATATAGCCTCCAATTTTGTAGTTGGTTAAAAAACAACCTTCTCACGTATCATTAATTTTCATACATGAAATGAGCTGGTATTTTCATTTCGCCAAATCTTCGGTCACAGTGCGAACGTGTTTCGCAAGTAAGAAGATTATGCGCTTTGCAAAGTGCTTCGCTTCATTTGGTACAGTGCGTGGGATAGTTGGCACATCTAATCAAATATATTATTAACTAGTGGACACTCGCGGCTTCGCTCGCATTATTTTTAAATAAAAAGGTTTAAAATGATCATATTTTTTTTATTTACGATCCGATTGAATTGAAATAAACATTAAAAGTTAAGTTAAAAATATCGAAGGCAAATCGGTTCAGCCGTTTTCGAGTCTGTAACGAACAAACATACCTACAGACAAACAGATTTTTTTTAAACAGGATTTTTGTGTTTTATGCTTTAATGAAGACTCCTCAACTATTTTGTTTTTCAATTATTCAATGTACCGACACCGGCTTATTACCTACATTTTATTATATGTATAGATCAATAAAAAAAAATATAACTCTCGACACCAGAGGTGGCCTCTCTCATTCGATAAGAAGAAGATAAAATATTATGCATACATGGAAAATAAAGCACATTGCACATACACGGTACATTATCAATATCAATTTTCCCTTGACTAGTGTATTTATAGTTCATCAGAGTATTTGTTTCTTAAAATTTATTACTCATTAATTAGGGTCGTGGTGACTCTCCTGCAGAAGTAATTCGCGGTCCTTTCTTTCTTAGTCCGTCTTTCGCATCTTTCTGAGGATGACAATCCGCAGATTTTGTGGCATTTATACATATCAGTTTCTTACACCACTAAAGTGAGTCTGGTGATCACTTTTGCGCCGCAATTTACGAACAAATCCACCCGGTTTTGGTATGCTTATTGTAAACATTGCTTAACGACTTTCATCCCATGCCAAATAATAGATGCCTTCAAGTTAACGAGTCATCCGACCCACGGAAGCGCCCAAAATGGAATGCAACTGTTTGGTTACCCATCCTAGGACTGACGTGATTTTTAATATGTTTATTATAAATAGTCTTAAGAGTGGCGAGGAATTACATATTAATTCCTGCAGCCCCATTTCACCATCGCACGAGTAGAGGCATGGCAAGGAGGCACCGTTATACAGTTGAGGTTCCGAAGACTCGCACCAAACGTTTTGCTTCGACTTTCATCGTGCGAACAGCCAAGCTGTGGAACTCCTTGCCTGAATCTCTGTTCCCGTTCTGAAATAAACCGGTTTCTTCTAGGCAAGCGCGCTAGATCGTAGATTATAACGTTGCTTAACATCAGGCAGGTTGTAATAAAGCGTAAGCCTATATCATGTAAAAAAACGCGAAGAAAGCGAATTACATTCTTGTTTAAAAAATATCTAAGTAAATAACGAAAGTACCTTCTATTTCACGTGCCTTTAATTTGCCAGCAACTGTATAATATCTTCATACGTATAAACATTAAGAAATACTGCCTCAAAGGTACCTTTAATACGATCTTAAGCCTTCGGATTAACTCCGAGCTCTTTTACTGAGGTTCCTTGGGACTTCTTTTATTTAATACTTTAATAACGGTACCATGTATGGCGACTTTGATGGTATTTTATTTTGCCTTTTACCGTCATATGCCTCTTATGCAGACCTGGTTTTGGGGTTGAGGAAATTGTGTGATTCAACCTCTGACATTTTATAAAATGGTAATAGTATTATGTATATGTTGTGAGTTTTATACATTTGTTTGTATTTATTTATTTTAGAGTCTTTTCAATCATTCCGGGATATTTCATACTAGCTGTGCTCGCGACTTCGTCCGCGTGGAATAGTTACCTATTACCATAAAAACGTTTCCATTGTTTCTTTGCTCCTATTAGTTGCAGCGTGATGTTATACCTATAGCCTAAAGCCTTCCTCGATAAATAGTCTATTCAACACAAAAATATTTTTTCAATTCGCACCAGTTGTTCATGAGATTAGCGCGTTCAAACAAACAAACAAACTCTCTAGCTTTATAATATAAGTATAGATATGACATCTAGCTCCATACTTAACAAAAGTCTGAGTGATGAGCTTTCAGAATAACGTTTTAAACCTTAATCACATAAAAAATTACATAAAATATTGATTATATAAAAAAATTCAACGAAATGTTACTCCGCTCTTTTGTGAGGTCTCAAATTAAATTGATTTATGTTTATCACAAGGATAGTTCTATATTAAAAGCGCTACGTTTCAGCCTAAATAGCGCTTCATCAATAGACAAATTAATAAGTGTAAATTTATAGTTCTTAATTAATATTAACATTCAATAAAGTAGTTTAAATTGACAAAATCTTGATAGCAATTCACTGAAGCAACCTAATTTATAAATCTCTCCCATGTTTTCAAAGTCGGTGAGAAAACAATGGTGTAAAAACGAGTTTTACGCAAAAAGCCTTTAAAGCATCTTACGGGGCATGACCGCGGCTTTCCATAAGCTTTCAACCATATGGTAATGGTGTGGTTGTAGGACCTTTTCTTGTTTTAGGGCTCCGTACGAGGAGTAGTAATAAAGAAAACCTTATTACTAAAACTCTACTTAGAGTATATTATTATGCTAGTGAGCGAGATAAAAAGTAGCGTATCACACTTCTAAGACATCATACTACCTACATACCTAAAATCATGATAATCCATTTAGCCGTTTTTGAGTTGTGATCGTTTAAATAAACAGACAAAAAATCTTAAAACTACTCAAACGTGTTCTGTTATGGATTTGATCTAAGTTCAGATTTTTTACTCTCTTCAGCTTTATTATATGCAAGTGATAGATTTGTCTGTCCGCAGGCAGACCTTCAAACCCGTGATGGACAGAACAGTTCAGATTTTCTTTGCTGATGTATTCTATGTTGCAGCTCTACTAACAAATATTAAAAAAGAGATGAATCAAATGACTTAAGATACCCACACTAGCTTGTTCTTTCTGTAATCAAGATCACTGGAAGGGACTAGCTAACATAGCACGGGTGTGCCCTCACCCAGTATGTTAGGTAGAAATAAAAAAAAAAATTATCACGTTTTTTGAATAAATGAATTTTGAATTTTTTGAATAAATGAAATGAATTTCGGACTATATAAGTGTTTTTGCTGTTGTTCATAGTTAAAAAGATAGTACAAAACCATTTCGCAAAACATTTTCGGCGACAACTACCGCCACGGTGGACAGTCGTACGGTGGTGTCCACATTTTGTATGTTCTACTTACTTCACTTTCTATAGTTTCTACCTTTAAACAAATTATATGATGTTCTTGTTAATTTTACATAGATAGATAGATAGATAGATAGATTAACTCTTTATTGTTGACACATATTAAAAAAACAGTACATAGAACAAATTGCACCTTAACTAGTGCCACAAGCGGCGGCCTTATCGCTGAAAGCGATCTCTTCCAGGAAACCTTCAGCTGGAGAGAAATAAGCAAAAGAAAAAAAAGAAGAATGTGGTGTACAACAAAAAGGAAAAAAGAAATTTTACTAATATATATACACATATTATATATATATATACATATAAATACGCAATACACATACTTAATATAATAAAATTAATGTTTATATACAAATACATATAATACACAACAAAATATTTAGAGGTGATAGTAGTAGAAATAATAACAGCAATTTTCACTGAAGGGAAGCGAGATAAAATTCCTTTACTTGTTTTTTAAAGGAATCAATTGTCTGAGCCTTTTGAATGTTGATAGGCAGAGAATTCCATAAAGTAACAGCTTGTACAGTAAATGATGAGCCATAAAAAGATTTCTTTTTGAATGTTGGATGTGCGAGTGTTAATTTATTTGTAGATCGAAGAGAAAGAGAGTGTGTAGTATGGACATACGCAAAACGAGAAACTAAGTAACGCGGGGTAGCAGGGTTAAATAAAATGTTATATACGAGAGAGAGGATGTGAGCATTCCGGCGAAGTCGAATAGGCAGCCACTTGAGCTTAACACGAAATTGAGATATATGATCGTACTTACGTAGACCAAATATAAACCTTATACAGTAATTTTGTAACCGCTCAAGCTTATCTAGCTGATCTTCCCGAAGATCGAGATAGCAGGCGTCCGCATAGTCCAGGATAGGAAGAAGAAGGGATTGCGCAAGCTCAACTTTAGTGGCAGTTGGCAAGAAGTTTCGAAGACGTCTTAGTGACCCACCAGACGAGAAAATTCTTGAGCTTAATGAATCCACATGAGCATCCCAACTGAGCGACTGATCCATTATCAGACCAAGGTTCTTGACTGTATCACTATATGGAACGATGATGCCTTCAAAAATAACTGGCGGAATACCCTCCCAGTCAATCCTTGAGATCAGATGAGAGCTTCCAATGATAATGACCTGCGTTTTTGAAGGATTCACTTTTAAACCAAAGGATTTACTCCATTCAGAGATACGGGAGAGGTTATCATTAGTGTTCCTAATAGCCGAGTCAAGATGACTAATATGAGCCTGCGAGTATATCTGTAAATCATCAGCATACAGGTGGTAGGGACATGAAAGATGTTGCGAAATGGAGTTAATAAAGATAGCGAAAAGAAGTGGTGATAACACGCCGCCCTGCGGGACACCAGCAATTGTGTTGCACCAAGAAGAAAAGGAATCTCCAAGGCGAACCCGCTGCCGACGCCCCAGCAGATAACTATGAAACCATTCTATCACTGATGGAGATATATTGATAGAGCGCAGCATTGCAAGCAGGATATCCAAATCAACGGTATTGAATGCATTACTGAAGTCTAACAGTGTTAGAACAGTAAGCTTACCGTCGTCCATACCCTCGCGTATGTCGTCTGTGATCTTTAAGAGCGCAGACACAGTGCTATGCCCAGGACGGAAACCGGATTGGTAAGGATTGAGCAAATCATGTCGGTTAAGGAAAAGACTAAGTTGACGATGGACAAGCCGCTCAAGGACTTTAGAAAGGAATGGAAGGATAGAAATAGGACGATATTCAGAGTAGGATTTAGGGTTGGATTTTTTAGGTAGAGGAATAATTTGCGCATCTTTCCAGATTGTAGGGAAATCCCCACTGGAAATGGAATTGTTAAGGATAACGCACAGGACAGGAAGGATTATATCCAGGATGGGCAATAACATGTTCCGGCTAATAGAGTCACTACCAACCGCTCTAGATGAGATTGCAAGCACGCTCTTTTCAATATCACATGCAGTGAAAGATTTGAAAACAAAAGACGAAAAATTTGAAGGAGTAGGAATGGCTGAAAGTTTATTAATTGTATCAGATTTATCTTCATCTGACATAGCAGAAGAAGAAGAAAAGTGAGTATTTAATGAATTAATATCTAAATTATGAGAGACAGTACTATGTTTAGCTTTGCCGATTCCCAATGAGTTAAGAAATTTCCAGACTTTTGCTGGATCTTTATTTTCAACAGATGAGTGAATATGACATACAGAACTCTTTAGATGACAATACTTATTCCTACCCCTTTTTTATTTTTTCCCCACCGTACCCCTGTCAAGAGTGTCAACCGCAAAAGGCCGAGGGCCCTAAAAACTGATCGAGTCACGGCTTACCACTCCTCTGGAGCTCGAGTTAATTAAATAATTTTTTGACCTCTGCTTGTGCATTTTTGAGTGGGTTTTGGTGTTACATGGGAATAACGATTTGGAATAATTTGGTTGCTGAAATTTAAAATTTTAATGAATACAATGTGTTACAATTCGTATTCGCTCAGTAAAATTGTTTTTTATTCGAAACTTTTAACAGTCCGCCATTTTAGTTTACCAGCATTTAAAACATTTAAAGTAGATTTCACCACTAACAAATAACTCATAGTAATTCTTTGGTTCTGACATAAGTTGCTATATTTGTTATTATTAATTTGTCTCTTGTATTATGCTATTAGGTATGTATGTATGTATATATGCTTGTTATATTTGTTTATGTTTATTCATATATAAGTAGTATAAACCTTTGTTCTATTTTTAATTATTTTATTTAATATCTGAAACACCTCGTCCTACTCATTTCGTTTGAAGAATATGTCCCTGCCAGATTGGTTGCCTAGAAGAGATCGCTCTTAGCGATAAGGCCGCCAATTAAGACGCTGATTCTAATTTGTATGTTTTTTGTATTGTTTCATTTGTGGTGTTTTAATAAAGTATTTATCTATCTATGTATCTATCTTCTCAACCTAACATAAATAAGGAAACAAAATAGGGTACATCCATTATCAGTATTTTTTGTAGTACAAAAATATATGTAAGTTTTCTTGTAAACAAGTCAATTTGGCTTGTCCAAACAATAGCTTTAACAACAGGCGTATTATAATTTAACGCTTTACCAACCTTAATTAACATCGAGGCTAATTAAAACGTACGGTAGGAAAACTCTACGCACTTACGTGTAAAAGCATTACAGTATGGACGAATAAAAATAAGTTTGTAAAAACATAAGCTACATATTTTAAAACCACAGCAAATCAATCTGTTGAACACTAACTACAACTATACTAACTGTTTTATCATCATCATCAGCTTAATGAGACCCATTGCAGGGCATAAGCCTCCTCCCTCTTACGCCAATAATCCCTCCCTAGCGCTATTCTTGCCCAGATACTACATTATACAGTGTACCTATAAAACTTTCATAAATACATATTATGTTAGTAAAATACTAGCTCATCTTTGTTTTAACTGTCTATATTTGAAACGGTCATAAGAATGCTTTTCGAAGCAAGTAGCTACGATTTAACGTAGCAAAATGTTGCAACGAAAATCGTAGAGGCGTAGTTCATTTTTATTTGTAACTAGTGGGTGCTCGCGGTTTCGCTCGCATTAGAAAGTAAAACTTGCATTCCCTATTTCACCCCTATAAATGTAACATTTCCAAAAATCCTTTCTTAGCGGATGCCTACATCTTAAAATCAACCTTCATTCCAAATTTCAGCTCATTCCGTCCAGTGGTTTGGGCTGTGCGTTGATAGATCACTATATCAGTCAGTCAGTCAATCAGTCAGTCAGTCAGTGACCTTTGAGTTTTATATGTATAGATGCTAGGGTAATTATCTAAATAGGCATTCAATATAAAAAAAGGCTTTAAAATGATTAGTTGCATGATTAAATTAAACAAATAATAAAATTAAATTTCTTCTAACTAAAGAAAACTTACATATTTACCAGACTGGCACCAAATTATTTAATTTTTATAAACTGTTGATTTTGCTTGATATAGGTAATTTATAATCTATTCAACTAATAAGTATTGATTATATTGATTATTGTTATTATTACATTATTATTTTATTTTTAATTCCTTCACAGACTCTCGGGCCTTACGCCCGGTATTTTTAAGGCATCAGTGGGGACGTAGCCAACACTGAGAGGCCTTTTACAATACTTTACTTAAAATTAAGTACAAAATTACAGAAAGAGGATGTTAGGTATATAAAATAACTATTGCAGAAATGGTATTAATGTTACAGGCTATTGTGTTGAGTTGTTCATTGACTTAATTAAACTGGTCTATTGTATGAGGAACGGCACCCGCCAGTTACGCCTCATTCATAAAAGTTATAGCGGGTGATGACTTGCCACTCACTAAATGGGCCCTCCATAAAAGGCAGCCTAAGATGGCGCCGGAAGGGCAACATTGATGTGAGTGGCTTAGGGTGTCGAGAGGTGTGCTGCGCGTTCTCTGAGCGGTACTAGCGGCGTTATGCCCTTTAACACTTCCACCCTGGAGCTTAGGTACTGAGCTCTTGCGTCTTCCACTCCCGGACGGCCAATCAAGGCAAGCCGGGAGGCAGGGGGTCTCATTTAGCCCCCAGGGAATCGGGGTCCGCGGTGACGCCGATTATAAATTATTATTATTATTATTTATTATTTTCTTTATTTCACTTCACAGATTCTCGGGCCTTACGCCCGGTATTTTTAAGGCATCAGTGGGGCCGTAGCCAACACTGAGAGGCCTTTTACAATGTTATACTTAAAATTAAGTAAAAAATACAGATAGAGGATGTTAGGTATATAAAGTAACTATTGCAGACATGGTATTAATGTTAGAGGCTATTGTGTTGAGTTGTTCATTGACTTAATTAAACTGGTCTATTGTACGAGGAACGGCACCCGCCAGTTATGCCTCATTCATAAAAAATATTTATTATTATTATTACATTGATTATCTTTAGGCTTTTCTAAAGATTTTCTAAGTGCCCCTTTTTGTAGTAGTTAGAAGTAGTATGTTTAGTTTTCCTTCACTTGTTTTTATATTTTATTATTGTAAATAAAATATAGTATACTAATAAGTAGTCTAAAATGTATAATAAATGTTGTTCCTTTCTTCTTAATGCTTTCATCAAACTACCCCTACTACATTACCCTTGTAAAATAAAACACACAGTAGGGGATGTTTATTGCTCGTGTAATTAAAATATGGGCCTCTTGCTCATTACAAATAACGCACTTTGTATAATTAATAGCAAAAGTATAGTGATATTTTATATACAAACCAACAGCGCCTCGCGATGTCACTTGCTTTAATTCGGAATACTTTGTGTATATACAAAATATTTATATCCTTTAAAAATATTCGTGAAATTGGCTCAGACGTTTGAGCGTGGTACAAACAAACACAACGCATACGCACAAAAATGTACGAATATAAAATAAATTGTGTAGTAGAATACTGGAACATTTACTAATCCAATAAAAAAGAGTTTTATTTTATGATAAATTCACGGAAAAACACTGAGCCAAATAAGCTACAGTAAATGTACATTAAAAAAATACATGTATTTAAAAACCTAATAAGATCATAATACTAAAATTTACAAAATTAAAAACTATCTGATTTGGTAACCAATTTGAATGAAGATATATTTTAAAAATACAAACATTGGTCCTTTATGTTACTTTCTAAACAATACCTACATGGTGTAAAAACAGAACTCGTATAAAGTCTATTGCAGTACGATTGCAACCACTATGCACATAATTAAATTCCTGCCCATACAAATAAAAGGCTACAAACGTTGAATAAACTCAACCCGTTTGCTTTGACTAGAAGAACTATACAAGGGGTTACGTTGAAATAAAAACTATACCGGCCAGAGTTGTTTTTTATAAAAAAAAATGGAGGGAATTCAGAATCCCCTATACCTACTGAGGAAAAATACTGCGCAAAATATGTATATTTCTTTTTATCAACGAGTAGAAAGATTATAATGAACCTGTTATTGGACCTCTATTAATTTTATTGAATGCAAAACATGAATATGAAAAAAATGCACTAGGTTCAGCTCACAAAAGCTTAAATTGTGATGAATTTTTTCGGTCTTCTATTGTAAATTGGAAAAAAAAAAAGAAAAAAAAAAGAGAAACTAAACTTGGACCATGACTCAAAGAGATAGAGAACGAATAGAAGCTTTTGAAATGTGGTGCTGGCGGCGGATGGAGAAAATTAGTTGGACAGAAAGAAAGACCAATGAAGAAGTGCTGAGCATGGTCCAAGAACACCGTACAATACTGGCAACTATTGAAAACAGAAGAGGGAAGATGGTTGGCCACCTTATACGACATGACGAATTTATAAGAAACATCATGGAAGGAAAATTGGAAGCCCGAAGAGGAAGAGGAAGGCCGAGAAGATCATACATGGACCAAATAAAAGAAAAGGCGGGTGTCATGTCGTATAAGGAGGTCAAGGAATTGGCAGAAGACCGGAAAGGATGGCGCATACTCCACAGACAAGGGCCCGGCCCTTAAATTTATGATGATGATGATGATTGTAAATTGCTGTTAACTTAATCTTGAATTAATATATCATTCTCAAGAAATTCTCAAATTTGGTAATAAATCAAATTGGTTCATTTTTTTAAATAATTGTTAAATTTTTTACTCAAAACTATGTATATATATAAACATATTTATGAATTTTAAACCTTGAAAATTAAACTACTGTAATTAACTTGCATGTGCAAATTCAAGAGGTATATCAATTTACTTCTAAAATACATTTCAGTGTAACCCCGAAGAAGCAGACTGGGCAAATAGGAACTAGCTTTGCTTAGTTCAGTGGAATTAATTCACACGCTTGTAGCTTGTGTTTTGCTACTCGTAGGCTTTGGAGTTATCTTCGTGCTGTAGACTTTAAATTTGTGCTAGATTTTAAAAAAAGTATAAAAAATATTTCGTGATCTGAAAAACTTCAATGAATATTTAGTGTACTAATTAATAATTTAATACCACGTGAACACGCCAAGAACGGGTTTTTTATTCAAAACCTAAAATAAACTTACGCTTATTTACAAAACCTCAAAAAAAATCATAGGCTTTCTCTTTTATAACAGTAACATAAGTTAGGTACGAGTTTTAACATGTTTTCGTAAATAAAATGTCTATAGATATTTATATTTTTACAGCTGTTTCTATTATCGCCACTTCAGATAATATTTATGTCCATTTAAAAGCTGTCGTTAAAACGTTCCACCTTTCAAAACTCTAAACGGTGTTATATACAACGTGATACAGAATTATTCACAAAAAACATACAAAAAAATTGTGTATTTAAACGGTTTTAAACCAGGACAACATTTCAAACAAGTAACATTTCGAAGAAAAAAACACAATATTTAAGATACGTATACGTACCTATCGATAAAAATGAGGTTCCTGATATAAATATAGAATAATTAAATCCATAAGATATTCTACAAAATTTAAGTCCTTTTTCTAGCTGTTTAGGACATTTTAATAAATGTTTGATTTTTAAATTCATTGTACGGAAACCGTGAGAAAGATTATTCTTATTTTGAATTCGTTTTAAAAGGAGATATAATCGAAGTCCAAAATATATTGGAATAAAATCTCTAAGTTTTTTTTTTCATAAAAAAAAATATCTGCCCAATCTCAAATCCACGTTGTATAACCGTCAGAAGAGCGTAGCATAACTCGACTCAGTTCCATTTACATTTCCCTCTATTGAATCGGAAGGCGGCGGAAAAAAATGGCGACTACATTTTATCACGGGCTCGGTGTCTGCGCTATTTCAGACGAAATAGGTTTTTTGGATTTTTATGAAGGCAGATGAGTGTGAGAGGTGAATTAAAAGTTGCAGAAATTCATATTTCTACATGATTTTTTTGTATAGACAACATTATATTGCGTTCGTTATATCTGCATAACATTTTCATTACACAACATATTATGTTTAAAAAAAATATCTTTTGAGTCATAATTCCTCTTGTACGTTTATAAAAAGTTTGTCATTTCACAACAAAAATTAAAAGAACCAAAATTATGAACGTATAACAATTATGCTCCCAGTTGCACGATAGACAGGACCCCAGTTTTTCAAGCTAGAATAGCAAGCTCGGAGTTAATAAGCTAGCAAGCAACCTGAACACGCCATTTCTGCCTTTCTAAATAAGGTTGGATTGTTACCACGAAGTTAGAAACACTAGCTTGCAAGTTTACTAGCACTAGCTTCAGAAACTAGCCTCGTATTTTTAGGCCGTTTTGAAAAATGCATTACTATAATTTTAATACCTTTATATTTTGTCGACTTTTGCGCAATGACGTTTATCAAAATTAGTAAGTATTCTCTGGGTCTGAGATGACACGTTAAATTGTAGGTCCCGGCTTTTTTCATAGTACGACAATCGTTAAGCCATGTCACAGGCATTTAGGGCGACTTGATAAACTCTCGACACCAGAGTTGGCCACTCTCATTCGATAAGAAGCAAAAGTAAGTATAATGATTAATCTACACTTTTGTTCTCTTTGCTATTTTTTTTAAGTTCTGATTTCTATACAATTGTGAAATCGCATCGAAACAAACACATAGCGGTACATTCTCCGTAATTGAACATGAATAATTTATCTGTTCATTTATCGTCTTTCCCGGATAAATTGATTTGCATTGCATTAATTTAGGTATGCAGCGTGTGGTACAAATCTAATTTTATTGTCTTTTGAGGGTAGGATAAAGGTATACAAATTTTACTAAGTTATTCACATAATATATTAGTTAAAAATAATTGTATTTTTTCCCACAACGCTGAAATATAACTGCATATTTGTGAATTTTTTTAATCTGTCATATTGTTAATAACGGTAACGTATCAATTAAATAGTATTGACTTGAAATAAAAAAAGAAGAAGATGATAAGATGTTTGAGAATTAAGATTTTTTGCAAATGATACCTAACACTAAAATGTGTACCAATTTTTATCCTTGTATGAATGTATTTGGCAAAGACAAAAGCCACAGATAATGAGGAACATACGAGTATATACTGTAGGCAAATTAACTATATCCAATATCTATTTATACATATAATAAAGCTGAAGAGGGAAAAGTCTGAACGTTTGAGATATTAAAAAAAAATGTTTGGAGATACTAAGAATTGATTGAGTTGACATGTATTATAGGAATAGATATGACATAGATATTATGGGAATAGATATTACTTGTAATTTATGATATTATTAATAAATAATTTGTATTTGATATAAGAACACGTTTCAACAGTTTGTAGAAATTTTGTCTGTTATTTTGTCTCTGATTATCTGTTTACTAGCTGTGCCAGTGACTTTGTCCGCATGGAATAGTTATTACCATAAAAACGGTTCTAGTGAGTTAATCTTAAAAGATAGACATATAGGTACTGTTGCAGACATTTTGTTAGATCATTTCAAGAGAAATAATTCTTTATACTCGTACATATTTTGATATCTTGAACCGTTTTCGCAGCACACGCAACGGAAGCCCTCAAAGATGAATAATTTTCCCCGTTTTTTCCACATTTTCCATGATTTCTTCGCTCCTATTAGTTGCAGCTTGATGTTATATAGCCTAAAGCCTTCCTCGATAAATGGTCTATTCAACACAAAAAGATTTTTTTAATTCGCACTAGTAGTTCCTGAGATTAGCGCGTTCAAACAAACAAACAAACATACAAACGAACAAACTCTTCAGCTTTATAATATTATATAGTATAGTATAGATCCGAAACGAAGTAATTCGGCAGAGAACAAAAGTCACCGACATAGCTCAACGCATAAGCACGCTGAAGTGGCAATGGGCCGGTCATATTTGTCGCAGAACCGACAACCGATGGGGTAGGCGAGTTCTGGAGTGGAGACCGCGGCTCGGCAAGCGTAGTGTAGGGCGCCCTGCCACAAGGTGGAGCGAGGACATCATGAAGATAGCAGGGAACAGGTGGAGACGAGAAGCACAAAGTCGGGCTGAGTGGCGTGCCTTGGGAGAGGCCTATGTCCAGAAGTGGACGACCGTGGGCTGATGATGATGATGATGATGATGATGATGATAGTATAGATATAGATTTAATTTAATTTAATTTAATTTAAACGCTCATAACGTAAACACGGCTAAACATATCATTATGATTTTTGGTAAGTTATTAGTATGAGGTCTCAGGAGTGTCATAAGCTATTATTTATCCTGAAATAACGCGAGCGAAGCCTCAGGCGTCCACTAGTTTAAACATAAACTCGGAAATGTTATTCCTTGTACCACACGCCAGGTGAGTTTATCAGTGTAGGTTGTTGTAATAAATTGTCCGAGGCATGTTTAGAAGGCTTGCTTTTGTTTATAACACGAACAAAACCTTCGCAAAAAACTTTATTAAATGGACTGGATGATAGCATAAAATTTAGACGGATTTTGGTATGATGACTAGGTTTTTCATTTGCGCCAGGTGGTTTAACAAAAAACTAGGGAAGTAACTGGTTGTAATAAAGTAAAATTTGCCTTAAACATTGTTAGGCATAAATTCATTGTCCTTTATGTAATTTATAGCAAAAAAAAACAGTTCATTCAGCTATCAAATGGTATTATTCTAGGCACTGTTATGTTTAAATTTTCAAGCTAGGTTATGTATATACATTTGAATTAATGGTTTTGTGGAGGATTTGTGGAATGCGATGAGATATTTTAGGATTGCATCTGTAGGACATTGCTTCTGTTCACATCAAATAAATAGATTTTTTGTAGGTGGTACTTTAAGGTAATATAAAATATAGATTGTATTTGTTTTATTGTTGTTGATTTGAAACAAATCTTAAAAATATATAGATATATAATACTGGTTTACAGTTAAAGGTAATATAATATGATTGCTTGTCTCCACAAAATACAAGAGTTATATTCCCGATGTACATTATTTCTATTGGTTACAGAGACCATTTGAAACCGTCAACTGGACATATTTCTCAAACTCAAGCAAGATGAGATGAAATTGAATGACTTGCCGTTACTTTCGTTCATAGACAATTTAACTCCAAGACATATACATACGAGGACCTATCAACCTTTATAATATAATAAAAAAAATTACATAGACGTCAATTCCAACATTGGCTTTGTTGGTTTCCGTCAGCAACAACGACCCAATCAGCTTACAGATCAATAGATTGGTGTGTTTTTGATGTATGGATACAATGTACTCATAATTATGTAGCCAACACTGAGTTTTGCATTTATCACTGTCAATAATGACTGAAACAATTTTAATTACGTTTGGTATGTACACTACTTAGACTTTAGATGGATGATCCCTATCCTGTTATTCCACTCTTGTAACACTGTGACAGGTTAAGAATGAATTAGAAAGTAAGTTGGCCATTCCTAACCTGTCACACCCACTTGATACACTGTTTCTGGTTACTTAAAATTTCATTTGCAACCGGTAGAACCATAAATTTCGTCAATAATTTTGATTAGTGTATTCATTGTATTTCATATCCAGCTAGTATAAAAAATACATAAAAAAAGCTTTCCACGCCACTAGTTCATTATGGAATATGTTTTAAAATTCTCAGCATAGTGAGACATTCATTAGTAGTTATGTCTTTGCTTTAACATGATGGATGATCCGCCATCTTCTTAATGGAAATTCTCACAACTTGTATGAAATTTCAACTGCAACGCGATATTTTTGAAATTAAGGAGATGTTGAAGAAATTTAATAAATTGCGAAAAGTTATTGAAATTAATCATTGGTGTCAGCGTTTTAAGTAGCTTACAAAATGGTGGAGGTTCTTATAAAGGTTACATTTTAAACCGAGTTCCCTCCAGAATTATTTTGAACTATATTTTTCCTATTTAAATTTGTGCATTTACCTATATGTCAATTCGAAATAAATTTTTGTTTATAATATTCATGTGACTTTAGTTCAACCTATTAGAAAAAATAGCGTATATTTAAGTTTCCAAAAAATAAATTAAAATATTGCAAGCCTGTCATAATTGTAAGTCATAATAAATACATGTGTATTTTTTTCATAACAACGTAAAAGTTACTATAACATTTTTATCGCTAAGTATATTAAAAAAACATTGGTAAGGAATTAACAACTCTGTCTTCCTGTACTGATGCATGATAAAATATTACTAAGCAACCTATTACATTAATATGTTAATATGAGTTTTTGAAATAATACAAATATACGTAGACAAAATTACAATCTAAAACACACTGTCCCAAGTTACCTATCCGCAAAATTTAAGACTCGTCAAAGCGTTAGTTCTGGTAGTTAACGCCTCTGTCTATTTAAGCTAACGCCCCGTAACCTCAGAGCTTTTTGCCAATTATTAAGCTCTTTTTAACATAAAAGCTTTCAGACCATGATGGGGACTAAATTGATTTTGTTTAGAGTAAAAATAGGTGACACGTTTTTTTTAGTACTAATTAATGTCTCTAAATGAAACGATAAAATAGAACATAAGTTTATATAGAATTTAGGATTTGAAAGACATACATATATTTTATTTATTACTGACTGGCCTGTTAGCTTAGTTGGTAGTGGCTCTGCCTTCTAATCTAGGGGTTGCGGGTTCGATTCCCGCTTGACACAAGTATTTATGAAATTTAAAAAATTATAATTACTTGTGTTGAGTCTGGTCGTTTGTATGTATAATAAGTATGTATTTACAAAAGAAAAGTATATAAGTATTATATCCGTTATCTAGTACTCACGACACAAGCGTTTGCTTAGTGTGGGGCTAGATGGCGCTGTGTGCAATGTCCCAGAATATTTATTTATTATTTATTTATTATTTATTTATTAGATGCAAAAATAATTTACAAAAATATAACACAAGATATTTTCATCTTTTCAAATCTATACAAGTATCTGTAAGTAAATTTTACTAAAATAAAAGTACTTACATCAGTCGTTCAAATTAAACGCAGACAATGAGAGACAACAAAGTTAAAACATTCAGGCTGATTTAATTAGTGTAACAGAATAGAACACCAATATTAACCCTACAACGGCCAGTGTCAATTTTGACCTATTAAGTTTGTGAGTCGGTTCATGTTATAAGCGAATGCCTTGTGCTTAGCATCACATTATAAATATTCAGATAGCATGGTTTTGTTTGGTATTAGCTAACTACCAAATCTATCAAATCAAAAATGTATCACTACGTACACAAAAGTCTGTTCTAGCAACCTCGTGTGTGAGCCAATTATATTTAAGTCAAAGTATGCTCCAACTGGGCCACGTTACTTGTGTGGATATTTTTGTCAAATGCTTGACCATACAATGTCAAATAATAACTCTTATGTTAAACTTTCAGATATAAATTTATTTTAATACATATAATATATTAGTTTTAAAGTAAACTTACAAAGTTTCGGTTATTATGATTAAAAGTTAATAAAAATATCTGATTATAAAATAAAAATATTGGATCTGATACAAAAAAAATACTTAAGAAAAAAGACCTTAAAATCAATCTCCGGACTTTTTTTTGTTGTTTTTTTTTTCTTATTATAACTGCGCTATTTATATAATAAACTGTTAATCGCTCTTATCTCATGCTTCACACCAACTGTCCAAGGGTTAAACTACCGGGTCCCGCTGACCACAACGATGTCCTTTCCATAGGGCGAGGTGTAGCGTGTCAAGGGTTAACTTCACAGGTCTGCTCTAATGGGCCCTTCCAAGTTTACCTTTGATTTGTTGCTGAGTTTTGTCTAGTTGGGACCGGTGTGGTTAATTACCCGTAAAGTAGGGGTCAAATAAATGTATAAAGGTTTTTTTAAATGGAAACATGCCTATTTCATTGTAAAGGTTTGGTAATTTTGTTGTTAACAAGAACTTGTCTCTCTACGACACAGTTTTTTTCTAATGTAAGTGTAAGTGTTATATTTTGTTAGATGTATCATTTTATTTGTTTACAATAATATATTTATCTTTAACTTATCTTAATTTTATTTAAAAAATAATATTATACTCATACGTAGCTTGGACGAAATGTCCAAATATCGGTGTAGTTTTTACTTAAAAAAATTGAGTAATGCGTTAGGCTATTTTGCATAGTTATGAATGATGTGATATTTGATATAAACTTATAAATTTAAAAATGCGTTTTACCTACTTGTCAGAAATAAAAACAATGTCTCAAAAACGATAAACGCTACAAATTGGAGAACAATTAAACTTTCAACAATTCCTCACTCAAAATCATTCACAACTCTGCTCCAATTTGTAATTTAAAACACTTTACACTGAAATAAAAGCGTTAAAACGCAAATTAAAATCCTTACACGACTGCAATGCACGTTAACACTATTATTTGGCTTCCCTTGCTGAATATGCAAGCGTTTTGGATTAGCACTGAGCTAAAATGTTGTACATTCTAATGAGTGTGACTGCCTCTGGTGTCGAGATTTTTTAAAACATCTTTGGGCAATTTAATGTAAGTTATTCTCTCTTGAGTCGTACTTCATCTTCTTCCTTTATGACTGAGGGTCGTTACTCCCCCGCAGAATTAATCCTTTAGGGGAGTTTTCTTGGGCAGACACATCGTGGTAAGAGCCCAGGTCCTTCCACGGAAGACACATGTCATCGGATATTTTGGTCCACAAACATGTCAGTTTCCTTACGATGTTGTTAATTTAAAAGCGGTTAAACGGAATACGTCTTTTTTATAATCCGTTTAAAAGACAACAGTACAAAAGTAACCATTTGCACACATTGTTATTTTGTCCGCTGCTATTGGTTTTGTAGTTTCTATTTGGATATAAACATTGTTATCGGTCGGGACTATAAATATGTTCAGTTTAGTATTGCAGAATGTTCAGTACATTGGTTTTAGCATTTTAGAGCAAGTTTTCAAAGTTAAAAGTTTATGGTTTTATAAATGCAGCACACTGTATTGGTATGTATGTTTGTATAGGGTGCCTTGCTTGAAAACTAGTTCTATTTCATTAGAAGTATAGACTTTGTTACAGTATGAACTAAAGAGCTCAATAATGTATGTACTGTACATAATATGTTTAAATGTTAAATGTTTCATGTATTAGTTTCATGATAGTTAAAATTGTTTGTACTTCGTTTTTACATTTCTATTCATTCATTTGTCATTATTAATTTAAATTAAAACTCAGCGAGACATTTCATTTTTATCATAATGATTATTTTGCTATGTGAAATATGACAGAGAAATTGTTTTTCTATATGTCTTTTTTAAACAAAGCAATTTACTTTAATATCTATTGATCTCTGAGCTCCACTACACAGGGTATCCTACAGTGGTAGCTAGGGATCAACTCGTGTAAATTTAGATTAATGCAATTGCTGATTTAAATTCTTATTGTATTTGATAAATAATAATTATGTATAGATCAGTAGGTTATCTCAATATGCGACATTCTAGGCAAATTAAACATTTTGGGTCTTATTTCAAACGGGGTTTAACTATTAGTCTTGAACTTTGAAAATATACAGTCTGTTCTCGTTGTTCAAAATTTGTAACAATCAAATTGTCGAAATGTTGCCAATGATAAATCTTGGCATTTTTAATGTTTGCTTGTGATGTTCGGGCAACAAGAACCGAACATTTATTTTCAAAGTCCTGGACTAATAACTAAACCGTGTTTTGTAATAGGACTATGTCATCAATTTAAATCAAAGCCACTTCTAAACTTCAACAACTGGTACGAAAGTATACAGTGTCCGCGGTTTGGTTTCGGATTACACTACAGGCAAGTGAGGTTTATGTTTGACAAACAAATGGCCATATATGTTTGCTGTCCTGTTGGTTATAGTATTTGTAAACTCGTTAGTACGTTCCATGTTATTTTAAAGGCTATATTTGTACTAACTGATATTTATGGGCGTTGGTGTTCGGTAGTTGAAGTGTAGCAAAAATGATATATTTAAAATTTGGATTAAAATTGTAGGTATAGCAAAAAGTCTTATTGACAACTAATCCAATATGCATGTCACTTGTTTCTATTTATAGTATTGAGATAGATTCTTTAACCAGAAGTTAAAAAAGTCAAACTCTGTTGTTACGCAAAAAAACGATAAAAGAAAAATTTCAGCGTCCGTATATACTTAAATGTATTTCAGTTTAATAAAAAATAGTAATAATTTCATTGTCTTTATAGAAGGAAACTGAATAATACAGACTAACTATTTTTTTAACAACTTCCAACATTTTAAAATAGCAGTCACTAACAACCACAAAAAGATAAGACACTTACAGATAAATTTATGTTAAACAAATATTATGTTACATCTTACAAGTATCACTGAATCTTGCATTATTACAAAACTGCGTCGTAAGAAAGACGACATTGACATTAAACAAAATCAAAGACAAATGTCAAACGAAACTTTACCGCAATTCCTTCCAAAGGTCAAAAGGCTCTAGCTAACTAGCAAAAGTCAAAATGGATAACCACTAAATCATTTCCGCTAAGTATTTTCTTGGAAATATGATAAGCCAAGTGAATCCGCTCGTGCCATTTGGACTCTAGCCAAAGTTACCTTTGGAATCCTACAGATTAAGTGTATTTTAAGAATGGGGTTCTAAGTGATTTCTATTTGTTGTTCGATTAAAAGAAATAGTGCTTGCGCTTAGCTTCGCCAGTCTAAAGAGGTTTGTTTTATTTTGGTGTCAACTGCGCTAAATTAATAAAATCGTTTAATTCACGTCATATTTATAGTGATGATAACATGATCTCTGTGATCCCTGGTGTCAAGAGGTTTATTTCAGAGACGATTTTTATATATGGCAATGTTTTTAAACAATCATCCGAGTCACATAATTTAACATGTTTTTGCTACGGAATTAATCGAATGTAAACGTTGAATGTTAATCTGTGTTAAGTGGCTTATTTTAGGTATAATCGTTTAATAATGTGTCGCAATTTGGCTTGAGCAAAAAATAATAAAAATATAAAAATCTGCAAAATGTTATCAAAAACAAGGACTAAATTTAAAATTCCATACGTTTTTATTATTTGCATTAATTTGCATTTAAAATAATTAATATGCCAAAATATCTTTGTGGTATTATTATTTGTTAACAAAAATAAATGATTGGTAAATAATGTATTTCTGTGCTATATAATAATGTAGCACGAGGAATGAAGAGAGGTTTATACCTATGTTTCCGAGTAAAACATTCCGTCATACAAAGTAATCGAGTTTTGCATCCATAATTTTTCCAACACAGAGTTGTTAATTTATAGAGGTCTAATTTATTCCGAATTAAATATATTATACTTAAGCCTAGTAAGTGCTTGCGGCTCCGCTTGTATTAACAAGTAAGACTTGCATCTCCTATTTCAACCCTTTAAAAGTGGCATTTCCAAAAATCCGCTTCATAACGGATGCCTTCGATATAACATCTACCAGCATGCCAAATTTCAGCCCGATCTATCCAGTGGCATAGGCTGTTTGTTGATAGATCACTATGTCAGTTAATCACATTTAAGATTAATACATTTCGATACACAGAAAAAATATTTCGAAACATATGTTTTTTTGTCTTATTTTTTTCTTGGATGGGAAGTGTTTAGTATTTTACACTGCAATCTGCAAGTTGAAACTTAAATATTAAGAGTTTTCAAACCACCCTTATGGCTTCTTAGACGTGTATAGTAGTAGGTAATAATAAAATTAAATGATCTTTTTCTCACTGTCATACTTAACTACTTCTCTAGGAATTATTTAATCTACGTCAAGAGTAAAATTCACGGATATGCGACACACTCATAAACTTGTTACGCCCCAGTACGGAGCAAAGTTTTTTATATGTTTTATATTATGTCGTAACAGATGTTTTACGTTGAGATGTTGCTACTTACTATACTAGCTGATACCTGCGGCTTTGTTAGCTTCCTTTCCTCCTTTCTCATTGAAATAAGCGTAAAAATAATTAATAGGGTACATTTTGCAATTTCTTTTATCAATAAACTTTTCTGTGTTTAAGAAAACATAAGGTATTTTTTTTTAATCTTGAGTCTATATTATAATCTTTATTCATTGTTGATAAGCTTAGTTACTATAAACTATTAATAAAATAACCTTCGTGGAAGGACCTGGGCGCCCACCACGATGTATGTATCTGTCCAAGTAAAACCCCAAACGGATTAATTTTGCGAGGAGTCACGACCCTCAGTCATGGGAAAGACGATTCATGAGAGATTCATAAAATACATAAATCATTGCATAAGTTTTTAAACCATTAGTGAACTCAAGTATCAAAATTCTCATCGTCGCTATCTACTAAAATTACTTCCTTTAGTGGCAACGCTATCTGCATTACCTCGTATGTTTTGTTCCGTACAAATGTAATCGCAACAGTCCAAAAACCCATCCTTAATCTACTCTAATACTATAAATTAAACATTTCAGCCATATATTAACAGTTAACACCACCTTTTGTCCTTTGTAAGAAGTTGCTATTGAAAATTCATCCCTTCTCCTTTGTGATAAGGTTTAGTTTGGTTCTTAACAAAGGTAGCACAATGAGTCCTAAGTACTCAGACCCAAATAAACAGAATCGTTCCAGAGTTACCTCTGTACTGTGCTGAATAGAGATGGGAATATTTACAGGAGTTTTATTCGAATTTAAGAAAATATGAAAGGACTTGGAGGTGCTCGCGGCTTCGCTCGCATTAAGAAGTAAACTTGCATCCCCTATTTCACCCCTTTAAAAGTGGCATTTCCAAAAATCCTTTCTTAGCGGACGCCTACGTCATAATATCTACCTTCATTCCAAATTTTAACCCGATCCAGTGGTTTGGGTCCAGTGGTTTGGGCTGTGCGTTGATAGATCACTATATCAGTCAGTCAGTCAGTCGTTTGAGTTTTATATATTTAGATAGGTAGATTGAAAGTCTCTTAGCAATGTATTTTTTGAGCTATTGCTTCTAAGAAAAAGCTAATAAAATATAAAGGTCGGTCTTACACATTATACAAAAACTACAACACAATAATTAGATGCGGTATGATGATGATTGTGTCTCAAATTAATTATTCTTAGATTTACCAATAACACACACGTATTTGACGGACCTGTTAGCTTTGTTGATAGTGGTTCTGCCCTCTAATCTAGGGTTGCGGGTTCAATTCCATAATGACACAAATATTTTTCAATTTTAAATTGAATAATTACTTATATTAAGTTGTGATTCTATGTGTGAGAAGTAAGAGTTTACAAAAAAAAGTAAATAAGTAAAATTATATTCCTTATCTAGTACCTACTACACACACGTTTGCTAACTGTGGGGCTAGATGGCGATGTGTATATAATTAATTGATCATTTTCAATTTACACTATGTAGTCTTGAGTATAGTATTGAAAACCAAAGTATATATTTATAATAAGTATTTGTCAAAGAATAACATATACTTTACTCCATCACCCTTAAATAAGCGTATGCTACATAAGGCTAGATGGCACTTGAGTTAAGAGACCCGAAATGCATATGAACTACCTAGTAACGAAAAATTTCTCTCGTTAATGTATCCCTTGCTGCATTATTTATCAAAATACAAAATATTTATTGACATAATAAAAACAGGTAACAATACATTTTGTGAAACCTCTGGCCTTGTGCTAGTCGTGAGACTTCAAATTCAAATTCAAAATTAATTTATTCAGAATAAGTGTAACAATAATTCTTAATTACTACCTAACATACTGGGTGAGGGCACACCCGTGCTATGTTAGCTAGTCCCTTCCAATGATCTTGATTACAGTTAGTAGACTGTGTTACAAGGCCAGTTTCTTCTCCCAAATGTGAGGCTTATATTATATTACGTCTTGTATTAGGTACTAAATGTTACGATAAAAATGTAAATAATTAAAGGTACGTTACAATATAATAGTTAAACTTAATTTGCTAACTACCCTAATTTAGAAAAAATATTCATCAAACCAACTTGTATTTTAATTAAAAACAACATTAATTCGAACAACCATTGACTATTCCAATTTCTATTCCAAGAAACCCATGTCTACTGGACACATCCAGATTTGCATAATTTATGAAATCCAACCTTCACAAGTTTGCAATTTCGTTGGGGATAGAAAACTGTCCTGGTTACATCTACCGCGAGGATTTCACGGAATTTACAAAGAGGGGTTTGTATAAAATCTTGTATTTATAAATAGGAATATATTTCTGATATTATCATGGGGGATTTCAGGACAAAATATCTTTTTACAGGGCTTCTTGGAAAAACATTTGATTTTCTTTATCTTCGGTTAAGATTATTGCGCGAAATTTTAAATTATTTCGTATTCATAATGATAATAAATTTATTATTATTTTTATTGATTATTTTTTTATTTAATATTGCATATTAACAAAGAGCATAATAGATGTGAAAAAATATGAAAAATAAATAAAATATCAATCGATCTTTATTTTTTTTCCATTGATTTACTAATACTTGTAACATGGCATAAAACAAGTGTTTTAGACATATATAACATAAATGCTGCTATATATTATGATTAAATTCTCACCAAATTTCTAGAATTTAATTCAAACTGTTAGCGTCTAAAATCAAGTCAATTTTGTATACTAATTTTTTCATCAAAAAGATTTACCATTTCGTTAAGAAGATGTTTTTCAACGGCAACATAATCAATCTTAGTTAAAAACAAGGTCATTCTAAAACTAGGTACAAAATTATTTCTAAAGCTCTTAAAGCCTTGAGCGTTAGATAAACAAGCTCACAGTAAATCTAGGCTTTATTCAACGACCTATATCTGGGGCGTTAGCATCAATTAACCCAAATGATCCTAGAAAGAAGACTGAATCAGATTAGAAAATAACGAATGGGAAAGTTTCTAGGGTGTCGCTAGATTACAATACAAAACAACGTTAAAGACCATATATTCAATTATATATAATAAAATCTTCATCTTTTAACGTATCGTATCTTATTGTATTGTATGGTAATCACACTAAAATTTGAGAAAGTTTATGCATGTGTGAGTGAGTGAGTATCTTATTTTTCACGTTCTAACACCTGAAACGATATTAATGAAATTTGGTAAAGTGATATGTAAATTAGATCCCTAATTAATATGTTAGCTACTTTTATTCCGGATTAACGCAATAACACCGCGGGGAACTGCTTGTGTATATACTCGTATTAGTATTTAGATAAGACTTTGATAGAGTAATACAAGAGGAAGGTTTTTGTGTGTTATACAATGGTTTTAATCTATGTATGTTTGGAAAAAATATGTACCTACATTAAGTGAATCACTTTAAGACAAGGCTTTACATAAATCACAATTATCTTTATATACGTGTATCGCCCCAAATTTTAAGGATACTTGGTGAATCTCAATTATGTAAATAAGCTTAGATATTAAGAAATATAAAAAAATTACACTCTTCAGTTTTTTAGTGAAGGTGTCAGTGTGTTCGTGTTATTTATTTATTTATTTTTCATAAAATAGACACAAAAACAACTTACAAACTAGAACATAATAATAAAATAGAATCATGATCTTATAGGATATGTGAAACAATTGATTTTTTTTACTATTTAATTTATTATCTATCTGTTCTTTCACAATCTTTGCCAGCACTCAGCACAATCGAAGTGTTTACCGTTAATGGACACGCGTGCCTATTGATTTCCATTAATGGGTTTCATAGCGAAGAGAAAATACTTGTTTTTGTCGGGGGTTTTTGAAAGTAACGATTTATTCGCAACAAATAGCTAATAATTGTATGTTATATCATTTTAAGGTACTACCACCATACCAAAAGTAATAAATATATTGAGTAATACGCAATTATTTGTTAACCTTTGAATAACTCATTGATCCCGCCGTACTAAATTCTAGTTGTTCAGAGCTTTAGTGAGTTTGTTCTTACTTACTCGATAATAATACTATATCAAATAGTCGTTAAGTCAAAACAGAGGCACATGGGGCGGTACGAAAACTCTCGACACTAGGTTTAACCACTATCATACGCAACTTTCTTTCTGACCACATGTTATGACTATTTAATTCATTTACCATCTGACGTATTCTAGTTGAGGAAAGCTAAAATATCGCTCTACAGATCGCTGCCAGCGATAAGGTCGGGACTTGTGGCATTAGTATAAGTTATTTTTATTACCTTTTTTTTGTTTTATTGCGTGTACGTCACTATATATTTATCTAAAAACTAGCTGGTGCCCGCGACTTCGTCAGCGTGGAATAGTTATTACCATAAAAACGGTTCTAGTGAGTTAACCTTAAAAGATAGACATATATTGTTGAAGACACTTTGTTAGAATTTTTTAAGAGAAATAATTCTTTCATACATATTTTGTGATATCTTGAACCGTTTTCGCAGCGCACGCAACGGAAGCCCTCATAGATGAGTAATTTTCCCCGTTTTTTTTCACATTTTCCATTATTTCTTCGCTCCTATTAGTTGCAGCGTGATGTTATATAACCTAAAACCTTCCTCGATAAATGGTCTATTAAACACAAAAAAAAATTTTCAATTCGCACCAGTAGTTCCTGAGATTAGCGCGTTCAAACAACAAAAAACAAACTCTTCAGCTTTATAATATTAGTATAGATTATCGTACATGTTATGATTTTATGTGACTTGGGTAACCTTCTACAATAGTCTTACATAAATACCTTATCATTATGTTTTTCTAGCAAATAAAAGAAAGTAAATAATTACTACAATATGTCCCTGTCATTGCGGGATTAAAGATGATACATTATGATTGATGTATATGAGCTGTGGTGGAATTAACGTGGATTTGTTGCTAGATAAATGGATTGTTTCGAGGTAAAGGAACGAATAGTAAAATAAATATACGGAGTCAAATAAAATATGAATTCATATTGTCTGGTACAGAGAATTTTCGACTGAAAACCGAAGTCCACCTTACTAAGGCTAATAGTTCTGGTCTATGTTACTGCTTTCGCTCATACGGGTGAACTAATTTGGATGAAATTTGATATGAAGATAAATTAGATAGAGGTAGATTAGACCTTGAAAGAACAAAGACGCCCCTTTTTACTCCCAATAACGGAAATAACAACGTGGGACACTGATAATAATACATATTAATGTCTATGTACCTACTTAGTCCAACACGTTGGTTTTTTTTTATCACGGAATAGGCTTACATTTATTTACACCCTGTCTAATGTTAAGCGTCACTGTAGTCTGAGATGTGGCACGTTTGCCTAGAAGAAACCTATTTACTCTGGATTTGAAGATCCCCTGGGTTATGATGTTCTGGAAGCAAGAGTCCAGGTAGAGAGTTCCATAATCTTTCTGTCCTCACTAATTGGCCTGACCAAGTACGCACCACACTCGATACTATGGTATACAATGCCCTGCGTATCGCCGAGGATAAAAAATTGTGAAATAATATCAATAATATAAGAGTAAAAGGTCATAAAAGGTGGTAATCACGACCCTCAGACATGAGGCATACTAATTAAGGAGAATCAACTTATAAGTTCATACAAAGTAATGTTTGATACCGGTATCATACCCATTAAAGGAGTAAACTGAAACACTGGTGAATTAATCCGACCAAACAACATTGGAGATAGCAGTGCGGTAATAACATCTCTGTGCACTTGGGAGTTAGATGGGATATAAGTGAAAAGCGTTTATAACATTAACAGTTTTACTTATAAAGAAAAAAATAATATTCTATGTGATGTTAGTCCTTCAGTCTGTTTTTTTATTTTATTGTAGATGTCGATTGTTTATATGTCAATATGTCAAAACCCTGGTGTTCAATTAATTGTTTCTATGTATAATAAGTATGTATTTACAAAAAAAAAGTATATATTATGTATTATATCCGTTACCTAGTACCCATGATACAAGCGTAAGCTTAGTATGGGGCTAGATGGCGCTGTGTGATATGTTCTGAAATATTTATTTATTTTATTTTTATTTAAATTATTTGTTAATTTTATTCAATCAATCAATATAGTTTCAGTGTACACCAGAAAACAAAAATATAAAATTACAATAGTTTATAGATATATAACTTAACTTAGGTATCACTAGGTATCATTATCACGTAAAGCGATCTCTTCCAGGCAACCTTAGTTAAGATCGCTAGGAAAGAAACATATTCATACAATAATTCAGGATAACAAGGGAATAAATATATAGATAGATAGATAGATAGATACATACTTTATTAAAACACCACAAATGAAACAATACAAAAAAACATACAAATAAGAATCAGCGTCTTAATTGGCGGCCTTATCGCTAAGAGCGATCTCTTCCAGGCAACCAATCTGGCAGGGATATATACTTCAAACTAGTTTTAGTACTATTGAAATAAGACAACATTTACTTGTTTTATAAGCACAAACTTGTAATAAAAATATCGCTTCAAATGTATAAAAAATATAAGGTATCCTTTATTTGCTACCATGCTTCCAAAATCGTCATTAATTTCTAATAATATTATTATCATGAATATTTCCGAAAAGTGTATACTTTACACCACAAGTACTTCTAAGATACATTTTGTACTTAGTATTTAACTGTATCCAGCAGTAATGTTAATTCAGAGCAGTGCTCGCGTTGAGTGCATGCTACCGTTCAACTTGGTCAAACAATAACGCTTAAAACGTTGCTTTGTAGGAATATTTAGTATTTGTAGAAGTTACTAGTAATATACGGAGTACTCAGATAAGCTATTATTGTTTGAGCTGAAAAAAAAGCTTGAAAAATCTATAGTACATTAATAAAGCTGAAGAGGGTCGAAGCTTGACCATTGAAGAGAATTAAAATAAGTTCGTTTGGAGATACTTCGAATTGATATCAGAACACATTTCAACAATTTCTAGAATTTTGTCTGTTTCTCTGTGTGTTTCTCATCACGCAAAAACAGCTTAACGGATCATCATGATTTATGGTGTGTAGGTAGTATGAGGTCTTAGGAGTGTCATAGGTCTATACAATTAGAAATAATTCGAGCGAAGCTGCGGGCGTTCACCTGTTAACAAAAAAAAAAAAATTAAAACATCAATAAGTTCGTTTAGTTTGGTTATCGAATGACCCAAAAGTCTTCTGACTTTTGGTTGAGACGACTGGGCAACCCACGAAGGAGTAAATGTTTATTTCTCTCGTTGTGACGGTCACCCATCCAAAAACTAACCGTGATGCCAGTGGCTTAACTTTGCTAATCGCCAACTACTACTATTACTACTACTACCACAGTATACAAGCCACAGACGTATCTAATCATAAATAGGCGTCACGCTTGGCCAGTACTGCCTATTCTCTGTTATGGACACCAAACCAATACCCCGTTAGTGGAGGCTTACCCTGTCTACGGTACAAGGCTGCAGCTATACGTGGCGACATAAAACAGTTAGTGGACTGGCCTAGAGACACTATTTTATAAGCATTACTACAAACAAACTGGGAGTGTGATTCACAGTAAGTTATGTTTTATTCGATACACGTCTGGCAATAATCTCAACTTCATTAACAAAATTCCGTAGCGCCTTCAGAAAAAAAATGAGCTACCGGACAGAAAACATAAGATGCTATCCTGAATGCCTGAGATACATGAGGTGAGTTTAACATGCTGTTTTTTTAATGTCTTGTGTTTCTTTGTTTCAGATTTCATGAGATAGAGAGAAAATATGAAAAAAGACATTTCTTAAAAACAAAATTGTCGTGCTCTATGCCAGACGAGCAAGCCAAAACATCAGTGAAGCAGGGTATATTAGCTTGAAAAACTAGCCTCACGTATTCTGCCCATTATCATACTATGTCAACAGGCCAGCTATAAGTCAATCCTTCCATCGGTTGGCAGACCGCCAGCTCCTGTTCCAGTCACTATGATATATTGCGTTTAAGATCGGAATTCCCAATGCACGTATAAAAGTTTAGAGTGTGCGGTTTTAACGGATGGCTTGTGTTTTGAATCGTGCGGAAGCTGGAATTTGTTTTTTGGTGTGGAGGAGGGTAGTTTGGTTGGTTGTGAAATTTTTATTCAAATTTTCGGCTTTCGTTTTTTTATTGTGAAGTTAAAGCAGCTATTCTGCTTTTACTATGCTAGTTCGGTATGGTTGCTTGTAAAAGTTTTCAATCAAATGTCATATATTTTGTTGTGAACCGGAATCACTAAAAAAAATTTCTAAGCAAAGTGCAAGTGACACGGCTTATTGGGATATATATTCGAGATTACAAAACTTAAGTAGATTTCATTGCAGCTAGTCTATAGATGGGTGGCCAAACAAATATAATAAGCATTTAAATTACTTGTAGTTCACAATCCCGTGCCTTATGCGCTTTCTTAGTTCAGATAGGACGCTAGATAGTAGGTCTTGCCCCCTGAGTCTTTTTTTAGCAAAACAGACTATGATTGAGTATTTTGTGTCATATCGAAAACTCTTTCCTAGTTCTTACACTTACGTACATATTTGTTATGCCTTTACACAAACGTTGTAATGTCTTAATATACGAATAAAGTTTAACACCTATTTAAAGCATATTAAAGTTCAGAGATCATCTGCATCATTTTACCATAAGCACAAAAGGTTCTGTTCACCAAAAACCATGTCTAGCGTATTCAAGCCAAGCAAAAACTGTTCTTCTCCCACAACCAAATGGATTTAATTAAATCCACCAAAGCTGTCTGTCAGTCGAACGTTACACGTTTAAACCCATTTCAACCAACTTTAATCCCGGTCTCAACGTAAACCCGGGTTTAAATTTTTCACCCATGACACAATCCGGGTTTAAATTTTTCACTCGTGACACTTACATAGGTGTCTCAACACCTCCGTGCAAGTCTCTTGCTTGGCTGCCTTCCAGCGTACAACCATGCTGATACGTACATTTTTCTGTTACTCATCACGAACGAGCAATTTCCGACCGTATTTCATGACCTCGAGAGTTGATATTGGTATTTATGGTCCAGGTTTTGTAGCGACAAACTTAGTAGTGATGGTATACCTGAAGTTTGCTGTACACTTTTTAGTAATTTCAATTTTATTGCAATTGATTTAAAGTAGGTTTTTGTGTGCAGTTGATTTATAAGTTTCATGTTTGACCGTTACCTTATCGAAGTTCAACTGGACGTAAGAGCAAATCTTTCGCGACCTTTTCGAATGGATTCACTTCGGGCTTTCAGTGTGATTATTTTTTGGCGTCGCATTTATTGTTTTAAAGTTTTGCTGACCACGTTGTTACGATATTAAATTGAGTTTTTTTAGTTCAATATAGAAGTAACGAACTAGAAATAAAAGCGAAGTAGGCATTTTTTAACAATTTCTGTAACTTTTGCCACTAAAATATGTTTACGTGGTTAAGCTAAGTTAGAGACCCTAAGGGTGGTTTATAAACTTTCAGTAGGTACTACAGTTCATAAAGTTAATTATCGCCTAATGTTGTCATTGGATACAAAGACAATTGTAATAATATTCTACGAGTGAATAGGAACACAAAATGGTGCCTAATAGTTAATCATTTCGGTACAGGAAGACAAGCATTATTCCTAATAAACATATCTCACGTCATAGACTTAACTAGGCTTTCATATAGTATGATATAGATGGTTAAGTAAAGATAGTGTGCTTTAGCTTAATTCGAGATCAGTCGCTACGAATAACTTGCTTTTCAAGTTAGGAGTAGGTTTACACTCGCTTTGTGTTGAAGGAAAACATTACGCGAAAGACATATTTGAAGACAAAGCATTTCAAAGATAAAAAGAAGAACAGATAACTTCATTTATAAATAGTTCTTCGCAAATACCGAAGTTAATTTTACCTAAAAGTCAACAAACTTCACGACACTGTTATTTCAGAATTTAATTTTCTACCCAATTTAAATTCCTTTGAAAACAAAGACCAAAGTTGCTTTAGTTGCGATCTGCTTTCAATTAATTTATGTGTAAACTTCGAGTTTGCTTCAACTAAGAATAGTTTGGTAAGTCACAAAAAAGACAATAATGTTACACAAATTTAACATTTTGAATTACTGACATATCATCTCTACGTTAATGTATAGTTAATTATCTGCTAAAGTATTTTGATTTTGTTTGAAAACAGTATAATTCTCTTAAAAGAAATGTATTCTCTAAAAGGATTCAGTACTTTTACACGGCAATGAAATTAATCAAAATAAAAAAAAAAACAATAAGTACAGTTTGTTTTTCAAGTTAGAAAAATTTGCGATAGTATTAAAAAATTGCACCAAGAATAATGACAGAAGGAACAAGCAATCAAATATCAAAGCATTACGGTTATATCACATAATCTAGTTTGAATCTTTTCATTTACTTATAAAAAAATATGTGAAATTTTTGTTTTAATTGTAATTAAAAATTAAGTAAGTACATATCTTTATTTACAAACTCGTTAATTTGCCAAGCTATTTGAAAAAGCTTTCCACGTTAAAGCTCAACATAGCTCAAATTTACAGACACAAAGCACTTTACATCCTATATGATGTACATGCATATTGTAAGTAAAACCATCAAGAAGTCTCGACAAGTTTTAAGTACCGCAATTTTAGATGGAAGTAGTTTTAAAACGGTAGTTTCGTTTGAGTTTCTGAGGAGCTGTAAGGAGAATTTTGGTTGTTTTTTGGACAGAACTGTTTTAGTATTTGAAACAGTACTTCCAAAGTTTCAATTATTAGTTTGAATCTAGAAGTGGATAAACTAATTAAAATTTTAAAAATATAACTTCCATGATTAATTTTCAATACGATATTGCGGAAACGGAACAACACTATTAGATATATGTATATCTCCAGTTTCATAAAATTTTCAATACCTAATTTAATTTTACCAACGTATAACCTTTTGTTTCAAATAATATACTTAAGCAAAAATTTATTTTTAATAAAATTAAACAATTATAGTTCGTAAACTAAGTACAGAAAACTAAACAGTAAATTAAGTACAGAAACGTAACATAATATCAGAAAAGCACACGTTCTAATAATTGAAAATAGAATATAGGTATCCTTTTCCAACAATTTCATGTACAAAATAAATATGATTTTTAGCTAACTTAATAACAGCTAGGATATCAATATGGCCCATTGATAACCTAGCTGTTATTAAGTTAGCTAAAAATCATATTTATTTTGGAAAACTTAGCAAAACGATTTTAAACTTCCTCCAGTGACACTAATTCCACTGACCTCACTTCACATATGTGTAAGTTATCGTAAGTTCCCAAGTAAGTACAAGACAGCTCAAATACCCGGAAAATTGCAGCAACTTTGTTGAACACACGTTATAAAGTTTTAAACACGTTTCATACTATAATGTGCTACTATGTGATTTTTATTACCTGAGGTTCTTCAATGTGTATTTATTACGTTGGTCTATTTCTTCTAAAAGCGAGCGTGGCTCGGCGGTTCCAGTGTCTGCTTTTCATCCAGACGCACCCTGGTTCGAATCCGGCCCTACACCAATGACTTGTATTTTCAAGTTATGTGTGGATTTGCACTCCCTTAGCGGTGAAGGAAAACATCGTGAGGAAACCGACATGTTTGAGGACCACAATAACCGAGGACATGTGTCTCCCGTGGAAGGACCTGGGCGCCCACCATGATGTATCTGGCCAAGAGAACTCCCCTAGCTAATTAATTCTGCGGGGAAGTCACGACCCTCAGTCATGAGGAAATACGACTCACAGTGAGAGAGAGTAAGTATTTTTAACATTAAACGTCCAAATAATTCTTATAATATAAACAAAACTTACAGAAAAATCGTACTTCATATCTATAGTTCACAACAAAAAACAATGACCCTAAAATTATAACCTTCAAAACTTGTAAACTTGCATACAAGTGGTTTGAGACAATGTTAGCCAACTATTAAAGTTTGTATGAGTTGAATGGAAACTTGTAGGAGACTTGTAATATGCGCTTCGAAGTATGATCAAGTAGTTAGTTTGGGAGATAAATAATACATTTTTGAAATGTACGGGTTAAAATTTTTGTAAGCCAAAATTTATTTTGAAATAGCATGTTTGTTTATACGATAACATGTTAATTCTGATCGGACATCATGTTTGATTGCTACTGTTTTATTGTAATGGTGCTTATATTTTAGCCTGTCAAATTTTAAATTTATTTATATATTAATAAACGTATTAGAAAAAGAACTAACCTGTTACAATTTTAACGATTTAAAAAAAACAATGTTTTCTTTTGCCACAAACTTCTGATATTGTAACTTTTTGCAAAAGCTGGTTTACAATCGCAACTATGTACTATCAAATCAAATGTAAACAAATAGTTTGTTCATATTAAAAACAAAAAACCTACTAATGCGATAGATAACATATTTTTACTCCTATTTTGTCTTTAAAAGAGGAAAACAAATATACTTTCAGTCGCATTATTTTCTGGACAGTCATATTATATAAAAATAAATTCATATCAAGCCTTTTTTGTCATATATTTAATTTATTAGCTCCCTGAATGTCAACTACCGTTAAAATACTTAGCAGACTAGTTAGTAAGTTTGTGAACAATGCACAAACCGCGTATTACCTGCACTTTGCGCACTTAGTCGCTCGAGGGAGTGAGCCTGCTTATTTGGGGTCTGGATGAAATGTTGTGTTAAGCACGTTCCATTCTAGAACCTAATGATTGCTTACCATCAGGCGAATTACGGTCAAGTGCAAACCCATTCCGTGCAATAAAAAAGTGATTATGTACTAGGGAATAATTCGCAAATGTGGCTAGTAAAAAAATAATGTTGTGTAAAAAAACTGATCAAATTGTAATTTCTTATCAAATCAAATTGTGATTTTGTTTAAATTTTTTTAAGTATATTATAAGGCATGTATAGGGGATTGTTAGTATTTACCTAATTTATTACAAGTAGGGGTAGAATTTGAGCGAAACCGACCTCTAAACTCATATTCGAGAGAAATAATATGCCATTGTGAATAATTTATTCTGTGTTTTAAACAATTTAAACAGAAAAAAATCAACTTAAAAGAATTTATAGTTATTTTGTAGCCACCTGAACATGAAAGCATTAGAACTATAATTTTCATTAAAAAATAGAACTAGACAACCTCTTTTCATGAAAATACTCAACTTAGATAAATGCATTTTCATACTGCATTGTTAGCTTTTTAACCACGATATTATAAATCGTGGGTTTTATTCACCCGTGACGTTTAAATTGCTTTTGTCTTTGTATGTTTCGGTTTAAGTTTCGAATTACAAGAAATTCTGAAATGCTTTTTTGTTTTAATTTTTTAGCTTGCTTTTGTTTAGGATAAACTACTGGCTTAAAAAATGCTATTTTGACGACAACCGACAACGTTCTTTCGGCGCAGGTGGTGTTATAACTTATTTACTCCTTTTTACGCAAAAAAAATACATAGTACCTAAAGATTGATTGAAATTATGATATTATTTTAAAAAATGAATGTGTTAAACTTGCACCTCATTTTCATTTATAATATAGGGGTTATGCCAATAACTGTGTAGCATGCAACTACTCTTAAATGTATTCAATATCTCTATAAAATTTGACCTAAAATCAAAGATAAATTTAAACTCACTCGCACTCTTACTTACAGACAAAAATCCAATCATTTTTTCAGCTAGTCTAAGCCCAAGTGTCGGTAGAAAACCTCGCAAGTTGAAATAAAACAAAGCAAGATCCGAGAGAGCAATATTGCTTCCTTTTCACGGAGGGTAATCGTGGTTACTTAGCAGTCAGATTGCCAGTTTGTACTATGGAAGAAATGTAGGGGCTTTTACCTACTTAGAAGAAATAGTTGCTTATTTTATTCATCTTTAAAAAAACAGAGATTTAATATCCTATATACTTAACTTATCATTTATATTGATTTTTCTAATTAGTATTATGGTCAAATATTAAACAAAATAATATTTTTACTGTAGTTATTTACTACCATTAGTAAACCTTAGAGCATTGATTACTGTATTCCAGCTCTATTGTGTAAAAAGTACTAAGTAGATAATTTTTTTGAAATACGTAAAATTACTGCTAAGTTAGCTTTTTTAATCCCAGGATCTGTTATGGTTCTAAATTGAGGCTTTCTCCCACTTCCATTAATTAAAGTTATAACTATGTGAAACTTAAAAAAATACCATGTTTACATTCTAAGCTAAGAAGTCAAAAAGAAACAAGAATTTAACCAGACACAAAATAAATAATTCGCCATCTGTGTTACCATATTCATAAACCTACAATAAAGCACGCTGGAAGTTCCATAACCGCAATGCGTGTGTTATATTTAAGTAATGGAAGGAGAAATGTTGTCATTATGTGTAATATCATGTATAATCTTTATGTTGTGTAAGTAGTGTATTAGGGTAATGACACTGGCAATACAGAAGGGTTATGGGCTTGATTCACGTGTTTTGGCTTGGACTCTGGTCCTTAATTAGGTTAAGTACTTAATAAAATATTTTGTGTCAGTTGAAGACATGATTAAAATTTTACTCGGTTTTTTTAAAAACAACATGCTATTGGCTTACTTTTGACTGTAGTCAAAAGTAAGCCAATAGCATGTTGCGGACTGTAGTCCGCATAATGTTAGGCAAAGATGTAGACTAAGATGTTTCGTTTGTTAGTTCAGGTAGGTAATAAAAGAGTTCTCATGAGGATGGTGTAACTTATCCTTAGCAGCCATGCTAGGTATACGTGTACATCCTTAGCTATAGCAGTGTTTCCTAATATGTCTAAAAAGTGTATAAAAATGTCTGGTTTCGAGAGATTTGTATTCACCGTAAACGCAAATTCCATTGATGGTAAAAGCTAATAAAAAATTGTTGAATGGTTTTTAATATTGGCAGTCGCAAAGGATTATTTCCGTTATCAAGGCTTCAGGCGCTTCATTGTAATTAAGACTATTTTTAAAATCTACAAGTATTAGTAAACATAAACAAGTTTTTGTGATACAACAAACTATACAAAGTAAGATTTTACGTAAACAAAGACTGCCCGTTTGGTAGACTGCCAAGAGCAAAGTGAAGTTGACTTGCACTTGCCTTCCGGAGAAGTAGCTAAGCTTGGACAGAAACAGTATCCCTATTCATTTCATATAAAGAAAAACGAAACAGTTTTCAGTGATCCTTCATTTACATATATTATTTTATTATCACCAAATTAGGTTTTTATCATTGCTTGTAATCATCAGTGCCGTATACAATCTATGTTGACTAACTGGTATAATAATGGAAGTTTTTTTTTTAATTTCATTTGCGGATCATTTAATGTTTGATGCTGAGTGAATTTCTTTAGTTTTGAGTCTATCTTTACAAATATTTGACTAAACATACGGCGGGCCCTCTGTATTCTATTTTTTTGTAAGAAGCAATTTAAGCCAGTGGTAAGAGCGTGGAAAATTTTGGTGTACACTTCTGGTAACCACAGTGTCTGAGCCGACCGTAAGGCTTTTGCAACGATTTTTTATCGACTGCAGCAGTTGCAGCTTACCTTTAGCACAGCTGTGCTATGATACATAGGCACAATGTAACTGTTGCATAATGATACAACAATTACCCATTTAGGAAGTTTGGAGATTTAGAAATATATATGTTTACATATACATCATAGTAAATTTAAGCCCAATTATGAAACACTGATAAGCCTACAAAATAAACAAGGCTCCCTCACGTCTGCGGAATGAATCTCAAAACGTCTCGTCGTTAACGTCTCCTAACGACGTAACACTCTACCAGCACTCGGTACGGTGACCACACATCATGTATAGTGAGGGATATTTTCCTAATAAACATGGATATATAAAATTAAGGGTGATAATTCGTCCTCAATGTGCAAGATTAATGTCTGAGTGAGATTTTAGTACATATCGGTGTTTTGAGTTTTTTTTCTGTATGTTTCAGTAATTTTTGTATTTAATACTGTCTCAGTATTCATTAATATTAGAACCATGGAAAACTACTTGGCAAAATCTTGAAATTATTGTTTACTTGGGTCATACAATATTTCCTATTGGTAGATAAGTTAGTTTAAGTATATTTTCAATTTTGTGAACATTCAAGAAAAAAGTCTAATATAAATAAAATAATAGAACAAAGATATAAAAAATACTCTCTGAAATAGACCAAAAGCTAGGGGATGAAACATGTCTAGCAATGAGTCAACAAACGCTTACTATAATAATACGTCATTTTATGTTTGGATGACTATAAAAAACAGTTTTAAGTATTGTTAGAAAAAAGAAACTATAAAAGTGCCTTGCTCAGAATATATAAATAGTTGAATAGCTTAACTTTTTAATTTATTTTCACCTACCATTTACACTTTAATTTTAACCCCTTAACTAATACCTGCTTAATGAATCCATTAAGCCAACACGCCTATATTTGAGTACATAATAACATACACGCTGTATATTTATGTATATTTATGCAAATGGCATTACTGCTAGTAACATCGAAGCAGGTGGTTTGCATAAACTTGATGTTATAACTATGAAGCTAAACTGCGTTTATTAGGCTGTGAGCTTACCTTCTGGTTAGGTCACTGAATGCATTATACATTACTTTTAACAAATAATATCTATTTGCATGAAACTTATATCTGACAGAAACTACCCAGGTTTTGTTCAAAGTTACAGATTATGTTAGCTAAGATTTAACGTATTATTTATTGTGGATTTTAACATCCCTGGTATGTTATTCATAGAAAACGGTTTTAATGGCAGACTGTAACTTGTATAACTTAAAGTAATATTTTTTTACTTATAAAATAAACTAATACCAAAAATTTTTAGCCAAATTAAGATTTACTCGTATGGTAAAATTTACCAAGATAAATTAATAAATTGACTACAATTTGATTGAAAAAAAAATACTTTTGTTTATTATATTTTTTAAGTCTTTCATCGTAATTCACAGTACCGAGGGACACAATTTCTCAACAAAAATATTTAATTGAGGGAGTAAAGGGAGATAATTATATAATAACGCTCTTATGATTAGGCAGAAAATAAAACAGAATCAAAAATCATCTAAAACTGAAGTAATTCCTGTGCAATACGTATTTGTTAATTTATTTTGGTGTGCAATAAAGATATATTGTATTGGATTTGGAAATCTTCAGTTTCTAGTAAAGTGTGGCCTCCAACCACTCGACCTGGTAACAAACGCGTGCACTCTGCAGTTTTTGCTCAGCTAATGATTCTCTCGCGACCGGCACATTTTGCGCGCTTATGATGTCTTAATAGTTTCTTGTTTTTGTAGAGCTTGCCGGGGTTTGCATTTTAATTAACCTTATTATGTTGGTCTTGGATAAGGGGCGTTGTGCTACAATTTTGTTGCAAGGTAATTATCGTAAGCATAAAAAAAGTTTCATCAGACAGCTTGAATCACGTTGATTATTTTTAAACGCTTTTATTTAAATATTAGTGTTTAAATTAAAATTTGATATTTATGATTATATCAATATATATATATTAACTTAAACGGATTTGCACTTGGCCATAGTTTACTTGATAGCAAGCAAAGGCTATGGCCTAAAATGGAGCGTGCTTAACTAAGAGGCCCTTTACGATTAAATACTTAAGAATAAGTAACATAACAAAATTATTATTTTATTTTTCTTTGGTATTCATTTATTTACAACTATTTTTAATTTTTTTACAATATATGTATAAAAAAACAAATATCACAAAAAAAATAAAAACTAGTGATGCCGCCGATGATGATGATTATTATATTATTATTATTTTTTTAGTATTAGGTAACAAATTATTTAAATTGAAGCACGAATAAAAGTGGTTGGTATCTCGTTCCCAACGACCTATATTGAAAAGCCTTGCTTAAATAAAAATCTAACAATTCTGATTTATTCAATATAAAACCATCAAAGCTTTTTACTAGTCATACTTAAAAAGAAGCTTATTCGAACAAACCAACTTTATAAACTACTTCCCAGTAACATGAAGTCGAACATCCAATCTAAGATGCTCCGAAACTTGCTAACAGCACAATTTAATTATAGCTTTCTTCCCCTCTTATTGTTAAAATATCTTTATTGTTACCATTACAATACGGAGGACAACAAAGTTTTTCTATTCACAAGGAGTAAGGACTTCCAAATTATGTCCTGAATTGAAGATTTTCAGCACACAATTTCATAACAATTTCACCCCTAGCTAAACAAATATAAGGTTTAGTTTCGCTTGGATGGAGTTAGAAGGGGTTTTAAGACGTACGCCACTGTTGTCAGGGATTTCTTTTGTGAGGCAACGAAACGTAGATTTAACACACATGGCCCTTATTTTAATTTATGTCGCGGAAAAAGACTTTTTGGATACGACTCGAATGCGTGAAATATGTGGGAAGTACTTGAGGAAATAGGTTTTGAGGTTATTTTGAAGATTTTCTGAAGCTTTCTTTCCATTCATGACTATATTAGGTACCTACACTCCATAGTACCATTACTCACACAATTAAATGTATTAGTCTTGGTTTACAATTCGTTGTAATGTGAAAAACTTTATGAATATCAATTTAAAATAACTTATTTTGACGTATAAATAAACAAAAATACTTTGTTTTAAGTCATATTGTTGACTCATGATATATGTTTAGTAATTTTTAAGGAATTTTTATATCTCTGATAGTTTTCTACTAGAGTTACCTAATACAAATCGCATTTTCCTCGCTTTAGCGATACACTTTCAAAACGGCCCCGTACAAAAAACTAACCGAATTCATATTTATTCAACTATTTCCTCGTATTTATCATTCCAATTCTCAGTGTATTCTTTGTCTGACACGTGATCAAGCGTTCCCGGAGGAAGCACATTTTATCACGCCTCTCAAAACTACTGAAAGGCTGCTTCCAAACTGCACAGGCGAGGATTATCGCCAGCATAGACTAAGAGGTAGATGGAGATTTAGTTATGTTGGTAGAACTTAGACTTTCGTTTTGTACTACTTCATAGTAAGATATTATTTAAAAAAGCAAAAATCCATGTCATCAACTGCATGACTTTCTACTTTTGCTTTGTGGATAAAAACTTATTAAGTGAACAGACAAGAATAACTTTGAAATATTAATTGGAATAACTAGTAAACAGAATACTTATCGAAAAATTAACACGTTACCACATCAAATAATTTGATAGGCTTTTGGCTTCTTCGTTTCGTCATGATTGTTGTTGGTTAATTATACAAATAAAATTGTGCATTGTTAAATAAAATGATGATGACATGTTATTATTAAAATAATCCTATAAAGATATCCTCGACCTTCCGACCTATATTTCCCATTCTCGCTACATCTGCCTTCCATCAATCTTCGTGCAGATAAGCGCAGTATTGGAGAGCCGACTCAGGATAAACATGGCGGGAACTTTATGGATTGCAGCGGGACTTGCATGTGGGAACCATACGTTGGTGGATCCTGATCGAGGGATACAAACGATCTGAGCTGAAAAAGTTTGAGTTTTAATATTAATAAAAAAAATATAAAATAAAATTAGGATATTATAATCACACAGCGCCATCTAGCCTGATACTGAGCTTACGCTTGTATCATAGGTACTAGATAACGGACATTATGCATTTATACTTTCTTTTGTAAATACATACTTATTATACATACAAACGATCAGACTCAACACAAGTAATAACAAATGTTAATATTCATTCATTACTTGTGTTATGCGGGAATCGAACCCGCACCCCATAGATTAGAAGGCAGAGCCACTACCAACTAAGCTAACAGAGTATTACGGTCCTCAAACGTGTTGGTTTCCTCACGATTTTTTCCTTCACTGTTAAACGAGTGTAATTCCACAGTTAAAATACAAGTCATTGGTGAAGGGCTAGATTCGAACCAGGGTGCGTCTAGATGAAAAGCAGACACTGGAACCACTGAGCCACACTCGCGGTCCAATACTAATACCACATTTTTTTTTATTTAGTTCACAAACAGTGACGTACAGTTATACATTCACACTTAAAAATAACAATTACTTACAGTGAGTACATCACCTTAGACAGTGAACCTAACTTTCACATATAATCTATCACATATAACCTTCCACATATACACGCTTCCGTAGAACACAATAACTCTAGACGGAAATCGCTATTACTAGTAAAGCTATTGTTTATTCAATCCTTCAAACTCATAGTGGGTGACTGATCAAACCAATATAACTAACGGACTTAATCATCCAAATAGAGCACCGTTCGAATTGGTATTGGGTAAGTACTTAAACGGTCACCAGAAATAATGGTTTGGCACCAAAATTGCTGGATAAATTAATTTATTAAACACTTTCTTTTTGTTGTTGTAACTAGTACTGTTAAGTTATACGTTCCGAACAAAAATATTGTTTGAACTGTATATAAAATTTTCAAACCTTAATACTATAGCAGTATAGGTATATGCGCTTATTATGTAACTGAGTAAGTAAATATGTAGGTATGTAACTAATATTAGTTACATACCTCTATACTTACTCAGTATTCAACATTACATAGTACATTATGTACTATGTAATGTTGAATGTGCTTCTAAGCCTACTAGAAATGGTATCAAAATGTAATCAATAAAATATTCAAAGCGCAAGCAAATCAATTTCCACTGAGTTAGAGAAAGCTTCAAATGATAAAAAATTTGCCGATACGTATAAACAAACCTTTTTCGTAAAAAATCATGATTCCTATTGGCTACATACCAAGTGTTGACTCTCAATTTACTGCTATCGTTTGCCATTACACCTGAAAAAAGTCGCGTAAATAATAAATGTAGGTGCACGATTAAATACATTTCCATATTATCTTCTGTTATCCATTCCATTGGTCGGGTCTGGATGATAAACTATTCCATTTGTATTGTAAGGGGCCTACTTCGGACCTCTGTCAGTTAAAATCGACCGCTTGGGGCGCTGCAGTTTGTTTGTGAAATTGATACCATTTGTTCTTCCGGCGTGGAGTTGCCTTTGAGTGTCAAGTTGATGGTACTGGTAGTTTTTGGTGATATATATTGTGTTGTGAATTTTGGTGGAGGGAAAAGTTTGTATGTTGCACTTATGTACGTAAGTAAAAGTAATATATGTACAGAGTGTTTAAGATAAAAAAAATCTACGACATAATGATGTTCGTGGCTTCTGTATATTGTTACTCAGCAACTTATGTAATTTTTTGCTTTCTAAGCTATTTTTCTAGTATAAGTTCTGCGGAATCATATCCACGACATTCAAGAGACAATTTGTTTAGAAATCTTCTTCTTATCGTATAAGAGCGGTCAACTATGTATCAAGTCGAGAGTAAACCGGTTTCTTCTAGGCAAGCGCGCTAGATCGTAGATTAGAACGTTGCTTAACATCAGGCCAGTTGTAGTCAAGCTTGGGCCTATCTAATGTAAAAAAAAACTCTGGTGTCGAGAGTTTATCAAGCCGCCCCAAGTAGGGCCTCTGACATGGCTTAACGACTGCCGTAATAGACAAACAACCGGGACCTACAATTTAATGTGTCATACGACCCACGGTAATCACATCCCATATAAGGAAAATGGAAATGGAACCTTCGTTTTAAATATGTTAATGGCGTTTTTGTAAGATTGGTCGGTGTATAGAATTTACAGCTAGAAAAAGCAGGTCCAATCATATCAGGACAAAAGGTAGTACTTACCAAAACTAACTTCCCAGAAGCATAGACAAAGTACTTGTGTAATAACGACGAGAGTTCCTCGAACGAGATGTATCTACTTCCGAGACGTATTGCTGTAACCAATCACACACGCACACACAAGAGACATCTCATTGTTAAATTCTGTTTTTTTTTTAATATTATTTTATTTTTCTTTATATATTCCTATATACTCATAGGTACATACATTTATTAGTAGGTAAAAGCTATTAAACAAACATATAAATGCAAAATTTAGCAGTCTTAAAACTCTGAACTCATGTGTGTTCAGCCAGCCTGCTGACGAAATAAATGTAATAATTTGATAAATTAGCCTGCGTAATAAATTTAGTTAGTATTATTTAGATGATTTCTCATTGGTCCGTCACGGTTACGCGTCATGGAACTGGTCATTCATTGGTCGGCACAGTACAATTATTAAAAATAATTTATTTTGAGAATGAATACGAGATTGTTAGGTGTCTGTGATTTATTATTGTCTACGGTTGATTCGGAAAACTGCAGTTTGGCAATAGGTCTTCCTTTGGAGATATTTACTCAGTCGGATGATACAATATGGCATTTTGGAAGTTCGGGAAGTTTCTGTTAGGATGTGTACTTCTGCAATATGGACTAGTATTTGTTTCAAAAGTATGAGGAAATTTTTCAATACAAATACATATTATAGTTTTGTTATAGTGATTACACAGTTTGTTTGTGTGTGTGTGTGTACAGTCGTATTACAATATATCATTATTACTAGGAAATTTAATAAAAAAATGTTGTATGTATTGGTGTAAAACAAATATTTTAATGTAAGTCAATAACGAAGAATTTTAACCTCTCTACTTATTATTATCTTATTAGACTCATTTCACAGTATTACGAAATAAGTCAAATATGGTAATTTTTTTGACAACGGATGATTTTGAGGTCTAAGACATAGCACATAATACTTGTATACAATTATTTTCATTATTCAATGACGTATTTAATATAGATTATCGTTAAAAAACCATTTTTACTCAAATTTCACAAATGACTATATTTTTCCTGATGGTACGCGATCGTTACGTTAAGGATAGATCGTGTTTACCCAGTAAGAACCGATTCACTTTCGCTTTGAAGATAGTAAGAATTGACATCTAGATAATATTATAAATTAATGATAGTAAAATTACGAAATATAATGTTAATACCAATTTCTGTAAAATTAAGTTCTTAGGTTGGAGTTTCAATTAATCAATAAATGCTTATTTATCTATTTATTTATAAAAACAAGGGAAGAAAAACTTAACATACTATGTACTTCTAACTATAACAAAAAACATAAAAAGGGGCATTTAGAAAATCTTTAGAAAAGCCTAAAGATAATTCATCTTAGTGCTCCAGCCCACTACCAGAGGGCAGCGTGCCCAGCATACTGGCCGCATTACCACGCTGGATAGCAATGCTGATACGTTGAGCCAGAAAAAGGCCAGCATTTTGGTCACGCGTTGTGTCAACCAATCTATTTATAGTATTTAGTATATTCTACTGCATTATAAAATACTTTTAAACCGGAAAAACTTTCACGTTTTTACATTACCTAACACCAGTAGTCAAAGTGAATACCTAATCAATCACCTCGTCCCTTCCTTCCTACCACTTTCAGCAACGTCTCTCGTACGACACTTTGCTCCCGAGAGAAATTACTTCACACGATTTTTGTTGCTTTACGTGTAAAAATACATGTCTTACAAGATTTTTGATCGTTCGTACATTGTTTTATTTTTGTGGGGTATAAATTTGCTGTTTTATAGAAAAATGAGTTTTTATCTGTCAACGTATATCTATATAGGTATTCCACGAACAATGTTTAATATAATATTCGGATTAAAATTTGTTGATGGATAATGCAAACACATTAAAAACACTACGTTTTCTACACACACAAAACACAAACGAATCAGGAAAAACCCATGTAATCTGAAACGGAATTCCAAATTCAAAACGTTCAAAACCCAGCAATCAAATACTAACCAATCAGACAAGTTGATGAAACCAATCACAATTCGGAACAAGCTATATCCGCTCAGCTGTTACCTCACTATACGTTATTCAAATTTGGAACACTAAAATTCCAGTCCAAAAAAAAGGAAATAAAGGAAACAACGATCCGTGAAGTTTATTTTTTTAAGGCTATACATGGTGATTTTTTAAACCTACCTACTTTCAAACTAATCTGGATAGTTTAAAATTGTAAATCTATAAATAGAATGAGCTCTATAGAATTAGTCACTCTGTATTCAACTTCGGTCGAATAAAGACGTAAATATAAAATTAATATTGTTTTTAAATAGCCTGGGCCTGGGCTTAGGTAACGTGACTAGGTATTTATAATATATTTTGTATAGGTCTTTATAATATATTTTTTATTATTTCAATTAATTCAGCTCTTGGTCAAAAAAGATAAACAAATATGTCCAAGTGTGAAAAGGTAAACTATTTTACTATTTATCTCTAAAACTATCTGCTTACAACATCATGGAGGTAAAAACGAAGTTAGAATCACATAAACTATATGCATTCCATTACATAGTACGTTCGTAAAATTACTAATACTACATTCATTCACAACACAGGAATACCGAGTGTGAATGTATAAAAATCGTCAACATTTTACAATAACTTGAATATCACATTAGTTAGTAGCTATATAAGTACTACAGTTTTAGGTTGAAGTAATTGTATGTAAATTCCTTTAAAAGTTGCAAATAAACGTTTATATTATTATAAATATTAAAAAAAAACATACTTGGAACATACTCTATACCATGTATGAAAAAAATGTTCTAAAAATCGCCCTGTGCCGAAGCCAATTCGGCATTCCCGATACAAATTCGAGTGGCTGACTATATTTACGTCGCGAATTAGTCCTCCGGGATACAATCGGGCAATTTCTAGATATTTTCCTCCCCGTAACGGGTGATAAATGCGTGTATCCGAACCCACACCGATTCAAATCCCTACAGAATAAACGTATTTGTAAATTTCTCCTTATTTTCTTTTTAGGCAAATGGCGCATATTTTTTGACTTTCTCTTCTTTTATGAAATGTTTTGTTCCTCGAGAATTTCTCGCCCATATTTCCAATCTTCGGAATCCCTGACGCCGATATTTGAAAGCGTTCGATTTGTCGTAGACAATGTTTTGTAGAGATATCTAACCGTTTATAAATTGTGACACAAAAATACACTATGAAACATTTTTTTTGGTATAATTCTAATATAAAAATATATTTTAATTGTTATAAGTAATCTTTAATAAATTAAATAAATTAATTTTAATATCACTTATACTTCTACAACTTATTTATAAAAAAATACTCGATAAAAGTCTTGAACCCAAATTGATAAAAAAGCCTCCTCCAATTTTCCTGAATTCCTGAAAGATCTGTAGAATGATTTATTATGTTGTAATAATTAGTATCATGTACATATATGTACAAAAGTAAATTAATAAGACATCCAAAAAGTATAATGTCGTTTGTTTCTAAACTCACGATTTTTTGGCACTTACCAAATACCGGCACGTTTTTTCGCTGTCTTTGAATTTGAGCCAAAAATTCGATTTCGTAAACTACTTATTACATCTGACATTTGATCCGTTTCCAACATCGATTAGGAATGAATCCAAATTGAATTGAAAAACACTGTCTTTTTCCTTATGGAATAGTTTATGATAAAACTGTTCAAGACAGTTGTAAAAGACAATTAAGGTGGCATGTGGTTTGAATAGGGCTAAAAATAAACAAATATTAACTACATATATAATGTAACCCGTAAATCTACGTTAATGTATGATTAAATTTATTTAAAATTAAGTTTTATGTAAAACGATTCAGTAATTTAAATGCGAAGAGATAAAAAACAAACGTAGGTACGTATACTTTGGAAGAACTTAAGTTGTCAGTTAAGATTAGTCTAGCTATTCAACGGGGCAATGCAGCCAGCATTTTGGGTACGCTACCTTTTGAAAATGTAGATTAGTTTTTTTTTATGATGTATATATATAGTTGTCATAAATAAAGCGAAACCAAACTTCCAATAATATTATAATTCTCTCCGATGTACCATCTAATATTATAATATACATAAATCTTATAATTGATGCACTCAAAGCACCATACACCTGTCTTTTCAATTAAATATAACCTTTATATACTTCTCAATAAGGTGTAAAATCATTAGTAAAAAGTATCCCACATTAAAACGACCGTTCCTTAATTTCCCCATTGTATGCCAAACAATGTGGTAGAACCGATATTGTAGATCTTAGAAGCGTAATTTTAGAGTAAAGTTAAGTCAAATAATGTCAAATTAATCCATACTAATAAAACAAAACACTTTCAGACTTCAAAGTAAGACGAAAATATAAAAGTAGCCGACGGTACAAAAAAAATTAACGAAATATTGCTTGACTTGATGTTTTCTAATATCAGTTTGAAGTGTAGATATGTCTTTAAATTATTAAAGAAAACAATAGTTAATAAACTCATAGTAGCCAAATAGGTGGTAAAACTACAAACCGCCCTTGGGGCCTCTGATTAGGATAAACGATTGTGGAGTGTCCATATTATTTTATCTGTGTGTGTGACAATTATTCCGCCAGAAGAGAGGTAATGAGACGGTTCTTATTTAACCGATATTTGGTGGGTTTATTAATTGTTTAATTTGGGGCTTACAGAATTAATGGTTAAGGAACAAGTGTTGGGTTAGTATAAGAAATGTTTTCAAGCTAGTTATATAGAAGACAATTAGAATTGGTTTACTTCTCTTAATTATTAAAATAGATTGATTATATTTGAAGAGTATGAGAGTGGCTAGCTATAGTGTCCAAACATTTTAAAGAGTGGCTCCAACCGCTGGTCTATGAATAACATCAGTAACAGCCAAAACATGTAATTATTTAGTGTCAAACGACTCACGAAAGCGCTCAATATGTAAGTAATGGTTCAATCATATAAAATGTTCACACGTCTGAGAACTAAACGACAAGATCATTTCAATTTTTATTACTAGAATTATTTTAAAACGGGGTGACGAGGAGGTCTATCAGAATAGACAATTTAGTTATTTTATGTGTGTACAAATTATACAAACCCCGCAATTTTATCTAGTGTGCACAGGCGACCACAAAACTGACCAACTACAAACCTAATCTAATACTAACAAACAAACGCAAATTCAAATCTAAATTCAAATTCAATTGAAAACAATACATTGAACTGGCAACCCACAAACAACAGATAATCTTTTCCCTCTCACATTCTATTGTTAAATATGCAACAGAAACCATTTCAAATCAACAATCGAATAATTGTTATTCCCCAACTGTGTACAAACGATAAATTAAATAAGGCCAAAACCCATTTGGCAAACAAGATCTGATATACATCAAATCAAAACACAAAACTCAACTCTGACGTTTAGATAATAAGGTTGAAATTGATGTTAGAAGCAAATGTAAATTGGTCCATCGGAACTTTGCTATTGGAAACGAATGCAAGAAATCAGCGAGTCAGCAAAAGTTTGGGCGTAACGATTTTTGTTTTGGCCAAAGATGTAGTACATATTTAGAAGTACGCGTTACTGATGTATAAGTTTACTAAAAACTGATGTATTAATATTCACATATTTTATGAAAATTTGATATTTATTCTGATAAAATACAATAGGCACTTAGTTTTTGCAATTTATTATGCAAATAAATATTCGATTAACCTGCAACAAAAAAAGTGGAAAATGTGTCTAATTCAAATCGGAAGATTTCCTCCAAACATACATTCGATGTCAAATAATAGGATTAAAAAAAAATGATAATGGTTTGCCATCAAGATTTAGTTCAGTAGTAGTTTACACATAAATAAAATTTACAGGACATTGTAAACAGCGCCCTCTAGCTGAGCTAGCAGGTCAGTCATAATAATGCCCTGTACCAATTTTGTTAGTTACCCTAACAGTCTATCAATTTTCAAAACTCCATCACAAAATACTCCACCTACTCGTCCTAATGTGATAATTGTTTTTACACGATGTTCCTGTTTGAGTTGATCTATGTTTATCGCCTTACTTTTAGTTGTTTGGTTTAGTTAAACCAGTAAGGGTTCATTAGATACTGTTGAAAGATTAGGACCTCATTTTTTACTTATGGAAGATTATTATGTTTCTAAAATATTACTCACTGAAGTTTTAATTTTATTCAGTTTTTTTATATATAATTATTCTGTATGTAAGTTATGTGTGGATTTGCACTCGCTTAACGGTGAAGGAAAACATCGTGTGGAAACCGACATGTTTGAGGACCACCATATCCGAGGACATGTGTCTTCCGTGGAAGAACCTGGGCGCCCAGCACGATGTATCTGCCCAAGAAAACTCCCCTAACGAATTAATTCTGCGGGGGAGTCACGACCCTCAGTCATGAGGAAATACGACTCAAAGAGAGTATGTAAGTAGTGTATGTGTTTTAATTAACTTCTTTTTTATTTTATTTTTTAATTTAAGTTATTATGTCCTTGATTGTGTAGGTATTTGTTGTTGTAGTTAGGATTTTTTTTGTAGGTATGTATTTATAAATCCTTTATATTTGTTTTAGTAGGTACAACTCTGACCCTTTGCTTCTCAGCTAATCGTGTCCATCCAAAGGTTGCCTGGAAGAAATCGCTTAAGGTGATAAGGCCGCCCATATGTACGTCATCATAAATTTATCCTTCCATGTATTTATTTCATGTTGGTGTGCAATAAAGACATATTATTATTATTTTTATATATTTTATATGTTTACCTACCATCCTCAAAAAAAATCTACGAAAAAATAATCATAGAAATCGTATGACAATTTGTACAAACTAATCGCGCAACACACGTAGAAAAGAGACGATCAGTTGAATTAAAAACGTCCTTCTGTTGAAACTTTGTAAACACTAGACCATGATTCTCTAACATCAAAAAACTCCCGCTACCCATCCATGACACCAGCGTTAGCTTAGTTTGGGGCTAGATGGCGCTGTGCAATATATCCCAAAATATTAATTTTACTTTGCTTAATAAAGTAACCATGCGTGTCCCGGCCTGCTTTACATCGAAACACTAAATCAACTGCAGCTATTTCTAGTGTACTGAACAAATGACGATGTTACTTGTAGTGGCGGCGGAATGGGCTAACAGCACGCAATGCGGGCGAGCTCATTGTAGGTGAGAGACGCAGTTGTTGTGATGAACATATTTTTAAACATTAATTGTCAAAATATATGTCACAATAAAAATCTTGTACGACCACAGTTACGACTTAAGCATAGATAACTAACATACCTATTTTATGGTTTGGTTTATGCTATTCCTTCGTATCTTTTTTATTTTGTGGTTATTTTTTCGGGAGATGAAAGTTTAGAGACTTGAGTAAAATTCAGTAATCTGTGAATCAAATACCGACATTTGATTTCACCAACACCATAGTTAATGTAAAGGTGTATAAATTGGTATGTGATTAGGCATCTGTAGATAATATTTTCTATGAGTGTGGTTCTAGCATACATCACTTTGCTTCAGCCAGGATATAAATAAGCGAGTTATTAAGTACACGTGTACCCAGCTAGATTGTGAATCATAGCTTGTTGGAAGCTTAATTATTATTGCTTGAAATAGTATAGTTTCGTGAAGCTTTATTTTTGGGGTTTATGTATCAATATTTGTTCATCCTACGATGATAATAAACGTGAAAATTTGTGTATGTTTGCTAGAAGTAGCAAACACACACATACACAATTTTGTTAAGAAGTTCACAATCAAACGGCAGAATCAAATTTAGTATGCAGAAATATTAGATCATGTAATAGACACATACGGGGTTATTAACTATCTTTCCAGTATTAATTGCACCATCGAAAATCTGTAATAATAATGTTATACCCTTATGAAATACTTTTATATCAAAAAATACATAAACAAACTTATAGATTTTTTTTTGGTAGTGTCGGTTAAAAATAACAATATTACTATACAAACTGGGCTGATACTATAAATTGTCCAAATATCGGGCCGCATCTGTTGGCCGACATTCTTAACTAAACGTAGGATAATGAAAACCCAAACGCTATCCGATACACCTCACAGACCCATAATTATGGGGGGAAATCTTTTGTTTAGCCACGGTGGGACAATATGGAGCCTTTGCCCCACTCTGCCTTTGACCCAGTCATATGCTTAGTATATTGACATAATAAGTGATTTAATTTAACTGCTAGATAAAAAAAAACAAAAGTAGGAACTTTCATCGTTTTTAAAAAGAAAAAATAAACGTTTTAGCCAGCACTTAATAGGTAGCAGATATTTCGGCAGCCTGTTATGAGCCAGTTCTGATATGTACAACTTTTGAATAAAAAAAGCAAAATACAAAATCTTGGCTGTCAAAACGTATGCTGGTACCCACCAGAGTGTCACAGGTGCTTGTTTTATTGCTAGTAAAATAATGAATAGTCTTCAAGTAATTTTGTCCATGAAAAACCCAAACGCTATCGATAGGAAGCGGGATTTGATGAAAATTCATGGTTGCTAAAGTCACTTTGCTTATTAGTTGTTTGGTTAGTTGGTTAGTGCTAAACCTAGATAGGTAGAGACTAATTTAATTAGCTAGCGTATAATGAAAATTTATAAAAGGAACATCAAATTTGCCTGGTAATAGTTTTCACAAAATTAACAAATTGACCCATGTCTATTTCTATAACGTAGTTTTATCATAAGATAAATTTGACTATAACCGACTCTAGTGTTAAAACACAACGATGTTTTAGTCGTATTTCCTCAAGGCTGAGGGTCGTGACTCCACCACAGAACTAATACGTTAGGGGAGCTCTCTTGGTGAGCGTCCAAGTCCTTCCACAGACAGGCTTGCCTAGAATATAAGCCCTATACTTTCATCAAAAATAATAATTTGCAAAGGAGTTTCACAATTTGGCAGTTTACATTATAAATTTACTTGCTAATCAAAATAAAATTGAGCTATATTAGTTATCGTATTACTAGAGGTTATTTGTTAATAAACAGATATATGTGCCCATCACTACACGTCTGTTAAAAAGAGTTGTTTGATGTTTTTTTTAAGTTAACACTAAATTTATTGATATTTAACTGGTTCTCAAGCGAGGATGCTAAAACACTTAACTTCTCTCTACGTAAAAGTTATGATTGTCAGTAATGAAAAATTCGACGAAAGAAGAGTTATTACTACCCAAAGAAAATACTGTCAAAAAGTGTTTAAATAACTTCCTTTGAGCTCTTCTATATAAGGTTACAAGTATTTACAGGCGCGACGTCTCTCCAAACTAATATTTATTTTCCGCTGCATTTTTATTTTCCATTTTAAATTAAATTCCATCTGCAGCGTTTGATTGAAATAAAATTGTATTAGCAAAGTTTTTGCTGAGCAAAATGAAATTTTTCAATCTGCAGTGTAAATAAGAAATTGAAATTTGTATATTTTGAACGGATACTATTTGCTTTTAAAATGTAAATGGAATGTTTTAAACATATTATTATTGATCAAGCAAAGAGATAAATAAGTTTTAAGTAATGTATGAAGAAATTATACTATAATTGTGATATTGGATTGTGGCACGAAACGTGTACCTGTATCTATATTTGTTTATATTTTGTTGTGTTCTGTATCTCTTGTTGTTTCCTGTCCCAATAAATTGATTTTTACCTTATTTTTACTTTTATGTTTAGTACCGTACTGTAAATTTGTAGGTCTCAATAATTTTGTTTGATTTTGGAAAACTCTATACGCTAAACTTAGCCACTCAAATATGATGAAGAGTAACATTTTTACAAACAGACAGACATATAACATAAAGGTTTCAAGCAAGATCATGTTTTTATTTGTATATTTATTATCTCTAGCCCTACAGTAAGTACAAACGTTTTAAACCACCTTTAAAATAGAAAATCTTTATTCTGACTAGTTAACAATGCTGTAAAGAAGTCTCTTTTACCTTTTCCTACTAAAAGTCCTACAAGGTAGCACGCTGTAACTGTACATTATTCTGTGCCTAAAAGCCGTAGACCCCAGAGATTAAGCCCTGACTCCCGTCCCCCTATAATGAGAATATACCGTCACCTGAAACGATGCGACGGTGAGGGAAATGCAGGGACTGAAAGCGGTACAATTCCGGTATTATGTGTAAAAATTATAGGCAATTACTTTCGCAGCATGTGTGAAATACGATTTACGGTAAAAAGCCATTGTTAATCATGTTGACAAAAAAATTAACAATTTCTAAAAAAAAGGTCAATTGAGTTTTGTAGTCACCGCGTGACCTTTTCTTCACGCGGTATAATATATAGTATATATATAGTATAAATATTTTTTGAAACTATTCTTTTTATAGCAGTAGATCCGTTAAGATTTAGCCGCATCAACTCAAATGAAAAAATATATATACGGACGAGTAATAAAGCCTATCCGATGACGTACGCACTATTTTACTGACTAGACAATGATTGCTTTGGTTTGAAAACTTTGAACGTCAGAGTTTGCCACTCTTTTGCTTAATTTCTTTTATTCCGATTATTCAGTCCCCTCATACAAAGGTCTCGCATCTAATGACAAAATATTGCACCAGTTTATATTGCGCTTTGTGAAGGTAGAATTAATTAGAGTAGGTTCATAAAATCACCACTTCTTTCCTGTAACGTTTGCTAGTTATTTTTATTAACTTATCCGATAAAAAAAAACAATAGCCGCCCGCAGCTCAGCTAGCGGAGGCAATCGCATGCGATTACCAATGCAAAGGCCGACCCGATCAGTCCTTGGATCGGTGACCGAAAAGTGGCATTCCAATTTGAGCACTTCCGTGGGTCGGATGACACGTTTAATTGTAGGTCCCGGCTGATTGTCCAGTACGGCAGTCGTTAAGCCATGACAGAGGCTCTTTGGGCGGCTTAATAAATTCTCGACACCAGATTGGCCACTCTCATTCAATAAGAAGAAGAATTAAAATAGTATATTACAAAAATTTCAGTTCATAATATGGTTATTTTTTATATAATCCTTTCAAGTGTTCATTGCTGCAAATGAAAATATGCTTTTCTACTATTCGATATTGTTATAATTTCACAACGGAAAAAAAATTTTGGTACGGACAGCAGTATTTACCTTTTAAAATCCATACCAAAAACTATTCAAGCAGCAAAAAGTGTATTTGTATTTTAATTCTGTTCGTAAACCACTACAAAGCCAAACACATTAAAAAAAGTAAAATTAAATAAGTACGTATCATTTAGCAAACATTTTTTACATGTTCTATGAGATTTTTTTGGCTTACATATAATGGCAGATTAACTTAATCAGACTATTCAAAGAAACGTTCCCTGCTTAAGTTATAAGTTTTGCTTTGACTTTTACTCTCAAAGCTCCGTTAATTTTTTCTCAAAGCATTAAAAAAATTACCTACAAATCCCAGTCAAACATTCAGCTCTCGTATTCCTAAAGCGCCAATCGCAAGCCCAATGGACTGAAGAATTATGCTGAATAACAATTTTCAGGCGGATTTAACCTGAATATATTCTGTAATCGGTTTATCCGAGCAATTAATATGTAAAGTTGGAATAAAATCCTACGTCTGTGGCGTCTCCGCTGAATTTCACTAGTATTGTATGGATGAAAGAAATGTAGTGAACTAGTGGACGCTCGCGGCTTCGCTTGCATTATTTCAGGACTATAAATGCCTATGACAATCGTAAGACCTCATACTACTTATATACCAAAAATCATGATGATCCGTACAACCGTTTTTCCGTGATGAGCGTTTAAACAAACAGATAAACAGAGACACAGATAAACAGAGGAATAGATAAACAGACAAAAAATCTAAAAAAATTGTTGAAACATGTTCTGCTATCAATCTTAAGTATCTACAAACTTTTTTTTTATATATCTTACATGTTCAGACTTTCGACCCTCTTCAGCTTTATTTTATGTATATAAATAGGTAGGAATATAATATTGGTACAAGTTCACAGGATGATCTATTATAAAAAAATATGTGTCGTTGTTATTTACATTATGCCATTTAGGAACATAATAATAATCATCCATGCCAATTTCGGCTACGGCGACTGCTTCTGCTTCTTTATATGTGTGTGTGACCGAAAAGTTGCATTGCATTTTGGGCGCTTCCGTGGGTCGGATAACACGTTAAATTTTAGGTCCCGGCTGTTAGGCTAGTACGGCAGTCGTTAAGCCGTGTCAGAGGCCCTTAGGGCGGTTTGAAAACTCTAGACGAGAGTTGGCCACTCTCGTTCGATAAGAAAAAGAAGTGGAGCGTAATTGGCATGCTCGGTGGTGAATAATGTAGCCATATTTTTATTTTCGAAGCAACACGTTTAACAAACAATTTTTTTTTGCATTCTCGACGTATTTTTATGCCATGATTGCAATTTTTTTGTAACCGTACTTAGTTTATGTGTTTTTTACAAAGGTTTTAAGGTAAGTTTAAAATGTGTGTTATATATTTAAGAACATATAAATTTCCATTCATTTATTCAAATTCCTTTCTGTATCCTTTCAAGGTGTGCGTACATTTCTATTCACATTTCTATTGCTGCAATTTGTGTTGTACGCTGAGGGTTTTCTGTATACCATACTAGATATCTTTTGACTCTGTATGTGTATATAATATTGTGATTGATACAAATCTTAATATATAAAACTCAAAGGTGACTGACTAACTGACTGACTGACTGACTGATATAGTGATCTATCAACGCACAGCCCAAACCACTGGACGTATTGGGCTGAAATTCGGAATGAAGGTAGATGTTATGACAGAGGCATCCGGTAAGAAAGGATTTTTGGAAATGCCACTTTTAAAGGGGTGAAATAGGGGATGCAAGTTTTACTTCTTAATGCGAGCGAAGCCGCGAGCATCCACTAGTTTCAAATATAACTACTATTTATTATACATCCTGTATGGTACTTACGGTTTCCAGCCATAATTTATTGCTCGGCTTATTTTCATGTAGTACTTATTATAAATCTTTATGCAAGTCTAAGTACGCAATAACCTAAAACTAGACCATAAAAGTCTCAAAAGAGGTTTTAAATTCATGTATAATCCGTTTAATACTAGAATAAATATGCAAACAGGAAATGGCTACTAAAATCAGATCCAGTATAAATCAAGTGTATCGAGCAATATATTGGTACACACATATTATGTACATATAAAGTACATACCAATTACATTAATCATATACATTTTTGTTAATTGAAAGTATGTTTGTTTATTTAAGTTAACGTGTTTTAAGCACAAAATAAAAATCGTTTCTATGTCTGCTAAAACATATTGACATAAACTTGGAAGTTTGAATTTTCTATAAGGATTATATATTTTTGTTAGATTAGAAATTGATAATACTTATTTCATCACTTTAAACATTCAATATTTCTATTTAAATAACTTGTCCAATATGTACCACTTTACCTTAGCTGAAGGAAAGAAAGAAAGAAAATTTTGTGAAAGAAAAGTTTTGTGTGTGTCTCAATAAATATTGAGACACACACAAAACTTCGTCACTTAGCTGCGTTTCCTGTGAACTACAAATCATGAGTTATCTTCTAATTTTCTAATTCTTTATCATCTAATCTAGAGTTAATAGGTTGTTACCTTCTAGGTAAGCGTGTTACACCCTAAGCTGCAAAGGAAGACCAGCGCTGGTTGCTTCCACACAACCAGCATTATGCTGAGTTGGGGCTGGTAGATTTTATTTTTGTTTATTATGTTTTTACTCGTATTTGTTTTTCAGTTCAATCTGTCACAGTTAATGTTTTCTTTCTGTCTTTCATTATTTCTTTTAATGTTTAACATCAGATAAGAAAATCAAACGGCGATAAAATATTTACCATATCTTTCCTACAAAAAATACGGTATCTTTGAACCAAAACATCAAGACCCGCCTACACTCTTAACTTAACTACGCTATCAGAAATAATCACCTGAAGCAGAACTATAAAAACAAAAACAATTGAGCGCCAACGAGCATGAAATCATCGTCAGCTTTCCGACTCACTTGCGATACGAACGGGATCGGGATATTTTTGAGCAAGGTAGGTCTTCGATAGTTGCGATTGGGATTTTAACAGAAACTGCGACAAATTTCAACTGCGACTTTTGTTAGTTGTATCGAAGTTTCTACGGGAACTGTAAGAGTTTTCAGAATGAGTGTATTTTTTGTTTTTTTATTTTTTTATTTTTGGTAATATATATAACGACATGCAATGTCCGATAAACCACACAGTGCTTTTCCTTAATATCACAAAATGTCAAAAATCATGCTTACTTTAAAAAAATAACTTAATGATGAAATGCTAATACGATCGGTATCCGCTTAATATATCCGCCGCATATGCCTTGACTGGCTTTACATTTTTTTTAAACAGGTAGTTTTGAAAAGTCGCTAGACATGTAACTTTTCAACTACGCTTTGAAAAGTGACGTGTGTTGCGACTCAAGACTTAGACTCACTTCAGGTCACCCGATAAAAGTGTAGACTCTATCAAAATCTACCCTAGTCCGTTTTCCGCGAAAATGTCCCAAGTACTGCGCGTTCGGAGCGGAGAATCCCGCAAAGTGTGTCATTTATATCTGTTTTCCGGTTGGCCGCGCTTAATAATGCAGGTAAAGTGGAAAAGAGCCATTAGCGCTTAAAAGCGCTTTTGGACGGCACACTTTGCGGCGCTGTATTATGTTAGCTTTAAAATTGAAGCGATTTTTTTCTTTTTTATAAATTGACTGGTTGCTCTTTATAAATTGACAGGTTGCTTTTTAAGGATTGACAGATTGTTGTTTTTTTAATAAATTGACAGGTCACGGCGTAATGGAGAGTGGTTGAAAAGGTCAGGGGGTTTAAAATAAAATATTAATGGAGCGTGTCATTTCAGGGCTGTAACAAGAGACGAGCAATTTATTAGCCTTCGAAAAATCTAACGTTATAATGTACCAGTTTCCATTATTTTTGTAGGTTAAAATAAAAAAAAAACATTGAACTTCCTTTTCCCATCTTACTTCACATCACGAACGGCCATAACTTTGATTTTAAGAGTTGAATTATTCTTCTCATCATTATCATTCATTGTTGAAGTTTTACACCAGCCATGCAAATATCTTACTTTTTATCCCATTAATATTTAAAGGAAGATATAAGTAAGTATATATTTTCCACCTACATCCCTACCATCAAAATAATAATTTTCTAAAACTCCTAAATAATTATCCATCACGTTCAAACTTCCCAATCCCCCAGTCTGTTCGATATCAAAGACGTCCTAATAACACGGAAATTAATTCCAATTGCTGCAAATCATAATCTGAATATGAAAAGGACTTCCTCTATTCCTCATAGACATCGGAATCGGTGAGGGAGTACTGAAGATTTTGAATAAAATAACAACGTGATGGTTTAAACATAATATTATCGTAATTGGGAAGTATGTTTTGTATTGAGGTGTCTGTTTCTTGCGTTTTTATACTGCACTAGCTGGTTCCCGCGACTTCGTCCGCGTGGAATAGTTATTACCATAAAAACGGGTCTATTAAGTTAAACTTAAAAGATAGACATATACTGTTCCAGACATTTTGTTAGATCATTTTAAGAGAAATAATTCTCTGATACATATTTTTTTCATATCTTGAACCGTTTTTGCAGCGCACGCAACGGAAGCCCTCAAAGATGAATAATTTTCCCCGTTTTTTCCACATTTTCCATTGTTTCTTCGCTTCTGTTAGTTGCAGCGTGATGTTGTATAGCCTAAAGCCTTCCCTAATAAAAAGTCTACTAAACACAAAAATATTTTTTCAATTCGCACCAGTAGTTCCGGAGATTAGCGCGTTCAAACAAACAAACTCTTCAGCTTTATATTATTAGTATAGATAATATTACTTTAGCAACATTCAGTAACCCCACAGGAATATCTTTGTTCTGACGATTAATGCGATTCGACATCTTTACCAGGATTTATTGAATTCAATGGAACAGTGGACGAATCAGCATGAAATGAATTGCGAGCTGATTTAAATTAACATTGCTAATTTGATGTTAAAGAGATTTAAAAATGTAGTTTTAAAATATAGGGGCGAGAGAAAAAGAATATGAAATGTTGTTTTGCGTAGTTATTGTGATACATGATTGATTTATAATAAAACGTTATTGAGCAAATTTGTTTTTAAAGATACGTTATAGATATGAGATATAACAATTGCCAAGGTACCAATTATTAAGTACAGGTAAGTAAAAAATACTCCTAGTTTTATGTTTCATTTCCACCATATGAAGTGAAGTCATAATAAAATTCTTACCCATCAACTCAATAAATCCTTATTTTACGACCACCTAAAAACTTTTAAAACTTAATTTAATATCGTCAATTTTATAGTTTGTCATAAAACTATTTCCCCTTACCAATTTCATCGGAAAACTAAAGTTTCTATTAAGTTTTTTATGTAAAGTCAATATAGAGAATAACATATTTTGTTCGGAAACTTTTTGATATTTTCTGCTGAATAGTTTGGCAAACAAGAGACGGGAGAAGTTTTAACAGTGGCTTATGTGAGGGTATAGAATGAAGTTTAGACTTACAAGGGAAGTTTTTTTTGATAACTTGTTAGTTGAACATTATGTTAGTTGATAGGCTTACATTGCATTGAAAACTATAATATATTTTTACTTATTTTGTTAAGTAACTTAGGCGTGTTATATGATAAAAATATCGGTTTTTATCACTAGAATTTGAGTTACCATTGCATAATATTAGAGGCGTGAGGAACTTTGCTAAAGGTATTATAATGAGTAACGTTGAGTTTTAATAACTAAATATTAGAAAAATACTATAAGTAGTTTTAGCGAAAGGTTAAAAAAAACAAGCGGTTCATAAAAAAAAATGTTATCAGAACAAAAAACAAACTCTCATACAAATCTGCAAAAATAGAACAAAATCTGCATAAACATGAAATCTGATATTTTCCATAAGCAACCGTTTCGGCCATATTGGTTTATTTTATTACACCGAAACCAATCTCAACATTTACGTTCCACCTCTGTGCTTTTATAGCTCTATGGAAATCTGACTTTTGGTTTAGATTTTTACACTCAATTGCATTTTTTATTAGGTTTGAAGGGAAAAATTGCATATGGGAAAGCGTTTGTTTACTTATGTATCTGTTTTTTTCCATTTGATTATGAGTGCTTGTGGGACCGTATTCTACCCTTTTGTAAATACTTTGATATCTCGTTTACGTTTCATTAAAGCTTTTATTAAAAAAATCTACGTTTAACAATACTAAGAACATTTACAACTCAAAAATAAATTAAGCTTTTTGTAGACGGAATATTTGCATACCAATAGGTTAAGATGATTGAATTATTCTAAATTCTTATGACTAAACATGTTTTATTTAACTTCATATTGCAATTTTTTTTTCTTTATCTCTTTGTTTACTTTATACTCGTATATTGCTACGATGTAAGGTTGAAAACGTGTGTATTGAAAATTATTATTTTTTAAATTGGTAGGCTTACATTTGAATAACTTTGCCTGATGTTAAGCAACGTTGTAGTCCACGATCTATCGCGCTTGCCTAGAAGAAACCAGTTTACTCTCGACTTAGAGACCGACAAATTATAGTTTAAGGGGAATAGAGATTCGGGCAAGGAGTTCCACAGTTTGGCTGTTTGCACGATGGCAGTTGAAGCAAACCGCTTGGTGCGAGTCTTTGGAACCTCAACTGTATAACAGGAATAGTATAGTTATAAATAGTAAGTAATAACCTCTTAAATTACTAGTTTAATATTATACACAATATAATATTAAAATATATTGTGTATAAACTTAATTACTGTACAAAAAATACATTACTGCTGTAACAAGAATAAAAAAGTTCAGTAACAAAAAACCTAACCTTTAAATTGCCTTGAAATAGACCATACATTTATGTAACTACAGTAAAAGCCATCTAAAAGCCTTTTGATGAACACAGTCTGTGACATTTTCTACTCCTAATATAATAAACGTAGAAAAAATTCTTGCAAAGAAATTTCTGTTACATACAAGAATAATTATATTTTGTTACGTACATATCCATCATAAAGGAAATTATTAAATTATTCCAAAAAGGAACATACTTAAATGCACATTTTTGATATTAAATTTTCAATGTTTGAAAGTATTAAAACATAACTTATACAACACAAGTATAATAATGTAATATATTAGTACAACACAAGTGTTTGGAGATACTTGAAATTAAAAGCAGAACACGTTCCAAAAATTTCTAGAAATTTTGTAAGTTATCTGTTTATTTAAACATTCATCACGCAAAAACGACTGAATAGATCATAATTATTTTTGGTACCTACATAACTAGTATGAGGTCTCAGAAGTGCCATAGGCTACTATTTATGCTGAAATAATGCGAGCGAAGCCGCGGGCGCTCACTAGTAAAACAATAAGCATACTGAAATGACGACACTTCGGAACATAAACTACCTTCCTAGGCTTAACCCTCTGGGACTGACGTGGTAGTGTGTCAGACACCGCAAAATGTAAAAACGTTCGTTATTTCGTTATTTTTTAAATTGCAACCGCCACGTTCTCAGTACCTTCCGAGCGCGCGCTTAAGCGTTGATCAGTGACCCGCGGGCAGTCGCGGGGTGCGTACGCGTCACGCTACAAGGGAAGGTGTCTACGAGACAACCACGTCAGTGTTAAGGTATGTGTCTGTGAAACAACCATCTCAGTAAAATCATTATATTTTCATAGTGTTTCCTAGACTACACGTCAGTATTATTGTTTTTGTAACTTTTAATTTTTTCTTTGATCGAGACTTTACACCTTCCTAATTTACGTTTCTGAGAAAACAAGTTATAGGTATATGCGACTGTCGTACAAGTAGTAGTGGGTACTAAAATTATTGTTTGGTTTTAGGATGGCTGAGTCTAGTAATTCTCGTAGATGTAAAAGGAAGCCTTCTGGGGCTTTTATATGCCATGATGAAATGATAGAAGAATGGTTGAATGAAGAAAGTGAACATGAGTTTAGTGATGTTGATGATGAAGGAGGTGATCCAAATTTTCAACCAGAAATAGAATATTTAGAAGATGACGATGACGAGGCCGTTGCAAGTTCATTATTTACATGCCTCAAAAACCGGCCAAATACGGTATCAAAATAATGGTGTTGAGTGATGCACGTACATACTACATTTACAATGCATACATCTACCATGGCAAAAATTCGGATGGGATAGGTCTGACTGAACAAGAGAGAAAGATGGCAGTACCAACTCAATCTGTTTTGCGACTTGCGAAAGTGGTCGAAAATACAAACCGTAACATAACGGCTGACAATTGGTTCAGTTCCATCCCACTTGTGGAGATATTGTTGAAAAGAGGACTGACCTACTAAGGAACACTGAAGAAGAACAAGGCTGAGATACCTCAAAGTTTCTTGCCAAACAAACAAAGAGAAATAGAAAGTTCTTTGTATGGTTTTACCAAGGAGTTAACTTTGCTCTCCTATGTCCCGAAAAAAGACAAAGCAGTTCTGCTAATATTCTCTTCCCACCATAACCGGGACATAGACATTGACACAAGGAAGCCAGTTATGATTGCAGACTACAATCGAACAAAAGGAGGAGTTGACGAAATTGACAAGAAGTGCTCGATCTATTCTTGCAGCCGTAAAACTCGTCGCTGGCCTATGGCAATTTTTCAGCGTATACTAGATATGGCAGGAGTAAATAGCTTTGTCTTATATCAGTCATGTGCAGACAGTGACGATAAAATGAGGAGAGGAACTTTCATGTTGAATATGGCAAGAGCATTGGTGCTAGAACACATGAAAGCCCGCGTATACAATGAAAGATTACCAAGAGAACTGCGAATGACGATAAGTAGAGTTTTGGGTAAAGATTTACCCTCTCCACCTCCAAAGACTACACCAAATCCACCAAGTGGAAGAAAATTATGTGCCATTTGTCCAACAAAAATAAAAAGAGTGACAAAATATCGATGCTGTGATTGTGAGAAGCCGATTTGTCTTCAATGTTCCAAGCCACTTTGTGAAAATTGCCAAAAAAAAATGTAATAGTTTGTAGTCATGTGAATTTTGATTGAACCATTGAATGTTGCTATTTTTTTATACTTTTCATGGTAAAACTGTTGTCTTTCACAAATAATTAATGTTCCTATAAAAAGTACTAATCTTGTTATTTTTTTTTAATTTTTAGTAGATCTCTATGTTCTGAGACTGATTTAGACGTACTTAATAAATGTTTATAAATATCACCTTGTTTTTTTTCCTGAAACTTAGTTCTCAACTAAGACAATAAAGAAAATATTAATGCTTAAATAAAAACCATTAAACCAGGTTTGAAAAAAAAACTACAAAGTTATGAGTAGTTAAAGTGGTGTCTGTTATACTACCACGTCAGCAGATTTGCGAAAATTAGGGCACGTCAGTCCCAGAGGGTTAAGCAAAAATACTACGTTTATAACTAGCAATAAATAATAAGGCGACTATTTCACCCAGTCATTTCAAAAAAAAAATGATTTATTTCAACTTCTCGACTACTTTCTTGTGTAAACTCAGTAGTTCCTCAGTAGGTATTAGTTTATTTATTCTGTCTCATTACAACACAGGGCACGTGCACGCATATTTTACAAAAGTTTACAAGTTCTCAGAACAAGCTTGACTGAGGTTTGCGCTTTGTTTTGTTTCTGGAATAAGATTTATTGCTATTTCATCAAAACTCGAGAGTAAACCGGTTTCTTCTAGGCAAGCGCACTAGATCGTAGATTATACGTTGCTTAATATCAGGCGAGTTGAAGTCAAGCGTGAGCCTATCACATGTAAAAAAAAAACTTTAAATATTTGTTAACTATCTCGAAAGTGTTAGTAAGATTGTTGACTCACTGGTTGAAGTGTCTGTGCTATATTTTGACGCACCCTGGTTCAATACTAATACAATAGCAATGACTTATTTTAAGTTACATTTGTTTTTGCACTGACTCTAAGGTTAAAAATGACATCATGAAGAAACCGACCTAATTGAGAATCATGAAATCCTAGTGGAAGCACCTAGGTACCGACCACGTTGTACTTATACAAATAATGTATACATATGTCAATTTTATTTGGGGGAGACGTTTGCCCAGGTTTGGGACAGTATAGGTAAACAAAAAAAGGCAGGGCTGCGGACGCATGCGCACTCTCGGGGCCCTGATCGCGATGCAGAAGTGGAACACCCCAGGTTTTTAGTGGGTATGCCGTCATTCTGGCGGAGACTCCCACATAACCACTCGCCCTCCCCGGTGTTGAGTGGTACCATTCAAAGGTTTTCCTGGGTCAAAAAAAGACGTATACAAAAAAAATATGTCAATATACAGGTTGAAATGTATTTAAAAAAAACTTATCTTCTAAGTAGATCGTATTCCGTTCCCAGCGGCGGAATCACAAATCTCAGTAATATAGAATACTAAATCATACAACTAAAACAATAACCAAATCAATGATTGGTATAAAAAGTAAAATTCATATATCTCAGTAGCTAGACAGTTATATAATTTACAAGTCTATCAAACTGTATTGGGAACTGTTCCAACATTGTATGAACCTACATAGCTTTCGACTGACATATTATATACATTGTATTATTCTGTGCCAAAAATATCGGTACAGGCATAATCCAATCACGCTATATCGCCAAGGGACAAACGCGCGGAACATGCTAGAATAAGGAACGCAGTAGGTAATGTTAACCAATCTGCAAAACTACTTTCAGTAATCAAATACCTATAATATATAATATATCTTTTTAGGGTTAGTTAATCTATTCATATTAGTTTCTATGTCTATTTCCATAAAAAGTACTTAAGTTCTTGTATAAGATATTAAGTAACATAAAAATTTGCTATGACCGTGAAAGTTGTTAAAAAGAGAATATTGGAATTGGTATTAGTTTATATATATTGAAGGTAAAACCTTTGACAAGATTTAGCTATTTGTAACCTGACCAATTAAAGATACCGCGATATCAATTCCAACTCCGAATCACTCATCAAAAAAATAAAAGGCTGAGAGAAAATGTAATGAAAACGGAACTATTAGATTTACCCACTGTGTCGACTCATTGAACTTAATTAATTAATTTCGAATAACGAATTGTCCAGTCAGTTACAAACCTATAGAAACGGCAGTAGTTATCCTTCTGCTTCACAATAGAACCACCTACGTATGTGATTGAATCTAGTACATCCTCGTATTATATGGTATTGTACATAGGTAGGTACAAACATGCATGTATATAGTACGATGTGTATTCGATTCCTAGGAAAAATAAAACAGAGACAGCTAACTATAATTTTTAGTAAAAAAATCGCGCATTCAATAAATGACAGTGGTCTGTCTCTATCCGGTATTTTTCGTGATGTTTGTATATATATTATGTATATATAATCTATTATATATTTGGGATTATTTAAATAATGTACCTATGTTCATACATAATATGTCTAGGTTTTTAATGCCACTAAACAGTTTTAACATAAGACTGATATGGTTATTACCGGCACCTGAAGCGAAAATATTCAAGCGTAGTAATCACTGAAAGACTTTATAATTTACAAGTATTACTTTAATAAAATTTACATTTACATGTGTGTAAAAAAAAGTGTTTGTTGTCTTATGAATTCATTTATCATATACCAGTAACCAGTAGATATAAGCGAGACTTAAGCTGTCTGCTTCACATGCTAAATTCCTAACGCCCTTTGGTCCGTATCCGATCCTGCCTTTAGTTTAAGAAAGCTAGCTTCAATTATTTATTTATTTATTCACTACATAAGCACAAGCCTTATATACTAAGTCCAATTCGCCTGCCTTAGTTAAATATTACATAACATTACTTATTTACATGTTTTGAGTGTAATTGTATCATACATCTTTTTAGCTTTGCTACATATTTGCATTTAGTTAGAAATAAAAAAGATCGGGGTCATGGTTCTGTTTATATAACGTTATCTATTCTACATGAACTTATTTAGCATATGTGCTATTGATACTTAGATATTTTAGTCACAATGAGGCGTCAACTGGATGTAATATCGTTTCTTATCTCACGCGACACGCGTTTTATTGAGCAGTAATCTTGTGGGATTACAGCAATGTTAATAGCTTCGGGAAATGTACAGATGGCCTTTATTTGGACGTATTGATCGGGGCTTGTCTGTGCGTGGAGGGCAGGCTTTTTATGTAGTATATGTACATATATGTTATCTACAATATCACGTATACATATAATATTACATAAAATAGTTTATGGAATTGTACAATATTGCAAATACATTGTTATTTTACTATAAATGTAACAATTATAAGGGAAATATAGTACAGCATTGTCCTTATCTTTATGCCAAAGGTCCTTTCGTTCTGCCCTTGACTTACCTTGCCACCTGCAGCCGCAAACCAAAATAAAGCACTCTCATTAACTCACTAAACTAGATAGTAGAATATAGAAGAGTTGTCAGGGAGATTGTAATAGATAGATTGAGTGGGAAAGTAGCACTGACGCTAAAGTAAGCACAATTAAAATTCATACTCGTATTTATTGGAACTAAAAAGTTCTTCTTCTTTCCGAATGAGAGTGGCCAACTCTGGTGTCGAGAGTTTTAGACCCGCCCGAAGGGGCTCTGACATATGTAACTTAACGACTGCCGTAATAGACTAACATCTGGAGCCTACAATTTAACATGCCATCCTACCCACCGAAGCGCCCAAAATGGAATGCCACTTTTCAGTCACCCATTCAAGAACTGACCGCGTCGACCTTTGCTTAACTTTGGTAATCGCATGCGATTGCCTCCGCTAGCTGAGCTACGGGTGCTTCAAAAAGTTGAAAAGTCAATTGCAAACGATTAAGCCGCACATTTTGCTATTTATTGTTCTTATGGTGTTAAATCAGCTTAATTAGTTTATTGATTAAGGTAATTTCGTATCAGTACTATTGTGCAAGTGAAACTTATTGTAATTAACAAACTGAGAAATTCAAAGTGAAATATCGATAATACTTTTTTTTAATATGATGTTTTTTATCCATAATATTCTACAACCCTAAGTCATTGTGACGTTGACACTTTTGACAAAAGTGTTTCAACTACTGTTCAAAATTTTAATATTTACATAAAAGATTTTAAAGCTTCGTCCATCTTTTCATATCTCCTAGATTTAAAACCGAAGAACAATCCGCAGGCTTTGACTCTACACCACGACTCATTTATCCAGTGTCCACAAAACTCGCTCTGGGACAACTTTAACCAACACTTTAATTTCAAGATAAATTGTAAGGGCACTTTGAATTTTAAATTAAAAATTAAAATTTTAAAAATACACACTGTATTTTACAGGTTCTGATATGGATGAAAAACATATCAAATCTAAGATTTTGTCTGATTGTAACTAAAATAGAAATTTTAGCATATAAAATGTAACCTTAATGCAAATAATTATTCATGACATTTTTTGCCTATAAAAATAACTTGCCTATTCACGGCAAAATGGAAGAAAAATAGCCTAAAAGCTAGCTCAAAACTTCTGAAAATAAGATTAATGGATTTTGTAGTCAGGTATGATGTGCTTTAACAACTATCAAGAAAATTTGTAAATGTTTTTCATTTTATTTACATAAACATTCATCACTAAAGCGTTTAAAATAAAGTTTGTAAAAAATAATTTGTACCGTAAAACCAGTTTGATAGGTAAATCAAACTGGAGCTTAAATTAATGCAGAATCTTTACGTTTTGCAAACCAATTGATAGAAAAAAAAAAACAAATAGAACAAAATCAATAAATTCTTTACAATAAATTTTATTTCAGTATCTGTTACCTGACATGAACAACGTTTCTATACTTAGATAGTTCAAAATTATAGATAGATAGATAAAACTCTTTATTGTATCACAAACAGAAAAAAAAACAGAAACACAAAAGACTTAAAAATAGTGCCACAAGTGCGGCCTTATCGCTAACAACAATTTCTTCCAGGCAACCGTAGGAAGGTTAGGAGTCGATAGAAAAAAACAGGATGGGGTGTTCAAAAAGAGAAAATACATATATAGGTACTTAACAATAACAAAAAAAAACTTTCAGAAGACTTGATAACCTTCTTTTTTTGGGAAGTCGGTTAAAAATAAATGATGATGCCTATTAAATCTTCAGATAATAATTCAACTGACAGTAAGCGATAATTATGATAAGTATGCGTAACCACAGACCTCTCTGATGCTCCGGAGACCATCAATCGATTTCTAATTAATAGTATTAAGGGGTTCATTAGATGTATTATGAATGTTAGCTGTAGAATGCAGTACAGGAATTTCAGGTTAGCGAATAGATAGCTTTTCTTTTTTATCTACACGTACGATTTCTTATTAACTGCTGTGGCTGGATAAAAATATGGCACGTCAAATATAAACTGTAGTTCGTTTCTTTTTTTTGCCTTCCTCCTTATTAAAGTTATCGATTCCACTCTGTTGTTTGTTAAACAAATTTCATAAAATTTTATTATGATAGTCTTTTTAGGCATTTAATCATATTTCATTTTAGGTCTTTTTATGTATGTATGTATATCTCAGATACCCTTGAGAAGATATGAATTTCGTCTACAGGTTTTACGATTTTAAACCAATTAGTACTTTTCTACACTTTGACCCTTCCACAATGATGTATACTGAAGGTTTAATGTATTTTCCGAAGCACGAGGAAATCAGAAGCTGCAATACTGACTTACAGCATACACAAGTGAATAACGTCAATAGCAAACGTAAATGGTTTCGTATTACGCCGTGTATTTGCATCGGGGAGTGTTTGTAGCCAATCAATTCGAGAATTTGGTATTCGGAAATTAATGAATTCGTTGAGCAGAATGTAAGCTGGTAGTTTGAATTATACAGTTTGATTTGTAGGCTAAGCTATGTCAAAGGCTCGTGAGGTGGTTTAAAAACTTAAAAGGTAGGTAAGTGCGAATGTTACGACCAGTTTCTTTAATTATACTTAGTGAAGAGAAGAGCAAAACGCGTTCATCATTCAGTTTAGTTTTGCTTTTACATCACTACTAAGCGACGGATCTCAGATAAAAACGACGTCACAAAGCTTGAATGTTTACAGTTTTCTAATTAAAAGAACTATTTGTAAGAAGTTCGTATCAGAGTGCCCAACTTTAATTTCAAGTTTTCAAACCGCACTAAGGGCATCTGACATGGCTAAGCGATCTTCTTCTTATCGAATGAGAGTGGCCGACTGTGGTGTGGAAAGTTTATTAAGCCGCCCTAAGGGCCTGTGACATGGCTTAACGACTGTCGTACAATGACAATCAGCCGGGACCTACAATTTAACGCGTCGTCCGACCCACGAAAGTGTCAAAAATGAAATGCCACTTTTTGGTCACCCATCCAAGGACTGACCGCGTCGACCTTTGCTTAACATTGGTGATCGCATTCGATTGCCTCCGCTTGCGTAGCTGATTAATTATAATAACACAAACTATGACACATCTCCAGGACATAGTTAATGTATAACATATCTACACATACTATAATAATATGAACATTATAGTGTCCATTCATCAGGCCAATCTGGTCGCCTTATCGCGTTCCTCCATTGTTAGTTCAGTTTATAATTATTACATCAGCTTGATATACATTTGGAAGGACAGATTAGATATAATCAGATACTACATAGTTTAGCTAATTTAGATAATTATGAGATGTATATCTACATGTTTGACAGAATTGAAAACAAAAATATAATAGATAAGTTACTCTCCCTCTCTCTCTCTCTCTCTGTGAGTTGTATTTCCTTATGACTGAGGGTCGTGACTCCCCCGCTGAATTAATTCGTTAGGGGAGTTTTCATGGGCAGATACATCGTGGTGGGCGCCCAGGTCCTTCCATGGAAGACACATGTTCTCGGATATTGTGGTCCTCAAACCTCAAACTTATCATCATTCATAGATCACTTTCTGACCGTCTGTTGTGAATTCCGAATATGACTAAATGATGGATCGATTTAAGTACATAATTATCTTATTTTTAGGCAAGTATGGTGCTATAGTTTTTTTTTTTGTAATATTTCCTAAAAAGGATTCAAGGAAACCGCTGTAACGCCTTAAGAAAAAAAGTGAACAATTTTTCTGAAAAACTATGAACAATATGATAACCAATATGATTATAGTCTCTTCACTATATGAACTACTTACTTGCTATTTCCACCTAAGAGAGCGTGTAAAAATGTTTTTTATTGAATAATTTCTGATTTTCATAGTTGTCCATCTGCTTAATTTATTCTGTGTACCAACGTTATCCGTTGCTGGAACGAACGTACTATTACACTGTTATTAGACGAGACAAATAGCACGTAGTGACGTATTGTAATGGGAATTAATGATCGTCTTGGGATCTGGGAATTGTAGGTTCTGATATCGAGGTTACAAGTTTCTATAGAAATTGCTTAGTTATTAGTTGTTTCCTTAAAACTATTGTAAGAAATCCCTTTAACGCCTTTAAAGAAAAAATGAGCAATTTTTCTGAAAAACTCGGAACAAGAATAACCAAGATGTAATAGTCACTTTACCTACATGTGTTAGAATTAATGACTTGTGCTGATTAATATGTTTTTCTTCTTCTTGAGATGTATTATTTCTTACCAAAAGTTTCACTTAAGTACTTAAATCTACTGTTAGTAGACGCCCGCGGCTTTGCTCAGTATCGGGATAAGAAATAACTTCCGTAACCGTTTGGTACCCTCAAAAGTATGATGAATTCTTCGCTTGCGGCATTAAAGAGAAGAAAACAGCAAAAAATATAGTTTAGCATATGTAATTGCATAGTTTTAGGTAATTTATATTATTTATATACTTGTATAAGTTTATTGGTATAATTGGCACAGCGCCATCTATAACTCATACTGCAAACCAGTATTTTATGGTATTACTATATTTGATTTGATGCTTTTTTCTGACCCTCTAGAACCACATCTATCACCCCAGGTGGAGGTTGCTTACCCAGCAGTGAGTCGATAACAGATGAAAATGATGATGATGCAAAATTACCTTCAGAGGACTTTGCAAACAAACGTGTCTAGACGGAATTTCTACCAATGTCGGTTTTTGCTTAGAGAGTTAGGGTAAAGGTATTAGAGAGTAGTAGTTATTCGACATGAACTATTTATTTTATGGAAAACTCGTGGTCATATCCATTTTTATATTATTTATTGGTTTTATGTTTTTATTTATTGCTTATCTAGATTTATGAAATTTTAAGTTAAAACAACTTAAAAATAACAATAAAGGATCGTAATTATTCATCGTTTGTTTCCTGTCACTTTATAAATAATATACGAAACGATTTATAATTATGTACTTTATTTTTTTTACATTTACTAGTAGTTTCTTATATGGATCAATTTTCGTTGCAGTCAATCTTTGGAAGCGCATTTCCTTATCACAAATGAAAACTGTCGTCCCTTGGATATAAGTGTTCAAATGTAAGAACTCATATATTACTTATACAGAAGTTCTTAAACCATTATATTTTAAATCTGTAGAAAAGTAATCAATAAAATTAATTATATACGTATTTTTTTACTTCAGAATTAATTATTATAATATTGTATCAGATGTCTAAACAAATCTTCATCTAATAGACTAACAGAGCCAGTTTCACCTGAGCTTATCAGTTCTTGCCTCGATCGGGACGGCTTTGATAAAAAAGGGTCTTGTAAGGACGCCGCAGGGACAAGACGTTTGCAGAGAGGATGAATAAAGGTGTAAGAGTTGAAAGAGGTTGAGAATTTACTAAAAACCTTTATTTTTACTCACATAACATAACTTATTCTAAAATCAAAAACTTTATGAACTATGCTGTGCTGTGTATGATTTCTATAATAATTTAGACAGTAGACTTACTGCAAAGCGCTTGTTACTGGAAGATAATTGCAATTTAATGTCTCATAATGTCTCTTAAAAGTTTTCAAGAAAACTTTTAATTTAATCATATCCATCAATTCATTCATCCTCGTACCCGAGTATTTAGAATAAGGGATTACAGGCTCAGTATCCGCCGCTATTTACAGATAGTTCGGATAAAGGTTTCAGACGTTACTTGCGGTAAACCTCCCACTGGCTTTATTACTTATTTATATGAAGGTATAAGGTAAGGTTGTACCTCAATACGACATTTTCTTAGTTTAATTTACTTAATTGAAATAAGGTACTCGATAGATATCATTTTTGCTATAAAGGTGAAATGTCGGCGTGTGCGTTTGTATGATTGTCATTTTATGGAACTTAAATGGCTGTATGGATTTGGATGCAGTTTATAGGTAAGTTAGAATAAGGATTAACAATGTTGTGTAAATTGATTGTTGCATTTATTTGAGACAGTGATCAATATTACATAAATTAATAAAATCACGCACTTATAATTATAATATATGTAAAGATTTGGAAACCCCTATATTTTAGGAACACGATGATGTGACTTAAAAAAAAATCTGTTTAAAAATCTGTTATGTGTTATCTGTTTTGTTGTTTTGGTATCTGAGATACCAAAGCAACTCAACAAAACAACAACTAAGCTTCCATTTTATTGAAAACTAAGTCCTTCAGAAAATGGCACCACTATGTACAAAACGGGCTGAAAGCTTTTCTATCAATGCAAAGTCAGTTATAAACTCTTTCAGTCGGCGCGTGGATAGAAATCAAAGTGCAACTGACGTGTTATTTCAGCCATTTTGAACCCATTTGAACCCATTTTGCACCCTATAGAAATGTCCCTTTCATTTAGTATTCACGTAGCCATGGCCATTCAGTCTTATAAATGGCTGTTAAGGTCGCTTTTCAAGTCATTGTTGAGGCGACTTTGTTTGACAAGCGTGGACATGTGGTCAACAAAGGGTAAAATCTTTTGAAAGTAGCTGATGACATCTTACAAAGAAAACAGTATCAAATGTTAATATAAACAATAACAAAACAGTGTCAAATTTTTCGAAACTGTTTGCCTTGCCATTAACTTATATATTTCAAAAATCAAAATCAATAATGTTTTATTTTTCCCTAATTTCAAGTTTGACATGCCGTGAAACATCGAACTTTTTCCTAGTTATTTTACATTCATAAGGGAAAAATCTTCTACTAATTGACACCAATAAATAATTAATTTGTTTCTGCCGATTAAAAAAACTATTTTCATTCAATCAAAGAATCTTATACAAATTGATACCAATAATTAATTTATCTTGTCAATCCGAGAAATTGTGTTACAGCTGATCTTCCCCATCCCTATCTCCATTCTTCCTTTCCTTTCCAAAGTCCTTGAGCGGCTTGTCCATCGACAACTTAGTTCTTTCCTTAATCGACATGACCTGCTTAATCCTTACCAATCCGGTTTTCGTCCTGGGCATAGCACTGTGTCTGCACTTTTAAAGATCACTGATGATATACGCGAGGGTATGGATAACGGTAAGCTTACTGTTCTAGCTCTGCTAGACTTCAGTAACGCATTTAATACCGTTAATTTTGATATCCTGCTGGCATTGTTACGCTCAATCAACATATCTCCATCGGTGATCGATTGGTTTCATAGTTACCTGGTGGGTCGCCGGCAAAGGGTTCGCCTTGGAAATTCTTTTTCTTCTTGGTGTAACACAACTGCAGGCGTACCCCAGGGCGGCGTGCTATCTCCTCTTCTATTTGCTATTTTCATTAATACTATTTCTCAACATCTCTCTTCTTCCTACCATTTATATGCAGACGATCTACAAATCTACTCACAGGCTCCGATTAGTGAACTTGACTCAGCTGTCGCAGCTATTAATACTGATCTGTGTCGAATCTCTGCATGGAGTAAATCCTATGGATTGAAAGTTAACCCTGCGAAGACACAGGTCATTATTGTTGGCACTTCACACATGGTATCTCGCATAGACTGGGCGGTTGTTCCTCCAGTTGTGTTTGATGGCATCGTCGTACCATACAGTGATAATGTAAAGAATCTTGGTTTAATAATGGACAGAACGCTGAGTTGGGATGCTCACCTAACGTCAGTAAGTTCCAGAATATTTGCATCCGGTGCGTCCTTAAGACGTCTCCGGAACTTTCTGCCCACTGCCACCAAAGTTGCGCTCGCTCAATCTCTTCTTCTCCCTTTACTTGACTATGCGGACGCCTGCTATCTCGATCTTCGGGAAGATCAGCTGGACAAACTTGAGCGGCTACAAAATTATTGTATCAGATTCATTTTCGGACTTCGCAAATTTGATCATATATCTCATTTTCGTTCGAAGCTCAAGTGGCTGCCCATTCGCCTTCGCCGGAATACCCATATTCTCTCTCTTGTTTACAACATCCTTTTCAACCCTTCTTCTCCTCGCTACTTAGTTTCCCGGTTCAAATACATCCATTCTTCCCACTCCCTTGCTCTTCGGTCATCAGACAGGCTTACTTTACAGCATCCTACATGCAAGAAAGCAGTCTATGGCAAGTCGTTCACCGCGCAGGCTGTTCTACTCTGGAATGCCCTGCCACTTGACATCAAGAAAGCTCAGTCAATTGATAGCTTCAAGAGTCAAGTAAAAAATTGGTATCTGTTGTCATTATGCTGATATACATATGTAAATGCTATAATATAACTACTGTCTCTACGTATTATCTACATGTATATGTTTTATATTATATATATTTTAACACTATATATTAGTTTATGTTTGTACTAATTATGTATAATATGTATTAGGATGTATGTCTTTATGTTTATGTACATTATAATTATATTTGTGTATATTATTTATTCTATCGCATCTATTTCTGTTGTACACCACGTCCTTTATAATCCTTTATTTATTCCTCTCCATCCAATGGTTGCCTGGAAGAGATTGCTTTTAGCAATAAGGCCGCCACTTGTGGCACTAGAGTAATTTATGAAAGTATTTTTAGTTAATTTTGTTTTATATGTGTGTGACAATAAAGAATTATCTATCTATCTATCTATCTTTTTTTATGGCAAACTATAGTCAAATGCAGCCCGCATAAGTTTAAAAAAAAAACACAAAACACTTGACCTACAACTCAAAACGTCACCTTAACGGAGGTACTAACAGATGACATTGCTTTACGGCGTACTTTATGTGAAGAGCCGTTAAAAAGAGCACCAATTCAAGCCGGCAGTATGACGGTTTATGTCTCATAGTAAACATTTGATGGTATTTTTTGACACGAGGTAATTAAAAGTTTATGACAGCTGTTTTCGTTTTGTGTGGGATGGGCTTTTTGGGAAGTTGAATAAGGAGGGTGAAGACTGGTTTCTAGTATTATTTCAATACTAGCTTTGTCTGCAATTTCGTCTGCGTGGAATAGTTATTTGAGTATCATATTTATTTTTGCAATTAACCTCTTCAGCTTTATGAATTTAGCTGTTACTCATGACTTGAACCGTTTTTGCAGTGCACGCAACGGAAGCCCTCAAAGATGAATAATTTTCCCCGTGTTTTTCCAGATTTTCTATTGTTTATTCGCTCCTATTAGTTGCAGCGTAATGTTATATAACCTAAAGCCTTCCTCGATAAATGGTATATTCAACATAAAAAGAATTTATCAATTCGCACCAGCAGTTCCTGAGATTAGCGCGTCCAAACAAACAAACAAACTCTTCAGCTTCAGTATAGATGATTGTTTTCTTTTTCATAATAGTTTTAAATCTGTTATGTTTAAATTGCTATTCATGCAGGGCATGTCAGGTTTACTTACATACAAGTCACATTACGAGTACCGCGATATTTGAACGAGCAATTCTCTGTTAAAAGTTGAGCAAAAAAACCAACTATTGGATTCATTTATGGTTTTATGTTTATTTATGGCTCGCCTACAATTTTTAATAAATAAATCATGATGATAACATGTTAAAATAATTATTTTGATAAATAAATAAACACCAATGACTGAAAACTCTAACTACAACCAAATTTAACCCAATTCTGCGGTTTTCATCACAAATGCAAACCCAGGATTTCATCTGATTAAAATTGAATTTAAAATCAAACGGATGCTGGATCCCGATCACGTTTTCGTTCTCTAATCCCTTTGCGGAACCCTAAAAAAGGCCAGCAAATAGTTCCGAACCCGTAAACTTTAATTGCAAGGATTCGTTTATTTGGGCCGTAAGGGGTTGAGAGGTACTCAAATAGTACTGCATTCCTCGTTTACCAAGATAGGTTTTTTAGCGGATTTAAAGATAAAAAATGTAAGTTCGTATAAGCGCGGTTAGTTCTCGTGTTAGAGTTTAGAAACTGCCCTAAGGGCTACTGACATGGTTTAACGGCTGGCAATATATGAAGGTAATGCTAGCGAGATACAAATTAGTTCTATATTTTAATAACATTTTAATCACTTTTATTTGCTAAGAGATGGCGCTAACTTTATTTTAGCTCAATAGCAGGTCATGCACAAGACACACAGAGAACTGTTATGTAACATTGCAACAATAAAATGTTTAACAATTTATTTTTGTTGGAACTTACCTATTTCCAAAATAATAAAATGTCGTATTGGTTGATTTAACAGCGATAAACGCCATCTAGCGAACGTTCTTGTATTTTTATTCGAGATTTTAATGTGTCTAATTCTCACAAACAAGAAAAAGCTGCATCACTTTCAATCACAACATGGCTAGCCACTCCCTCCGGTTTAAATTATAAAATTGCAAAGCGCGCAGTTAAAACCCGGAGCACGCGCGTTCAAGTAATTTTATATCGAGCCAATATCCTAGAAGGATGATTCCTCGCTGCAGTCATTTGTTCTTGCCGAAGAAAAGTAAAGTAAAAGAAAGGATTTTATTGTTTCTTTTCGGTAATACATTTTTCACGTTTTGCCACCAGTTTGCTATGAAATAGCTATGGTTTAAAATGTGACTACAGTAATGAACGCTAGCAAAATAATTACGAATAATATACGTAATTATTTGCAAATAAACCACAATTTCAAATTAAACTACAATAATTAGAAGGGATAATTTATTATCTGTTCAAGAGATACAAAAATGTTATCGTAAGAACTAGCAACATACATGTAAGTACCAACCCGTAAATAGCATAATAATAAGTGTTGTCTGAAACATGTAGTAAAGTATTATAATGTGCGAACCCAAACTATGCATAAAATTTTTTGGTCACCCATCCAAGAACTGACAGAAGCAACATTATCGCTACCAAAATACATCCAAATGTTAAACGTTCTATTTATTTATAAATTTATATTTATAAACACAACACAGTAAGGCCAAAATCGTATCGTTTTACATGTGTAGATGTATTTTTCGTGACATTAACACAACGTTAGTTAAGTAGTCAATACAACATAATGTTACCATTCTCTCTAAAATCAAATCTCTGCAACTTTTCAAGAGAAGAGTCTTAAGCCAGCCTCTCGATAATACTGCGATCAATTGCGACGATACAACCGTCGATTATCATCTCAACATTTGTTTTTGTTGCAAGACGGATCGGACGCCCGAAGTTTTAAGCCAGGCACTGACTGACAGCCTCTTTTATGTAGCTTACCTTTTTGCTTCCTCGTTTATTGTGTGGTTAGAACCTCTTTGTTTAATGATTTAATCAAAGACTGGTACAAACACGCTGGTTGAACAAAAGTACATACAAGGTATACTACACAAATATTTTAAGTACATTACTACTTACTAGCCTATGTATTTCTACAATGTACAAATATAAATAAATAATTATTCACAAATTAATTGTTAACAGAATATTAACGTGTTTTATACAAAACCACTCACACGCGCACACACATATGGCAGCATTATTGGTACTGACAATTCTTTATAAGTAAATATTTAGTTTTAAGTTTTACATAATAAGATCAAAAACCCAATTTAAATATACTTAGCTTATTATAAATCTTAAAGTCCGATCTAATTAAATTAATAGAGATAACGCAATTATATCAATACCACATGAATAAATATCAAAATTATAACCTCTTTTTAAGAAAATATCGGTTAGAGAGATAACAACACGGTATGTTATTGAAATGCGACACTACCGCCATCTGTGCGTTCTGAGCTTTAACATCGTGAACTTTTAAAGGAATTGGCTTTGTTTATAAAGTCGGGAAGGCTTCGACGGCTGTTCTAGGAACGTAAGTAAAGTTTTGTGAATAATGTATTGTGACACAATGTGTTAGTTTGTATATGACAAGTTTGAGAGTAGTTTATAAAACGTAAAAAAGATGGTATCCTGTAATTCTTTTTGTTTCAAACATTTTACTAATGCTTCAAAAGTTATTGGAAGAGATAACCTAACGAAAATGAATAACCTAATGAAAAGAGAACAAATTTCTATTGTTATTAGAATAAATGAGTGGATGTGTCTTCCGTGGAAGGACCTGGGTGCCCACCACGATGTGTCTGCCTAAAAGAACTCCCCTTGACTCTCTCGAACTCGATTTTTTTCTGCGGTGACTCCGACCCTTAGTCTTGAGAAAATACGACTCAAGAGAATATACTATCATATTGTTAAAGTATAGTTTAAGCTTGAAAGCTTTTGCTAGCGCTAGTATGTTTTAAATAACTACAAAATACTTGAAAATTTCCAGTCTTCTGAACTCTTTATCTAAAATCCGATCACTACATCCTTGATCGTGTATAGATTGTAGCAATCCGGTGAAATAGTCAACAATACAGACAGTTTATGACGCGAGCCGCAAATCCGCCCGAATGCGGGGATAAGAGCGTTTATTTGTTCAGACTAATGCACATTTTATGCGGGACCCCGCTTCTTATGACTTACGTGACGTAACTGGATGGTGCAAGATGTAAGAGTATACGTAAATCAATAAATACATTAATATTCAAGGATTCACTGCGCCATGTAGCACCAAATTGATCAAACGCTTGTGTCATGGTTACTAAATCTATACTAATATTATAAAGCTGAAGAGTTTGTTTGTTTGTTTGAACGCGCTCATCGCAGGAACTACTAGTGCGAATAGAGAAATTATTTTTGTGTTGAATAGACCATTTATCGAGGAAGGCATATAACATCACGCTGCAACTAATAGGAGCAAAGAATAAATGGAAAATGTTGAAAAAACAGGTAAAATTATTCATCTTTGAGGGCTTCCGTTGCGTGCGCCGCGAAAACGGTTCAAAATTCAAAGTTTTAATGCCCAAAATAACTATTCCACGCGGACGAAGTTGCAGGCATAGCTAGTAACGGATATAATATTAAAATTCAACCCTAACGGAGGATAAACGCTGGTCTAGTTGCTTCCACGCAACCAGCATTATGCTGAGTTGGGGCTGTGTTGTTGCAGATTTTATGATTTTGTGTACTTAATTGTGTTTGGTTTTCTGCCATAATAAATGTTTTTTTCTTTTTTAATATTTTACAGTCAGACAATTATCATGTTAGTTGTATGGCATAATAATTTGATCAGCTTGAATCAATTTTACTGAATTATTGCAATGAAATTGATTTGCCAGTAACCTATGCATCGACATTTTGGTAAAAATAGTAGTAAATGCAAACAATATGTTTTTACTAATATTTGTTATCTGCCATGTCTTTCAGATACCTTTTATTTATTCCTAGGCATTATATTCAGTTATAAAGGTTTTTTTCCTGGTAAATATAAGTTATTATTTTATTCAACATAAATGGGCAATACCAATAAATCAGGACCCACCTAGAAATCACATTAACATTGGAACATAATTAGTGACAAAATTGGGTACATACAACGACATCACTTTTGTCACAAGTTAACTTTAAAACAATAGACCTTATAACTTGGACCATCCGCGAAACTACCAAGAACGAAAAGAATAGGTTTCGTCGTAAAATTCCACTCGTAAATATGAAAAGGAAAAGATTTCTGCAAAAAATCCCTTTTCACGGAATTGTTATGTGATACAACTAAATGAGAATTTGTCGTTTGTAGCTATACATATACATATGAATACTATCTCTTCTCTCTTTTGAGTCGTATTTCCTCTTGACTGAGGGTCGTGACTCCCCCGCAGAATTAATTCGTTAGGGGAGTTTTCTTGGGCAGATACATCGTGGTGGGCGCCCAGGTCCTTCCACGGAAGACACATGTCCTCGGATTTTGTGGTCCTCAAACAAGTCGGTTTCCTCACGATGTTTTCCTTCACCGTAAAGCGAGTGCAAATCCACACATAACTTGAAAATACAAGTCATTGGTGTAGGGCGGATTCGAACCAGGGTGCGTCTGGATGAAAAGCAGACACTGGAACCGCTGAGCCACACTCGCTTATGAATACTATACTCGTAAACATATGTGAGGTTTTACTCTCTTCTGACCTAGAAAGAAAATTTCATACTAAGCCGAAGATACATTTTTGAAGATTAACGTTCTCTGGAAATGCTTTGAATACTAAACCTATTGTAAGGTAAGCTTTCATAATATATATGAGTAAGTATGATACCTATGTATTGTTAAATACTTCTTACCTAGTAGAAAATTGTAAAAATTGATCTTTGAACCTAACAAGTTATTAACAGTGATATATTAAAAAAATACTCAATATTAATATTTTCCTTTTTGGATACGAATGATTAAGCGAAACAGCAGTTCAGATGTCGGCTATTTTTGAATATTTAATAATGAGTTTGTCCATTATGATATTTTAATCTCAAAATGATGTACATGCGTGTCCTATGTAAAACCGACCGAACACAATGAGTATATCAAGTTTTTGAGTCGTATTATTCATAACTGAGGGTATTTATTTCCTCACAGAATTGATAAAGAAATATCGGTAATCAGATTTTGTGCTTTTCAAACATATCATTTTCCTTACGATGTTTTCCTTCACCGCTAACCGAGTACAATATTTCACTTGAAGAATGCCACTACATAGTACTGAGATCAAACCAGGGTGCGGCTTGAATTATCGACCTGCCTTTTACTTGCCCACATGAGACGAACAGTATGAAATATGCTACAAAAACTCCCCGAATTCAAAGCGAGATTGTTTGGCAAATAAACAAAGATCCCACCTGACCTGCGTCGAGATAATTTGAAGGAATACATTGTGCATGCAATTTATCTTCCCTCCCTTGAGACTCCTCGAGTGAAGTAAATTGGTTGAAATACATAATTCACAAGAAGTGCTCGGTACAGCTTCTACATAGATTTGGAATTATAGGTAGAACAGAAGTTGTATAGATCTTCATCTTCTGATTGTTTGAGAGTGTCAGAATAGTGTTTAGATTTTGTAACTATCCTCCTCAAGGCTTTTATTCTGGTTTAACATTTGCCGTACATCAATAGCAATCAGCTGGGACCTACAATTAAACCTAAAAAGCGTTCTAGTAGAATGAATTGTGAATACACATAAATCAAAAAAACGGTACTATTACATGTGGTTCTGATGTCTACGCTATTCAAATGCGATTACCAAATCTAGCCATTGTCATCGAAGATAGTCCTTCGCAACGTAACTTGTAATTTTCCAAAAGGAAAAGCCCTTGTTAATTTAACATAGCCTTTGCTTGCTATCACGTAAACTATGGCCAAGTGCAAACCCGTTAAAGTTAAAAAAACCGCGAAACACAGTAAATTGGTATATGGTAACATGGTATTAGTTTTTTTTTTACTAACAATACAAAACATCAGGCCATGATAGAAACTGCTAGACAATTTATAACGCTTAGTTTTAAATTTACGAATCTCCTTCACTCTCATTTAAAATTCTGCTATCTGTAAAACAAATAATAGAATTTTGCTCATACATTTGTTCACAGTAACATTTCCAAAGCGTTTGCAAACACTTATTGTCTTCAATTACTTGCTACGTTTTGGCAGACATTCGCTTTTCTTATCTTTGGAAAATAAATGTGAGTTTTGGAGATTGAAAGTAAACGTCGAGATGGCGAAATTTTCATTTTGGCAAGAGATGTAGGTAACATATACGTAAAGAATAAATTGAAATTTTGAGATAACATGTGACGCGCGTGCGAGAGATTTATTTTTCTTGCAGATTTTTGTGACAATTAATTTTGTTTTTCAAGGAAAGAGAAGGAAAAACATATTTAGATCGAATTCAATATAAACATATAGGTACCTATGTAATAAACTATGTTAAAAGGAAAAGCGTGTTAACAATTAACTAACTCTTATAAAAAAATGAAACAAAACATTTATTCATAACTTATAAAACATAAAGTAACTGACTAATATTTACAAGTCCTAAACATAATATTAAAATATTTAAATATATATATACTCTTATATATATATTATTACTGATACTTACGAAAAGCCTTGGTTTGATATTTTCAACTGCATTGAGTTTAAGGTTTCAAAACTAAGCATATCACACTATCACAGGTAACCTTTGCAAGGCATACTATATCCGTTTGTAAAGGCTTTCTTAAAAGTAAACCAAGTAATCTCATTAAGACGTCTATGACACTTTTTTATTTTTTTAAAAACAGAAATTAAATTCGGACTAGTAAGAGTTTGGTTTTATATTATTGTGAATGAGTTGAAAACTATCATCAAGCAGTACAAGGTGGTATTCCACTGTCCCGCGCTAAGTAATCTAAGTATATACTTATCTAAGTCATTGGTCACGTATCCTACAAACTAGTGTGTCAAAACTTTGACCTTGCAATAAGTGAAACTGTCCAACTTCCACTCCCCTTACTAATAACAGGTAATAACAAGTTTTCGAATATTGCCGATTGGGTCCGGAAGGTGGCACCACTTACTTTATAAGTTTGTAAAAGTTCGTTACATATGTATCATGTGAATATATCTTTACACTAGTGGGTGCTCGCGGCTTCGCTCGCATTAAGAAGTAAAACAGCTTGCATCCCCTATTGCCCCTATTTCACCCCTTTAAAAGTGGCATTCTCAAAAATCCTTACTTAGCGAATGCTTACGTCATTACATCTACCTTCATTCCAAATTTCAGCCCAATCCGTCCAGTGGTTTGGGCTGTGCGTTAATAGATCACTATATCAGTCAGTCAGTCACCTTTGAGTTAAGGTAAGCAAGCCCCTTTGCTTGCTATAAGGTAAACTATGGTCAAGTGCAAACCCGTTCAAGTTAAAAAAAAGAGTTTAATATATAAAGATAGATTATGTAACAAAAATCTACTGTCAGACTAATTTGAAAGAACAGGTACGATTACGTTGAATATTAACGTTCAGTTGAGTTAATTTCTGTGGACAGTAATTTGACTAAAGTAATTTGTAATTTGTCTCTATAAAACTGTAACATAAACATTTAAATGCAATAGTTATTTTTTATTTTTTTTTATAATAGCAACTCAAAAAATATTCATAAGAAAATTATAGTCCTCTTGCTATGTTTGTTTGTATACTTTCGTACTACATCAGGTTTACTGGTTCTTACTTGGTAAGCAGGCTCCATTCTAGACAGAAATGATCGCTAGCCCTCAGGTAATTTATGATAAAATGCAAAGCTCATATCATATTCGGGACTCGCCCGGGTGCTCGGCACTGGCCCGTCAGCTTAGTAGTACTGGCCGTTACTGGTAGTGGCTCTGCCTTCTAATCTAGAGGTTGTGGGTTCGATTCTCGCGTGACACAAGTATTTATTAATTTTAAAATTTGTTATTACTTGTGTTGAGTCTGGTCGTTTGTATGTATTATATTACAAAAAAGTATATAAGTATTATATTCGTTATCGAGTACCCACGACACAAGCGTTTGCTTAGTGTGGGGGCTAGATGGCGCTGTGTGCAATATCCCGGAATATTTATTTTATTTATTAAAAATACTAACGCATAACCTTTTGAAAGTAGCACGTCAAAAGCAACGCCTCCTGTTCTACAACTTTTATAAAATCGAAAAAAACAATACATCCATACGTATGTTTACTACAAGCGCCACTCGACCTGTGTGCGGCCAATCGTGAAACTAAAGCATGTCGTTGTAACATCCTAATTCCGAGTGCTTTATGGAGTGGAAGCTATAATGCCATGTGGATAGTACTCGATGCTCTATGGGACGTTTGACAATGTTTTTTCCCTTTTTTTCGATCGGTTGGTTGTTCAATAATGGCGAAATTCCATCGTTTGAGAACTTTTTAAGCAAGGTGAGTGGATATTATTAATATTATATCAATGTTTGATATGGGGCGTGGCTAGATTTTTTAATTACGCGATTATGATATAAATACTTGAAAGCTTTCATTTTCTTTTCATATCTCATACCTATTTAATTGCCTGGAAGAGAACTCTCAAGGTAAGAAGGCCGCCGTCTTCTACATTTATATACAAAAGTTTAACTCGTTTTACCACGTTTTTTATGTGGTGTGCTAAAAGGTTGTATTGTATTGTATTCGATTATATAAAATTCATACAAAATATACTAGGTACATAGGTAGGTATGTAAACAAAAGTAGAAGTTGCTGTAACACAATATTGGACCCGGGAGCGAATCGAAAATTTTAAAATTCATGTTCGAAAAGGACGGGCAAAGTCGCGCTCGAGCAATATACATGCAAATTTTCGAGAAGTTTGTTGCATAGCTTACGTCACGTCGTGGAAAAAGATTGTACAGATAATATAAAAAACTACATTTTACCAATCAACTCAGCTTATATTTTCGAGGAAATTGATTCCATCATCATCATTATCATCAGCCGAGGTTCACGTCTTACGTAGAGATGATTTACACGTTTTAGTCGATGACTTGCATGTCATCACAATTCGTCTTATAGTCAGCGATGATTATGGTCTTAAAAAGATAGTGCTTATCTATTGAACTGACTGATTAAATAATTCCCCGTACGTCTAAATGATATCGATGCAAGAAAACGTATTTGCTGTAAGTAGCCAAAACCCAACTTCTCACCAGAGCCAAAAAACTTAAAAAAAAAATAGAAAAAAAATCATATCTTTTTAATTATCAGTGACAGAAACATGAATTTTGGAACACAGTTTTGTTATAAAAATACTCATGAACAGCAATGAAAATATTTTAGTTAAGGTTATTAGCAGTAGGCTTTTCACTACTTACAGCAATTGACTGTTCATTTTAAAGACCTGAAGAACGTCGTAAGTATTTTAGTACTTCTATGGAGATAGCAAAGCTATATTTCCAAACCTTTAAAACGCTGTACTTGAAATATTTAATTAATTACGTGCTATTGAAGAGATGTAAGACTTACTCACAAAAAATACTGATACCACTTAATTGCTATAAATAAAGAATTGTTTGTATGTGTGGTACAAATAAAATGCTGTAAGTTTATTATATTGTTTATTAATATTACATAAAAATGTAACTTGCTCTCATCATATACCATCATAGGAATATAAATCTAAACATCAATGAGCAAACATAGGATGAATTTTAATTCTGACAGATCAGTCCCTGACTACATTTCACCCTTTTACATAAAAACAAAAAACAGAACAAAAAAAATCAAACTTCTTCTTATCTTCTTCTTTCATAAAAGAATCCTTAATTTAGTCTTCTTCATCAGTGTCTGCTAAACAATCGACTGTCTTTTTATTAAACTTCAAATCTAATTATTCTTTAGCAAAATGCTACATTTAACCCTTTTTCATTAAAAAGAAACAGAACCAAAAAAATCAAACTTCTTGTTATCTTCTTCTTTCATAAAAGAATCCTTAATTTAGTCTTCTTCATCAGTGTCTGCTAAACAATCGACTGTCTTTTTATTAAACTTCAAATCTAATTATTCTTTAGCAAAATGCTACATTTAACCCTTTTTCATTAAAAAGAAACAGAACCAAAAAAATCAAACTTCTTGTTATCTTCTTCTTTCATAAAAGAATCCTTAATTTAGTCTTCTTCATCAGTGTCTGCTAAACAATCGACTGTCTTTTTATTAAACTTCAAATCTAAATATTCTTCAGCACAATGGCTAGGTATCACTTTATTATCAATCAATTTTTTTAAATCGTTGTACTTCTGGACAGATATCGGCAACTTTGCTGGGTATAAATTAAGTTTTGGTTCTGTGTCTCCAATGTCGCCAAGTTTAATTTCAATATTAGGCGCATCAGGGGCCATGGAGTGTTTTACGAGCATTACATCTGGCTTACTTTTTTGAAAAGTTGCGATGCGTATGTGAGACATCATAATTTTTTGAGTTTTTTTAAATGTTTTATTAACAACATCTTCAAAACCCATGAATGTTTTTCCTTCAAGCACGGTAACTTTGTAGGGAAATGGATTTTTCCTTGCCATTTCTATGACAGTTGCCCAGTGGGATGGAGCCCATACCGTCGTTTTCCTGACTGCACGTTCTATAATTGCATGCATGCTATCGGCTGGCATGTATGTATGCCCTGGAAGAAGAAAATAAATTTGCAGCGTTTCAATGCGTATCGCAGCATGCTTAGCACGGTTTTATTTTTATTTTGGCCAGAGCACGAGCGTATCATCTCTTGTTCCTGAAAAAAACACCAGTGTCTGCGAAGATCCCGTTGCAGGCGTCCCACGAAGTACGTCACCTGCTCCTGGAACAAGCACCGGTTTCTGCAAGGATCGCGCTGCAAGCGTCCCGCGAAGTACGTCACCTGCTCCTGGAACAAGCACCGGTTTCTGCAAGGATCGCGCTGCAAGCGTCCCGCGAAGTACGTCACCTGCTCCTGGAACAAGCACCAGTTTCTGCAAGGGTCGCGCTGCAAGCGTCCCGCGAAGTACGTCACCTGCGTGCTTGATATAAGTTTACCACCAACGTACATTTTTTGGCTCAATATTTTGACTTTGGAGTTTTCCTTTCGTTCTATTACAGGTCTCTTCTTTGGCTCTATTTTAGATCTTTTTTTGGTTGTGTATATTCTTCCCGTTCTATTAGTTTCAGATCATCCATCCACTCTCTACGTTTCGCCATCTGAATAAAAAAAGAATAAAATTAATCTTTTATTGGAAAATGAGCGAAAATAATCACGACCGGCAGGATTCGAACCTGAATCCTGCCGGTCGTGATTATTTTCGCTCATTTTCCAATAAAAGATTAATTTAAACAACCATAGTGCAGGTTTAGCATTTAATAAATTAACTCATAAAAGAATAAAATGTTCCCATTTTAGTGTATTATCATCAAAACTGAACTCAAATTTTAACTCTGTAGATAAAGAGGAAGTAGTTCTAAATTGACTTGCAAGATTTGGCCCAGACATACATATCTACTTGTGACGTAATGAAGAAGCTATAAATAAAAAAAAAACATTGAAAACCAAGTAATACACCAATTATACTTGCCTTGACTAAGTCTAACACAACACAACGTGAGCTAACTCTCGGCAAAACTGGGTACTTATTTCTTTTGACACAGACAACATTTTCACCACTGCGATCGCGGCCCAACTGCGCGCTCCAGCGCCGCTTTGCGCTATCGCCGCACCACAATACTACTGTAAGTAGGTATAAAAGAAAGCGCGGGCTAAAATTCGACGTCGTAACCAATTCCGTTGTAAGTAAAATGTCACAAAACAATGCCTTAAATGTTAAATTTTTATATCATTCCTACCTTAAAAAACCGGCCAAGTGCGAGTCGGACTCGCGCACCGAGGGTTCCGTACAAACCTGCAAGGTTTACAAAATATATATTTTGTAATGTAACTAAAAATTTAAGGTTTTCGGAATTTTTCCTTTATGTGTGGTATAAAACGTTGCTTCATGCCAAATTTCAAGATTCAAGGTCGACTGGAAGTACCCTTTAGGTTTTGATTCCCTTGCAAGTACTTGCGAGTTTCAAAATATGCAGCTTAAATTGCTGTTTCTTTTGATTGCGTTGGCTTAGAAGTTTGATTTTTTCACAGCTTCAAGGGACAGTAGACCTGAGTAATTGATATAAATTTCAGCTTCATACCTCTACGCGTTCCTGAGAAAAAGGGTCTTGACAGACGGACGGACGGACGGACAGACGGACAACAAAGTGATCCTATAAGGGTTCCGTTTTTTCCTTTTGAGGTACGGAACCCTAAAAATGTATTTTTTCTTATTCTCTAAGTAAATATAACTCGCTAAAATGAAGTAAAAGGAAAATATGTTTAAAAGCATCGCTAGAAAAGTGCTGTCACCTCATGGCAAACTTAAATTACAGACTGAAAGAATGCTGTAAGTACTCTTGTGTTCAATTTGCAAACCATAAGAAAACTGTAAGTAATCTCGTATTTAATTCGCACCCCAAAAGAACGCTGTAAGTAATCTTTTTACATGTTAGTTTCATTCCATAAGAACGCTGTGAGTTACATCAGATGTTTAATAATAAACCGCACTTTTGCTGTAAGTAAAAGAGTGATATAACACCGTTTTTTTAGTGACTTACAGCAAATTTAACACGTAAACTTTTCAAAATTATACCCTATTTTCTAAATTTTTGTCTTCGTAGCGAAATGAGACCAGACCATTCGACGCAGAAAAAAAAATTGAATCTAGCTTTGTATTCAGTCTACTTACGCCATTCTTGCTACTTACAGCAAATACGTTTTCTTACGTCGATATTAAGACCTAACTATTGTATATGCCTATTATTATTATTATTATTATTTTTTTACTTTTAATCTGGGATGGTTACAGTACATAAAAATAAACATTAGCCGTCTTATTACAAAACGCGGTTTAAATATTAGTCCAGGACTTTGAAAATAAAAAGTGGATTCTTGTTGTTCAAACATCCCATACAAGCAATGAAAATGTCAATTTCTTGAACTTTGATTAAACATTGGTACATTTAGACAGTTTGAATATTATGGCAGTAGACACAATTTTCAAACAACTAAAACGAACATGGTCTTGACTAATATTTAAACCACGTTTTATAATTAGGCCCATTGTTCTACGTAATCAGCACAACTGGAAAAAAAATGCTAATTATATCAGTTCTGCGTTATTTGCGAGTGAAATTCAAATTTCGATAGTATACAAATTACAGTTTTCGTGTACAAATAAAACCTAGTAAACAAGTTGCATAAATCAACATTTCCAACTTACTGAAATGCAAAACGTCTGCGTATCATATTCGTACAAAAATGTTTTAAATTGTCAGCGGAAAGTTATAACGGATTGAATTTGACGTGTGCATGCGACCAAATTTTTGTTATGAAGTTTTGTATGGAAATCTGTTTTATTTTCAATGTTGGTGTAATATACTGAATATTGCTAGTTTTATTGGAGTAAACGGTGAAATATTATCTATACTAATATTATAAAGCTGAAGAGTTTGGTTGTTTGTTTGTTTGAACGCGCTAATCTCAGGAACTACTAGTGCGAATTGAAAAATTCTTTTTGTTTTGAATAGACCATTTATCGAGGAAGGCTTTAGGCTATATAAGATCACGCTGCAATTAATAGGAGCGAATAAACAATGGAAAATGTGAAAAACGGGGAAAATTATTCATCTTTGAGGGTTTTCGTTGCGAGCGCTGCGAAAACGTTTCAAGTCGTGGGTAACAGCTATAATTTATAAAGCTGAAGAGGTTATTTGCAAAAATAAATATGATGCCCAAAATAACGACGAAGTCGTTGGCACAGCTAGTGTTCACATAATTATATGATTGGAGATTTTCAAGCCACTAGATCTTATTACCATGAAAACAGTAAAGTACGCTCGACAGTCGTGTGTCAAACGGCACGCTCGCACACCGCGTGACAAAATGAGCAAAAAATACAAATGTCATTAGAAAAATACGGTTTAGTGTGTCAACAGTCTAAATTGACCTGACATTTTTATTTGCTGATTGCTCACGTTCTGTGAGGCAGATCCCGAAACGCAGCTAGAGTAACGTAGACATCCTCGAATATTCTACAAAATGGAAAAATATATAGCACAATGCACATTCGCACACATAAAGAGCTTTATATGTCATGTAGTGGTGGCAGGCACAAAAGGCCTGCCACGTACTTGTGTGTTCGCATGTTTGGACCGCCACCGCACCAGATGAAAGTAATTCATTTTACTAGCGCAGCACTGGCCTGTTAGCTTAGTTGGTAGTGACTCTGCCTTCTTATCTAGAGGTCGTGGGTTCGATTCCCGCATGACACAAGTATTTATGTACTTTAAAAACTTATAATTACTTGTGTTGAGTCTGGTCGTTTGTATATACAAAAGAAAAGTATATAAGTATTATATCCGTTATCTAGTACCCACAACACAAGCGTTTGCTTAGTGTGGGACTAGATGGCGCTGTGTGCAATGTCCCGGAATATTTATTTATTATTTATTTATTTAGCAATGGTGTTAAATAAGGTATGTTACCTAAATTACATACACGAGATAAAATTTTACCTAATAATTTCTTAAGTTGTATATCTAACGAACTAGATATAGGCTATTGTTTACTCTGTATTAAATCAGGCAACACCAGTGGGCTTTGATATTCTATGTAAGTTAAACTCAAACAAAAAAAAATGTTGATAATATTGGTATTAGTATCTCAATCGCATCTTATAGTACTAAAATTATTTATGAGCCCCATACTTAAGAAAAATTGATCTTTTTTATGTTGTCCTATCAATTTTTTTTTTATTTTTTAATACTAATCTGACAGAATTTAAGTAAATCTTCCCAAGCTAAATTTAGACAAAACTAGCGAACTAAGGCGGGGTAGGCTCAAGATGAAAAATTATCAATACCATTAGGTCTCGTCCCAACACTGAAGGCTTGAAGGCTTTGGTACGCACATTTATCAAGCTCAGAGCTAGCTCACATAGAGATACTTATGTAATAGGCTTTTTGACAAGATTTTATGTAATTGTGTTATGCTAAACTACGGAGTCCCCTTATTTAAAGTATTGGTTGGTAAGTGTATTTGTGATAAAGTACCTCGAAGCCCTTTTGATAAAAAAAAGATTTTTCAAAAAAATTATCGATATAACAGGGTTATTCTATAATTTTGGAGACCCATTATGAGTTTTGGAAGGGTGAAACTTAACAAAAAAATTAATGCCCAAAAACCCAAAATAATTCAAGAAAAACTAACATATGGCCAGTTTTATAAGCCATTGGCGTAATATTGTGACAATTATCATGTAAGGAATATAACATAATAGGTATAAATTTATATAAAATTATTTATTTACAATAATAAAATATAAAAACAAGGGAAGAAAAACTAAACATACTACTTCTAACTACTACAAACAAGGGGCACTTAGAAAATCTTTAGAAAAGCCTAAAGATAGTCTAAGTGCTCCAGCCCACTACCAGAGGGCAGCGTGCCTAGCATACTGGCCGCATTACCACGCTGGATAGCAATGCTAATAATGTACGTTGAGCCAGAAAAAGGCCAGAAAAATAAATATATTAAATATTATATTATAAAAGTGACTACTATTAGTCTATAATTAGTAGTTTAATATTTGGAAATTACGCTAGTAGTGCCACATGCATACACTTGTGAACAATAGTTGTTTAAAATAAAAAAATAAATGTACATGCATCCACTTTGCAAAATAAATGTTAATAATAGATCTTTACCTATGAAATTGCCGTTTTTTTCTTACATTTTAATCTGTTTGTAACTTTTACGTACAACTATATTTTTTCCAAATACAATTTTTATTGTATCAATTGTTGAATTATGTACCTTTTAGATAAAAAAAAAATATTACTAGTGCATATTACTTATAGGGAAGTCATTGAAAACACCTCTTTCAATGTGTCGTCGGTTTGACTACTTTAACTAGGTATATTTTATCATATACTCTGTTTTTGAGAAATTGATATACGCAGTGCATAGCTTTTTTCCACCTAACTATAGTTATCAATTGCATCTAAATCTGTTCAGACATTTCCATACAAACATTAAAAATGTTTGTATGGAAATATATTTTTTCTCAATTTCGTCATACAAATCGGCAATTTCATAGGTAAAGACCTAATAATTTAAAAAATAATGTCTTTGGTAACTCCTACTAAGTAGTTACTTAAATGTTGGCCATCGGTCTTAGTAACATCACGATAACGGCCAGTTCTAGATGATATACCTAAAGGTGATCTATCTATAGGTATTAGGCTTATGTTTAGGTCCGGGATTAGGGTGTAGTATTGACTTTGAAATATTAGCGGTAACTATTATTTAGTATCAAGTGAAATTTCATTAATACCTAAGTTTTGCAGCTTGGATTTATTTTTCATAGTTGCAAATGTTTCTTTGAAAATTTTATACATTTTGTTTAATAAAAATATTTTGGCTTCTTATTTTTTTTTATTTTGGTGAACAATAAAATATATTTAATTGATTGATATTAGTTCATACTATATAACAATACACTAATAAAAAAACTAAGTTTTGTGCGCGTAAGAGTGTGCATATTATTAATTCTTCACCCTCAAACGACTCAAAACTATTTTAAATAAAATTTGGCGTAGAGGTTGATAAAACTTTGAATTCATTTTTCCTAATAATTCAAATTCAATGTTATGTTTTACCCTGGATTAATGCAGGTAACACCGCGGGCGCTGCTAGTTAATAAATACCAGCCTGCTCTAGTTATAAAGAAGGTACAAAGCACTAAGTGAATACAATTTGTAAAAAAAAATAAGGTTTGATAAATATTCCTTCAAAATTAAAAAAAAAAATTAAATACCTATCAAAGTTACCTATAATCCAAAGTTTTCCATTCATCAACTCTCCAAAAGCATGAATCTATCTCGTCAATTAAATACCGAAGTCTAACGACATCGTCCGATAAAGTCGTCTGAAGATCGGAAACATTCCGATCCAAGTCCCAACTCGAACTATGTTTTATGATTCGATCAATGAAATTGTAGATAAGTAAGATAAGCACTAGTTTATGTATTTACAGAGATAAGAAACGGCCCGGGGAGTTTGTTACCCGCGTAAATACGCAATAAAAGTAAGTTTTGAGTTAATATCTACTTTCACACCAAATTACTCGTACATTCAAATCCATTCAGCCGTTTTAGCGTGAAAATGTAACAAATGTTTACACTCACGCACAAATTTTTGCTTATATATTAATAAATGTGTGATAGCAGTGGTATAAATTTAATATAAAAAAGAGGAAACGAGGAATATCTTGCTTGTCGAGTTATATTTATGATAATTTTTGCAAACATTTATTTGTTTAAAACGAAATAACATGAATGAATAGTAAAAAATCAATTGGTTTTGGGTCGATATTTTCATATGATTTTGCAATAATAAACATTTCTAAATATAGGGTAACAATATACTCATAGGCAATTCCAAATTACTTCACTTGCTACCAAAATCTATAATTTAAAAACCAAGCATTGCACCCAGCGCCATCTATTACACTTAACAAATTTCGAATACTAATTAGTTTTATTTTAAACTGTAGCACTTTACTGATCGAATGTTCAATCTATATAATAATATCTATGGTTTACTGGACTGTCTAACTTTAATAGCTTTTACACTGAATCCTGGAAATTTCTTGGAAAATTGCAAAGTTAGGAATTGCAATTACAGGATCAAGTTTGGTTCGCATTTCAATATAAGTAAATTAGCTTCGTATTTCTTTATTTGTCCGTTTGTCAATAAAATTGGAATAAATATTCTGGCGTCATTAAGACTAGCAAATAATATAAATGCTTGTGTGATATGATAAAACGCTTTTACTTGCTATTGTCCTGGGTTTTTGGTTAATTAAAGTATTTTTATCTGTTTTTTTTGTTGTTGCTAACATATATAATAATAATGGGTGTTCTCGCCTACGCTCGCTTTCAGAAGTACAATTTGCATCCCCTATTTTACCCCTTTAAAAGTAGCATTTCTCATATCGTCAAATCTTTCTTAACGGATGCCTACCTCATAACATTAACCTGTAGGTATGCCAAATTTCGGATCATTCTCACTAGATCCATTGCGCAGATCCATAATGGATCTAATGGAAAAAAACATTCCCACTAGATCCATAGCGGCAATCAATAGATCTAGTGGGAACGTTTTGTCCCAGTCACATTATACAAGTAAGTTGTAACATATAAGCTACCGCTATCTTATAGCATTCAGTTTTGGATTTCGTATGTTATAATAAGTTATCAGTGTGCTCTGAGCTGAGAATTTCGTGAATAGAAATGCTAGATCTAGTTTACTCATACTTCTGTTACTCGTTCGTAAACGCTTTTAGAGGATTTTACATGGCCTGCCAAGGTCTGATCTACTGTGTCAGAAAAGTCTAATTTTCACAGATCCATAATGGATCGACTGGGACAAAACGTTCCCACTAGATGCATTGATCACCGCTATGGATCTAGTGGGAATGTTTTTTCCCAATGGATCTAGTGGGAAAGATCCCAAATTTCAGCCCGATCCGTCCAGACTATATCAGTCAGTCATCTTTAAATTAAATATTTAGATTAAGTTGATATATGAATAAAATAATAATAATTAAATACTTAAGTCGAAAGATTTCAAAACCACAATTCCAAGGTGGAAAGAAATAAACCTAAATCATCAACCCCATTTATTAAACATCAAACCAAAATATTATATTTAAATTTGATTCTAGTTTATTCACATTTCACCGCAAAACGTCATTAGAAAGCAAAGCTACGCCACCAATTAAGTTTGCAAATCCTTTCATTTATGAAAAGGCCTCATTAAGTTTAACGATTCACCGGCTTTTATGAATTCAAAAGCTTTGCAGAAGTTTTTTAAAAGCATCGAGGATTTAAACTATTAATGCAAACATCTCGCCAATAATGATCAGTACTTTAAGTCTGCTCTTGGGCATCCTGATCTCTTCTATAGGAGTTCCTAATACACGGAGCGGGTGATAGTTAAAAAGTTGAAGTCGATTGTAGGGTATTGTTTTACAGTTGCATAAAAATTCAATGGACGGTTTTTATTAATGGCAATGATGTTATGTATTAGTTTGAATGAAGTTATAGATATTAGCAGAGTATGGAAGAGGCCTACACTCAAATTTTGATACCCAATATTACAAGTAGAAAAAGTGAAATTTAAAATTAAATAATAATTCATTACTAACCTAGAACCAATAACACCTGAATGTTACTTACATAAGTTAGGAAATAAATGGCTTTGTTTATATTTATAAATATATATACCTACTTACATATTTTTTTTTTAAATTGTAAGAATATCAAAAGACTTAGGATAGTTATTTTGCAAATATAGCTGTAACCAAAACATGTTATAATAAAATGTCTGTGCTGAATAAGATTGCATGGTTGATACATAAAACAAACACATTAAAATACACATGTTAAAATAAAAATATTTAAATTTTGATTTAAATAACGAATTGTAAATTGATAGTTTGTTTGTGCCTTTTCTTTACTTTGCAAATTTTTTAACTTATACATTATTTTTCCAAGATTTTCACGAAACAATCTTTTGTATTATCGCTCTGTGTCTAATCTCCTAATCCTGATCTCCGGAATGGTGTTCATAAAAAACTTAGTTAAGCTTTCAAGTTTACAAGAACGTTGCTTGAAACTTTATAATGAAAGCTTCTTACACTGAGGCCGGAGGCTCTCAAGGTTTTACGTAAACTGTGCCTTGAGTGATTGAAAATGTAAAGTGTAATAAAAATACATAAAGTTTGGGAAGCTAACGATATTGTGAAACACATTACACTAATAAAGATAAAGATATTTAAAGTTGTAACATACATACATAGGTATCCGTATAAGTAATAATATCATAAAATATGCAACACAAATTACAATATCTCGTCAAATTGAATTTATAACATTTAGTTTTTATAAAATTTTAGAAGTTACAATGTGTAGGTATTATTAATAAAATAATGAAAATATAATATTAAGGTGAGTGTTAATGCGTGAATAAGTGAGTGTGTGTCTATGTTTGTTAGTTCATTACGTTTAATCAGCTGAGCCATACTAATTGCAATTTGCTAGAGAGACAATGGATTAACAAAAAGTTACTTTTTATCCCGGATCGACACCGCAAGGCACTGCTAGTCTGAAATAAAATAAAGTTTGTATTTTGTTTTTATTATATCGTGTGACAGGCTGTAGAAGAAGCATCCTCTCCTAAGAGTCTTATTTTCTCATGAGTGAGGGTCGTGACTCCCCCGCAGAATTATTGCGTTTCATGGAAAGTTACATCGTGAAGTAGAGGCACACTCATTCCTTACAGAAGCTACAAAAGATGAAAAAGAATAGATTTTAATGTACTTTTTTCATTCCGAACCTTCAAATATGTTGACTTGTCCCAAAATTCTTAACTTTCTATTTTGTATTCATCACAGCCGATAACCATTTCTGAGCGGTCTCATATATGATATATATTGATGATTTTAATACAAAACTTTAAGCCATCATACAACACCATATTATTTCAATTCAATGCATAAATTACTTATATTATTATTTCCTATATTTACGCTCAAAAATACCATAAAATTTTTACGACTACATCTTCCTTCGAAACACAGATCGACAATGAACCGAACGCCCTGAAAACTTCAAAGTACTGTAACGAAGTTTGAGCTACTTTCACAAACAAAAGAAACTTTGTTTTACACTGCACAATAGACCAGATACAACTTGTTAAACATTGATTGTACTATTGTAGTTAGTTTGTGACCTAATTTACTTATAGTTAGTTTGCAGGATTTGTTTGTTTGTAAGACTAGCAACGTAATGACATAACATGGACTAAATGTCTAATTAATAATTGAACTTTTAAAATGAGGTTGTCAATGCTTTTGTTTCTTTTAAATAAGTTCATAAAAGAAAAAAACGTTAATTATTTTTGTATAATGTCACATATATTCATATCGTTTTTATTACCTATTGGAATATGTGTATTATGGACTGACTTCTTGATAAAATAAATTTAAATATATTAAGCCTTTCAAATACGTGTATCGAATATCGTAAGCGTATAATCTGCCACAGAATTCTCGATAACTAGTACTTATTTTTTAAGAAATAAACGTAGAGATTGACATATTTAGTAACTAAACTTCTTCATTTATTAAATCAAATAAATGGGACCTAATTCAAGAAAATCGTTACTTGTTTCTATTTAATTGAAAAAGTATCTACAAATTCGCCGACAGCGCCTAATTTGTGAGTTCGCACGAACTATTGTGAATAGCACTCGACGGCGAGTCACGTAAATCTCAGTTAGCTACGACTCTGGAGTGGGCGTGTGATATAGCTGGAGTCATAGACAATGTAACTCGAAATGTGCCTTCGGTATAAAGTTTTTTTTTACATGAGATAGACTCACGCTTGATTACAACTTGCCTGATGTTAAGCTTCGTTATAATCTACGATCTAGCGCGCTTGCCTATAAGAAACCGGTTTACTCTCGACTAAAGTAAAAGAAATAAAGTAACTAGGATTTTAAAGAAATAAACAAAAAGAAAGAAATTTCTTTTTTTTTTAAATGCTTGATTGCCTTCTGTATAAAGTAACTAGGATTTGAATTGTCTTCTGTATAAGCACCGCACATAAAATAAGTAATGTGTGTAAGTATTTATGTATTATATCGTCAAGCGTAAGCTTAGTATGGTGCTAAATGGCGCTCGTGATTGTGTCCTGATATATATGTATACTTTTTTATATAATAATACTATGATATGTATAAAGTAACTAGTATTTTGAGATGAAAAGTAGTGTGTAACTTACAGGATTCTAAACTATTATTATATTTGCGATCAGTTTCATCAGTCATTTCAGCGAGCAAACGAGCGATTTCATGATTTTCGTATTTTCACACAGTCTAAATAAAGTCTATTTTTATACGTGGAATAGGTTTACGTTTGACTACAGCCTGCCTGATGTTAAGCATTGCTGCAGACTAGGGTGTAACACGCTTACCTAAAAGGTACCTTTTAATCTTACATCCCTGGATTGTTGCAAATATAACATACTAGCTGTGTCAGCGACTTCGTCCGCGTGAAATAGTTATTAACGGAAGCCCTCAAAGATGAATATTTTTCACCAATTTTTCCACATTTTCCATTGTTTCTTCGCTCCTATTAGTTGCAGCGTGATGCTATATAACATAAAGCCTTCCTTGATAAATGGTCTATTAAACACATAAAGAATTATTCAAATCGCACCAGTAGTTCCTGAGATTAGCGCGTTCAAACGAACTCTTCAGCTTTATAATATTAGTATAGATTATAAATACTTTATTGGGACAACTGTAATGTAATTTTCGTTTCATTACCTGATTTATATAAATTTAACCAATATGTAATGAAAATATCGATACGATGCGAAATCTAAAAGTAGTGATGTCATTGAGCTGAACTAGTGATATAACTGCAGCACTGATGTAGGAGAAGTCATTGTGTTCCGGAGTGAATATTGTATGTCAGATGTATGTATGGTTGCATATTAAAATCAAAATAAATTAAACGTTTAATGTAGAAATATTATCAGTATATGTATGTATGTATTTGAAGCAACATAATATTTATGACTGTGTCCTAACCAGTCACATCTCTCCTGTCGCACTGTTACCGGTTTGGAATTTTTTTATAAATGTAGTGGCAACGAGTCACATTGTTACTTGAAGATTTATCGGTAGGAAAAATAATATCACTTTTCCTGACATTAAATTTGAGTAGACATGATTTTTTTAGTTCAACATAATATAGTCTAATTAATTCGAAATAAACAGGTTCTACCTTGGACCACAGTGTGACTTGTGCGGGTGTCACTTCGGCTCACCTACTTGAAATTTCTAGTATTTAAAAAAATAAATAAAAAAACTGACTTTGTTGGTTTTTTAAAGGAAAATTGTTCACATTTTAACTGAATTTGAATTTTTTACTTAAAATTTATATACGTATATACTAATAAACAAAAATTGCAATCACTTCGCCAAGAAATGGCGTCTTGAATTCTATTGCAAGCATGAGTTACAACAAACGAAACGTTATCATTCACTACTCCGCAAATTCAATTTGTAAGCATGACTCGAATATTTCCATATTCATACAAAACGTACACGTAACACTCTCAAAATATTACAAAATATACGCAATACTTTGATAAACGTAATTTGATAGAAACGTATTACCAGTTATCCCCGGATTTACTCGTTTTACACAGATTTTGGTTAAATTAATCAAATCAATAAATTAAACATAAAAATCAATGAATAATGAACTTGACCTATTTCAACAAAACAAAACTTGCATAGCTACAAACTGCCAATGATACAATTTGATAAAGTGTGATTGTCAACATAATAGTTATGGATTTTTAAAATAATAAATTAATTTAAATTCCTAAATTTTTAATGTACATCAACATGAAAACTATGCGGAGTTAAAAGAGATCATATACAATTTAACTAATTATATGGAAGGCCTTACCACCCACAACATTAATGACATTATAAACATTAAAAAATAAGTTATTAAAATTGTATATCGCAACATTCACAAAAGATTGCAACGACTAAAGAGCATCCTGTTTAAAAGACTCGTGCAAAAAAATACGTCGACACAAATTCCATACAACGGAACCACGGCTGATGCAAACAATGACTCATCTATCACTATACGAACTTTATACAAGTTTTGACAACAAAACAAAAATACCGCTCGTGAACATCTGAGCATCGCATATAGCAGACGTCAAGGTTATTCCGTAGACGTTCTTAAAATAATATGTTGATAAAATTATCAGAACGTCTAGTGGTTTAAATTAAAGACATTGAAAGATACGTTTTAAATTAGTGTTGTTTTTTGTGAATGTTATTGACGATTGTACATAAGCTAGTTTTTCTTGTGAATTATTAAGTGGCTAAGGCGATAATAGTGCTGTTTGTTAAGTAAAGAAGATTGTAGGTTATAAAAGTAGATTGAACTAGTTGTTCTTCAAGATGGGTAGTTGGTTTTCAATGGAAGAGAAGATGAAGAAAAATCAGGATAATATGGCAAAAATGCAAACGAAAAATGTGAGTAGTTCAAATTTTGTGAATCTAATGAAGTTAGATTCACAAAATAAGAACCTAATTTTAGGTTAGTTGTAGAAGAAAGTGATACATTTCAGATAAAACTTGATACAAATTGTATTTAAAATATGCTCGTGACTAGTTTTATAAATATTTAATCTGCAAAACCAGCTAAACACAATGAGGTTTTACTAATAGAGACGTTATTCTCATTGAAAATCGCCCTAGCACGTGGCGAAGGAAAGTAAAAGAGATCCAGAGATATATAAAATCCGTTTGTGAGAAAGGGATAAACGTATGTTTACAGCTTCGAGGCGACCGTCCAGGCTAATTCGCTTAGTTTGAGTTCGCCACACAGAACGGGATATAACGCATCTACCTCAGTTTATATAGAATATCATTGGCTAAACATGTTTGTTTTGGCTACTACGTTCAAACGCTATCAAGGTCACCGTACAACAAATACAACGGCTTCGGTATTACTTTGGACACGACAGGCGTCTAAAATTTTTATCCTGGTGATGGTAGCTTGATGGTTGATCCTCATAGTAACACCATTAACCTTCAAATAATGACATCGCTATAGTAAATTACTGTTGATTATAGATGGGAGTGTCTGAATGTACCTACTTCAAAGAACTGGATGATTAATTAATGTTGGACAAAGTAAATGAACGTTTCAGCTAATAATCATAAAATAATGTAAAATGTACAATGTACATGTAGGTAGTTGAAATGATTTAGTTTTCATTAGGCTAAACTTTGTTGGATAACTCGGTTCTGAATGTACCCACTGATGAAAATCAAGAGAAAAAGGAATTAAATTTGATGACCAAAAATGTTGCCAATATCTCCGTATAAGAATACTTAAGCCACACTAAATAGGTGGAAGTAAGTTCGTATGAGTTTACGTACGCAAATTTAAAGGTTTAAGATTTATCTAACCACCCAAAGAACTACAGACCTCTTACTACCTCTATCAATGTACAATTTAACTCTTAACTTATCTCCAACCATTATCTTATTATTATGTTTGTGTATATTATTAATTTTATCGAATCTATTTCTGTTGTACGTCTTTCCTTTATAATCCTTTATTTATTCCTCTCTATCCAATGGTTGCCTGGAAGAGATTGCTTTTATCTATACTAATATTATAAAGCTAAAGAGTTTGTTTGTTTGTTTGTATGAACGCGCTAATCTCAGGAACTACTGGTGTGAAATGAAAAATTGTTTATGTGTTGGATAAACCATTTATCGAGGAAGGCTTTAAACTATATAACATCACGCAGTAACTAATAGGAGAATGTGAAAAAACGGGGACAATTATTCATTTTTCAGGGCTTTCGTTGCGTGAGCTGCGAAAACGGTTCAAAATTCAAAGAATTAATGCCCAAAATTACTATTCCACGCGGACGAAGTCGCAGGCACAGTTAGTATATAATAATAAGGCCGACACTTGTAGCACTTGAGTAGTTTATGTGGGTTATGTTATTAATTTTGTTTTGTATGTGTGTAATAAAGAATCATCTATCTATCTATCATTATCTTTTCCAGATGGAAAGACAGCTGGAAGTCCAGAACCAGATGTTACAGAAACAGATGGCGCTGCAGATCGCTGGGTCTAGGGAGACAAGCCATTGGATAGCGACTTTCTATGCTACTGCTGCTACAGGACTAATTTCTGCGTAAGTATGATGAGTTTTGAATAGAGGACATGTGTCATTCTGCACCTATAACTGTTTATCCACTAACGGAAATGTGTTATACATGAAGGGACCTCGGCGTCTACCACTATATGTAGCCCAAGTCGACTTCTCCAATAAATTGATTCCAATTCGAGTAATCTTTCTGGCAATAATAAAGAATTCAATGATAAAGGAAGATATTGTTTTGATTAATATATAAAACTCAAAAGTTAGTGACTGACTGACATAATGATCTATGAACGCACAGCCCAAACCACTGGACGGATCGGGCTGAAAGGCATGCAGGACGTCATGACGTAGGCATCCGTAAAGGAATTTTGAAAATGCCACTTTTGAAGGGGTGAAATAGGAGATGCAAGTTTTACTTCCGATTGCGAGCGAAGCAGCAAGCACCCACTAGTAGTATCATATTCTAGACCTGTGACTGTGTTCTAGACCTTTATGTTTAAGATAACAGATTAGATTATTTAAGTGATAAGTTTAAAACCAATGTAATACTACTCTGAATAAAAGATATCAAATCTATGTTATGATTCTTGATACAAAAAGTTATATTTATTTATTTAATTTATACGACGCTTATCTTGCAATGAAAGATAATGATGAAATTACTACAAGCGTTTCAATCTTATAGTTCAAATTTTGTAGTAAGTAAGTGAATAGAGTACATATGTAAGAGAATAAGTATGAGATCGAGAAGGAAACTCTGAAACCGAAAATTTTCAAACTCTTCGAAGTTCATACATACCTCCTGACGTAATAAAATCAATGCAGCATTTCTTTTTGTTATTAAATAAGAGTGGCCGACTCTCGAGATGCTTGGAGTTGATAACACGTTTCAAGATCAATTTCTAGAAATTTCATCGGTTTCTCTGCATATCTGTGTCTCTGTTTATCTGTTTTAAACGCTTATCACGCAAAAACGGCTGAATGGACCATCATGGTTTTTTGGTAGGTATGTGGGTAGTATGAGGTCTTAGTAGTGTCATTGGCTACTGAAATAATGCCAAAAAAAAGCCGCGGGCGTCCTTTTGTAAACAAGAAATTAAATAAAAATCGACACAATACTAGACAAACAAGAACCAGTCAAGCGCGCTCTTCAAAAAGTTTTAAAACCCTTTTGTTTATCAAATTGACCGGCCTTAAAAAATAAAACGCTTTTATCTCTTTAAATAAACAACAAACCGGCACAATAGAGGCATCTTCAATCTTTGTCGAAAATGACCTCTTTTTCATTTCCTCTGCGCTGTGTGAAAAATTAACTGAGGCTTGGGGTCTGCTGTAAAGTTGCCTGGATAAGCCAATGACTTGTATTTTCAAGATATGTGTGGAATTGCAACCTTTTAATTTGCAACCTTCCGGCGAAGGAAAACATCGTGAGGAAACCGATATGTTTGACGACCACAAATATCCTAGGACACATGTCTTCCGTGGAAAGACCTGGGTGCTCACCACGATGTATCTGCCTAAGAGAACTCTTCTAACGAATATTAATTCCGCGGGGGAGTCACGACCCTCAGTCATGAGGAAATACGACTCAAGAGTATAAATATGTTGTGGTGAAAGAGCTCTTCTAGTATTTCCAAAGCTTCTCTGTCCATCTTTCTGCAAGAGTTGGATGCTGTTGAGAACCGGTCCTTACTTTGTTTGTGAAGTTATTTTTGTAAGAAAATTGCACGTCAGAGCAGAGAAAATTCATCGCATAATATTTTAATTGGAGATATACCAAACGAAAACATCATGGCTTTTTAAATTATAAGTCTTACAGGTAATAGTGAAACATCTATTACATCTACGTCAATACTACCTTTACTACTTTACCAGATCTATTTTCACTAACCAAAACTTTGTGCAACACAAAACAATAGACGCAAAACTTTAAAATATTTAGAGTTCCTGTTTTTCTGTTTACGTAAGCAAGACATTTCCTGGAGCTAAGTTACAAAAATACTTACAACTTAGTTCCTCAGAACTTTTCCTTGAACCTCTAGAATCCTTAGAATCGTTGTTTACACAGCTTACAAATTTCCCTACAACTTTTTTTAATCAAGCCAGTAAATAGAATAATTTCCTGTAGACTTTTTAGTCCGTGTCCTTGAGAGATACCGCGGGTACAATACTAATCTTCTTTAACAATCTTCCTAATGATCATTGTTAAAATTTTCTTAACAAGATTAGGAGTTTTTGCAAAATGCGCCGCGGATTTTTGGCAAAGAATTTTGTCGCACAAAGTTGCGTTTGGAGGATTTAAGGATTTGTGTTTTGTTAAGGTGAAATTTCTTGAATTAAGTAGACGACGTTTTAAAATTGCTTTGTTGTTTCACGTATCTCGACACGTTGATCTTTTGACATTTTATCAGAAAAGATTAAAACTAATTTTGGAAAGACCAAATTGATATGAAAGAAACATTATCACGCTCACATTTGTAACTAAAAACCGGGAATTTACATCAATATAACATATATACTATATGTAAGCAAAAATAACCCACTAAAAACACAACGAAATTAAGAAAAACAAACATGCCAGTATGTATTAAAAAAACCTAATTGTGCTTGAGTGCCGCAGTGTAAGTTAGTCTAAAACTAAACTTGAGCCTTATTAAAGTTGGTTTCAAATTTGTGGAATGCCTTTTAGTAACCATATGCCAATTAATATCTCATATGAACAAAATTCTTTTGACATTTCGCAAGGTCCAAATTAGCAGTCAACCCTCTTCAGCGCAGTTCCACAATAGTACCTACCATGTCCTTGGATCTAACAATATGCAAGTAAATTTAACCTCCGTGTAAGGACAGTGTTTTCTGAAATAATTTGAAAGAACCCAGCAAGGATTTTCTAGGGAAAATCGTGTGTAAATATCAGTGACATTATGTTGGTTTTAGTGAAATAAAAACAACATAGTCATATCTATACTACAATTATAAAGCTGAAGAGTTTGTTTGTTTGTTTGAACACGCTAATCTCAAGAACTACTGGTGCGAATTGAAAAATTCTTTTTGTGTTGAATAGACCATTTATCAAAAAAAGCTTTAGGCTATAGAACATCACGCTGCAACTAAAAGGAGCGAAGAAACAATGGAAAATGTGGAAAAAACGGGGAAAATTATTCATCTTTGAGGGCTTCCGTTGGTTGCGAGCGCTCCGAAAACGGTTTAAGTCGTGGGTAACAGCTATAATTTATAAAACTGAAGAGGTTATTTGCAAAAATAAATATGATGCCCATAATAACTATCATACGCGGACGAAGTCGCTGGCACAGCTAGTTATAAATAAGCGGTCGTTATTTTTTAAAACATTAAATGTCTTCCTATAGTTTGTCCAAAGAAAAATATGCATCAAAAATAGTAGGAAAGATTAATAAATCACTCAAAACCTTCTACAGAGGTAGCATTAGTACAAATTTGAACTACGACTTACTTTAAATAATTATACAAAAAACACGATTAAAAATATTGGACTACAAATAAACAAAACTGGTTTTTAAATTAGACAGGTATCTGGGGGCACGGCAGTGCCCCCGCCAAGTCGAGCGCGAAGCAATAACTGCCGTACCATCCTTTTCTCGAACCGTTTGTACTTTACAACAAGATTTCTCACCCTGTCTGGTATATCATATTCTTATAAGCTACACATTTCGTTGAGTAAAGTCATAGCGTAAGATGCTCGACTTGCAATATTAATTGCATTAGAACTCAAGTCCCTTACTACGGAATTACTAAGATTTTTTTATATTATGAGTTTCAAAATTATTTATTGTTCATATTGCAACTTGTTTTTTACGTAATTTGGGTAATTATTTTTAATTTAACTGATACTAATTGTTTCTAGGAAATCATAATTTGTTTGTGTAGTTATTTTTATTAATTTCTTAACATACTTGCTTCAAACTTAGATATAAAAATGCCTTAATGAAACTTTCACACACATTTTTTTTTTAGTATATCTGTACTAAATGTGATTTCTTTGTACAACTTCAGCCACATTAATAACACTAATTAGTAAAATATAAAAGGGCTAGTATATTATGTTAGTTCTACTCTTCACTGTCTTTGAATAACAGGAAAAATATATAAAAGCATATTCTCAGTTCTTTTTTCTTTAGTGATGTTTGCCGAATATCTCGAACCAATAAGCCATGCCATGTTCGATTGCTAAGTTTGGGTGTCAAGTTATTACAGAGTTTGATTTCTTAGACGCAGATCCATAGTAGGGTGTAAATAACTGCATTACAAGCTCCCCGCCAGCGGAGCAGATTATCCAGCTCATTTGATTACAGCAGAGGTCAAACAGCCACTTCGCTTCCAACGGATTAGCTGCAGACACTGTTATAGTGCTTGTAGTATTGCTGCTAGTAAGAGTAGATACGAAGATGTCTGGTTTGAAACATGAGGTTAACTGGTTTGATTCTCGCTTTACACAAAATTGTGGATTTTTGAGATACTACATGACAATCGCCTTGATTGTTATAAGGGCTTTTTTCATAAGTTTTATTTTATTTCTTTAGTGACATTTTTTTTTCATTTTCAATAAGATCGAAACGCCATATTTGTTTATTAAAAAAACCGGCCAAGTGCGAGTCGGACTCGCGCACTGAGGGTTCCGTACAAACCTGCAAGGTTAAATATTTTGTGATGTAACTAAAAATTTATGGTTTTCGTAATTTTTCCTTTATCTATGCTATAAGACGTTGCTTCGTACCAAATTTCAAGATTCTGAGTTCACGGGAAGCACCCTGTAGGTTTTGATTCCCTTGCAAGTGTCGAAAATTTGCGGCATAAATGGCTGTATCTTTTGATTGCGTTGGCTTAGAAGTTTGATTTTTTCACAGCTTCACTCTCAGGTCTACTGTCCCTTGACAGTAGACCTGAGTAATTGATATAAATTTCAGCTTCATACCTCTATGCGTTCCTGAGAAAAAGGGTCTTGACAGACGGACGGACGGACGGACAGACGGACTACAAAGTGATCCTATAAGGGTTCCGTTTTTTCCTTTTGAGGTACGGAACCCTAAAAATACGAGAATTTTATTTTGTCATCTTATTAATTGAATAATATGTAATGTCGCTTCGTAATATTCCATTTTGGTCTCATTTCTTAAAACTGGTCACCAAGAACTGAATCGCACATCCAGTTCTAGATATAATATTTTCTCTGAAAATATCTTGTATTTTTACAGAAACTATCCCGTGTTATTGTTAGTAGGAGAAGGCTACCGATATCTATTGGCATAGAACACTTATGGACTACTCTTAGGATATGATATAAAATAAACATAATTAAAAAAAAATATCTTTAAAAAAGGGTTTGACCATAAGTTGTCTGATGAAAAGCAATAATTATTAAGGTGTTAGCTTGGCTGGTTTTGTAAGCGTATATAAACAATCTTGTTTATGATTCACTCAGTTTATATCAGCAGTCATATCTAAATTATATAAAACTCATAAGTCCGCTAAGTAAGGATTTTTGGAAATGCCACTTTTAAAGGGGTGAAATAGGGGATGCAAGTTTTATGCGAGCGAAGCCGCGAGCACCCACTAGTCTCTCATAAAACTAAGCATAGTGTAGGTAACCGCGACCCTAGTTTATGTTAGTCTATTTCAAAAATTTAAACTATTATTATATAAAATATTGCTAAGCTAAGTAAAATTACAAAGACACAAACATTGAAAACCAAAACAAAAACACGAGTTTTATACCCTTATGTTGTCAAAAACCCAATTAGGTTTGAAACGCAAGCTTTTACGAAAGTGGTAATTTACAACTTTCTGAATCGTAACAAACGAGAATTGAATTGTTTTATGTTTTGTAGAATTGTTGGTAACTCTTATGAACAAAAGCTTTTGAAATAGCACGCCAGTGAAATATTTTATTTGCCAATTATCAATTAATAATAATAATAATAATCGTTTATTTGCACACTATTGCTTACAACTATATTGCTTATATATTACTTAGGAATAAACATTAGCTCACAAATGATAAGTACTATATTTCCCCCACTAGGCTACCCTGTGTCGGGGGAAATTTGCTCGTCCATCAGTATTTACAGATAGATATTTTGTGTTTAAAAAAATGTAGCATAAATATGCTACATTTTTTTAACGCTTAATCCTTTTACTTCATTTATTTCAATAGTCTTGATTGAAAAAATTAAATAGGTTTTGTTGTAGTTAAATAACCATGATGCAGAAGGCAGTTCATATTATATACGAGTACAATGTCCATCCCGATATGATATTTGTCGTAGGAATTATTTTTTCGGTTCTGTTTCTTTTGTATTTCCGGTACCGATGTTTGGTGCGGTATTATTAATGTTATTTCAGGATTCCTTTTAATAAACATTGATATACGAATATTTTTTACAAGATTATTATTGAACTGCGATTACTGTTAATTAACTGTCAAAAAAAGGAAAAAAATGAATCGAATACAAAATTAAAGTAAAACAACATTAATTAAGGTTCTTCATGGTTCTCGTTATTTCCTCTGCTAACCTTTGGATTATTTTGTGGACATGAATTAAGCGAAATATTTCATAAAGCCTACCTAGATATACATCTAAAGCCTGTAGATAATTACAGTATTCTCATAAAGTGCGTCACCTTTGTCAAAATCAGAATAATATACAACAAAACCTTAGATAAAGTAAGTTTATGGATGTGTCATGAAGCTACACAAAAAAAAATATTATTTGTGCTTTAGAAATCGACCAGTTAAACTTATTTTAGTCTACTGATGACATACAAAAACAATATGTTAATAATATCTAAAAAAACAAATATTTTATGTTGTTTGTAACAATAAGACATGCTTTTTAGACTTCGTAGTGATTTTATTTGTTGCATCTGAAATTAATTTTAGGTTATTGAAATTAGCTTTGTTTTTTGAGTATTATGTCTTATCAGGACTAATCATAGTTTTGGTACACAATTAGTCGATTGGAACTTGTTTTTGGACATTGCAATGAGATTTTAACTGCTAAATATACATGACAGCTATAATCATGATGTCTAAAAAAATACCATAAGCAGAGTTTAAGAACAGCGTCAGACAGGGAGTATTAACGTAAGAGGGAGAAGGCCTATTTTCTGCAGTGGGTTTCATTAGGATGATGATGATGATGCCTGGAAGAAATCACTTAAGGCGATAAGGCCGCCCATATGTACGTCATCATAAATTTATCCTTCCATGTATTTATTTCATGTTGGTGTGCAATAAAGACATATTATTATTATTATTATGATGATGAAGCAGAGTGCCAAATCCACAAACTTTATAATATCGTTGTTCCAAACATAATTACCCGAGGCAGGGCGGGCTCTCGAAAACGTGTTGTCACCTCTTTGTAATTAATTATTTCATTATAAATTTGCCCCGAATGATTAAAAATTCCCTCCACGGACTGTCGTCTAATTACCCCCGTAAACGGTGGTTTTCCACTTGAAGATAAACTGCTTTATAACACTTATCACAATATTAGAAGGAATAATAGAGAAGTAAAAGTTTTCTTCCTTTACACAAGATTGGCTTACGTTTGACATCAACTTGCCCTGATTTGACCAATAATCTACTGTATTTTCCTACAAGAAACTAGTTTACTCTTTGTTGAAGACAGACAAATTATAGTTTGATGGGAATGTAAAATAGATTCAGGCACGGAGTTCCACAGATCGGTAGTTACTACTTGACACAAAAAAAAACCACATACAAGTAAAAACAGAATAAAATACAGAAATCATACATACAATTATTAATCTTCCCCCCATCTTCTTTTCTTCTGATTGAATGAGAGTGGTCAAATATGTTGCCATAAGTTTTTCAATATGTTTTTTTTCTTTGTTGACGTTAGGCATCGGTTTGCCGTATCGTGACATTTGTGACACACAAACCACTTCAACAATTGCTTAATATTGACAATCTCCATTTATTTCAAGTAAAATAGAGTAATTACGTCCATTAGCTTATCTACGAGCACTTCATTCTTAAAACATAAAAAGATTAGTTAGTGTTATTACTTATAACAAAATTTGTAGCCAAGAAAAAATGCTGAGATTGCTAATTTAATAAGATGCTAGCTACAATCTAAGCTACTTTGAGGAAATGAGGAAAAACATAATTTTGTAACAAGCTCTGAGCAACAAAGTTGTTCCTTGTAACAATCCAATTATTTCAGATACTGTACTACTAATATTATTAAGTTCAGAAGGAACTTCGATATTAAACAAAACTTTACATTACAAGTAAATTCAATACAATTTTGAAACCTACTTCATTACTTTACCTTTTAAGCAGAGGTTATGTGTCTCCCGTGGAAGGGCCTGGGCGCTAACCACGATGTATCATGCCCAGGAAAACTTCCCTAACGAATTAATCTGCGGGGGAGTCACGATCCTCAGTCATGAGGAAATACTACTAGAAGAAAGTCGTATTCAAGCTAAGTCACCTGTTTATCACAGGGGCTAGTTGATAGACGCTGTAAGAGATCTCATCATTTAATAACATATGTATGTGTAGTGTGTTTGTTTGTTTTGTAAAGATGTATATTTGAACATAAAATAGTCTGTTAGGCATTTTAGATTAAGTTTTTATTTTTAGAAGTAGTTAACGTTTTTATTTTCTTGTTACTATTTAGTTTTTTAACATACTTTCTAAGTTTGTGTTTCAATAAATTATTCATTTTAATATCAATGTAAATGAAATTTAACTTTAAAGAGTCTGTTTAATTATTCAAATAACCATTTAATTAAGATCAGATACAAGAAGAGACCTACTTTCACCTCAAGATAACTGCGTTTCGCCCGTTAGGCGCCTAAAATATTTACCCCTAGCTCGGTCGATAATTTGTAAAACTCCCCGAAACCACGGGAGGTAAATTTTCAATTTTGTTTTACTAATAACCCTTCAACCACAATATTAGTTGAAAGTTCGCCTATTAGTTTCAAGATAACTTTGCGGTCGGACTGAAAGGAAACGAACATATTGTAACAAAGTGTGATATTGAAAGTTATTGTTTTTTTCTTTTCGTTGTACACTTGTTGGATTGGATTTGCTATATATTTATTTTATAGTGTACTATTTGTTTGCTTAAAAATACTTGTTTAGAATCTGTTATTTTTGGATTTCAAAATTGCAATGGTTTCTGTGACACAGGATGTTCCTAGTGCAGAGCCCACAGGGATATCAAAAATGCAGTATTCCTAGTTAGATAAGTCAAATATGTTATTTAAGTTTATTGTTAAGGTAAATAAATTATTCTTATTCTAAGAAAATTAGTGTTTAGGTAGTTTTTAAGGCAAAAACTCGTTATTGTTAATACATTGAATCGGTAGCTTTATCGACATAGGGTTTATCAGTCAAAGCGATTTCTTTAGAAATCCTATGCGCGAAATAAGTGCTGCCACCTATAACACATAAAGGTAACTGGCCTATTCTCTAGTTTTGATCTGGGTACGGTTAACTATCAATAGTTATTAAATAAGTTAGGTAATACTTGGCCAGAGTTTATGTACCTTGCTTGCTTGATTGGTTTGTTGTAGCAGCCCGAAATTAACGGGTTGCTTTCTTAGTTTCCATTTCAAATTATGTTTTAACTAGTCGGCGCCTGCAGCTTTGCTCGTATTATTTCAGGATAAAAAGTAGCCTATGACACTCTTAAGACCTCATACTTGTATCAAAGATCATAATGAACCGTTCAGCTGTTTTTGCGTGATGAGCATTTAAATTCAGGTAAACAGAGACACAGATAAACAGAGAAACAGATACACAGACAGAAACGTGTTTTATTATCAATTTAAGGTATACCTGCGCTAGATCGTAGATTACAACGTTGCTTAACATCAGGCAAGGTGTAGTCAAGCGTGAGCCTATTTAAAGTAAAAAAAAAAAAAAAACACCTACGCAACTTTTTTTTCTAATATGTTCTATATTCAGTCATTAGATCATCCTCAGCTTTATTCATTGTATAGATGTTGTGTTGTTTTGTGTCTAAATATTTTCCTACTACACTTATTAAGAATCGTAAGACCGTGACAATCATTATAAAATCAGGACGAACTAAATATAAATTAATTGATTCTAGGAAAACGTGCTATATTTTAGACCATGGTGATTGTAAAATCTACGCTGATAAAGCTTTAAATACAGATTTTCGGAGAGTTTTCTTGAACAGTTATGTCGAGGTGGGTGTTGTAAATCTTTTCATAGACGGCATGTTATGTTAAGATTTGTGGTTTACCTAAGATTTGTAGTGTTTGAAGAAGCCTGAAAGAGTACACTCAAGGTGATAAGGCCGCCCCTTGTACATACATATACTACAGTTTAAACTATTTTTGTATTTTGGTGTGCAATGAAGTTGTATTGTATGGTGTTTGAAACAAGGTTATATTTTAACCACAACTCTATAGAGAAGTTTAGATTACCATTAATGAGGAAGCGGACGCTGGACAAAAGAGTTACCATAGATAGAGATAGAGTTCGTGACTTAAATCGTTTTTTTTTTTTTTTTTAACTTGAACGGGTTTGCACTTGACCATAGTTTACCTGATAGCAAGTAAGGCTATGGCCTAAGATGGAGCGTGCTCACCCGATAAGAACCGATTCACTCTCGCTTTGAAGATCGCTGGATTATAGTGCTTAACATCAGGCAAGTTGTAGTCAACCGTAAGCCTATATTATGTAAAAAAAGTTGCATAGAAACTCGTACAAATTTCATATCTAAAAAGGATCCAATCTAAGCTCTGAAAACATTTTTGTCGCCAGTTTTAATAATACAAGACATCAGTGTCTCATCTATTACCGTTTTACGTAAGATTCTTCTCACGTAGGGATCCCTAAAACGTAAATTCTGGATTGAACCGGCTTCGGACGATTTGAATCAGTAAAAGGAAATCTAATTTTTTCGTTCAGTCTTTTGTAATTTCGCGTTACGTTTCTTGTCTTCAATTTTGTTTTTGGGAAATTTCATTGCATAATTTAAATGATAGTCTTTAAGGCTTGTCTACATAATTTAAATAAACTATACATTGGTATAGTTAAAACATATGTTATCTTATGAATTTAGTGATTACATACTCGTATTATTTATAACTGTTTAACGTCATGGCAAATAAAAGCTTTTTTATTTTATTTTTTTATACATAATGTATGTGAACCTACAACCACTTGAAAATATATGTTGATTTAATTTATTAATCTGAAAACTGAAATGTTACGTAAAAGGTTTCAATGCTGTACATTCTATTCTTCATAAAATACATATAATCGTTACAGCATAACATTAAATGATTAGTGTATAGTGTAGTGTACCTTAATCATATTTTTCTGTTAAATTAGTAAAAGAAAGGATATTCTAAAATATTTATCAAAGTATTTTTGCAAATCTGTCTCCGAATTTCCTTGGGATCCATTAATTAATTTATAATGTCTGGTCCAAAGATGAATTGCTATTTCCAACCCCTGTTGTTTACCAGGAACTGTTTATTTAACCTTCAAGTCGAGAGTAAACCGGTTTCTTCTAGGCAAGCGCGCTACATCGTAGACTATAACGTTGCTTAACATCAGGCAAGTTGTAGTAAAGCGTAAGCCTATTTCATGTTAAAAAAAAACCAAAAAACCCTTTATTTTGTAATTTGTTTTTCTCATAAACATACATAAGCCTTTGTAACTCGTTGACAACTTTCAGCGAGTGAAAATCATAAACCAAGCTGTTGTTAAACAAGAATGAGTCTAAAGAAAATATTATTAAATATGAGTTATTTTTATGTTTTAATTCTTATCAGAGTACTTAATGTTTAATGTTTAGAGTGTTTAAACCGCCCTAAGAGCCTTTGAAATGGCAAAATAATTTAACCATACTATGACGACCAGTCAGCCATTCAGTAAAATGAAATACTATTACGGATCCCTTCAATTAATGTTTTAGTCCTATATATTATCACTTATGCGAGGTGTCCATAAGCATATTTAAATAATGTTCGTAACTTTTGTTCAGTAAATGCTATGCTAGCGTAATTAGCACACAGAACTCAAAACTCTAATCCGCACAGCAATAATGGCATCAATTCATACAATGAATCGCGTCAGTTGGAACTCGAGTGATTATACAAATTGAGTGCCATTATCGGCCGCAACGCGGTAATGACAGGTGCGTAATAGTTGGTAGGAGTAGAAAATAGACAGAATAAAATTTATTTAAAAAAGTTAACAAATAATTACTTTTACTTTACTTTTACTTTAATTTATTTTAATTTTTGTAACTCTAAAATTCAGAGTTGGAAGAAAAGAATCCATAAAATTATTGAAACTGACATAAATCCTATGAGTAGTCTTATTGAAATCCGGAATATTTGGAGTCGGTGCCTATAAGTTAGGAACAAATCCAAAGACGACTCCTTTTTTTGGGAGTCGGTTAAAAATACGTTATAACAATGCTACACACAAAATTACTTTATAACTTTGATCCCGAGGTCTTCAATCTCATGTTGACAGGTACTTTCTAAGTAGATATGTTATACACTAATCTGCAACAATACATAACATCAGGTTGGCAGCAGAATCTTGGGCTCCGATACAAGAAATCACCGCTAATCTCGGTCTTTTGCAAGCAGCAATATGAAATTTGATATACAAGAGAAATCTACAAAAGGTTAAATTATTTTTATTTCCAAATTATCTAATTTTTATAGTTGTCAGCATTTGTTCTTGCACATACGAAAAGTAATCTGATAAAATATAATGTTAGTAGTTATTAATTCATCCATATAATACATTCAAATTCAAATTCATTTATTTGCAAAGATGTAGATTTGAGAATCATGGTACAAAAACATTTATAGTATCTTACATCTTACCATTTTTGGTGTGCAAAAATCACATTTCGGTCACTAAAAATCTATTAACAATTTCAATTCAATAAGATTATCATATCATACTTTATAAGATAAACATTTAAATCATAATGGTAAAGAAATGAATAAGGATAGCCGGGAAAGACCTTTTTATGTACTGAGTAAAGGTTTCACTATAATTTGCTTGATGTTAAACAATGTTATGGTATCATAGGATGCAACAGCAACTTCTTTAGAAAGACGAACTAATTCCTCTGTTCCTATATTCTACTCCTTACCATTTGGTTGACAGTGGTATCATGGCGGCAAAATGACTGTGTTATCGTTTTCTGATACGCATTAGTGCTTGAATATGCGGCTTTTAGAGATAAGGGCAGGTAGGGCTTTCAATTTTAATTGCTGTTGAATCTTATTGATTGTTATGTTTGTTTGCTATATTACTAGCAAACTAGCTTAGTTTGGCTTTAACAAAATTATGCTGAGTAAAATTTTAATAATTGTATTTTTTTTTGACACAGCTACAAAATTACAAACATCAAATTTTATTAGTTTCTACTGTTACAGTAATATGTAGGTATTTTGTGTTTTGGGTTTTCAAATTCTAAATTTAATACTAATTTTAAGATAGATACTGGGTTATCTTTGGACAATTGAAGTTGAGTAAATTGTCCGATGTTGAAGCTTAACGAAGAAATATATTGCCAGAATTTTACTAAATACTTGATTATTAATAGTACCAACAAAATAAACAGCAGAAATCTTTCTTTATCTCTGTCTGAGTCGTATTTCCTCATGACTGAGGGTCGTGACTCCTCCGCAGAATTAATTCGCTAGGGGAGTTCTCTTGAGTAAATACATAGTGGTGGGCGCCCAGATCCTTCCACGAAAGACACAATATGTCTTTGGATTTCGGAGCAGACTTATAAAACACACGAAAAAATAATATTTCCTCTTGAAGATTTAATTTATTCATTTCTTCCGGTGATGGTTACGAACGACAGGATAAACTGAGGAAAACTCCGCACAAAAAGTTTTGAAAATTGTTGCTATATTTTACCGTAGATTATTTTATAAATAGACAACCTATCTATTAATGTATAAGCACTACATTTACACTATACAACGCTGCAGGTAACCATCGCATAACTCTTTAAGAGCGGCTTTAGAAAACTAAAAGCATTTTTTTACCTATCAAAGTTATTGTTAACAATTAGGTACATACATTTTCTCATTTTAGGCGATTATAATTTTATATAGAACGAATATTTTTTGTTTATATAAATTTTTGATATATTTCGGGCGTCATAAATTATCATTTTGCATTAGATTCACAGAGGAAATCTGTTATTCTAATTCATCTGTGGACATTTCTTATAAATAGGGCTCATTTCATGTTATGAGGAAAAAGTGAACCCTGCAATTGAGCGGGTTCTTTTATTTAGGAAGGCTCATAACTCATGGTTACCATACTATATTTCAGCGCATGACAAAACTTCACACAACACTTCTTAGTGTTATCTATACTTCTATAAACTTAAGAAATGTATAAAAGAACTTAAGAAATGTATAAATAAAACTTTAAGAGAGTTAGAAAACTGGTTTACGGTGAATGGTCTGAAACTGAATACTGATAAAACGAATATAATGTCCTTCAATGCTGTATCACCAAACTTTAAAGAAGCTCCATTAATATTAGAGAATGGAACTGAATGTATATATGCAAAGCATGTTAAGCTATTAGGATTCGATTTAGATCCCTCCTTAACATGGAAAGAACATATTAATAATACTTGTAAAAAAAATGGCAAAAGGGGTTTATGCATTAAAACAGTTGAAACCAATAACAAGCCCAGAGCACCTAAAGGAAACTTATTATTCATACATACACTCTATACTTTCATACGGCATAAGTATATGGGGCAATGCGACAGACTTTGAAAGAGTGTTAATAATGCAGAAACGAGCAATAAGAGTACTTGTGGGAGGTAGATATAGAGAGTCTTGTAGAAACCATTTCAAAGAGTTGAAGATTTTGACGTCAGTGTCACAATATATATTAGAGATTATAAAGTTTGTAAAAAGAAATCCACATTTGTTTAAACTTAAGACTTATAACTCAAATAGAACCAAGATAAACAGAGTATTGTTGAAACCAACTGTGCCTAGGCTGTGTATGACTAAGAAACTACCCACTATAATGGGAGAGAAACTGTTCAATAAACTCCCCGCACACATTCAGTTTTTGAATAATGATCAGCAATTTTGCAATAGCGTCAAACAATTATTGTTAGATCAGACACTATACAGTTTTAAAGAATACTTTGAAAATGACTACAGTCAACTACCAATTGATTCTAAACTTGCTTAGAAATTATGTAATTAACTACTGAGTAAGGAGTGTGATGCCAAATTGTCATTTTAGCCCCTATACAGCTAAAGTGACAGTACCAAGATTTATTTAAGTTGACATATTGTATGATTACATACCTATTATTATGTTTGACATGATTTTAATAACAAAAATTTTCATTGTGTTATTAATAAAACTAGACATATGTAACTTCTAAAATTTTATAAAAGCCTAATGTTATAAATTCAATTTGACGAGATATTGTAATTTGTGTAGCATATTCTGTGATATTAGTACTTATACCTATGTATGTTACAATTTTACATTATCAATAAAGATTCTTTATCTTTTTATCTTTATCTTTTATACTAATATTATAAAGCTGAAGAGTTTGTTTGTTTGTTTGAACGCGCTAATCGCAGGAACTACTGGAGCGAATTGAAAAATTCTTTTTGTGTTTAATAGACCATTTATCGAGGTAGGTTTTAGGCGCGCTGCAACTAATAGGAGCGAAGAAACAATGGAAAATGTAGAAAAAACGGAGAAAATTACTCGCTAATGCTCTTGTTGAATTATTTGATATCGGTTTGAAAAGGGATAGGATAATTCGATATGATTTAGATTACATTTCTATTGAGGACTGAAAGGTAATCCATACGAAAATTATGTTTGTGATCTTTTGAAGGGGTTATAATATAGGTTGGTTTATAAGTTTTGTTTATCTGTCTGTATTTCTTGTGACAAAATAATGCATCAAAAATTCATATTTTGTCTTACGGATTAAGGATTTAAGATATGTATAGTTTAGACGCAAGAAAATGTACTTAATTTAATAAACGCCTGCACTTTGCTAATCTAGTACTTGATGACATAATTTTCTTACATTAATTTTTATTCATTTTATCAATTTTTTTATGGTCAAAACCATACAAATTTGTAACTTTCTTTTAGTCAGGAGCGTGTTTCAAACCTCATAACACAGAAACGGCTAAAAGATCTTCATGAGTTTTGGTATGAAGGTAGTATGAAATCTGAGAAGTGTCATAGGCTACTTTTTATCTCAAAATAATACGAGCGAAGCCGCGGTCATCCACTAGTATGTAAATAAATTAAATACCTTGGTACTTACGTTGTAAATTGATTTACATGTGTCCATATCTAATCAATATGGCTACACGTGCAAAAAAAATTATCCCTCATAAATAGATTTTAACCACAAAAGTAATTTACTGAAACCATGCTCATTAAATGATGCATTACAAGTTTAATTTTCTTTCAGGGAGAGAGAGAACAAAGTTATGTGTTTTTAAATTCGTAAAAACTTTTGATTCATTTGGGTATGTAAAAGAGAAACATGTTAGTAATTATAATGAACATTAATTATAAAGACAATCTGTACTAAAAACCTTTTTGTTAATAAAATAAATTATCACTGTATGGGCTTACCTTTTATGTTTTGCCTAAGCTCGAGTTCTAAAAATAAGAACCAAAATACACTACGCTTATTTTTGATGTTTTTTTACAATATGATATCAAAGAAAAAGTAATTATGTATAATTAGTAACATATGAGTAAAAAAATATATAAGTAGTATTAAGCGTTACCTAGTACCCACGACACAAGCTCTAGATGGCGCTATGTGAAATTTTCTTAATATATATTAATTTATTTTGTGTATCATCATCTCATCAGTGTTCTCTGATATCATTTTCGAAGTCCAAGTATTCAATTTTGATTAAACGTTTTAAGTTGCGTTTTGCCACTTCTTTCGTGACACCAGTTTTTTTTTAATTACAGACCAGACAGTATATTTTCATTATCTTGTGTACCTATTCATATAATTTTACTAGTTATATTTTGCGACATAAACTCACTGACGAATCACTTTGTGTCTTATTACAAAACGAGGTTCAAATATTAGTCCAGGACTTAGAAAATAAAAAGTGGGTTCTTGTTGTTCAGACATCACATACAAGCAATCAAATTGTCACATCAAAATGGAACTTTGGTCTAACATTGGTACATTTTGACAGTTTAATCATTATGAAAGTAGACTGTCAATTTTCGAATATTTAATATATTTAGTTATTATATTTATTATTTATTTATTTCTAACTACACACAAGCGTTTGCTTAGTGTGGGGCTAGATGGCGCTGTATGCAATGTCCCGGAATATTTATTTATTTTTGTTATAAGGTACCCTGAGTCTTCATTAATGTATTCTCATAATCATCTAAGATTACCACAGTTAATTAAGCTTAAAGTAGTAACTACTTAATAAATATAATTTAATGTTTCTCAGTACTGTACAGACTCGACAATGTGCGCTGCGAATCATATTCACAATTCCACTGAAATCGTTCCCCTGCTCGAACTTCGCTTCATGCTTGGTTTGCCATAGAATGAGGTAAATAGTAGGAAAACTAATGTATTTATGAGTATCTATATTTACCAAGTGCTAATTCTGCACTTTGTAACGTATTCAAAGTTTAGCATCAGGCTATGTATACCATGTTCTTCATTCGTCTGCTTTCATGGGGTCGGTTCTCAATTACCCTAATTTGGCAGAATTTAACGTATTGTACTTAACTTTCAATATTATAATGTAAACACTTAAAAGTAAATCCCTTACTCTCTCGAGTAAGGGATTTACTTTTAAGTGTTAAAGAGGTGAATCAATTTCCGTGTTACAGTTGCAATAACCATTTTAATATAGACAAGCAGTGTCTCACAGTGTTAATCGCGTTGCGTTAGTCAATAAATAGATGAATTTTATCTAAATCGGTTCAGCCGTTTGCACGTGGAGAAGTTATCAGTTTAACAGAAATAAAATACTTATTTACATAAAAAAAGCAACAGCTGATAACCTGGCGTTTTTTTTTATCACCAACCATAGTGCAAGAAACACCCTACTCTATTCACTGTACCATAACACCTATATTCGTGCAGCAAGTACCGGCGCGTCCCGAGAGCACTTATCACATCGCGACTGGCCACATTCAAACCGAATGTCACGTAGATTTGTTAGTTTATGGACTGACTGTTTATGTATGTTTATGTGTGGTAGATAATATGTGATATATAATATGTGATATAATATCTTTGTCTAGTCAACAATTTAGCAAACCGTTTTCTACAAAATCTAGCGAAAATGTTTCCAAAATTCACGTATTTCTACAAAAGTTTAATAATATAAATTTACAATTGCATTGATATCAACCAAATTCGACTTTGCTAGTCACGTTAAAAAGACGACCGTGATGAGAAGTGATAATCAAAAGAACTTCGATTGATGACCTGTTTGAAACTTATGTAGGTAAGTACCTCTTTATTTTCAGAACTAGTGGGTGCTCGCGGTTTCGCTCGCATTAAAAAGTAAAACTTGCATCCCCTATTTCACCCCTTTAAAAGTGGCATTTCCAAAAATCCTTTCTTAGCGGATGCCTTCGTCATAACATCTACCTTCATTCCAAATTTCAGCCCAATCCATCCAGTGGTTTGGGCTGTGCGTTGATAGATCACTATATCAGTCAGTCAATCAGTCAGTCACCTTTGAGTTTTATATATTTAGATAAATTTTCATTCATGATCAGTCAATAAACACTTAAATCTGAGTATGATTCGAGCGTGCGAAATAACTCGAGTGTAGGCGGAACTAGCGGTAAGAGGGCTGTAATGGTTTCTGCAGCTTTTTGAGGCTCTACGCACCAATTGTTAGCTTTAGGAAGATATAATTTTCACATATTTGTATATAAAATCGTCTTATAATATTCTGTCGCTTAACGTAGATTTTTCTTATTTATCTATACCTATATAACTATAAAAAAAAAACATTTTTTTAAGGAGTTTAACAAGATTCATAAAACTGTTAACTACGTTATTTGAATAAAAATATAAAAATAAAATTCTAATAATTTTGAGCCCTTTTTAACATGGTGCCAACTTTGAAACAAAAACTGTCAGTTTAGCTAGTATTTTTATTTCCTCAAAATCTTTGAAGCAAAATGACACTGGGCCTAATATACTTATACACTTTATTATTTCAATAACTGTTAAAATATGACTGCATTCATAGTTATTTGTATTACTTCTTGCGTCATTTATTAATGAGGGTCGTGATTCCCCGCAGATTGTTCTGTTTGACAAAGCTTTAAAATTTTGTGGTCCTCAAATACGACGGTTTAGTGACAATGTTATCCATGACCTGAAGTCATAACTTGTAAAACACGTCATTGTTAATTTGCAACAATCACTAAAATTACATCACTACATTAGTATATAGCCAATTTACTTCCCGGGTCTGTCCCTATGTCTGTATGTACACACCGGATTTCAATGTATTTTTTTTATAGAGGGAGATTCAAGAGGATATTTATATTTATAATAACGCCTGCAAAGCTGCGGGAGAAAGCTAGTAATATAATAAACATTTCACATTTAACACAACATTGAACATTGCTCACAAAATGCAAGTCACGTGTTATATTACAGTTTGAACCATTAGTTTTAGCTCGAAGATTGGCTTCGTGGTGAAATACAGAGTAGTTAGGACTTGTGTATTGTGTTCGTGATATGTTGCTTTTCTTTATTACTGAGCAGCCATTTTGTAAAGCTTTAAAAGCGTTGAAATATTTCTTCAATATTATTAAATTCTAGTGGGTGCTCACGGCTTCGCTCGCAATAATAAGTATAACTTGCATCCCCTATTTCACCCCTTTAAAAGTAGCATTTCCAAAAATCCTTTCTCAGCGGATGCTTACGCCATAATATCTACCTTCATTCCAAATTTAAGCCTAATCCGTCAAGTGGTTTGGGCTGTGCGTTGATAGATCACTATATCAGTCAGTCAGTCAATCAGTCAGTCACCTTTGAGTTTTATATATTAAGCAATATAATATCTTTTTTAAATTTATGGGAAGTTCCCATGGGGCAAGCATTTGCTTAGAAGGTTAGTATAGGCCTACATGGGGCTGAGTTAAATGTCCCAGAATATTTATTTATTAAGTTCTTTGGACACTACAAGTTGACATTAGAGATATCCGTCTTTGAACTCTAGTACATGCATAATATATACATAAGTACACCTCACGAACTATCTCATTTAAAATTCTCGATCAAACTGTTAGTTACTTTGCTAATGACAGCACTTCCCAAAAACTATCAAAAGTAACAGAAACGAAACCAAAGACATATCCTCATTCATTATAAGAACACATTATTTCACAACAGAAAGTAGAAAAAAACTAACCATAAAAAGCGGTTCCCCACAAGTATCAATTCCAATAAACGTCCTACTCCATACACATAGTTCTTTCAAACAACAAACAAACTTACTTTACTCTGTCACAGGAGATGTTAAAAAAACACTCTTCCCGGAACTTTGTACGGGATCCTTCCTCTATTCATATAAACATCAGCAACGAAGGAACACAGAGCTTTGAATTTTACTTGATTAACTGACTCAATAAATCCCTCTAGATAGACTCATAATTTTTATTTATTTTTATAACATCTAATCCACTTATACATACTATGTATACAAACAAAAGTTTGTGCTTATGTGAGTATGTGTTTATTTATTTACTGTTTCACGCTCAAACGGCTAAATCGAATTGAATGAAATTTGTTATGCAGATAGATATAATATAGATTAGTACGAAGGCTATATTTAGCCTGGATCAAAAATAAAAACACAGCCGGTCACTGTAAGTGATGAATATTGATATTTAACTATACCTAGTAATTACAAGCACAACGTGAAACCTTATTTTTTAGATTTTGACACTGCAATAGTTGAAAAATACATATATAAGGCAAATACTTAAACGATTTTTGAGAAAGCAAAAGCAAAATAAATACTCTAGGAACAAGCGTTCGTCTATATAAAATGATGATACGAGTATATACAAATATTATGTCAATATTTTACCCTTATTTTTATAATTATAACAGAAGCGCCCGTAGCTCAGCTAGCGGAAACAATTGCATGCGATTACCAATGTTAAGTGAACGTTGACGCGGTGTAGTAAGGATATGTCAGAGGCCCTTAGGGCTGCTTGATTAACTCTCGACACCAGAGTTAGCCATCCTCCTTCGATAAGAAGAAGAAGAAGAAGATCTTTCATTCATTCATCTATTGTACAGATAATTTCATTCTCATGGGAGTAAAATATTGTGAAAGTCTCTGAATGTTGTGAATTTGTAAAGAGGATGGCAAAAAAACTTCCAGAGTACTTTGACACGAGACAAATAACTTACATCGCTTTTAATAAAAGTTTGCTGACATTTTCTCGTACGTTTTAACGAGAAAAGATGCGAGGAAAGCGTGTGCAATATTTTCATAGTATCATCTTGGACATTTGATAAAATGCATAAATAAAAACGTTTAATAGAGATATTATGGTATACGACGTTTTAAAAGAGACCATTTAGTAACTATCAAAAACAGAATTTTCATGAAAAGAGTAATTATGTAGTTTAAACTGTAATAAAAAGCCTACATTGCTGGTAAAAATTGTCACAGTGATTGTTTTTTTTTTAACAATTATTGCATAAATATACCAATTAGGATATAACTATCAAAAACTAAATTTTCAAGAAAAGAATAATATGTAGTTTAAACTGTAATTAAAAGGCTACATTGCTGGTAAAAATTGTCACAGTGATTGTTTTTTTTTAACAATTATTGCATAAATATACCAATTAGGATATAACTATCAAAAACTAAATTTTCAAGAAAAGAATAATATGTAGTTTAAACTGTAATTAAAAGGCTACATTGCTGGTAAAAATTGTCACAGTGATTGTTTTTTTTACAATTATTGCAAAAATATATTAATTAGGATAGATACAGGGTAGATTAATAAGACAACAATCTACAAAAAGGCAAATTAGCTCAAAAAGTTACGGAAAACTGAGTTTTCCATCATCAGGAAGACGAATCAGCATGCGCGTCCCGGTTAGCCGCCTCGTCCAGACACGGTAGCAATAAATTAGCTTGTAGAGCTAATTTTCGACATAATTATTGATGTAAGTGCTCGTCGGTTATTACAATTAAATCTACAAAAAAGTAAAATATCCTACAAATACAACTAGGCACATAATCTTTCTAAGCAAACTTGTAAAATTTGTCTGATAAAACGGTCTTTGAATCTTCATTATATTGCAGACATTCACACAAAAAAGCCTTTTTTCGCATGTTACCTGCTATAACTGGATACCACGTACTAGTCATAACCGAGTTGGCAGTTTCACCCGTTCTTTGCAACATTTTTCAGCAAATAACATAAACGCACCCTGAAAAGCACAAAAATGTTTCGGCTCAACACTTTTGCGACCAGAAAATGTTTTGACAATGTGGTGGTAACAATTTGGTATGCTAAGGGCTTATGAAATTGTAAAGTGGTGTTATTAGGATTACGATTTAATATGCTAATATATAGGTACTTAGACACACATAAGCTTCAAATATTTTAATTAGATCAGTATTATTGCGTTTGATTAGCACATACAAAAAACTATTTACATTATGTACTTTTTGCGCTCGTTGTTTAGCCGTTTGAAGTTTCAGTTCGTGATGACCTTAATGAACCAATTGTAATGCAAGGATTCTAGTTTGAAAGAAATGTGAATATATAATGTAACTGTGTTGGATAACACTTCATTATCATCATCATCACCCGCAGCCTTTGGGATCCACTGGGTATAGACCTCCCTTTGTATGTGTCATCTACGTCGATCTTGTGCAGACCTCATCCAGGTTGGACCCTCGACTTTGACGATGTCGTCGACCCATCTCGCGACCGGACGACCTACTCCTCGCCTGCCAGTTCTAGGCCACCACTCTGTAACTGCTTTACTCCATCTGTTATCAGTTTTCTTAACACTTTATAAGTTTAAACAAATATCATATTTACGAGAAACACTCTTGTAGATACTATAGACTTATCGGCTTCATAACATTTTCAATATTAATTTATTGGTTGATTGGTACTTTATCTGCAACAGACTAAATAAAAACTGCATTTCGTTTTCAAAACTTAATATTACACTTCCCGTGCCAAAACAAGTTACCTAGTTAGCGGTTTTTTGCAAGTTTCAGTGTATGGGAGCAGAATTCGTCCTGACAATGCCTGAAATTCGTTTCAGATGTAAATCCAGCTGAATTTTCATGCAAATTCTCACTCTGTTCTACATTGAGGTTGGACTTGTAAAAGTAGGGATGAGATATTTTTCTGAAGTGAAAATTTAGTGGTAATGTTGCTTGGTAATACAGAAAAATAATGATTTCTACTTGCTATGATAGGCGTTATATCCAACATTGTTTTGTTATAATATACCTATGTATGTACTCACAAATTCACGAGAAGAATTCATTTGTCTTCATAATATTGCATTTCAAAACTCACCTGAAGTCACCATTCAAAGGTAGAACAATTTCAATTTCAAAACTTTTCTCAAAATGAATTTAACTTTATGTATTTAAGGTTAATATCAGTATCACATTTAAAAAATTCGTACTTACTCTTTAATAAAAAAAACACGCGCAACTTAATCATATTAGTCAGGATTGCCATCCTCAGCTAAGACTAGGACAAAATCATCATCATTTGATGCACATCCAATATCAGACTAGTTCAAGCAGGTCGGTAGTATAAATCGAGCCGGTTAAAATTCTGAGATCTCTCATGTGACGCGGAGACTTTTTGTTGACGTGTCATTACGAGCATTGACAATCTGGTGAAATTCGGGAAATGGTGAAAGATTTTTTTTTTGGGTGATTTCTGGGAAAAGATTTTTCTTACTTATACCGCAGAATTGTTTTTTACCAACTCGTGGACGGCTGCAACTTTGCTTGCATTATTTCGGAATAAATAGTTTATTTCTTTCTACCCGCAAATTATGTTTATGGACGGTTTGGTTAAAAGTGTATTGTATCAATGTGTGTAGTTGCAAAATATAGTCATATGTCTAATCCTTTTTTTTTCAAATATAATATACCTACTTAAATACATATAATATGTAACTATTATGGTTTTCACTCACGTGCAATTTCGCGAATGTAGTTTACGCGTTACGTAACTGTTATAGTAATGTATATGTAGATTGATAAGAATGACTCCCAAAAGCTTAAATAATTAAATACATATATCTTCTTCTACTTAACGAATGAGAGTGGCCAACTCTGGTATAGAGAGTTTATCAAGCCGCCCTCACATACTCGTATATGTTTATAATCAATTAACGTCATTAAATCATTACGTTTTTATTTAAAAACACAATAATTTCAATAACAAATCGCTTGTTAAATTTTATTTTGAAGCATATAAACAGTCTCGGAGGTAACGTGTTGTAATAAGGTTATAACCAATTAGCTGTTAGATTGATACGGATTCATTACGCCCCAAGGGGAAAACATGTGGTATTAAGTATTGTGGAATAAGTGTTGTTTATGTTGTGTATTTGGTTTTGGGCTATTGTCATTTTATTTCAAAATTGAACCAGGCAAGAAATGTAAATCGTTGTAAGGATTGTGTCAGCCAATTAACTATTTTCACAAACCAAAGTCTTTAAATTTTGCATTCCACTGTCATTGTTTAGTTCCAAATTCAAATCACAAGTTGAGATACTTTTTTTTTTAATATTTGTTTTATTACATCCGAAGTTACTTAAGTCAGTTTTTTTTAAACTTAACTAAATTTGCGCTTGCTTACACTTTTCTTGATAGTTTTGGACTTATTTTTGCTTGCCCAATAAGAGCCGGACAATTTCACTTTACAGATTGGAAGACATGGAAGATTCGTGAGGAACAGGGAGTCAGGCAGAGAGTTACACTACTCTGCGGTATGTACATATAATAAAAATAGAATCATATCGCTTCGTGCGGGTCTTAGGAGTTTATTTAAGTTTGTAGGAGAAGAAGGCTTTAGTCTTTTTGTTTAATTACAAAAAACTTACTTATTATCTAACGTTGCAGACTTTACGTGCAAATGCTCTAAAATAAAACCTAGAAAATCTATCCATTATCATTAATCCCATCGTAGTACTCCAGTTTTGTTTACGTTATTACGATAACTTTTGTATGGTATCAAAAGGTCAGGGTGTTAATTAAATATAACGTAATAAATATGATTAACATCACTTCAATATTCTTTCAAATGACAAAAATCGGATAAGTTGGTTTATATTAAAACAGTATTTTGTCAAATCAATTATGTTAGCAGCCGACTTCAAATGTTCATCCATTATAACTAAAAGCTAAAAAAATAATAAGATGTAAATTATTTACATTTTTGTCACTTCAGAATGCAGTATTGTTAATTATTAATTTATCGATATTTATTAAAATTAAAAATCCCATTAATTGAAAATCGTTATATTTTATATCGCTGCCAGTCACAGTAATAATGCATGTAAATTCTATCCTACAATTACTATTATTATATAGTAAAAAAATTACTTAAAAGTAAAATAATTGAACTATAACTTATCAGTTTTCAAGTCGAGGGTGAACTGGTTTCTTCTAGACAAGCGCAATTGATCGTAGATATCAACGTTGTTTAACATCAGGAAAATCGTAGTCACGCGTGAGCCTTCCAACAAAAAAAAGTTATTTTATTTAATCCGAAGTCAATTATTTTAATAATGATTTTCCATTAGCCACTGTTAACTCTGTATTACCCTCATCCCAACCAACGTTAATCCTTCGCCGTGACAATAAATCACAGGTATATCGCATAATACCCATCTTTACACGCAACCTCATAAATAAGCTTAAAACAACATCACAATGGGTTATCAACACTCTATCCCCGTTTAAATGCAAGATGAATGGAGGGATGTGCGAAGAAAGAGGTTTGGATTCGAGGTGGTATTTTTATATATTAGGTCTTTACCTATGAAATTGCCGATTTGTATGACGAAATTGAGAAATATGATATTTCCATACAAACATTTTTAATGTTTGTATGGAAATGTCTGAACAGATTTAGATGCAATTGATAACTATAGTTAGATGGAAAAAAGCTATGCACTGCGTATATCAATTTCTCAAAAACAGAGTATATGATAAAAAATATACCTAGTTAAAGTAGTGAAACCGACGACACATTGAAAGAGGTGTTTTCAATGACTTCCCTATAAGTAATATGCACTATTAATACATTTTTTTGCTATCTAGAAGGTACATAATTCAACAATTGATACAATAAAAATGAAAGTTAAATTGTATTTGGAAAAAATATAGCTGTACGTAAAAGTTACAAACAGATTAAAATGTAAGAAAGAAAAATTCTACCTATTATTAAAAATATTCATTTTTTTATTGTAATTGTACTAAATGTATTTTACAGGGTTTAATCTGATAGGTATTTAATATCTAAGGCGCCTAAGGGAAATGTACTTTAGGGAATCTATGGTTTCAACTTTAAACACGAACCAATGATTTTTTTAGGGACCTTTTTTAGGTTTCTTTCTAAAAATAACTAGAATGAACATTGAACAAACTAAATCTTGAAACTAAACAAACAGCCAAACTGTGGAACTCCTTGCCCGAATCTCTATTCCCCTTGAACTATAATTTGTCGGTCTTCAAGTCGAGAGTACCGGTTTCTTCTAGGCAAGCGCGCTACATCGTAGACTATATCACCAACTATATACCATCAATATATCATCATATATAGACTATATGTACCATCAGGCAAGTTGTAGTCAAGCGTAAGCCTATATCATGTAAAAAAAAAAAAAAAAAAAAACTAGCAAGGAATTGAGACTTCCGGAACACAATATTTTGATTTTGTTATGGAACTAAACTGGGAAATATGCAGATTTAGTTTAGGTCCATAAACTTATGTTGTCAGTCCATTTATATTGGTATGGTTTTTATATCTCGACAAAAAGAGGTTACAAGAGTAATTAGTACCTATTACTTTTCTGTTTATGAATTTATCTGTCTCTCTTTAAAATTGTATATCCAAGATACTAGTTTTATTTTATTTGATAGGTGATTTAAACAACGTCATGAAATTTTCAATATAAAAAACCACTAATCACAAATACCACCTCTCTCCAGCCCACATCCACGCACCCCTGTCCAACAATAGCCTTTAGAAGCAGTGATACAATGCGAACAAAGACTTGTGCGAAACCGTGACGAGAGCCCAAAGTGATTTACTGCTCTCGCGTGACAACATTAGCTATTTCATAGACTTAATATAGCAAAGACTCAGATTTGCTAGCTGCAGACTAGAATGATGAGTATGGATAAGAACATAGGTATAAAAGCCTAGTGTGATATCTCGTGAAATACTCGACTGGTTTCTACTCGTTAATGAACGATCGAAATACAAATACAAAAATAATTCATTTGCCAAAATTCTTAGGTTATAAAATCTTTCGAATCCTCTGACCTCGTGGTAGCCGTTAGGTTTGGTTACGAGGCCAGAGTTATCACTTAGTATATTTTTTAATTAAATGTTTAATTACGTCTTAGAAGTAAAGCAGCTTGTAAGTTCGAAGCGCTGTATGTATGACTGAAAATTTGAAATCGACCAAAGATTGTATGCGTAACATTCCATTAAACGTAATATTATTAGCGTATCAGTGTGGTTTAGTAGAAATAGGATATGTTCGAATTTGACCGACATTGATTGTTCGTTTGTTTAAGTTTGATGACGTTACAATCACTTCGACTACTGTGTACAAAATGACTGTCAAAACGTAAAACCATAATGCCCAATGAGTCGTCTATCAAATGTATTATCTTTTTAAAACTAGGAATGTTTGAAAGAGACAGAGTGTTAATCCACAATGGGGTAGCCTATTTCCCTCTCTATTTTTAGGGCCCTACACGCACTTTCGGGTATTCGCTTATCTAGACAGCTTGCCTGTTTATTTATGGTTTTTGCGCTGAGATTTGGTAGAAGAAAGTGGTTTGGAGTTGCTTGCGGCAAAAGGGAAGTATGATATCAAGTGTGTCGCTAGATAGATTTCGTCAATATTCTTCGTGAATATAAATAATGTGTCCTTGTATTATATAGATAGTATTCTGTAGTTTTGACTTGACATAATGATACATAAATTGTCTTTAATATTTGTCTTTTTTTTCTAAAACATATAATGAAAAATCGTGAGTAAAATATTGCCTTACCATTTCATATTTTTTCTATGACTTTGTACGTGGCTATTCAATTACAGTAACTAATTAAAAAAAAGCTTATTTAACAATATTTTAAAAGGAAAATGGAACACAATTAATCGTGTATAAAAAAGATACCAACCGATATTGGACGACGACGAACCTTAAGTGAACTTTAATGCAATATTAATCAACATACCCTGTACTACCTGCTAGCTCTAATCGCGTAGGCACCTGCTCCCATCGGTCACTCCTGCATTCAAAGCAGACAAGGGGCCATAATTACTTCACTCACCTCACTAGGGATGCCAGATGTAAGGGAGATTTTACGCTAGGTTGCCAATAAGATAATCTTTAATTTGAAAAACATTATGCGAATATCTAAAAAATGCAAAGATATGATATTATATTAGTATATCATGCCACTAAAATATAAAAACTGTATGGTATACTTCCAAATATGTAAGTACTAACAGTGGTCTGATTTGTCAATGCAAACAAAACATGTTTGGGTATATGTATATAGATGATTAATTATTGTAACACAATAAACACATAAAATAACAAACTAAATTAGTCCAGTGTTACAATAAAGTTTAGTGTCCAATGTAGGTACATATGAATTACGACGAAAAAAATGCATTTTTCCATCGATACACTGTCGCAGGTCAATATTTTGATTAAATAGCCAGTTCTATGTTAACTTTTTTTTTTACCTATTTATAGGAAGAAACCATATAACTTAGCAAAAAGTCTGCATAGTACCGGGACGAGTAGCGTACTAGAAGAGAGGTCTATCCTCAGCAGTGGACGATAACAGGCAGATGATGATGATGATGATAACGTACAATGTGCAGTTCTCTAAGCCAATCTCTTTAGGGATGGCTTGCTAACTTTGGACAGCTCAACTTATTGGCTAAGTAATGAACTGTGTACAGAAGTTGATTGGTTTGCCTGCATACAGTAGGCTTCGATGTAAGACAACAATTTGGACGGAGACAAAGGAAACGGGTGGCAAACATCTCTGTGGTGGGGTACACTTGATAGTGTAGTCGAGGTAATTATTTAGTTGAAATTGATTAGAAACCCGAATTAGTTAATCGTTGTTTGGTTTACTTTTATGTTATTTTAAGGTACTTAGTATTAGGTATTCTTCTTCTTCTTATTGAATGTAAGTGGCCAACTCTGGTGTCGAGAGTTTATCAAGCAGCCCTAAAAGCCTTTGACATGGCTTAACGACTGCCGTACTAGACAAACAGTTCTGGCCTAAAATATAACGTGACATTCGACCCACGGAAAGATGTAAAAAAATGAATGTATATATATATATTAGTATAAAAAGATGAATTACAAAATAACTTTTGTTTTTATCACAGTGAAATTATTATTATACAAATAATAATTATAGTTGACTTAAGGCTTGATACGTATTATTTTATACAAATATTGTCTTGATATTTTCATTCAATGTCATACATAAATGTGACCAAAATGCTGGCCTTTTTCTGGCTAAACGTATAAGCATTGCCATCCAGCGTGGTAATGCGGCCAGCATGCTGGGCACGCTGCCCTCTGGTAGTGGGCTGGAGCACTTAGATTATCTTTAGGCTTTTCTAAAGATTTTCTAAAAGCCCCTTGTTTGTAGTAGTTAGTAGTAGTACTTATGTTTAGTTTTTTTCCCTTGTTTTTTTATTTTATTATTGTAAATAAATGTATTTTCCAATATAGATACGAGTTTAATAACAATTTGGCAATTATTAGTTCATAAGTGAGATCGGAATGTATGCTTGTCTCATATAAGTATAACGATAGTTTTAGTATGTATATGTAACCGAAAAATAACAAGATCCGTACGTTTATAAATTTCCTAGGCAATTTATAAACGTACGGATCTTGTTATTTTTCGGTGACATATATAAAGCAAACTATATTCAGACAAAACAAGCAATCTCCCCATCTCCTATCAAGTATCAATATTGCGGCACACCGCTGTGTGTGTGACAGATCACCCATCTTGATAATCGACGTCCGAGACACATGTTTGTGAACGACTGGGGTTAGAGCGGTCAGATATTGCTTGTTTGTTGGTAGAAAAGATTAATATATTGATTTGTATATAGCTACGGCAGGTTTTTATCATAAAAGATGTGAAATTGTCTTAGTAATAAGCAGTGTTGGATTAAATAGATGTGGAAAATGATAATTTTGATCCTTATTTTTTGCATTATGTAGGTAGTGATAATTATGAGGTACAGAGAACTTAAACAATATTTTATTAATGATTTGTGGGCATGTTATGAATTAAAATATAGTTTACTCTTGACACTATATGGTTTTGGTGGATATTCTAGTATTTCTGGTAAACCGTGTGGTGGGTTAATGTGTGTGATTATTAAATAAAAAAATACATTTGTTAAATATAGTTTTTTAGCGTGTTTATAAACGCAGCTTAAAACACAGAATGCTTAAAATATTTAATAAAATTTATGTAAAAAAGGAATCCACTCTTTTATCCCATAAAAGGCTTTTTAAGTGCAGCACATACTATTTTCTTAATTAATAAACGAACTTCACTGAAAAAAAATTAATTCACATTATCTCAATCTCAAATTCACCAATATCCCTAAAAACCAAGGTCAGAGCAACATCAATCCCGCACTAGTTTCTTCGAACAAAATATTCATCCCGATCAAACACAAAACAAAGGATTATACTCATAACAGAGGGTCTATAAATCCCTAAAACCAAAGAGATGTTCCCGAGAAAGATGCAAAATCATGTTTCTACTCTGTCTTCATCAAGATGAGGCATCGTTAAAGATTCCTTGTAAGTAACTCTATCTTGGGAAGTCTGTTTTATTGTGTGCTTGGTGGAAAGTGTAAACGATAGCGGGAATTGGAAAACCTTTTTTTTAATTGAAAATATTTACAAATATAAGATTAGATAAGATGAGATATAAGATTCATTCATCAATAGAAAAACTTAACTTATGGAAGTTAAGGTTAAGTTAGTAACTCTATTGTCTAACCTTACGAATATATATATGTCAGTTAAGAGATTTTGAACATGTCTAAAATTTAACAAAACTATTACATTCTTTATAATGGTAAAAATGACAGAATAAAATAAAATGTCAAATAAATTTAAATTAAATGAAATGTCAAATTAAATAGGAATCATCAAAATATTCCTTTTAAAGTGGTAAACAACCTTTCCCATACGCAATGCGAAAGACAATAAGTATAGCAAAATAGAAAATTAAATGAAGTCCTTATATTATTAACGCATTTCTAATTTATAATAATTATTTTATAATCAAAACAAGTTATTAAAAACTTTACTAAACGTTTGAGGGTGAATGTATTGTATACGCCTCTCACATTAGTTTTATTGTTTGATTATTTTGTGCTCTGAAACTGAAACGCTGAACCAAAATAAATAACTATTGATATGGTAATTGGAAAGACTACTTAAGACCACTGCTGCGCTTTACCGGGCCCAAGCGGGGTAACATTTTCATGTGTTTGAATTTGACGCCTTGTTTTAACACAGACTAAGTTGTGAATCTTAACGTTTAAGTAATGTTCGATGAATTTGGCTTATGTTTATAACTTGTACCACAAGTAAGCAGCGTCTTATGAAGTAAACGCTGGCCCAGAACAAACAGTATGCATATTCATCCGGAGCGGCGGCAAATGTTTGTTGTTGTGTCCTTACTATTACACTATGTGAACTGCAACTTGGATCAGAGGTTGAACAGAACATATTGCATGACGTCATATTATGTAGGTACTAATAATCTAAATGTTAATATATAAAACTCAAAGGTGACTGACTGACTGATTGACCGACTGACTGATATAGTGATCTATCGACACACAGCTCAAACCACTGGACGGATTGGGCTGAAATTTGGAATGAAGGTAGATTTTAAGATGTAGGCATCCGCTTAGAACAGATTTTTGAAAATGCGACTTTTAAGGGGGTGAAATAGGGGATGCAAATTTTACTTTTTAATGCGAGCAAAGCCGCGAGCACCCAGTAGTGCACTATAAAATAATGTACACATGTACATGTGATTATACCATGACAAACTATGAGAGAGGCCTCCTTGAGAGGATTGGGGCTGTTTTAAAATCTTTTAACACTAGAGACGTTCAGTCCCTTACGAATACATTTGGCTTATACCTTTATTTATTATTATTTTAGTGGGATTACTTTCTCCGCTTGCTGGACAGGAGACTTTTGGTAACCATGTGTTATTCGAAACAGTCTGTTTCTGTCTACTTGTTTTCTATTGTACTTATTATTTACCGGTCCATCGCGGTGGATGTTTGTAATTGACACATAACTAGAAATATTTGCAATAAGCTTGCTAAAGTGGCTTAGCCGACAGAACATAATGATTATAAAGGCAAATATGTAAAAATATTCCTACATATATATATATTTTTTGCATAATACCACCAATATAAAATATGCAAATATTGGTCTGACTTCTAAAAACGTAGCAATAAAATCCGAATTAAAAATCATTCCCACAATCACCCAACCTAACAAGAATGCGTCCTCTGGGCTTTACACAAAAATCTAACTTAAATTCGTTCTAACTTTCCAATAAAAGAGGTCGACGTATAAATCCCAGCGCGCTGAGAAAATAAGTCAAAGAATGCTCATCTAAAAAGTAATCACGTATTATGGAAGCGAAAGAAAAAGGTATATTTTTCTCAGTTTCTTTTAATGAAGAGCAGTATTAGCTGGGACAGCAGAGACCTCGACTTATAGCTAATTTCCCAGGAGATGAAAACATTCTGCTTTGAAAAATTGAAACTAGATGTGTGGTTTGGACGGTGTGTCCGGAATGGGTTTGGATTGGCCGGACACTTTTTGGCCGGAACTTTTAGTAAATTGTACTCGATTAAATCTTTCCTTTACCCTAATCAAAATGTTTGCAATATTATTAAAAAGTGGCTAGTTACAAAAATTCTCTGAAGAGGGTATGTATTTTTATTTGTTAACCTATGCTGTCCCACTGGGCAAAGGTCTCCCCTAACTCCCTCCATGCGTCCCGGTCAAAGGCCTCCTCACGCCAGGTACCCCGAAACCGGTCGAGATCCTGACGCCAGCGGGTCTACCAAGTCGCTCTTGAGGTTCCCACTGTGATATTTGGGTATGTAATTATTGTTTTGTAATTCATTTACATATTTTAATGTATTCTAGTTAGTCTGAGGATAACATCAGAATAACTGTCTTAGCTTTGAATTTTATAAGAAACGTCCTTAAAAATCTCTTATTTAACAAAAAAAAATATAGAAATGCCCATGTCGAACGACATTATCATTTTAGAAAATGAATTTACTATTAGTATTAAAGTACTGTATCTATTAAGTATAAGCTATTATCCGGAAAAAAATCCCTACCTCATCCCTAACATAGAAACAGAGCACAGTTTCAAATGTACAATATTTCCGTTAGAAAGTTAACGTGGCAATAACGCTTTACCGTTTTTACGTTAAACGGTGCGGAATGCACGAACTCTTAAGAATAAGAAAGAATAATAGATCTGGCACTTAAATGGTGTATTGTAGCAGCCTATTTTGAGAGCCAATTGTATTTCAATTGTGCTCCACTTACGATACTTTTTCTTTCTATCGAATAAGAATGGCCATCTCTGGTGTCGAGAGTTCATCAAGCCGCCTTAAGGGCCCCTGACATGGCTTAACGACTTCCATACTATACAAACAGCCGGAACCTATATTTTAACGTGTCATCCGACCCACGGAAGCGCCTTAAATGGAATGTCACTTTTCGGTCACCCATCCGCGTACTGATCGCGTCGACCATTGCATAACATTGGTAATCGCATGCAATTGGCTCCGCTAGCTGAGCTGAGCTTACGATACTAACAATCCTCAGTGTTGTTTGTGAGATTTGTCGTTTATGTGACCTATTGGTCAAATGACTTTTTGTACAGGTTAAAAACCTTATACCATGAATATCACCACAAATTAAAGGGTCAGGCCCTTGTTTGTGGAGCGTGCGCCATCCAACAGTTTCTAGAAATTTCGTCTAATTATCTGTTTGTCTATTTATTTAAATGCTGAACATATCATCATGATATTATGTATATAGGTTGTATAAGGTCTTAGGAGTGTCAGAGGCAACTTTTTATCCTGAAATAATGCGAGCAAAGCCGCGGGCCTATGTGTTCAATCTCTTTACGATGTAAAGTCCTATACTTAATGTTTTTTTTTCATATGGTCTTGTCCGATCTAGCATTATGTTTCTTCGAAAGAGGAAAAGGTTCTAATTTTCTGCCCCTCGCTTTGTCCGCCTATTCTTTGGGTCAATAAGGTGTACATGCATTTTGAGATGGCCTCACTTTAAAAAATACTGGAACGGTTGAGATAAAAATAACTGCTTTTAATATTTAATAATGAACTCTGAAATATATTTAGTGAGAACTGTCATGTGCAAGAATATGTTTAATATGAAAATATGCTTTTTTGAATTTAGATGCATATAAAAAAAGTAAAACTAATTTTTAGTATACACTAACAAGGACGACGATAATTCAGTAAAGAACATTCTTTCTGTGGTACATTTATATTTATTCAACGGGCATAAATATTTTTCAGAATTACACTTTGCTGTGACATCTGTGTTTCAAATTCAAAACTAATTTTACACCGAGTCCCTTTGCAGTACTAACATTTGAATTTCACATTTTTAAATTACCCTTTTCTGGAAACACAACCAAGTTGCATTCAGCAGATATAATTTTAGTTTTCTAGGAATTATGTAGTTTGTTTTCGCAAATTTCAGGAAATATATTTTTTTTATCGCTGTATGTCCAAATGCCCAAAAAACAACACAGTATTTATTATAACTTTTTTCTTTGTTTATCTGTTTTTGCGACAGTATTTTTTCAGTGTGTCCTTTTTTGTAATATTTTATTCACAAATATAACAAAGTCAATCCAACATGAATGTTGAGTATGGACTCAATTGAACTGTAGGTTTTAGTCTTATCAGTGGGTATATTATTATACCTATGTTTTAATCTTTAAGCCTACAAGTGATGTCTATACATTTTGGAAATAACTAAAAAGATAAGTTTCACTGATTATGAGACTAGTAAAGTTTTTTACACAATTTATAGGTAATTAAAAAAGCGCCATCTAACGACTTCTCAAGTCAACACTATTGTCCTATAGAACTCAATTCCACAGAATTCAAAATTCGAATCTGCAGTTCGTAAATAGAATCGCCTCTAACATCCGATTCCTTGCCAATAGCAGTTTGCATTCACGCGTTCGTAAAGTGAATTCGAGAATTCCGGAATATTCGGGAACAGATTTCTTTTAAACGCGCTGAAGTGCAAATTGCCTAAATATGTGACACAGTTGGATTCGATGGTAGAAAAAAGAACTTTGTACTTATTGCAAACTTATTTTGGAGATATCCAGATGGTAGGAATAAAAAAATGCTTATAGCAAATTGTAAAAAAAAAATTATGTTAGCTTAATAAATTATAACATTACGCTTGCTCTAAGCAACTTCACAATTTTTCATTAATTTCTTTGAAGTAAGTAATATTTATTTTAAACGATTAAAATATTTTCTATGTATGTTGTGGCCAGGCATCAAGTTTTTTAATACAACGTTTGTAATATGTATGTGTGTGTATGTATTGGCCAAATGTCTGTAAATCTGTCTCAATAAATGTTTTTCTTTTTTCTAGTATCTCCTTTGCTACAGGAGTTTTTTTATTATTAAACATATACTAGTTCATAACCTCACATCACAACAACTATTACCACTAAAAATAAGGTTAACCTAATCCCTTACCCAAAATTGGGCTTAAAAGTTATTTTAACCTTTCATGCCTAGCTTGACACGTAAACATAAACATGTTTTGACGAACAGTTAAAGGTCAAATTATATTTACAGACCCTCGTACTAGACAACACGTGTAGTTATTATTATACAATACAATATATTTTGTTTTGTCTGTGTTGATATTTATTATCGCATCATATTTTTGCAAATCTTTTATATTATTTGATTATGTCGGATAGTTTCCGTCAAAGATCAGTTTTAGTTTTTTTTCGTGATACAAGACCCGATTTACACTTAATTATTTGTTCATTTATTTTTTTATATATAATTCATTCCTTTAAAATCTTTAGTAAAAATGTTAAAATTGACATTAAGGTATAAAAAAGTTTTTAATTTTCTGATCAGAGCCGATCGGATCATATCTGATTCATTGTGAAACACCCTGCAGCAGGTAAATACTTGTTCTCCTCTAATTACTTTTTTTTGTGTTTTTTTTTACGTGGGATAGGTTTACGTTTGACTACAGCCTGCCTGATGTTAAGCATTGCTGCAGCCTAGGATGTAACACGCTTACCTAGAAGATATAGATCTATTAACTCTAGTTTTGAAGACCCCTGGATTGTAGTTCGCAAATGTACGTCTCGTAGAAACTTCAAGCTCAAAATACCACTTATAACTACATCTCAAAGATTGTGCTAGTCAACTAGGCCAGACGAAGTAATTTTCCGAGTCTCCCACTAAAGCTGGCAATTTTCTTAGGTCAACAGTGGATTTAGTGGCTTATCCGTAGACTAATTAACAAAGAAACTCCTCACTAAAGTAACAAGATTGCAAGGCATTCATATAAAAGTACTCGTTAGTACATAGCAAAAGTGCCGCTGTCTGTAGTCAATTTCATATAGAGTGACGCATTCGTAAATATGGACGAATTACCAAATTGTTAAAATCGCGTCATATAAACAATTAATGTCACTGTTTACAACGGAAAAGAACGTTGCATTAAACATAAATAGCTTTTTTATGTCATCCTACTACGATCTTCTTTTTATCGAATGAGAGTGGCCAACTCTGGTGTCGAGATAAGATAAGATATTTTGACACGCTATAATGATCTTATGGCGTGTCAAAATATCTTATCTTATATCGACAATCAATCAATCTTTAAAATCATCATAAAGATTGATGATAGAAAATCTAGCACAAAGGTCTAGTTTTAAGAAGATTTCTTTCTTATTTTAATGAAACAATTTTTAAAAACTGTCGAGGTTTTTAAAAACCTCATATTAGGTGCCTCGTAGGCATGGTAGTGGCGCCACTATCGCGTTCTCACTTAATTGACACTTAACTTAGATTAATGCTTCGAAACGTAGTGGTGAAGCTGTAAACGAAACTTTATAGTTATACACTAGTTATGCTGTATGGCGTTGCTTGTTTTGTGTTTAATATACGAGGCAAAAAGAAAGAGAAAATCGTAAGAAACCCATCAAAGTATACAAATATATTTTTTTTATTCTAAAACTGGTTGGTTTTTGTTTCAATATTTACAATTTTCCATAAATATTATTATTTTTTTGTACCTACAGTTATTGAAGAGCAACGTTTTTTAAATTTTAAAAGCTGTCAAAACTTTATCTTTGTTATTTTTGTTAGCTTTGAACCGAGCAAGCGAAACCACAGGGAACTGTTAGTCTAACTGTTAGTCGGCGAGACTATGGAACTCTCTACCTGGAGCCCTGTTCCCAGTTAATTATAACCCAGGGGTCTTCAAATCTAGAGTAAATAGGTTTCTTCTAGGCAATCGTGATACATCTTAGACTATAGCGGTGCTTAACATCAGGCAGGCTATAAACGTAAGCCTATTTCGTGTAAAAAAAAATTTTGTTAGTAAATACTTTGGGCTAAGTTGAAACTTCTGTCAATCATGAAATAATACCTAAATTAAATCCTAAGCCATAAACAGAATTACAGAACCGGTTAATTTAACCTTTCATCCGTAATCACATCAAGATCGAAACGTTTCTCAAATTTCTAATATCGTAACAATAGAATTTCTACCTAGTTATTCAAGGGCTGTTGGTATTAATTAATCCCGAACCAGAGATATAAACGAATTGATAGATTGTAAATAAGTCAAACAAAATGTATTTTTTTTATCGCAAGCCGCAATTTAAATGTCGAAAACTCACAAAGAAAAAGTATACACTGCTGGTGCGTTGTGTTTTTTTAACTGACTACCGAGTTAACCGGTTCTTGTTGCGTAAGTAGTGTAAGTACGATCCATCTTAGACCAAACTATTGCTTAACATTAGGCAAACTATGGTCAAGTAACTGTAATCCTGTTTTATTTAAAAAAAACATGAAGGCTTGTGAATTCTGTAGTGCTATTTAAAAAATAAAGCAGAGAAAAACGTAATCAAGAAAAAACAAATTGTTCCGTCATTTTATTTTTATATATGTAAGAAATTTAAATATCAATAGTAAGACAGAAATAATGCACTTAATTTAAGAGCAACTATATTTAGCTATTTTTTTTAAATATTGTGATTACATTTCAGTTTGACTATGATGTTACACGGCACTACTGCAATATATTTCCTAAATTCAATCTATACTAATATTATAAAGCTGAAGAGTTTGTTTGTTTGAACGCGCTAATCTCAAAAACTACTGGTGCGAATTGAAAAAATCTTTTTTTATTTGGTAGACCATTTATCGAGGAAGGCTTTAGGCTTCATAACATCACGCTGCAACTAAAAGGAGCGAAGAAATAATGGAAAATGTGGAAAAAACAGGAAAAATTATTCATCTTTGAGCTTCCGTTGCGTGCGCTGCGAAAACGGTTCAAGATATCAAAAAAATATGTATGAAAGAATTATTTCTCTTAAAATGATCCTACAAAATGTCTGCAACAGTATATGTCTATCTTTTAAGGTTAACTCAATAGACCCGTTTGTATGGTAATAACTATTCCACGCGGACGAAGTCGCGGGAACCAGCTAGTATCATATAATATAGCCAATCCACCAGCCAAATAATCTAGGTCCGAAACATAGCTTAGTGAATTCCAAGGGCAAATTCCGTTGTATAATAACCTATAGGTTACAAGTTTATTGCGCGGAAAGCCTGCTGTAATTATAACGGGTTTCATGAGCTATTACTGAAACATGAATAAGTTAAGCTGTGACTTGGATCTAAGTGCCAGTTGACTTAACTGACTGACTTACTTATCGTAAAATTGCTTAGATATTTTATGCGGCTTGGAAGTCATTACAAAAAACATTACGTCCTCATATTTTTTGCATGTGTTGTTTCTTATGTAACTAATATCAAATCAAACTTCCCGGGTCCATATCTTCGAATATAGTATGTAATATAAGTAAAATATTATCACTATTTCCATTTTGTGTTCTCTGTAAATATAAATAATATGCCCGTTTTTACTTGAGAACTGGCACAATAAAAAGTTATGGCCAAAGAAAAAATATGTAAATTAATAAAAAAAAACAATTTTGATTTATCTCTGTTCAAAAAAGCGAATCCTATTTACACTGATTTTTCAAAGCCATCAAGTAACAAAATAAAAATAAAGTAATGAATAATAATCCCGTCTGAAATCATTTGTAATTCTGATCAGCCCAGTACAACGTGTTAATCTTTTTTAAGGAAACGAGAAAACTTTGCCCTTCCCTTTGCGTTTAATGTTGCGAACATTTTTCTTAATTTTCCTCTTTATTTTGTAAATTTTTAGGCCTTTTTAAGAGACTTCAAGTTTAATACTTGACTCTGGGTGTGATTAACTTTACTAGTTGTGTTATAATCAATATAAAAAAAACGAAACAAAAAAGCTATACACGTAAAGTTAAGGGCAAGGCAAGTTATAGTCAAGCGAGAGCCCATCTAATGTAAAAAAAGTTATAAAAAATACAGTCGTGAAAAAAACAGGTATTGTTATGACATTATTATGGTTTTCTTCTTATTGAATGACAGTGGCTAACACTGGTGTTCATAGTTTATCAAGCTGTCCTAAGGGTCTCTGTCATGGCTTAACGACTGCCGTACCGACAAACAGCCGAGACCTACAATTTACCGTGTCATCCGACCTAAGTAAGCGCCCAAAATGGAATGACACTTTTTGCTTGCCGATTCAAGATCTGACTGAATGGACTATGGTTAAAACAAAAGTAAAACCGTTTTATTGTCGTAAAACTACCTATTAAAAATGAACTCGCACTTGGCCATAGTTTACCTGATAGCAAGCTAAGGCTTTGGCCTAAGATGGAGCGTGCTTACCCGATAAGAACCGATTCACTCTTGCTTTGAAGATCGCTGGATTATATTAAAATGTAACTTAAACTTAAAGTGTGCCACATTATTAAACTAAGCAAGTCACAGCTGGCTCCGGCAGTCGTTAAGCCATGTCAGTGGCCCATTGGGTGGTCTCACCAGCCCAGACCAGACCAGACTCAGACACCAGAGTTGACCACTCTCATATGAAGCTTTAGCTCTAGACAAATCCACAAGATAGCACACAAATTTAAGCTGTTCCATTATTTAAACGCGTGCCTACTAATCCTAAATAAGCTAACCCTTCCGGAATCGAATTAAGCGAAGAATTTTATCTACAAGGAAAGTCTGGTGACATTATATTTTATGTTTCTTTATCTCCGGGACAGAGATGTGCGATTCTCTGTAATGTCGGGGGGGAATTCACTTCTGTTGTCTGCTTTACAAGTGACGATACGATACATATTCAGAATTGATTTATGAGTTACTTTGATATATACTTACATGAAAAATATTAAAAAAATTGGGATAATATTTTGTAACATAGTGTGTTACTAAAGCTATGTTCAATATTTTTTTTTGTCTCTTTGTTAATCTAATATACATAATATTCAAATGCATTGTCTACAAGAGATCTACTAAGTAGAGTATTCTACTCACTTCAATAGTGTGTTCCTACGCTTTTACTACGAACGCCTACGGTTATGCTACGATATGCTACGTGGCCCTATGCTACGACTTTTATGTCTACTCCATGACTTGACTAGGTTAGAAGGTGTAGTTATAGTACCAACTGCAAAATAATACGTATATTTGGGTTTAATCTAAGCTAATTGCTATTTTTAACTGTGTCATTATTGGTTATTATGTTGTTATTGTTATGCGGCGTCCTGAACAAGGCCCATTATTTAGAAGTTTATTAGACACATAAGTTTCTCTGTATCTTTTCTGGTGCAAGGTTTGGCAATTTTTATTCAACGTGGTAACGCGGCGAGCGTTTGTTCCAGTAGCATTTCGAGAATGGATTTTTAAAAAAAGTTGATCAAAATCGTATAATGTAAATATCTTTAATCCCTATCAGACAGCAGTCCTATCTATAACCTCCTGAAGTCGCCTACTCCCGACTCAGTTGAACACTTCATAGATATAGAAGTATTACTAAAACTGATACGACTTAATTTTATTCAACTTTATTTTTAATCACATCACTCTATTTTTTTTAAATGACAATCTCTACTCTTTCTCATCACTCCACTTACATAAAGATGTTTGGAAATTTCCTCCTGTGGAATCCTGCCGGTCGTGATTATTTTCGCTCATCTATAGTAATATTATAAAGCAGAAGAGTTTGTTTGTTTGTTTGAACGCGCTAATCTCAGGAACTACTGGTGCGATTTGTGTTGAATAGGCCATTTATCGAGGAAGGCTTTAGGCTATATAACATCACGCTGCAACTATTAGGAGCGAATAAACCATGGAAAATGTGGAAAAAATGGGGAAAATTATTCATCTTTGAGGGCTTCCGTTAATAACTATTCCACGCGGACGAAGTCGCTGAACCAGCTAGTTTTCTAATAAAAAGTTTAAGGTAAAACAACCATAATGCGGGTTTAGCACTTAACAAAATAACTCATGACATAAAGATGTTTGAGAACCAGTTCCCACCCGGTAAATGCATACTCTACCTGAGACTACAGAGTTCTTTGCTTTAGGTGTTCAAATGCTTAGTTAGAGTATATGTTTAAGTAAGTTTATCACTTTCCACATTCGAATGACTGAACCAATTTGAATGATATTTAATATAACAATAAGTTAGAATCTTACTAAATAATTAAATTTTGAGTAGAGATATCCAAGGGGAACGTGTCTTCCGTGGCAGGACCTGTGCGCCCACCATGATGTATCTGCCCAAGAGAACTCTACGAATTATTTTTGCATGGTAGTCACGACCCTCACTCATGAGGAAATACGGCTCAAGAGAGAAAAAAAGAGATGCTTAGAGATTTGCAAGTTTGAAATGTAGGTACTCATATTTTTAATTTTTGAAATCATACCGCTTCTAGTTTCAACTTTAGCACAATGTCAGCGATTTCGTAGAAAATTTACGCCGCATCAATGAGGAACTCAACTGTAATTAAAATACTTGTAAAACATTGTTAGATTGTAACAGACTGTATTCTGCTGCATAAATTGGTATTCGAATTTAATGTTAGACACATAATACGAGTACATAGATGTATATTATTTTTGAACCCTAAAAGTTGTTTTGGATAGTGATTAAATGCATTTCAAACTAATTTTGAAATCAATATTATCTGTCTGTATCTAGCATTGTTACGTCTCCACGCATTCTACCACAAATCACATCTAAATCAATAATCAACTCCAAATTATGATAACTTGATTCAATTCCCGGGAAAATGAGAAAATTTACTGCAAATCACTTCATAAATATCCCTGTTTCCGGTTCAAACCAATAAAAACCGGTTAAAACCGGTGGAAACCGGTTATAATCTGAGCACTTGTATGAAATTTATATTCAAGAGGTGATATTAACAGCCCAATCCTTTCGTTAATGGCTTTTGTTCTAAAGTTTCGGCGCCAATTATTAAAATGTGTCGCCATCTTATTTCGCGAAATATATGGCCGTGGATGATGTACTGTTATAAGCTTTGTTAAATTTGGGACGAGAAATTTCTGGGTCTTCTTGGAGAGTCGTTTAGCTAATTGAGATTTGTGTCGATTTGATAAGTTTTTGGGTAAGGACAAATTTTATGTGACCTTGTAAGAGTTCTTTGATGATTTTTGTGAATTACGTTTTCACTTATTTTTTTTTGCGTAAGGAATAATCTTATATACCTAATATAGGAATAATCTTATAGAATAATTATATTTCACAATTTTTTTGAGCAAATAGTCATTTATTTCCTGGCAAAATTTTGTAAAATTAAACGCGTCGAGTTCATTTGAAATCTGCAAAGTTTCTTTTACTACTTCAATGACTATATTTTGATATTGTTTTTGACCAAGTTCTTTAAAGTTATATACATTTAAAGTAAATAAATAAATTTAAACCTCTTAGTATGTAATTATACATGTAATTAATTACAGGTAGACCTGTAGTAAAATATTAACTGACAAAATTAACAATGTATTTATCACTCTGCGGTGCGTGAAGTACCTTATAATATGTGATGTGTCGTTAAATGAAATTTATGCGAGAGAACGAGAAAATTAGAACCAAGACTCTGTGAGAACGTTAAAACGATATTATCATAATATGTCAAAGAATTTCCTGTTTACTAAGAGATACGCATTGAATAATTTTGGTGCTGTGTTAAATTTCGTGGAAAATTTACTAGGTATTTTATGAATTGCTGGAGCAAAAATTATTTACACTAATTGGTACTTGACATTCGATTGTGTTCTTCTTCTTATCGAATGTGAGTGGCCAACTCTGGTGTCGAGAGTTTTCAAACCGTGTAATAGTAATTGGATATTTTATAATGACAATTCATGTTTTGATAATTGATTAGTTAGGTTTATATTATAGAAATCATAACCAAATAAACAAAGGAAATGTTTGTCATTTTTGTACAATTTTAAATATATTTTCTATTCATAACTAAATATAATGAACAACATTAACTTTGATAAAACAAAGCCTTGAACGATATTTTTGAATTTTGACCGAAAAAAAACGTGTATTTCGTTATTATCAAAATTTAATAGATAATCCGAAACCAAATCGGTTATTTGTTACATCAAACATCAAATTAACAAAATAACCTTTTAACGCCTAATTCAATTTACAGAGCAATAAGATTTTAATCCCTGTGACTTTGACTTTGAATAAAATTTTAATTAACTTAATATCACTTTAAAGTCCCGAAATGAAATTGAATGACAATTTGAAATTCGGCACCCCGTTATTGAAATTATCAAACTGTTGACTTTTGGTATCCTTAATTTAAATAAATTGGCAAATAATATATAACATTTTTAATATCTGTATTTTAGTCACATATATAACGCAAGTGAATTAAAAAGAATAGAAAGACATACAAAGAAGGATTAATGCGAGTAAAACCATGTAGCGTTGTTAGTAGAGTTATTAATTCAAATAAATAATTAAAGGATACAAAAATAATGAGGCAAATCCCTCACTAAGTCGAGTGGTCAAACATGGTGAGTTAATTTTATTTACAAGTCCGTAAAGTGCATATTCGTCACTGCCCCTCGTCATACCCGTGTCAACCGAAATAATTCATATCCCGTACAGACGCTGCCAAAACTCCCTTGTAGAGGTGAGACAGTATTAAGGAATGCTTACCTATTCGAATAATTTTATGAACACATTTTTTTCGTTGAATGGAGTGCCTCTATTGCGAGCGGATTCCTTTTCGCTTTGAAGATCAACAAGATATTCAATTTTCATGATTGCTAAAACATGCGCAAAGCCACGTGAATCTACTTGTAATGGAACAGATAGCGTATATCTCAGATTGCCATGATCAATGTCAATCTCTTGTCAAACATACAATTGAAAGTAAAAATGAAGATAAAATGCTGTCACAAGCTTTTTATGGGTTTCTCCATTTCCAACAAAATTATTCGAACAAACCCTTATCCCGCCCCCATCCCTAAACAATATCAGTGTAGTAGTGGGTGTTAGGTAGTTAATCAACCCGCACTATTTTCAATTTCCTTCAAGTGGCATTGTGATTGCCCTGAAGGGTGGAACTGATAGCGGGATCTATTCTCGGCATTTTAGCTAACGGGAAAATGAGGGTAAATATAATTTTGGGTTTTATTTTTTGTATATGTATGGATTAATTTCAAACGAAATGAAAGGTTTATAATAACATTTAGGTCATTACAAAATAATTAGGTCATTTTTACTTATTTTTTTACGGTTTATGTTTGACTCAATTCTGAGAAGCCACGACTCTCAGTAACGAGGAATATACGGTTGGGGAGGTATCTGTTTACGGGTTTCATAATTTGCTGTGTTTTCTTTAAGATACATTATTGATAAAGCTCTAATGAGCTATATTTTGTTACTTGGTATAAGTTAATTCTCAATTAAACTTAATCAGATCTAAATATATTTTAGAATTTTCAAATCATTTGATAACTGTCAATACCTCCCAAAATGTAAATCCTAGTCAAATATCAGTTAATATCAATAACCGTGGCGACCTAACTCGATTATGCCGATTGATTTCGTCGAAAGCTAGAGCTCAACCAACCTGATTTGGTTTGCTACTGGGTTATTTGGCAAATTGGAGTAACTAGCTGTAGATAGAGATGAAAATAGGAGTATTTGGCTGTAATATTTTTTTCCACAAAATATTATCTGAACGTTGCTCTATACTTTATATGTGTAAATACTTAAGCCTGAAATTACACACGCGTTGTTTCATCATAACTATATTCGTATTAAAAACCACTTTGAATCATCACTCTATTATAGCCTAAAAAACAATGTCAAATAGACCAATTAACAACTTAACACAAAAGATTTTTTTTTAAATAATTGCCGTTTGATACGTAACGGAACGAACGATCAGCGCTGGTTGCTTTTACACAACTAGCATTATGCTAAATTGGGGCTGTGCTGTGGCATATTGTATGTTTCTTTATGTAATTTTTGTTGTTATCGGTATGAATTATGTAAAATGTTGTCTTTCTTTCCTTCTTCGTTTTTTCACAAGTGCAGTCTTTTTATACCGGAATGAAAAAAATACGTTTAACATAGTTAAGACCAGAGGGTACCACTATCCCTATAAAAAGGGTCAACCATCACTCAGGGATTCAGTGCTCCAAAATACACAAGCCCGAGCCCATTCCAATCCCACTCACATAATTGTCACGTGATTCGTCAAGTGCGTGACAAATGTGGCCTCAACTGGCAGCAGGAAGGGTCTCGGAGGCCAGCCATCAATCAGTCTTGGAGTTTGGGAGATGGGGGATAGTTTGGTCACAGAAAGTATAAAAAAAATCAGTAAAGTGACACAGAAATACGAGTAGAGAAAACAGTTATTGTGTTTTTTGGGGTTTTCGCCGAACAAACCGATTGCTTGCAATAAAATTGTATTTTATTTTTTTAATTGCAACACTCATTCGGTTGTCAGCAAATGTTCTATATAGGTACATAACTAGAGGGACAAACGAGTACTATCTTGAAAAAAGCAAATATCTGAAGTGAATAAAAATATAGATTTTAAGCATATATTTTATCCCACCAAAAAACTAGCCAAGTCTCGATGGAGCTGCTTGTCTAAAAAGTAATGAGTGAAATCTAGACAAGGTCGTGCCAAGTCTAAGGTTCGTTACTGCGATTTATTTATTATTATAGTATAGTATATGACAGGCCGTTGAACATTATTTATAATGTTTAGTGGGTACAAGTCAACGGCCAGGTCAAACCCGAGGGCTCCCAGACTAGGTTCGATCCAATGGCCTTCTCGTCCATCATTCCGATTCGGTTTTTCTACTGTCGTAATGTAATGATTACGGGTGCGGGTGAATGGGTGTTTGCCAAAATATTACTCTTTTTATAACTCACCTGGAATTGCCAAAAGAAAATGATGTACTAAAGGTCTGACTAGAAATGTTACCGTAAATGAATCAGGTGATATGTTTTATGGATATTGATATTTGTAATAGATGGAAGAATTTTTTTTTGTGGTTACCGACTTTTGTTTTTAACCTTAACGTCGATTTTGGTAAACATACGAAAAAAATATGATGAGTAGGGAAAACGGTTTCGATGTTCAAATCAGGGTTTTTATAAAAAAAAAACTGCGTATGGTTGAATTTGTATTAGCGCGGCAATAAATAGAGGTTAGGTCAAGTTATACCACACCTAATACACTCCATTTAAATAATTACATTCACACATGTAATGTATTATATATGAAGGCATACATTTACATACAATTCTCGTGGTTTTACCAAAATTTGGAGCTCGTGTTGACAAAATTTACGTGATAATGAGGGGATTTCCACCAAACCCTATTGTTTCGTGTTCTGTTTAAAACACACTGACGCGGTAGCAATAACCATAATTAAATATTTAAAAACTACTTGACGTGCTTATTCTGAATACAATTACATATGTTTTTATTCACTTAAGATAATTATAACAGAGAAATTATCAGTTCACTAAACTTAGTTTACTTATGCTGAAACAAAACATACCTACTTTAAGCTTATTTACTTTCTTAGTAGACAAACCAGAAATTCTGATGTGACCATAACTGTACAGTTTCATGATTGATTGATTGCAATATTGTGGTGTTTGTTTGTATTATTAAATTTATTTCTATGTTATCATTAGTGTAAATCGTGAACGGTGCTAATTAGAATTAGAATAAATAAATAAATAAATGATTATTTTATTGCTTGGATTTTCAGTCAGGTTGCTAACTTATTTTCTGTAGGCGTTACATACGCAAGGTGTAATAAACTCGATAATATATATTATTTTTGATCCGGGAAGTCGTAAGATCAACGATGTAATGTTAAATTGAACCACAGTCATATCTACAACCTCATAATATGTATCTAACATCTACAAATATAAATTTTAGACATATTTGCAAACGAACTTAAAGCTAACTAAAATAATCAATACATTTTAATCATTGTGATCGCTACCTCATTTCCGCATCGGTATATTTTTACTGTAACCCTGCATATGCTTTTGCTTGATTTTCATTTTGAATTTATCGTTAATTAGCTGTTGACCTGATTCACGATATTTATGGGCTCAGTAAAATTGCTTTTGCCTTCGTCTTGTACGAAATAATAAATTACTGCGATGAGATAAATAAGGTCACTGCATTATTAAATGCCATTGTCAAATTTATAAATGGAAAACATCTTTTGTTTGTTTCAAGTTGAACGATTGTTTTATTTTTCTAAACGTCAATATTGTGAAATAAGCTATACATTTATATTTACAATAATATTTTTTATGATGGTAAAAGGAAGGAAGATATATTCGCTTAGAAATTTTTTTTTTACGTGTGATAGGTTTATGTTTGACTACAGCCTGTCTGGTGTTAAGCATTGCTGCAGCCTAGGGTGTAACACGCTTACCTAGAAGATACCTATTAACTCTACATTTGAAAACCCTTGGATTGTAGTTCGCAGGAAATACAACTTCTGGTAAAGTGTAGTGTAGTGTTTTGGTTAAGTGTAAGTCTATACATAATAACACGTTTGCTTTGCTTTAGTTTCCTCGCTATTCACTATGACTGATTAGAGATGCGAAAATACAGTTAAAGTTAACTTTTTTTATATTTTAACAGAGCTTTTGAGTATCTCGTATGACGTAAGCTACAGAAATGCGCTATTAATTCAATTTATTACCATTACTACCTAGTTTATTGTTACGTTACAAAGATTTGTATGGAATTTGATCCACTTTTTAAAAGATTGAAGTAGATTCACACGTCACCTTAATTTACTTAATCTATCTGAATGAAAACACATAAAAATAAAAATTGGCAATAAAATGGAGTGTGTGGAACAAAAGCTGTTCCAAGTCAACAACGGGTGTGATATGAATGATCTAGAAGATTAATTGATCAATTCTACTGATGTAAATAACTTCGATCATTTTAAGTCTCTTATACATTAGAATTATAGCAAATATTTTTAAACTGACCTACACCTATTATTTAGTCGTGATATTTTTTATAACATGATATTCAAATTTAATGTAATGTAATGTATGTGTAGTATACTAAATAATACATACGGCTAGGTAAGTAAAGTGTAGGAAGACCTGTGCAGCGGTGGCTGGATGATATTAAAAAGTTAGAAGTTAGTTAGTTAGGGAGTATTGGCGTAAGAGGGAGGAGGCCTATACCCTGCCATATGGGTGCCATTAGGCTGATAATGGTGATGATGATGAAGAAGTTTTCTAAGTATATTATGTCATTGTTAAACAAAAAACACATTCTTTAATTAAACATGAATTATTTTGTAAAACAAAATAATCTGTTTGAATAAAGGTTTCTCATGGTTATATACTGACACACATTTTTTATGGATCATAATTATTGTGAACAAAAAAATATATATAGTTTAGCATTTATTTTCCATGAATTAAACCACGTTTTAAAACAAGGAAGTTAATGTCCCCGGATGCCATAATACCCAGTATTCACCAAGAATTCGATTAAATTTGACATGGAAGAAAAAACGTATCTTTATTGACATAAAAATAGCTTCAGACAGAGTATGTATTTTACATAATACAAATCTGCCAAAACTTATAAATAAATTAGCATAAATATACCTCGTCTAGTGTAGTTAATATCTGAACCACGTATGTTTGTCACAACTTATGTCGGTAAATATCTTGTGAACAAGTTTTCTCTATCACTCGACGTTGAGCATAAATTTGTTTATTATAGGATAAGATATGAAGGAATGTATGAGAGAGGTTTCTTTATCTTCTTTTATCTACTGTAATAACTAACGTTTTACGTCAAAAACTTAAAACAAAATTAAATACCTACTAATTATTAATAAATATACTTGTTGTACATAATGAGACTATTACACAATTATTAATAAACTTATTCAGTTTAGTTCTTTGGCGAAGATGAATTAACGTAATATATCACATTTAGTAAGAAAGCAAAAGATACTAAAACAGACCTCAGATTTTGAAATAATAATATCATTATCAAGAAACAAATATCGTTACAAAATGATTGCAACATCCTTTGAAAATGAAATTCTGTATGACGCATATATTTATGTATCTTATGAATTAGGAACTGCACTAATAGGAATATCAACAAAATCTTAAAAATTAATCATAAACTAAAATAGGCCAATCATTTTCTTCTTATCGAATGAGAGTGGCCAACTCTGGTATCGAGAGTTTATCGAGCCGCCCTAAGGGCCTCTGACATGGCTTATGGACTTCCGTTGTATGAGAAACAGCCGGTAACTACAATTAAATGTGTCATCCGGATAATAAACTTATAAAATGACCAAAATGCTGGCCTTTTTCTGGCTCAACGTATCAGCATTGCCATCCAGCGTGGTAATGCGGCCAGTATGCTGGGTACGCTGCCCTCTGGTAGTGGGCTGGAGCACTTAGATTATCTTTAGGTTTTTCTAAAGATTTTCTAAATGCCCCTTTTTTGTAGTAGTTAGAAGTAGTATGTTTAGTTTTTCTTTTATTCATATACCTATAATTGTACTAATTATAGTAGTTAGATCATTCCGTAAGAATATTTGGCGTGCTCCCAGAACTAGAACACATTTTGCTGGTCGTGCTTTTTCATACAAAGGTCCGTCTCTCTATCAGATTGCGGATCGCAAATTTAACATACTACAGCTATCAAGATATGTCTGTAAGAAAGTAATAACAACATGGCTACAATCTCAGGATTATGACGAAACGGAAGACACTTTTGAAAAATTTAATAATACATAACAATGAGTGGCCTGGCTCCCAGCTAGTCAGTGCCCCTCACTGTAATCCCCATGCCGTTGTTTTAATACCAACTATGGTGAAACGGGCACAGAAGTGAGGCCCACCGACTGGCTGTGGCCCAGGCCACACAAACAATTTTTCTTTATTCACCACAACTCTAATCCAACACGCAATGTCTAAAAACTCCAATCGGATCCCCATTACGATAGTTCCCAGTTTCGCGTAATGCGACTGTAGTAAACCCTATTTTACATTACCAATACTACTTTGTTCTTTGTTTATTTTATTTTATAATTTTTTCATGTTAAAGTTTGATTCTGAATATAAGTAACAAAAAAAAGAAAAAAAAATTTTTCAGCTCACGTGCCTTTTTCGAAATAAATGTCTATATATAAAATAATATACTTATTTTTCCGTATAATATTTTCTTTATTTATAATTATATATTATCTATACATATCACATATTATAAACATACACTTCGATATATTTTATATACACAAACACTTAATATATGTACCAAATCAACTATATTAATACCTTCATACTTGAGTAACAATGTTATTAATTGGAGATATTTAACAGTTATTTACATGATAAAACGTGCAATATTGTATACTCATAAATTTACCCAAATACGGAAGTATGCAGGTTATAAACAGCTTTCTGGCAACATTAACTTGACATCTGTTATCTGTGTTCGCTCACTTTATTATGTAAATACCGACAAAATTTGTAAAAAATAATGTGTTGTTTTTATGTTTTCACTAAAATTACTAATGTAAAGTTACTATAAGCCATATCAGTGTCCTCCTTTCCAAACACTATTCTATTAGTTTGTGTTGCTGAAGAATCATTTGTAAACTAAGGCATCAGGCCATATCAAATCTTGTTTTGTTAAAACTTATCTGTGAACAAAATTAACAACAGTGTGTAAAACTATGCTGTTTACTGGATCACTACCAAAACACTACAGGTATGTACTTAGTTTTGAGCCCACAATGATGCTTTAGTTTAGAAAGTTTGAGTTTGGGAAGATTGTTGTTGTGTTGTGTAAAGTTGGCTCAAACAAAGTAGAACACTAACTTCATAACTTTTCTCCTCATTATTGTAACTAGCTTTATTCTTTTTTTATAACAAATAACTGGACATCATCTCACAGGTGCTGACCTAGTTTGATGTCCAGGGTCCACCAACTAGTGTATAGTCCTAAGCCCTATTTCATAGTTAGTACAATTTTCAAGTGTTCTCATTTGCTATACCTGTTTCTTTTTATTAAGGTCAATAAACGTTATTATTATTATTATTATTAATTATCAACACTTATTAATTAAACTGCCAGCCACCTCCTCCATCATTCAGGGTTATTCATACACAATGGATTGGTTCATGAATATGCGATGCCACCGTCAACGGTTTTAGGGCTCTAAATAAATGGCACTCGTAAGGGGCTGCTTCAAATATGCGACATTTAGATAGATGTGGCATGTTACTTAAATATTTTTTTATTAAAAAGTAAATTTACTTGGGGTTTATCAAAACATTTTTTATAATACTTTTGGACAAGCGCTCTCTATTTTGTAGGTCACAACTATTGCTTACAATCAAGCAAGCTGTAGCCAAATGCAAATCAGTTTAAGTTACAAAAAAAATATGAAATAAGTTGAATAAGCAGTAACTTGTTGCCATTACTATAATATATTTTTTTCCAAACTAGTAACCGTATGACAGGAAGTGAGTGACTGGTAAGGAAACACCGAAGGTATTAGGGAACATAATGTGTTAAAAATATTAAAATTTTCATGTCATGATTTTTTTAAAAACAATATTATTTTTCATCTCTCAGCTAGGTTTTTTCTGTGATCTCATGAAATAAAGGATACTTTTTTTTAATATCATCTTTAAAATCCAAGTGTAATTTTAATATCACATTTAGTTTATAATAAAACACTGTACAAGAAAACTATCTTTCTCGCTACACTCCGTTATAAATGTTAGGTCATCACTCATCATAATTGTTTGTCATTTACTTATGACACTTTTAAGAAATCACTTTTTCTTCCTCTTATCGAATTACAGTGGCTAACTCTGGTGTCGTGAGTTTTCAAACCGCCCCAAGGGCTAAGATATCATTTTTAGCTTAAGGCCGCCAGTTGTGGCACAATTTTATGTGTTTTGTGAACCTGTTATTATTTTTCTTATATATCTATCTATCTTTTAAAACATTTTGACTAGCGTTAAAACATATTTCCTTACATTTTCCTGCAATTCTCAGCAGACTCCATTTTTATACAAAAACAAGTTTGACGCGAGCTTGAAAGACTGCCGCAGTGGGGATTGAGCGCGTGTTAAGAATGTTGTTTTCGTTATATCTGAATTATTTTTAACGTTATATGGTAAACTTCAATGCGCTATTTTTAATAAATGTTTAAGAAACTTGTTTAATAGGAATAATCTTTTGTTTTTGAAGGAAGTTAAAATCACATTTTAGCTTGCTTATAATATCTGTGCAGTGCAATTTTTACTAACGTACCCTCTTTGCCTTATCCATAATAAAACTAAAACTTACTAAGGAGACAAATATAAAAAAAAGAAATATTTAAAAAAAGTTACATATAAGACTAGACACAAAGAATAATAACTCCCTGTTCCCCGCGGAAGTTAAATGAAAACGCAACAAAAACTTCAATCGCCTTAATAACAGGGCAGTAAGTAACCTCAACAGTTTACGGAATTTAAAATTCATTTTACATTTTAAGAGTTTACTCTTTCAAGCCGAGATCTCGTAAAAATAAGGCCGTTACCGGCATCCGAGACTTGATGAGTGGTTAATAAACCGTTGATTAAACCTTAACTCGCACCATGGAAATATATTTATGGATATGTCTCATGATTACACCCTTTGAGAGTATCAAGCGCCCATAGCTCAGGTGACGGAGGCAATCGCTTGCGATTACCACTGTTAAGCAGAGGTTGACGCGGTCAGTACTCGGATGGGTTACCGAAAAGTGGCATGCCGTTTTAAGCGCTTCCATGGGTTGGATTACACGTTAAATTATAGGACCCGGATGTTTATCTAGTACAGCAGTCGTCAAAACATGTCAGAGGCCCTTAAGGCGGCTTGATAAACTCGCGACAACAGAGTTTGCCATTTGATAAGAAGAATACGTAGTCAAGAATCTTGTCCTTTTTCTATTAATTATTTTATCTCGGATTAACGAAGCTGAATCCGCGGGGCCACTGGTAGACAATATGTAATTTATGTTCAATTAATTTTCTAAATAAAATAAAAATAAAAAAGCCTTTATTTCTACTACTCATTAATGAAAAGTTACAAAATGATATTAGGTACATGATGTTGAGAACCATTTAAGTATATTCTTTATGACATTTTATACAATGTGCATACAAGAATTTATACAATTTATGTTCTATAGACACGTTTAAAGTTGAGTTACTGAGAATGAAGAAATTGAGACAGAGTTTGTCATTTTCTTAGTTTTTGAGTCTTAACTAATCATTTTGTAGGAAAATAATAACCTTTTAATTATAAGGCGATAATTTATTTAAGTCATTGTGCAAGTAGGTCCTATTGTAAAATATTTTATATAAAATTACAAACAATATTTCAAATGATAAGTAAAATAAATTTCACTTGATATACTAAATCTTTGTAAACACATAATCTATGTTCATGTCTTACCAAAAAAACAACAAATCAGACAATATTTTTCAGCGTCCTTATTCTATTGTTATAAGATTCATTTTATAATAACTGATTTTGCTGTTCTTATAACATTGTTTTTAGAAAGTATTTTAAGTTTTGAGTAAAATGAGTAATAGTACATTGTTACCCTAGGGGTGAAAGTAACTTATTAAGTCCCGAGACGGGGTTTGGCGCCCGAACGCAGTGAGGGCGCCAATAGTTCGAGGGACTAAATAAGTCTTTAACCCGAGGTAAACACTGTGCTTTTCATTACAAATACGAGGAAAGTAAAAATAAAAACATAAATTAGCTAAAGAAAATATGAGTAAATTTTATTTTACCAACCAAATCAAAACTAAGATACCTCAAATCGTATGATGATTTTCCACTACCGCTTTAGCCTCTTCTTTTATAAAATCAGGCGTTAAATTTATATCAGAATCAGATGAACTCATTTTATAGGTACAAATCTCTGCTATACGTATAAACAAAAGTCTTCAAATCAAAAAATAATAGCACAATACAAAGTTAAGGCCAAAGAAAAAAAAACGAACTACCGCTTTCCCGCCTATTTTGTTTTTTTTCTGTGGCCGGCCAGCTATTCATTGTTTTAGCCATTATTTTTTTATTTTCATCGTTGAATTTTTTTTTAATATTTTACCGAAATCTAATTTATTTTAAAGAAATTGTTGAAACTAAATTATAATAAAGATATTTAAAATATATTATATTCTGTACTCAATACTAAACTTTAAGTTATTTCAATTTTACATCGTGGCTGTATAGAAAGTCGGAACATGGTTCAAGAGCTATGTGAAAATGAACTATTTTTTTTTATAATTTGACAGCTGTCAGTTGAAAGCGATTCTCCCTAGGGATGAAAAGTACTACTTTTAACCCGCTCTTCAGGCAACTTCAGACCTACTTTCAGAGTATGAGTAATGAAAAGAGTTTTTGGTTGGGGTGTACTTTACGGGACGCTGAGGAAAAAAGACTTAGAAAAATTTTGACGCCACATCACACCTTCGGGATCCGGGGGATGTGGGAGTATCAGGGTGGGGAACAACCACACGGACCTACGGGGTTATTGACCTTTAACCTCGGGTCATTGACCTTTGACCTCGGGTCATTGACCTTGACTTGAAATAATATTTATAATAATAATAATATTTATTGAAATAATATATATAAACGACGAGAATCATAATATGATTCTCGTCGTTTATATATCAATAGTCAATTCGTCGTTTAGAGACATTTGGGGGTTGGTAACTGATCTCAGGTCATTGACCTCGGCCTCGGGTTAAATTTTGACACCACAACACACCTTCGTGATCCGGGGGATGTGGGAGTATCAGGGTGGGGAACAACTACACGGACCTACGGGGTCATTGACCTTTGACCCCAGGTCATTGACCTTTGACCTTAGGTCATTGACCTTGACATGAAATATGATTCTCGTCGTTTAGAGACGTTTGGGGGTTGGTAACTGATCTCGGGTCATTGACCTCGGCCTCGGGTTTAATTTTGACGCCACATCACACCTTCGGGATCCGGAGGATGTGGGAGTATTAGGGTGGGGAACAACTACACGAACCTACGGGGTCATTGACATTTGACCCCAGGTCATTGACCTTTGACCTCGGGTCATTGACCTTGACTTGAAATATGATTCTCGTCGTTTAGAGACGTTTGGGGTTTGTAACTGATCTCGGGTCATTGACCTCGGCCTCGGGTGAACATTTGACGCCACATCACACCTTCGGGATCCGGGGGATGTGGGAGTATTAGGGTGGGGAACAACCACACGGACCTACTGGGTCATTGACCTTTGACCTCAGGTCATTGACCTTTGACCTCGGGTCATTGACCTTTTTAACTCGTAACATGATTCCCTGTGTCAAAGATCAATGACCTTTCAAAATTAAATATCTCGTAATACTATACTTAAAAACTCCTTAAAATATGGAAGGAATAATTTAAGAAAAAAGTTGTCCATACATTTCGTCATTCTCTAACCTTCCTTTATCCATATCAGTTATAAAAAAGTGGTGTTATGTGAACATCACACATGCCCGAAAAAAATCAAAGTCCTGCGTCCCGTCAAGTATACTTCATAGAAAAATTCAACTTTGATTTTTTTCTGACATGTGCGATACTAACATGAGCCCCCTTTTTTATTCTCAATATAGACAGAAGATGTATAGCTGATCAACATTCCGAAAGACCATTTTTGTCATAACTGCTTAGTTCGCTCTTTATGACATTTTAAATATCTCGTAATAGCTTCAAAACTTCTTAAAATATGGAAGGAATAATTTAAGAAAAAAGTTGTCCTTACATTTCTTTATTCTCTAACATTCCTTTATCAATATCTGTTATAAAAAGTGGTGTTATGTGAACATCACACATGCCCGGAAAAAAACTAAGTTGAACTTTTCTATGAAGTATACCTACTTGCATACGAGATTCTTTAATAAACTTTGTCAATGCTTTGGAATTACGCATGTTAATATGGATACTTGTCTGTGACAGGAGGTAAGATAAGGTTCGTTAGGTTGCTTTCTACCACGCACATGCGACGACGAGCGAAGCGAGGAGGACCCAAGTCCTGTTGTAGTGCAAGTGTTGGACTCGAAGTCACTTGTCTGTGACAGAAGGTAGATTAGGTTCGTTAGGTTGCTTTCTACCACGCACATGCGACGACGAGCGAAGCGAGGAGGAGCCAAGTCCTTATGTAGTGCAAGTGTTGGACTCGAAGTCACTTGTCTGTGACAGGAGGTAAGATTAGGTTCGTTAGGTTGCTTTCTACCACGCACATGCGACGACGAGCGAAGCGAGGAGGAGCCAAGTCCTGTTGTAGTGCAAGTGTTGGACTCGAAGTCACTTGTCTGTGACAGAAGGTAGATTAGGTTCGTTAGGTTGCTTTCTACCAAGCACATGCGACGACGAGCGAAGCGAGGAGGACCCAAGTCCTGTTGTAGTGCAAGTGTTGGACTCGAAGTCACTTGTCTGTGACAGAAGGTAGATTAGATTCGTTAGGTTGCTTTCTACCACGCACATGCGACGACGAGCGAAGCGAGGAGGAGCCAAGTCCTTATGTAGTGCAAGTGTTGGACTCGAAGTCACTTGTCTGTGACAGGAGGTAAGATTAGGTTCGTTAGGTTGCTTTCTACCACGCACATGCGACGACGAGCGAAGCGAGGAGGAGCCAAGTCCTGTTGTAGTGCAAGTGTTGGACTCGAAGTCACTTGTCATTGACAGAAGGTAGATTAGGTTCGTTAGGTTGCTTTCTACCACGCACATGCGACGACGAGCGAAGCGAGGAGGAGCCAAGTCCTGCGTCCCGTCAAGTATACTTCATAGTAAAATTCAACTTAGTTTTTTTTCGGGCATGTGTGATGTTCGCATAACACCACTTTTTTATAACAAATATGGATAAAAAAAGGTTAGAGAATGAAGAAATGTAAGGACAACTTTTTTCTTAAATTATTCCTTCCATATTTTAAGAAGTTTTGAAGCTATTACGAGATATTTAAAATGTCATAGAAAGCGAACTAAGCAGTTATGACAAAAATGGTCTTTCGGAATGTTGATCAGCTATACATCTTCTGTCTATATTGAGAATAAAAAAGGGGGCTCATGTTAGTATCGCACATGTCAGAAAAAAATCAAAGTTGAATTTTTCTATGAAGTATACTTGACGGGACGCAGGACTGATTTTTTTTGGGCATGTGTGATGTTCACATAACACCACTTTTTTATAACTGATATGGATAAAGGAAGGTTAGAGAATGAAGAAATGTATGGACAACTTTTTTCTTAAATTATTCCTTCCATATTTTAAGGAGTTTTGAAGTATAGTATTACGAGATATTTAATTTTGAAAGGTCATTGACCCTTGACCCAGGGAATCATGTTACGAGTTAAAAAGGTCAATGACCCGAGGTCAAAGGTCAATGTCCCGAGGTCAAAGGTCAATGACCCCGTCATTGATCTTTGACCTCGGGGATAAATATTGCGAGTTAGGGTCAATGACCCCGTAGTACCGTGTGGTTCGAGATTTATTGAAAGGTCAATGACCTTTCAAAAAAAATTAAAAAAATTAGCGTCCCGTAAAGTACACTCTAACCGAGTTTTTACTTACGCAATTTGCTTCCTTTTGATTGTGTTGCATTTTTCGCTAAATCAGATTTGACTTGTTATTACAGTGTGTTTTGTTATGTTTTATAAAAATCGAGTTTTTTATTATTTAGTTCACAAATTGTTTTTTGGTGCCCATGAATTATTTTTATATTAGTTAATGTGTTTATTTATTTATAGTCATTGCTAAAAATGAATATTTTATAAAATAAGTTTGTTGGATTAATGTTGATTGTTCCTGATTTAGGTACTCACATTTATTAAACAGATTACAATTATTTTTGATACTATAATAATGACCATGTTAGGTTTTGGAAATAATGTAAGTGCCATCTATGTTGTCTTTACGAAAACGTTATTGAATTGAACTAAGTATAGAACCCTGTCGACTGGAACGACATCCAGCGATACGCACAAGCAACGTCGTCCTTGTGAAAACGAGATAGATGTATATCAAAAACTGTATGTTAGAGTAAGACGCAAAATAATAAAGACGCCATTGAAATCAACGTCGGATTTTAATCAAACGAACCTTACATGGCGCTACGGATAAAAAGTGAAAAAAAAAGTGTTTTGTAAGTTTTCTTAAAAAATATAATGTTAAAAAGAGTATTTATTTTAATGTAATAGTGGTAAAGTGGACCAAAAAGGTCAATACAATAAGTCAAGATTAACGAAATAGATCTAAGTCAAGATTAACGCCTCAATGCTTGAAGACACGACTCTACAACCAATGTGTTCTGCCCACAATGACGTATGCTGCCGAAACATGGACTCTCACCAAGGAAACCATCGAAAAGATGAGAGTCGCACAAAGAGCAATGGAACGGTCCATGTTAGGCATTACGTTACGCGACAGGGTTCGTAATACTGAGATCCGAAAACGTACGAAGGTGGAAGACGTCGGGTCTCGTATTACGAAACTCAAGTGGCGATGGGCTGGACACTTGGCGAGACGTACTGACGGCAGATGGAGCAAAGCAATAACTGAATGGTACCCACGGCTAGGTAAGCGAAGTGTAGGAAGACCTGTGCAACGGTGGCTGGATGATGTAAGAAAGTTAGAAGAAAACATCTGGGCAAGAACAGCGCAAGACAGGGAGTATTGGCGTAAGAGGGTGGAGGCCTATGCCCTGCAGTGGGTCCCATTAGGCTGATGATGATGATGATGATGAACGAAATAGATCGAGATTTTTTTTTCAGCCACCATTCGTCACACAAAGTATGGAATCCGATTCCGAAACAGAATTAGAAAATTATACGGTTGCACAATTTACGCGAAGAGTTAAAAGCTACGAATATTACCGTACGCAGGAAATAAACCAGATTTAATAAAAAGAATATTAAATGACAATGAAGAAAAAATGAAATTGGGAACGATGGAAGTGCTCAAGGAAGAAAGGTGTCGAAGGATGTCACAAACAGGTGAAATACAAGTTCTACAGGAGAAACTCAACAAATTACAGTCAGGTCAGAGTACGTCAACATGTAAAAATCATGATGGCTCGACTTTACATTATCGATCATCGATTTTGAACCTAGTTTTTTTTGTAGGTAGCTTAAAATAGTGTTAGATTCCACGTAAAGTTTTAAGTTGAGGAAACAAATACTTTTTATGTAATAATTTTTTGAAATATTACAATTGTTCTGTAGAATTAGACAGACGGCACGCAATTTCATGGCGTGAAACGTTCCGTTTCTCATAGCACTAGCACGGCAACATGCTTTGTGAGTTTCCATTACATGAAATAAAAACCTAGAGCTTCAAATTAAACATATTTCTGTACAAAAATGATCAAGTAAGCGCATAAATCGAAATTCTTACAATTGTACCGTATAGTCTAAATAGTATTTCGATGCGAAAAACAAACCTAAAAATATTAGGGGGAAAAATAGGATTAACGAAACGTAATTACGTTTCGTAATCTACATTGTAGATTTTTGGTCTTAATAAAGTAATAAAAATAAATTGAAACTTAGGGCACCCGACTCGGACAGGTTAGGTTAGAAGGGGATGGCGGGGTCGAGTGAGCGAGCGTAGCGAGCGAACAGACTCCACAGAAGTAATCTCTGTGGCGATAAAGTAACTAAAATAAATTGAAACTAAGGGCACCCCGTCTCCTTTTAACCTTTCCCACCCCTTTCCCCCCAGTTAAAGGTAAAAATAGATATTTTATACTTAATATATGTTTTACATTAGGAACTTTAAAAAATCATATCTCAAGAAGTGGTGGTTTCCGCAACTTCCCCTTCACAGGGGGGGTTCTCCCCCCTTCCCCTTTTCCCCACCCGTTTCCCCCCAATTAAAGGTAAAAATAGATATTTTATAGGTTTAAAGGTTAGGAACTTTAAAAAATCATATCTCAAGAAGTAGTGGTTTCCGCAACTTCCCCTTCACAGGGGGTTCTCCTCCCCCCCCCTCCCTTCCTCCCCCCTTCCCCCCAAAATCGATGATCGACCAAGTAAAGCCGAACCCAAATTTTTTCTACCAGTGATACAAGTAACGCAATACCGTTATTTGGTGGAAATAAAATGGATAGCGCTTCCGAATGGGTCAGACAAGTAGAAAGAATTGCAAGTTTAGGTAATTGGTCACAAAATCTAACCTTAGTTAATGCTTCAATGCGTTTGAGAGGTCCCGCCCTAAATTGGCAAAAAGTAATAGGGAAAAATATCAATACATGGTTGGAATGGAAAGAAAGTTTTGCTGAACACTTCAAAATAAAAATAAGTTCTGCTGAATTTATTATGTATCAGTCACAAAGGACCCTAAAGGCAAATGAAACAATATGTGAATATATTTACTCAAAAATGCAATGTTGGAGAAATCTCCAACACATATTCCAGATAGGTACTGATCGAGTCTCGCTCATCTTGGAAGGCATCAAAGATGGAAGATGGTCAACGCCGCTTGCTGTGCAATGTTGCAAGAATGTTGCCGACCTAATCAACCATGCTATGGCTCTGGATGTAGTAAGGAAAGTACAACAAACAAGTTTTTATACCAATAAGCAGACGGTAAGCAACACAAACCAAGGAAATGTAAGTAACAATGATAAAACAATTGCTAAGAACCAACGACATTAATAATACCTACATGGACCGGCCTAGCCGAGCTCAAAGTTTAAGCATACAAAAACTGAGTGAATTCTCTCACTAGTCACTTGGCACTTCATTCTGTGTTCGGCCACGAATGAGGCGAGACGTTCATTGACATGCGACGCGATCCATAAATATAATAAAAATGCCTTCTTGTGCTTTCCGAAAGTGTAAAATTAGCAGTAAAATTCATCATAAAGCTTCAGGCGTCACATTTCACGCGTTAGTACTGATTTCTGCGCGATTTATCGTTATTTATTGTGAGCCTAAGTAACAATTTTTACAACAAATTATTTGTTATGACATTTTGAGGAAAATAATGAAAAATGAGATAGATTTATATGATTGCGGTTAGTGCGACAAGGAAATCATGACTTGTCATTTTTAGCATGGAATGGAACATTAGTTCATTAGAGTTCGATCGTATCCGGCAATCCGGCCATAACATTGGCCGGAATGTATTTTATAATTATGGGCGACGGTGAATATTTTTTTTCACATAAGCTTTATATTTATTTATAAACCTACGTTTTTACCTGACTGCGTATAGTTAATAATAGTTGTATATATACATAATAGTTGTATCATAAGTTTTCAAATGTAATATTAGTTCATTTCTGTGTCAAACTGGGTTAAACTTTCCAAAGCCGCCATTCAAGGGGGGGGTTTGGGGGAGGGGTGAGGGAGGGGGGAGGGGGTAAGCCCTCCCCTAAAAGGGGGGGGGGGGGTGCGGAGATCAATAGTTTTCGAGATATGACCATTTTTGTATTTTGAGGTTAAGTACTACGATTTCACTATGGGGTACTTAACTACCTAACCCAACACTTGCACTACAACAGGACTTGGCTCCTCCTCGCTTCGCTCGTCGTCGCATGTGCGTGGTAGAAAGCAACCTAACGAACCTAATCTACCTTCTGTCACAGACAAGTAACTTCGAGTCCAACACTTGCACTACAACAGGACTTGGCTCCTCCTCGCTTCGCTCGTCGTCGCATGTGCGTGGTAGAAAGCAACCTAACGAACCTAATCTACCTTCTGACACAGACAAGTGACTTCGAGTCCAACACTAGCACTACAACAGGACTTGGCTCCTCCTCGCTTCGCTCGTCGTCGCATGTGCGTGGTAGAAAGCAACCTAACGAACCTAATCTACCTTCTGTCACAGACAAGTAACTTCGAGTCCAACACTTGCACTACAACAGGACTTGGCTCCTCCTCGCTTCGCTCGTCGTCGCATGTGCGTGGTAGAAAGCAACCTAACGAACCTAATCTACCTTCTGACACAGACAAGTGACTTCGAATCCAACACTAGCACTACAACAGGACTTGGCTCCTCCTGGCTTCGCTCGTCGTCGCATGTGCGTGGTAGAAAGCAACCTAACGAACCTAATCTACCTTCTGACACAGACAAGTGACTTCGAGTCCAACACTAGCACTACAACAGGACTTGGCTCCTCCTCGCTTCGCTCGTCGTCGCATGTGCGTGGTAGAAAGCAACCTAACGAACCTAATCTACCTTCTGACACAGACAAGTGACTTCGAGTCCAACACTTGCACTACAACAGGTTAGGTTAGGTTTAGCGTCCCGTAAAGTACACCCCAACCCGCTACGCTCGCTCACTCGACCCCGCCATCCCCTTCTATTCTAACCTAACCTCAAGCATGCATCGAAGAAGAAAGAAAATTACTTGACACTGGCAAATACGCGAAGAGTGTAACGCCAATACTAAAAAAAAACAATGGCGTCACGTTTCGTTCATCAAGTTACAAGTTACACACAAAATATTATAAATACGTAAAAATTTGCGATCAAATAATAAATAAAATTACGTATTATATGTATTTTTCATCAATATATACGTAATTGTGACAAAAACTAAACATTACATACACATTAGCAAATAAATATAATAGTTGATAAGTCGCACGCTTGTATGTAATAGCAGTCCGTAAAACGAAACGCTAATGGCCGTCATAGTGTCAAGAAACTGTCAAAACGAAGGATTATTTTTCGATTTTAAAAAATTAATATCTCGTAAACTAAGCGTCTCCGCACTTAAATATTTAACGTGTAGCCTTTTCTAAATATTATCTACTTCTTAAAAAATTGTGGACCTCCAACGCGAGTGGCGGCTTTGGAAAGTTGAGCCGTCAAACTGTGTTGATATAGCAATGTTATAAATATTAAAAAATAAACTGAACAATTTTTCAAGTTGTTTTTTTATTCAGTTACTGCATCCGGCAAAAAGATAACTGTCTCGGCAAATTTTGCCGGATGGTTATCTCTATTCTGCAATGACAATAAATGACAATAGGCTCGCCGCGATTGTGTCAACTGATTAATGTTTATATTGTTTTCTCGTTTTCTCTTGCGACTTTTTGTATTGCCTATCTTGTTTTAACAAATTATGCTACGATGTTTACTTAGAACTTCGTAACATTTAAATCTAACAGATGTCGACTTGTATTTTTGGATGGTAAAGTACTGAGAGGGCCGGTCCATGTAGGTATTATTAATGTCGTTGCTAAGAACAACTTTATAAAAAAGTTTAACCCATCGACTGACAGAGAGGAAGAACAAACCTGTTTCAGATGCAAAAGTAAAGGGCATATATCCTATAATTGTGATTTAAAGGCATTAAATACAAAAGGCAGCGAGTCAACAAACAAAAATTTACCACAAACTTCAGTACAATCTAAAAGAGAACCATATCAAAATAACAAATACATACAAAAGCAGATTAATTGTGTTCAAAATGAATCACATAGTGAAATTGATGTACCTTCTGTGACTTTGATTCCAGTAACTTTAAAAGAAGATATCAAGGCAGACGCTTTAGCTGACTCGGGGTCTGTCATCACAATGGTTGATAAGAAGCTTCTACCACCAGATATAGAAGTTTACCCATGGCAAAAAGGTGCATACAAGGTTGCAGGTAACATGCTGACACCAATTGGATGGTTCACAGGAAGAATATAGGTGGGAAAAATTGATTATATCATGCCATAAATCGCTATTTGTGTAGACCTGCCTGTTGATATTATTTTAGGAAAAGATTGGCAGTTTGCTGTCTATGCCAGAATCATACATGAGCCTGATGGAAAAATTTGTATTATAACGCCTACACACACAGAATGTTTTCCACACACATTATCCAGTCAAAATTCAATTGCATGTTGCATGGAGATTAAAAATAAAGTAGAAATATCAGATGAAGATCGTCAAGAAATAATGAAAGTACCTAGTTGATTCATATCGAGATGTATTTAAAAATAATGAAAATGACATAGGAGAAGTCCCGGATATAGAATTAAAAATAGATTTGACACATAATAAGCCAATTAAATGTAAGCCTTACAGATTACCGGAACCGGAAAGGAAATTTTTGAAAGAAACAGTCGAACAATGGATACAACAAGGAGTTTGCAGACAGTCAGACTCACCATATGCTGCTCCGATGTTTGTAGTTGAACATAAGCAACAATTTACGACCCCATATAGACCAGTAGTAGATTACTCGAAGACCATAAACCATACCATAAGAATGTTCGTCAGCCTACCAAGAAGAAAATTGTACTTACATGTTATGTTCCTGAAACCATTAATCCCTCCCCCTAATCTAGATTCTATTTCATATCTTTCAGGTAATAACAATCATATGGATACAAATAGTACATATCCACATACCCATGATGATGACAATGACACACATGATGACAACAATACCAATGATGATGAAGGCAGGATCCAATTTGTGACCAGAGGAGGTCGCATTACAAAGAAACCAAGAAGATATAATATATAAAGTTGGACTAGTATGGACTGTATATGAAGAAACACATTTATAGTTATGTATGTACATATGTGAATAGTTTTCTTGTGAAGCAATAGTGAAAGTGACCTTATCTACAATAAGAAGTGTTAATTTAAGATTTATATAGTACCTACCTATATGAGATTTATAATGTTTAAGATATGTATTAACTAACTATGTACCTATGTGTATTTGTAAATAGATAGTAAACTGAGATTTAATCAATTTGTAGATCATTGCAATACTTTAGTTTGCAATACTTTAAGTGAGTAGAAAGTGTTTGAGTTTCAGTTAGTTAATAGTAATTTTATAAAGTTCGAATAGATATAATTGTATAAAATTTTCTGCTTATTCACACATAAAGTAGGTATAATGTAAGAATAGTAGGGTAAAGAAATAGCTTATTTGAAAATTAAGTAGTTTGTAATGTATTTTTTTTGTAAACCTATGTTTGTACAAAGTAGTAATAGCCAACCATAGTATCAAAGTAAATAAATTGTAAATTAAACACTAAAATACTTTCAAGTTTGTACATAAGTAAGTAGAATATGTAAGCAATATATTTTAGTAACTTTAGATGTAGGTACCTAAAGAAATGTTAAAAAAAAATAGTGTTGTTTATGAATAAAATAAAAAGTAAATTCATAACAAGTTGCTTTTTACATTTAAAATAATTGTAAAATAAATTTAGTTTTTTTGTTGTAAATTTAGTTAAAGGTTTAGTTATGTTAAATAGGGATGTAACAAGTAAGAATGTATATTTAAGTTTTGTTTTGTTTAATTTATAAGTTATCATAATTTAAGATTTGTTTAAGCATGAAGAAACGCTAATAATAGTAATCCGTTAGTTAATAATTTGTGCACAAGTCGATGTGTACAATAATATTCCGTACATCGATAAGTAAAACAGATACAAACTCCCGCATCACTATTTCTTGTTCGAGTGCAATGATTAGGCCGTATCACTAACCACAGGCGCGAGCGATTAGACGGCGGCGGGCCGTGCGCGTCGACTCTGCTCGCCTTACCGAGTGGTATCGTGTGGAGGCGGGGCGCGCGGCGCGCGGCGTTGAGTCGCTTGCGCTTGTGAATGTGATCACCTCATGTTCGGAACTGGTTTCTCGCTGCTAGCTGCGGACGGCCGACGAGGGGCCAACATTTTGTTTATCTACCGCCTTTTGGCATTGTTTTTTACTGTAATAGGATTATGTTATGAATAGCAATGTAAGACTAAAACTTGCTAAATTAGTATATATTTTACGGAATGTTTTAATGTAGGCTTAGCATAATTTTGTACAAAGTAAAAGTTATTTATAAAATTGAATATCAAAAGTTTATAAATAAGCCTTAGCTTGTTAAACGAACGAATGTTTTATGATTATGCATTACTAGGATATAATGTACACTAGTGACTGTATGTGTGTAGATATAATCATTATTGAATAAAGATGTTTTGAAATTGAATTGAATATTTTATTCAATAAAACTTCAGGAATATATAAATTTTGCAGATATTTTGTAAATGATTTAAACAAGCTCGATGTAAAAATAATTTTAATAATTCATAATGAACTTTTAATAACATACATATTATTTTTTCTATATTGGTACCATGTTTTCTTTTGTTCAAAAGAGGATAATGAGGATCATTTACTTATGTAACTTCAAAATAATCACAAAAAAAACTTATTATTCTAACATTAATAATTAATTAAACTTAAGGTACTAACGATTTTGTTTTGTGTAAACTCAATTAGCATGTTAAATTTTATTTTATTTAAAAAGGGAGTTGTAGGTAAGTATATTATAATATTTAATATTTCGATAGATAATTGGAAATGAGGGTAGATGAATAAAATCAGTCTTTGCATGGCACTTGCTTGTTTCAATTATCGCTCCTCATTTAATTTAATTTACATTCAGGGTTGGTTTTGGGAACTCTTGGGGCTTTTAACGATGTATTCATTTGACCTGGATTCAGGATGCGCAGAGCAGTTGGCACGGGACGGTTCAATGAAGGCGTACAATTAGTCTGATTCGAATGCAGACTTTGGAAATAAGCTGTCAAAACGTTCACTTGGGATATCAAGTTATGGATAATAGGATTGGACTCACCGGATTCTCCATGGATAGACGCCCGCGGCCGCTTAGCACCGCACCGCAGATCCGCCATGGATCTGGGCGAAGCAGTGTGCTCACTGCCCTGATCCTTAGCTGATAAGGCCCGATTATCGGTTAAGCAACCGGGCACCGCGTAATCACTCATGGTCCTTATGCTATTTTCGAATATTTTTACTCAATCACTCACTAAGACAGTCCATTATGGTTCTCCGAGAACACTGTTGTATTTAAATTTAAAAATGTTCCAAACTAACACGTGGTCGCGCACTGAAACAGTTCATACGGCTTTTCAAAAAATGCCGTTATATTCATAATTAAAAATGTTCGATAAAAACACTTAATAGCGCACTCAAACAGTCCATGCGGTTTTTAGAAAACACTGTTACATTAAAATTAAAAAATATTGCGGAATAACACTTCATCGCGCACTAAAAATCACCATGCTAGGTCTTTCCGAAAGACCTCTAGAAAGATTGTTCGGATAACAACCGATAAAGATCTTTAAAACTTGAAAATTAAATAGAAATTGCTCGAAACACGTTAATTCAAAAACGTGCGTTCAGTTTGAGAAGTACCGACGCTATGACGGAAAGTGATCCACCACCGTCTCTGGCGACCAAAGTCAAGGTAACCTGTGATTGGCGGAGACCTGGGAAGGTGCTGATTGGACGAAACTAAAGAAAATCGTCACATGCCTATTAATGACGATGTTGTCGCGGGAATGGTATTAATTAGTTTAATGCTGATAATTTTAAGTTTTTTCATTTGATTTGCATTGTAACAATCTAGTTTATTTATTAATTATTTTTAATATAGTTATATGACTACGTTGACATTGTAATATAGTCATATAATAATGTGATATATCGGTGGTAAAAGTAAGTAAGTATTTAGTTTTTGAACGAACTTTGTTAAAAACTTAAAAGTTCTTTTTGAAATAATGAAGGTAGGATTTTAAAACAAACGCTAGAAACAGAGCAGTGAAATTGTGATTGCGTTTTATATTATTGAATTCAAATGTTAACGTTATGGTTTGTGTAAAATTTAATGTACTTAAACTAAAAAATCAATGGAACCTGATCTAAGCTTGTGAGTCGATATATTTAATAAGTTAATGTACTAAATGCAAACAAATGTCCCAACAAATACCTAAGACTTGCTAAATCTGTGCATACAATATTTGGTGCAGTGTGATATGTGCTGAAATATGGTGTTTATTTAAGTTTGAACTGGTTCTCTTATTGTTCTATAAGTTATTTTTATTTTGAGTTATTTTGTCAAGTGCTAAACCCTGATGGTGCAGCAATACGCAGGTTCGAATCCTGCTGGTCGTGATTATTTTCGGTCATTTTCAATGAAGTAAAGAACTTCCACGTAAAAGCACAATCAAATGAATAATTTAGAGGAAAATAGTTACATAATCTGTTGCTTTGCTTTCCAGTATTCCTCAAACCAAGTGTAACAGAGCACGACTACGGCAACAACGGCCTCTTAGACCAGTTAGCAGCACTACAATGGATCAAGGACAATATAGAAGACCTGAATGGAGACCCATCTTCTGTGACTCTGATGGGACATGGCACGGGCGCTGCTTGTGTGAATTATCTCATGCTGTCGCCTATTTCTAATGGTAAGTAAGAGTAAGTTCATGTGAAAGTGGCTAACTCTGGTGTCGAGAGTTTTCAATCCTGTTAGGGACAGGACTCTGATACTTTCATACTTTCTTCCTCAGCTGGCGCAGCAACCCGAAGCGACTGTTGGGCTCCGAGATAAGAAATCGCCACCGGAAAGATATAACATAGCATGGCAATATAATAAAAACTTAGCACCGACGACCTGATGATAAAGTGATGCACCTAATGGAAAAGCTGGAGATTGGCACTACCACTTTACAACGTTAAATCTAATGTGTTTGAGTTAATAGTTTTGAGAGGTAATTTACGTAATAACCATCATAATTTCACTTTTTAAGTGGGTGGTTTTAGTTCTTTTTACACTACAAATTTTAATTTAACATTGCATGTGTTTTCATAAATCTTTTTCCCATGCATTCCAGGTCTATTCCACCGCGCCATCCTGATGTCCGGGTCGGCTCTCTCGGACTGGGCCATCACAAAGGACCCCGCGCAGTACACCCTCCAGGTGGCACAGAGCCTCGGCTGCAACCCCAGTGCGAGGAATATGATGACCTGCTTGCAGAGGAAACCGTGAGTTAACATTTTCATTGCTTATTATTGACCATGGAAGAATAATTATAGAGAAGTTTTAGACAGCAAAATAGTGAACCTCGTTTTTTGATATGCTGAGTAGTTAAAAGAAACCGAAGTTATTTTTTTTATCATCTGTATGTTTTTGGTATTGAAAGCTTTCAAACACCCATAGAAGTCTCTGATTTTCGATGAATCCCACATATAAATCAATGAGATACAATCCTTTGTCCTGGTGATAAGAATGAATTCATTGTTAAAATGTACATGTAGGTACCTATTGGATAGGTACTTACATCTTATCGGGAAGGTTTAGTACATGCGATACGCATAATTAACAATTTTAGAAAAGCTGATTGAATAATAATGTATACCTATCTGACGTTATCGTTATATCATTAACAGTAGTTTACTTAACTTAAATTTGATCAACTGAGATAAAAAACGAATCAAAATTTTGCTAAAACATTATAGATTATTTTATTTTTTACTCCATGAATGAAAAAATAACAGCGTCGTATTTACTTCCCCAAAGTACATTAAATAAATTGCACTGCCCCCATCACAACAACTTCACAAATCTGGCAACAACAGAACTAATTATCTAACAACATTGCTAATAAACGTCTTGTAATCTTATCTACAATATTTACGCATCAAACGTAGATAATATAAATCGGAGATATCTCAATAAAGCCCAGTGGACGAAAATGAAAAACCTCAATCAATTTATTTTTTTCTTGCTATTCTTAACGTAAAAATATCGTCGCTGGAATTCAGTTCTGCTTCCAAACTTTATTTAGGTTATGTATCTTAGCTAAAATGTACCCAAAATAGTTAAACTTGCACAGATTGACATTTGCATATAGTCATATTATGCTGATTCAACACATCTATGGCGCTAACTGTATCAACTCAGCAAATGCTGACTGCAAGCATTAAGAGTTGATGTTTTTGTACAGTATATTTCAAAGCTGCACCTAGTTAGTAGTCTAATGTATGAATGTGCCTCTCGTCCAAACAAAAAGCCGTCAATGTTTGGGTCTAACGGCGTGGCCTTTCAAGTTTGTAAACTCGCGTTAATTTTATACAACCTTGTCGCAGTCAGGGGATGTGGGGAATATTTTGTTGTAGGGTTTCTTAGGAGGTATCTGTCTTTGGTTAGTATGGTAAATACAGAAGTCTTGATGTGATTGTAAGTTTTTATTGCCATTTATCTAGGTGTTCCATTCATATATTCATAGTGGAATATATATAAATAATAAATAAAAATTAATAAATATAAAATATTCCGGGACAATGCACACAGCGCCATCTAGCCCTACACTAAGCAAATGCTTGTGTCGGTACGAGATAACGGATATAATACTTATATACTTCTTTGTAAATACATACATGTCATACTTATTATGCATACAAACAACCAGACTCTTTTTAAAGTACATAAATACTTGTGTCATGCAGGAATCGAACTCGCAACCTCTAGATTAGAATATTATAAACTTTACAAAATTAAATAAACTAAGTTAGACAATCGATGTCTAATGTGATAGTGACAAATCACCAACAATGTCGTTGCAAATCACCGGGAATTTTATTTACTCGTGTTATTAATACCATAACAAATCAGATTCAAGAATATTATTATATTAAAAACCAAATTTTTATAATTTTTGCGTCTAGGTACAATGTTTTGTAAACCATGCTTCTGACGTGAATTTCAATTTAAACACGACAAGGTTCCTCAAAATTATGCTTATAAGGTCTGATGTACAGCCATTTGGAAGTTGGGAGGTTTATCACTTGTTAATTGGCGAAATTTGGCGCAACTCCTACCTTTGATGATGTCGGATCAAGGGTGACATTTGCAGCCCAATTTGCCATGTTCTGGGTTGAATAGGAGATTTCGAACATGTTTTATGGATGGACGGAATAAATTAAATCCTGTTGTAGGCTTTGTATTATTTTTGAAATTAAAAAAAGAAATTACATATCTCTGCAAGATTTGAATAAAATCAAACCCTGTTTTTCCGCTGCGACTTACATACATATTTCTCGAGAGTTTCATTTACAATGGATTTCCGCAAAGTAACGCCTGATTCAATATCTCAAAATCAAACCATTCAAGTTTTTTATTTGTGTTTGTGTATTAGTGGTCAGAAAATTTCGTATCCTAGCATTAGAATAATTCAATACTAGCTATCACTACAGCCAAATTTATTTTTACTTGAACAAAAATGTCTGGCCATAAATAGCTAAAAAGAAACTAGGGCAACTCACTGACCCAAAATAATTAGTTTCGGCGTCCCGTTATAATTTTTCCAAGAGAAAGCTGAGTCATTTAAAAAAGCTTTGGAGAACTTAATTGACTTCAAAAAAACGATATTTTGAGGCCGCTCCAGACTTATGAACTAGGCTTTATGGCGGAGATTTATTTTCTCAAAACTGTGATGAAATATTAAATAACCTTTTCTTAAAAGCCCTTATTTAGCAAAATGTTAGGACGTAGTCCTATATTTTTTTGTAACGCAAAAGAGATTTAAATATGATTACAGTTTATAAAGTTAAGCATCACTGTTTTGTCGCCATTGTTGTTTTGAATCGTGTATCACTTACGTTCCACGAAAACAAGACTTATGTACACAGAAAAAAAACTGGTTGTTTGATAATTACCTATATTCCTGGCAAAGTTTCCTCGTCCCCAATAATTTGATATAATCTAACACGTTATATCAAGCATGTTCTATTCTAGACCACAATGAACGCTTACCATTGAACCCATAACGCTCAAGAGCCATTTAATTTGTTAGAAAAATAACTTTCTTTACCTCCCATTTCAGGTTATCCGAGATCAAGAAGATGTCGATCCTGGCGCGCAAGTTTGAGACGCCCCTGGGGCCCATCGTGGCGGGCTCCTTCGTGCCGAGCGAGCCTGCGACCACTATGGACGCTTTTCCTAATTTATTGAGCAAGTAAGGAAATATAAAAAAAAATATTTTTCATTATTTTTATGAACAATTTATTATAGAGGCGAAAGTGTGTGTGAGTTTGTTAGGTATTTTAGTTAGGTTCAAATGAATGAATTGATTTAGATAAAATTTGGTATCAGAGACTAATTAAACTCTTGGGAAACGTATAAGCTAATTCTCATTAAGGATTGTGTTGCTGGTTATTTAAAACAATATCACAGGAACGAATTTGGTTTTATTTCAGAATTCGATTTCAGAACGAACATTAATTCAGTAATAAATAGTACTCAATTCATAAACCACCGCGATATCTATAGTTTGCATTTTCTGTCAGGTTGCTAACATTTATCTGTAGGCGTTACGACATAATCTTTGTGTAATAGAATAAAATAGTTACTAAAGACTGGTTCAATGACGAGGAGGAAGTCGAAATTTGGTATTGTTAGTGAAACAACGAAATAACACTGATCACTTACACTTTTAACTCCATAAATTTGCCATCTAAATCAAAAACATTTCTATAACTTATCGGAATTTATCTCATTCCCAAAGACACACAAACTAATAAATGAGAAATCGCAAGTTGTCAATAATTGTCCTGATTAGGAACATTCATTGGAGCGAGTAAAGTCATCGAGCGAACCCTTGCTGTTTCCGAACGAATTTTAATCGGCTCAGCATTTTCTCGACGATTACATTTCCGAGTTTGATCGATGATTTATTCCCTAGAAGTGACTGAGAGAGATATTTGAAAAAAAAAATATATACTTATTACTTATAATTAAAAATCTACCTATTTTTGATCAGTGTATGACTACCAATTGCCTGATTGTTAATCTTTTAAAATGCCCTCATAAAATAACACCTAATGTTAATGTATGTAGCTCGAGGTATGTATCTATTTACTCTGGATTTGAATTTTCCTGTTTTGTAACAATATAACACAGGTTTCCATCAGTCACTTTATAGAAAACAATATTACCTACTAAAATACTATGATAAAATTAATATTTATATAGGTACCAGATCCATTAAACTTTATGTAAACGGTCCAAAAACTTTCGGGCCTAAATTAAAAGTTAGGAACAAATCTATTGTTCCAGCTTTGTGGCGAATAGTCAAAGGATTTTCTGGTGTATTGGAGTTTCGTGCTCACCAGATCGGAATACGTCCTTTTTTGTACAAAATACAACAAAAAAGGAATGCACTAAAAGAAGATGGACTTTTTGTGAATACATTTTATTAGTCCACAAGGCAGCTTTGGTAGTAGGCAAAGTTATCTTAGCTCAGCTAACAGCGGTATTGAATTTTGTTTGTTACTACTAATCCAATCCCTCGGTTTGGATGCTCCCATGTGTGTTTGAAAGTGGTGTCTAAGTTTCTGGTCATTCACTTGGCCTGTGATAAAGCGTGGGTATCACGCAATTTGTTATACCTCAGCATTTGTTTGCAAGAGAATTTACTTTAGTTTTCACTCTTCTAAGTTTTTTATGTCAATTTGTTTGCGTTTTACTACAGCCCGCCTGATGTTAATGTTAACTGTAGGTTGCTTGTAAGATACTGATAATATTAATTGGCTATAATGCTACACTAGTATTAATGGATTGATATTTTCCTAAATCCTTGTATAAATCCTATTATTTCAGGTACCAACTCCTAAGCGGTGTAACAGAACTGGAGAGCTACCATGACTTCGGCGTGATCGAACTAGACCACGGTGTGTTGGAGAACCAACGAGACGACTTCTTCAACAAGTTCACCAAGATCGAGTTCGAAGGAGCCGAGAAGGAAGCTTCGACTGCTGTTTTGAAAGAGTAAGATTATAAATAACCTAGTTCATCAAACGTTATTTTTATAAAAAGTGGCCAAAATCATAACAACCTATTCCTAATTATGCGAAAATAAGGAATGATTTTTATCACAGAAATCTAAATAAACAGGTACTTAGGTTTCTGTGATTTTTATCATACCGCAATTAAATTGTGTTGTAAGTGACGTTTATCCAAGATCAAAAGGATATTCTCTGTAAAAACAAAGTACTATAATACTTTCCTAAAACAATTCTTCCAAATCAGCTCAATAGTTGAACTGCGAAGAAGAAAAGACGCGACTCCTGCAGACCCTTCTAAGTCACTATCTGCTAAGTAAATGAACAGAACTATTGCGTTACATTATTGTGGAAGGGTTCACCGATGGAAATATCGAATGATACTATACTGAATGCTCCATTAGACATTAAGTTCTTTATTATTATTTTTTCAGGTATTCTCCATCGAAACAACACCCCCAAGGTTGGAGTGTCCAGAGCAACCGTGACGTCATCTTGAACCTATTCAGCGACGCGCGCACTCTAGCGCCATCTATCCGCTTCGCTAATTATCAAGCGAAGGCAAACAGGCAGTCTTACTTTTACGTGTTTGGACATAACTCTATTAGCAATGATTTTGCTGCTGTAAGTAATTTTATGCCTATTTTGATTTATTCTTCATCACTATCCTATTCGTAACAAATACTGCTTTCTTTATACGGTATTATTTTGAGTTTGTTTGAAATTGTGACGAGAGAGGGGTGCCCCCTATGAGCAAGTGAATAGAAATTTAAAGATAACGAATACTTACTCTGCTGGGCAAAAATGAAGAGATGATGATGTTAATTTGACTGTTATTTTATACCTACATTAATAAGAAGAAATGTAATGAATTATTCAACATAATTTGACCATATCTAAAGTAACAAACACTTGATAACGTTAAGACAAACAGTATGAATTGAAAAGTTTTTAATACTTTTTACAAAGTAGAAAGAATTGTTACGCTACCAAACCGAGCAATTAAAAACAGATGTCAGTCATTTTTCTCATAATTCCCTTCGTGAAAATGAAACAAAACTTTTTCAAAAACATCTACAAAAGTTAATCGGCATAGCTTGATTTAATTTAAAAATAAAACTTCGCCTACGGAACTTTTTCTTTGTCTTCCTTTCTATTGAAAAAAGGTAGAATAAAATCGTCAAATACCCGAGTAACTCTAGCATGTGGAAGATTCCGTACCTTCTATACTAATATTATAAAGCTGAAGAGTTTGTTTGTTTGTTTGTTTGAACGCGCTAATCTCAGGAACTACTGATGCGAATTGAATTTTTTTTTTTGTGTTGGATAGACTATTTATCGAGGAAGGCTTAAGGCTATATTTTATCATCACGCTGCAACTAATAGAAGCGAAGAAATAATGGAAAATGTGGAAAAACGGGGAAAATTATTCATCTGTGAGGGCTTCCGTTGCATGCGCTGCGAAAACGGTTCAAGATATCACAAAAATATGTATGAAGAATTATATCTCTTAAAATAATCTAACAAAATGTCTTCAACAATATATGTCTATCTTTTAAGGTTCACTCACTAGAACCGTTTTTATCTATACTAATATTATAAAGCTGTAGAGTTTGTTTGTTTGTTTGAACGCGCTAATCTCAAGAACTACTGGTGCGAATTAAAAATTATTTTTGTGTTGAAGAGACTATTTATAGAAGAAGGCTTTAGGCTATATGAGATTACGCTGCAACTAATAGGAGCGAAGAAACAATGGAAAATGTAGAAAAAACGGGGAAAATTATTCATCTTTGAGGGCTTCCGTTGCGTGCGCTGCGAAAACGGTTCAAGATATCAAAAAAATATATATGAAAGAATTATTCCTTTTAAAATGATCTAACAAAATATCTGTAACAGTATATGTCTATCTTTTAAGGTTGACTCAATAAACCCGTTTTTATGGTAATAACTATTCCACGCGGACAAAGTCGCGGGAATCAACTAGTTATTATATATAACAACTGAAAATAGCGCAAGGAAACTCCACCCACGTCAATATCAAATTATCTGTTTGTTCTGTTATCGTGTGTTCGTGGTAATCATTTAGTGAAAGTGAAATCATGCTGATGGTAACATAATGTAGGTTACATTTCATACTTAAGCAACGCAAACGAAACTACGGGCATTGAAAGCAATATATTTATTCTGATATTAGTATTAGTTTAAGATGAACAGAAAGACAGCGGAATCTTAAAAATAAGATCCCAGTTTTACCGGTTAGGTACGGAATCCTTAAAAATAGAAAACTGGACACCGGGCGTCGAGAGTCCGCTCTAAGTTCCTTTCACAGGTATGGCGTCAACAGGTGTTTGAAACAGACCTTCCTTTAAAAGTGTATTGACGTGCTCTTCAATTGAAATTGGTAAAATGTTTCGAGTCCTGTTCCGTTGGAGAATTGTTTTAGATAGACAAGTGATACACTTGATATAATAAAATTAACAGTCTTATGAGTCAGTCCAATTAAGACAATAGTTTTAAATAAAATATTCATGATAGTGAAATGTCTTAGCTCCCGAAGTTCAGCTAGCGGGGGCAATCGCATGCGATTACTCACTAATTAAGCTAAGGTCGACGCGGGCAGTCCTTGGATGGGTGACCGAAAAGTAATATTCCAATTTGGGCGCTTCTGTGGATCGGACGACACGTTAAATTGTAGGTCCCGGCTATTTGTCAAGTACGGCAGTCGTTAAGCCATGTCAGAGTTCATTAGGGCGATAGGCAAATAGGCAAAATAAAAAAAATTATTTGTCTTTTTCAGCCGAACAAGAGCGTGCACGGAGAAGAGATGCCCTACATTCTGGGAGTGCCGATAGGTGGCGCTAACACACACTTTCATACAGAATACACGATGCAAGAGAAACTGCTCAGTGAAGTCGTGATGAGGCTCTGGACTAACTGTGTGAAAATTGGGTGAGTAGGTATTTAAAATTATAAAATATATTGGGGGCCAAGTGTATTCTTTCATATTTCACTGAAGGTTACATGATGAAGATTCATTATCAAAATAATGTCAATTTTTGTTATTAAAACCATGTCAAACAAATGGGTAACTATGTAAAAAAAAAAAAAAAAAAAAAAAATTCCAGGACATAGCACACAGCGCCATCTAGCCCCACACTAAGCAAACGCTTGTGTCGTGGGTACTAGGTAACGGATATAATACTTATATACTTTTCTTTTGTAAATACATACTTATTATACATACAAACGACCAGACTCAACACAAGTAATTATACATATTTTTTTTAAATGCATAACTGCTTGTGTCACGCGGGAATCGAACCCGCAACCCCTAGATTAGAAGGCAGAGCCACTACCAACTAAGCTAACAGGCCAGTCTAAGTAAGTTTCTTTACATTTTGTCAACAGTCTGAACTCGCAATATTCAAAATCCTGCATCACTACACGCAGATTAAAATTCATACCGTCTTTTTGCAATATCTAGTAGATACCTTTTCAAAACTATATTACACCTGTAACAGTCCAACCTAGTATCAATCGCTTATTGTTATACAAACACCGACCAACTCTTCAGGGAGAAATCAGAGTTGGTACGTTTATTCGATACCAAATGTATACAAATACGTATTGACTTGAGGTTTCGGCTTGTTTGTATGTACGTGCCAAACTCCCACGGGACCACGAGGAATCTGTTTGATTCTGCTTTGAAATGGGCTCTGAATCGGATTTATTGGTGATAATTTTTAAATTATAGTAGAAATTCTATTGACAATTGTAACTAGGTAATATGGTATATAACTAGCCTAGTTTAGTTCAAATTAAAATTTGATATCATGACATCGTTAATTCCCTTTGACATTTAATTTTGTGACATTAAAATGTTTAAAGAAATATTATAAGATTTTGAATAATAATATAATATATTAACGAACAAAAACACATCAAATACTATAATGTGAAACTTTTAGGGAAATTAAGGCTATTTTTTTCTGTGGTTTGACTGATATGATTGGGATTTGAATTGTTTTATGTACAATAATAAAACATAAAAAAAAATCAAACCCTAATCATGTCAGTTTGTTTTTTATGTACCTAGGTATTTGACTTGATACCCGCGGGTTCTGTTGCGTTGAAGTTTGATAAAAATAACCTACGGTAATTGTTGGACCTAATACTGCTATCATATCAAGTCACGATGAATTATGAAATAGAGATAATTTGGAACCGATCTAACAAATTACATTATTGCTTTTATTTACTGGTAATTATGATAAGCGTAGGTATATCACAAATGTTACAAAGCCGAAAACTCGCCGAGTGTAAGTTTTTTTTAGATTCGGATTTATTATCTAAATTAAAAACTATCTAAAAACGTACAAGAATTTTAGATTTCTTTACTGAAACTCTCGACACTAAAACTGACCACTCTCACATTAACATTGTTTTTTTTTTCAGTTCACCTAACACTCAAAGCGTGAACAAGTACCACACGTTGGACCAGAAGCAATGGAACCAGTACAATGTTGAATGGCCAGAGTATAATGTTGATCATCAACCTTACTTGAGATTAGGTAAGAATACAATATATTTGACTAACTTAAACGACCATTTTTTTTTTTTTTTTTTTTTTTTTTTTTTTTTTTTTTTTTGTTGCCCAGGAAAACCTATTACAGGTACCACCCAAAAAACCCCGGGGAGGGCGGGTGGTTATGTGGGAGTCTCCGCCCCACTCTATAAGGGCGGCATACCCACTAAAAACCTGGGGTGTTCCATCTCCGCATCGTTGGTCCAGGGCCACGAGAGCGCGATGCATACATCCGCAGCCCTGGTGATGCTGGCCCGGTAACGGGCCCCGCCTCGGGGAGCTCCAGCTCAACCCTCAATGGACGACGTGTCAGAACACGGGACACGTCATGCATCCTGTGGGGACTCATTCCAGGGCAACAGGTTCCCCGACCTGCAACCCAGAGCCCCCAGGAGTCAGGCAGTCGCACGCCAAAGCGACCGCCCTCCTCCAATGCGCCCTCTGCGCACGGAGTTCGGTTCCCGTGTCGCCGCTACTCGGCCGGTACACCGAACTCCTCTCGCCTCTCGGCGACCACCTCGGGTGCTCTTAAAGAGCACCCAGCTCCACCCACACCGCGAGGTGCGGCGAGCTCCACGCCTCGGGCCCTACAACCAGCCCTCTCGAAGCTGATCTCCTCTCGAAGATCGAGTGGGGGCCCTCGCCTATATCTCCCGATATAGGCGAGGGCCCCCACTCGATCGAACGTTTGGACACAGGCTAGCAAGATCCACCGGAAGGTGGATGTTACTAACCTGTGGACGGGGTGCACCAGGTTTCCCCAACTAACCCCAAATCCCCATATGGAGAGATGAAATTAGTTGGGCTTACCCAACGTGAAGGTAGTCCGATCATCGCACCCCAACTGATCATCAACCTTACTTGAGATTAGGTAAGAATACAATATATTTGACTAACTTAAACGACCAGACTCAACACAAGTAATTATAGATTTATGAATTTCACTCTTCAACTGCTTATGTCACGCGGGAATCGAACCCGCAACCCCTAGATTTGAAGGCAGAGCCATATGTATATTATATATATTTGACTAACTTTTTTATAGGTACTCAATCCACTGCATATGTATGTATAAAAGTATATCGCCTAATTTTCAGTTAATAATCCGTTTCTTCCAATGACTTGACTCAAGTTTTAATGACAAATAATATTACCGAGTCGATTACTTTATCCGTTGGAAAGGTGCAGGTAACAAAGTGTTAGTGAATATGAAATAACTAACGGTAGCATTGTTACAAATGTAGCTCCATCTCAGTTTCGTTTGTGCAAATGTCACTTCAGATAAATAATAATAATAAAAAAAACATTTCAAGACATATTACAGCGCCACCTAGCCCCATACTAAGCTTACGCTTGTGTCATAGGTACTAGATAACGGATATAATAATATAGAAACTGAACTGGCGATCAAATGCCTGACTGTCCAGTGTAATAAAATATCATTAATTGATAAATTGCTGGTTAGTATTTTTTAAACTCCAACATCCCGCCATCAATAGATAATATTTTTTTATTTAGCAGTAGCTTTAGGATGATGATGATGATACATAAATAGCTCTCTAATAATTTTTAAAGCAATGCTTGAAATATTTAATTTCCAGACGTCCCTCCATCAATAAGCAGTCTATACCGCGCCAACTACACCAAGTTCTGGCTGCAGGAACTACCGAGCAAACTGAGCAAGTTTGTGGTCGACCCGCTCATAGACTACTCGCCTACTTCCACCACACAACGGAGCACAACTACGCATAGGAGCTTAGGTATGTGTCTTTATAATCTTTTTTATAAAAAAATATTAGCCAAAAGTACTTGTTCCTGGTGAAAAGGCTGACTGTATCGTGCCAACGGACAGGAATTGGTAAATCAGTAACTAGCTCATTACTATTTGTACTTAAATGTTTTCTAAGAGAGATTTTAACTGATGGTAAGGCAGATTATGCTAACTACACTCATAGACTACTCGCCTACTTCCTCCACACAACGGAGCAAAACTACGCATAGGAGCTTAGGTATGTGTATTTTACTTGTTTATAAAACGTTATAGATTAGCATTTTAATTTGTTATATGCCTGTTGTACATAGTGGTCATTATGGTTTCCCAGATAGAATCGATCTAATCTCGGTTTGAATATCGCTACTAGTCTATATTTTTTTATACATGATATAGGCTTACGCTTGACTACAACTTGTCTGATGTTAAGCAACGTTATAATCTATGATCTAGCGCACGTGCCTAGAAGAAACCGGTTTACTCTCGACTTGAAGACTGACAAATTATAGTTCAAGGAGAATAGAGATTCAGGCAAGGAGTTCCAGTTTGGCTGTTCGCACGACGAAAGTCGAAGCAAAACGCTTAGTGTGAATCATTGGAACCTCAACTGTAAAACGGTGCCTCCTTGCCGAACCTCTACTCGTACGATGGTCTATTTAGGTACTTAGTAGTCATTTGATTTCCAAAAAACGTATTTTATGTAAATTGACACTAAAAATGAAAATCTGAAACATCACGCTCTTGCATTGAGCTTGCTATAACACTTCATTGTTATTTTTATTTTGTTATAAAGTTTAGAAACCTAACTTTCCCAACATAAAAAGTTACGAAACTGAGCGTCATAGATTTGAATAGTTATAGACTCGTAAAGAACCTAAGGACCTAGCTTTGAGAAAGTCTGCACTAGTTTCCAGATAAAGTATAATCCAAGTTTCTTTGGGGCTGTTAAGGGATAAACATGTTAGATTTTGTAAGCGATATCTTGGTCTGTAAAGTTTTGTTGTTGGGCTACGATACGAGTTTTTGGCATAGAGGGTGTAAAACTTGGGACATATAAGTTTGTACTACGTATGCATAAATAAAATTCATGTTTAAAGTGATATTTTATGGGGATATAACATGAAAATAAAGTATTTTCTCTCCATTTAAATTTCAATGCCTATTTAACTTATGCATATTTTTTTGTTACCTTTATTTTCATCTCATTATAGAAACACATGTGAGCTCTCTACTAACAGTGTAAAAGACCATGGTAGGTAAATATTTAACGTATGTAAAAAAGAATACGAAACTCACTGAAATCCGAACGCACTCTTATCCGAGTAATGCATGCATACCCTTCCCATAACACTTTCAATAACTCCAAAATTTATCGTTTTCAGATACAGTTCGAAAAATCTGGCAGCCGCAAGTCGCCCCCGTGTCCCATTACAACCCGTCCATTTACGGGAAATTACGGCCTTACTCGCAGCCGCGAGCTGACAGCGACACCATATACCGCCAAATACAGTCAATAAAAACCCCATCGCGCCCTCTACCCACCGGCTTATTGGAAAAAACCACAACCACCGCAAAACCGGCGCCAAACATACCGGTTAAAACCTCCAGCGCGACCATTACTCTGATAATATCACTCGGCGTTTTATTCCTCGTCGTCGATATCGCCATTTGCTCTATATTGTACTTCAAAAAGAGGAATGGGTGTTTGCCTAAATATTACTATTTTTATCACTCACCTGAAATTGCCAAAAGAAAATGATGTACTAAAGGTCTGACTAAAAATGTTACCGTAAATGAATCAGGTGATATGTTTTTATGGATATTGATATTTGTAATAGATGGAAGATTTTTTTTGTGGTTACCGACTTTTGTTTTTAACCTTAACGTCGATTTTGGTAAATGGTTGATTTTATATTGGCGCGGCAATTAATAAAGGTTAGGTCATGTTATACCACACCTAATACACTCAATTGAAATAATTACATTCAACATGTAATGTATTATATATGAAGGCATACATTTACATACAATTCTCGTGATTTTACCAAAATATGGAGCTCGTGTTGACAAAATGCTGAAACAAAACATATGTTTAGCTTATTTACATACTTTCTTAGTAGACAAACCAGAAATTCTGATGTGACCATAACTGTACAGTTTCATGATTAAGTAATTATTGATTGGATTTTCAGTCAGGTTGCTAACTTATTTTCTGGCGTTACATACGCAAGGTGTAATAAACTCGATATTATATTTTTGATCCGGGAAGTCGTAACATCAACGATGTAATGTTAAATTGAACCACAGTCATATCTACAACCTCATACCATGTATCTAACATATACAAATATTAATTTTAGAGATATTTGCTAACGACCTAAAATGCTAACTAAAATAATCAATACATTTTAATCATTGTGATCGCTACCTCATTCCGCATCAGTATATTTTTACTGTAACCCTGCATACGCTTTTGCCTGATTTTTATTTTGAATTTATCGTTAATTAGCTGTTGACCCGATTCACGATATTTATGGACTCAGTAAAATTGTTTTTGCCTTCGTCTTGTACGGAATAATAAATTACTGCGATTAGATAAATAAGGTCACTGCAAGTCTAAATGTAAATAATATGGAATAAGCTATAGGTACATTTATATTTACAATATATTTATCATGATGGTAAAAGGAAGGAAGATATATTTGCTTAGAGATCTATACATAATAACACGTTTGCTTTGCTTTAGTTTCCTCGCTACACACTATGACTGATTAGAGATTCGAAAATACAGTTATAGTTAACTTTTTATATATTAACAAAGCGTCTGTGTATCTCTTTAGACGTAGCTACAGAAGTGCATTATTCATTCAATTTATTACCATTACTACCTAGTTTATTGTTACATTTTACATAACAAAGGTGTGTATGGAATTTGATCCACTTTTTAAACGATTGAAGTAGATTCAGACGTCACCTCAAATAATTTAATCGAACTGAAAGAAAACACATAAAAATAAAAATTGCCAATAAAATGGAGTGGGTGGAACAAAAGCTGGTCCAAGTCAACAACGGGTGTGATATGAATCATTTAGAAGATTAATTGATCAATTCTACTGATGTATCATTTTAAGTCTCTTACATTAGAATTATAGCAAATATTTTTAAACTGACCTACACCTATTATTTAGTCGTGATATTTTTTTATTCATTTTATAACACGATATTCAAATTAAATATATCATAAGTTTTCTAGCTATTAAAATGTTGTTAAACAAGAAACATAATATTCATCAATTAAACATGAATATTTAAATGAAATTATAATTTAAAAAGAATATTTAAATAAAATGTAAATCAAACTGATCTGTTTGAATAAAGGTTTCTCATGGTGACATATTGACACAAAAAAATATGGATCATATTATTGTGAACAATATAATAATTATAATATAGCATTTATTTCCCATGAGTTGCACCACGTTTTAAAACAAGGAATGTCCCCGGATGCCATAATACCCAGTTTTCACCAAGAATGCGATTTAATTTGACATGGAAGAAAAAACGTATCTTTATTGACATAAAAATAGCTTCAGACAAAGTAAGTATTTTACATTATACAAATCTGTCAAAAAATTATAAATAAATTACACTTGCTTGTGTCGTAAATATCTGAACACGTATGTTTGTCACAACTTATGTCGGTAAATATCTTGTGAACCAAGTTTTCTCAATCACTCGAC